>CM076142.1:12210000-12875000 GCA_038025085.1 Tetragonia tetragonoides
ATCCAATTAAAAAAGGAAAACCAGATAATGATGGGGTGCACAGTCCACAGTTCCACACCAACACTGCTAAGTCTCAACCAAGTAGATTGCTAACTTTTCACCTTCTTATATAGTACTATGATGCATTAACAATATCAGATATACGTAACCTTATCAATAATACTCGTAATTTTAAATAAATACACGGTCTATTTCAGATAGTTTTACGAGTCATTTTGATTCAAAATTGAACTCTAACAACAAAATTGGTAGGAGTGAAAAAAATGAAGTTACCTGAAGAAGTTTTCACAGGACCAACACCATTAGGATAGTAACTATAACTAATGTAACACATATGCAAATACACTTGCCCTGAATTTGAATCCCCACATTCAGCCTTAACCCTTTCTAAAGCAGTTTTCACACAATCACTACAATCACTTCCCAACAAATCACCTTCACATTGCCCCATTACATACACACTACCATAAGTAGCTGCATAAAACCCACCACCATTAACCACCCCATCTTCAACCTCCTGAAACGCACTCTCTCTCCTCGCTTCGAACCCGCCATCGACCGCCACCCGGCCCGCCTTACAGTCCTTATACAACATCTCTGTGCTAGAAATTTGCCTAAACCCAACAACCTCATATCTCATATAACACCCTACAAGCTGAACTCTTACTGCTATAACTTCACCACAGAGCTTTTTTGCTAGTTTAGGAAATTGGCTTACACAGTTTGAACAATCATCACTGTTTAAGTCACCCCTACATTGGTAAAGACCAAAGATTGGTTCTTTTGTGTTTTCTCCAACTGTTGTTTTGCTAAAGTTGGTTTTTGATGATTGGGTTATGAGTGAATCATAAAGGGTTTTGAGAGTTTGTGAATCTGAGCCTGATGGGTCTTGGAATTTTTGACCTGCACAGCCTTTGTAGATCAAATCTGTGTTATCTGAGGCAAAAGATTGAGTTGTGAGAATGGTGAAATAGAGGGTGAGAAGAAAGGGAAATATGGTCATTTTGAGGGTTTTTGGTGTTTTTTGGTTCAAAATATGGTGCTAATATAATTCAGGTGTTTGGTTTGTTGGGTATTTGTCAATTTAAGAGAAGAATTGTGATTTTGGACGCTCTTCTTAAAAGTGGGTTTTGGGTGGAAAAGCAAATTAAAGTTTGTGTGTGTTCTTTTTGGCTTTGTGTAGTGTTACAGTGTAGCCCCTTTTTCAGTTGTAAAATGGTGTGAATTGTTTGTGAGGTTTTTGCTTGCTTTTGAGTTTTGTCTGTCATTACTGCTTTACGCGGCTAAGTATACAGTTTGCAGAGATGGAAACAAGCTTATTGAGTTCTGATAAAATTGTTAATGACATATAGATGATGGTGATTAAGGAACTATCATTGTGTTGTTGTGTACTAGGAGTATAAGATAGACATTCGTTTAACTCCGCTATAGATAAGACACCTTTCAATCTTTATATTACAAAAACCCGTATTAGGACAAAATACAGAATACTCTAGTTGTTACGGTTATTGCGTCGTCTTAAATTTACCATTAGATTAGAAGAGACGATCTCAATGTGAAACATAGTGTAACTTTCATAACGTTTTGGGGTGGCTTTTTTGGAGCCCTAGTTTGACTTTATATCTTATACAAGTAAGTTGCATGGACATAAATACAGACACGACACGGACATGGAAAAACGTCATCGAAATGAAAAAAACCTAATAAGTGTCATGTCCTAGTGTGGTTGTCGTGTCGTGTTCGAATATCGGACACGTGACACGATACCTATCCAAAGTGTTCATGCTTCATTAACAACTTCTAACTAACCAAGGAAGTGTGGTTGAGTGTAGGGACTCTTCCATTCTTAACCAAGGTCGATGGTTCGAATCTCGCCTTGGGCATGGAGCAGCTTTGAATTCCTTGGCCAGTTGTCCCACCCTTTGAGGTGCCTACAAGCCAGCGCGGGGATAGTCACTGTGGTCGACGGTGAATACTCTTGGTCGTGAACCAAAAAAAAAAACAACTTCTAACTCCATAACTTAATATAATTGTAATAGTAGGGGTGATGGTTACAAACTTAATATTGCTTACTTAGTTTTGTTGCTTAATGAATAATTAGCCGATTTTCCTAGTTTGCAACTTTCTTGCTTTTTATAAGTCTGAATATTCAGGTTGAACTGGAGCTTTCAGGGACTTCCAAATGGAATTGCACCTTTCTAATTATAAGAGAGCTTTTTCTTTTGATAGTGCCTTTTCCTTTTGTAGTTGAAAGGGGCTCGAGGTCTATTTTGCTCAAGAACTTTGATGTACTGTTACTCTGTTTGTTAGCATAGATATGCTGAGACATAAGATATGGTGAAAGGCCAAAAAAGTAAATCACACATATGTGGGGCTTTGCCTAAGAACTTCATAGTTAAGGTATCTGATATGATCATTGAGTGGCAAATTTCAATTTTCATTGAAAGAAATATACTAATAGTGCCTAAAATATGAAGTGACCATGTATGTTTTGATCTTAGAAGTAGACAGATGATCTGAGGGATTGATTGGCTGTCTATTCCCCACGTTTTGGTAGTTTTGTCTGCGGATGTCTTCCTTGACATCGTTTAGGTGAGAGTCAATGGCGATCGAGATACCTTTCATTACGTTATGTTCGAATTCTCGTGCTTTCAGTTTAACCACAGCTTTTTGAGTTAAGACTAATATTATTTGCACCGGGTCGGTTTACAAAGGGGTAAAGTACTCAAACTAAATAATTTCCCCATTCACAAGTTTCGAACCCTCAATCTTACTTAACGGGTGAGAGTGCCGAACCACTCACACCAACGACTTATTGGTTTTAAATTCTCGTGCTTGATAGAAAACATATCAAGCTTAACTTTTTTTTTGGCACTAAGAGAAAAAAGAATTCATTCATTACTTGAATATATCTAAACAAGTATAAATTTAAAATAACAAGATGATATTGATTCCCACCACCATTACTTGAGAATAAATCTATTGATCAGATCGGTTGATAAGTGACTCTCAAGATTAACGGTATAATCAGCTCAAACACTTGTCCGTCAACTTACCACCTCAAATGGCAAATAATTCCTATAAATTTAAAGTTACAAGGTTTGAGAAAATAAGGAATGGAAGTCATGATCTCGTCTTACAAGGAAGACATGGTGTATAGAAGCGAAGTTTGAACAAAATATTTTCTTTGTTCAGAATGAATGGTCACATTAGGGTGAACCCTCAAAATTAAGGCTCCGTTTGGTTGGGGTGAAAACAGTTTTCCTGAAAAATAGTTTTCCCATTTTTCGTTGTTTGGTTTACAATGAGAAGAAAAATGATTTTCAGGGGAAAAAACATTTTTACCTATATATGTGTAAATGTTTTCCCTTCAAAATGAAGGAAAAACGATTTACCGTTGGTGGGACACTATGTCCCCAAAGCACTAATAGTGGACTTGATCATCAGGTTTGGTTGTCGGGACTTCGGGTCATAAAAACAAACTCGCACCCGACTTGATTGGGCCTCGGACCAAACTTTCGGGCCACTTTCTCAATATAACTTTTTACTCCGATATGCGTTTGAGGTGATTTTTTTTTTGAATCCACCTAACTTTTCGAGATCGACGCAACTGTGTTAGTAGATTTTATTTTTTATAAAAATAATTTTTTTGGAAAATTGTTTTCCGTTGTAACCAAACAACTGAAAATGTGAACGGAAATACATTTTACACTGAAAATGATTTTCAGCTGAAAATACTTTTCTGTTGAAAACGACTTTCCGCCCAACCAAACAGAGCCTAAATATTGGTTGAAATTTGACAAAACACTGTTTGTAATGATCAAACTTCCATCATTGGATTTTTTGAAAATGGATATGGGTGCTAAGCTAGTAAAAGGGGAAACAATTAATATCTAACCACATTTATTTGTATTTTACACACTACTAGTTGTTCATATCATGAATACATGCATATCTTACTATCTACGTATATTCAACCTAATAATTTTCAATTGATGCTAATATGAGTAGTAAGCGTAAAAAGTGAAACATATAATTTCTTACAGTATTTTTTTTTATTTTTGGTGTTGAAGGGGAAACAAACACTAAGGCCCTGTTCTTTTCGTCGATTCCATGCTGCATTCCATTCCGTTTCGTTTCGTTTCGCGCCGCATTCTATACTTCATTTTGTCTCACATATTTTTAAATTATCCGCGCCGCGCTGTTCCGTTCCGTTCCGTTCCTCACCGTCCCGCACCATTCCGTTGAAGAGAACAGGGCCTAAGATAGAAATTAAACCCTCAATTTCACAATTGGAGAACGATACTCCTAACCATTAAAGCATCTCTTAGGCCCTGTTCTTTTCGTCGATTCCATGCTGCATTCCGTTCCGTTCCGCATTCTGTACTTCATTTTGTCTCACTTTTTTTGAATTATCCGCGCCGCGCTGTTCCGTTCCGTTCCAATCCGTTCTGTTCCGTTTCGTTTCGTTCCGTTCCTCACCGTCCTGCACCATTTTGTTGAAGAGAACAGGGTCTTAATACGTAAATAAAGTATATGAGTTTGATTGAATTTGTGACTTGTGACCTATCTACCCAAAGTCGAAAGCCACACTATACTAATTACACCAAGACCTCATGGAATTAAAATGTGGAGTGATGGTATCACTTTCACCTTCCATTTGCAAGATGTAGCTTCGATTCTCATTTTCCATAATAATACTCCCTCCGTCTCAAAAAATCCTAAATGTTTGCTTTTCTAAGGTCAAACTTAACAAACTTTGACCATTAATTTATAAAAATTATAAAGATTCACAATATGAAAATACTTTTGTTAGATTCATTTTTAAAAGTACTTTTGAAAAATCGTATTGTTATAATTTTTATATCCATGTAATTGTAGTTATTTACGGTCAAAGTAATGTCTTGGAGACCGTGAAAAAGTAAACGTTTAGGATTTTATGAAACGGATGGAGTAATATAACATCCCTCTTGAAAACTTTTTTTTTTTTCTTTTTCTGCTAGGCCAACGGTTACCTGATTGCATTAACTTACCCTAAAGGACCAAATCATTTTCAAATTTCGATTGGTTATTGGTATATTATTATTCGGTTTATCTATCCTGTGCCCCAAGGGCACAGGTCTAGCGCTTTACGCCCATTAATTACAAGTAAAAATAAGAATTAGCTAAAAATCAATTAATACGTTACACACGGACTTGATTTGTACCAATATTACCCCTACTCTAATCCCCTTCCTCATTTATTACTCTACTAGTTTAATACCCGTATAATGCACGACTTAAATGGAAAAAAACTAATGGTAGTCGCAGTATGTAATGTGTAATCCCAACATTAGACTCTATAACGCTAATTATAGACCGAGTATCAAATAAAAAATGCTTATTCATTTTTAACAAAGCTTTGGGCGGAATTACGTAACTTTTTAGCAACCACAAAGCATATCAGACAAATTAGAAATTGATTTCTGATAAAAAAAAATATACGGTAGCACTGTCTCAAATGATTTTTGGAATGCTAGTAGTTGATACTGAACAGATCTTGCATATTAATATCTGGTTCGGAGCAACATGAAAATTCCTTTCTGAGTTTCTCCATCCCCAACCCCTCTCTCTCTATCACCTCACCACCATGTTCTCAGTTTTGGGGGTTTTGGTTTACAAATTTTAATTTTTTGTTTTTGTAAATTACATCGGTTTACACTTCACCCATCTAATATCTAATATATATATATATATATATATATATATATATATATATATATATAAGTGAATCATCACAGCTGCTGTTTGGACACTTGGCAACTATCCATTGGCTGCCAACTTATAACTCCAATTACAGAAACTCCTCACCTTGCCTGCTCAGCGCATTATTCAATTGCTTTAGTCAGATTCCTTAACACCCACAAACACAATTGCTTTAGCTAGACTTTTCAATAACCACGTTTCTAATTTAACAGTTATACATATGCCTTCCATATACCTATATTAGTTGCATGTGTTAATTGCCTGAGAGTTATTTCCCTAATAAATCCAACCCAGCTCAATTACACGCATATAAAACTTTATAAATAGGGAAGAGTTCTCCCACACTTTCACTTTCTGCTTCGTCCATTCTAAAAAACTAAAGCCCTAGATTGAGCCATCCGACTAAACTCTTCATCCATGATGTCCACTCCAAGGTACTTTTGTCAACATGCCCATCCTTGTAATCTCCAACCTATTGCTTATCACTAATCTCTGTATCTGAATATGTAGGCGGCTTATTACTAATCTCTGTATCTGAATATGTAGGCGTAGACTTGCAAAATCTGGCGACAAATTCTCCTTCATCGACCAACTGGATCCTGAAGCCAAAAACAACAGCTTGAAAGTAAGAGTATCAAGGCTATGGGATGTATTGAACTCTAGAAACAACAACCAATTGCTGAGCACAGAAATGGTACTCATTGATGAGAAGGTACATATATTTATTAAACTATTGATTATGAGATGGACTGAATCTCTCTAAATTTTTTTCATTTTGGTAACCTTGGGGGGAAGTAATATAATTAATGAACCATCTCAATTCCACAAGAAGTTAAATGTATTTGAGAACTTGAAAACCTCCATATTTTAGAAGGGATATGAACTAACTTTGAAAGGCCCACTATATGTTCTGAAGTTGATGTATTCAAGGCAATTCTACTGTTAACTGGTCAGGTGGGTTCAACAACTGAAGTTGTACCATCCGTATCTAAATCTCCTTAGCTAGCATGACTCTTCACCATATGATTACACTTCAATCATGATTCAGTATATCCATGAACAATTAACCAAATAACTGTGAAATCTACTTGTGATACCATTGTCGTTCCGGAAAAGAGATAAAGCATCAATAAGCAGTAGGGAAATCTAAAAAAGCAAGATATAGTGCTTTAGGAAGAAATATCATAGTAAAAAAAAAGAGAGAAGTTAATGAACAAATACCAGAAGTGCCATTCAGCAAACGTAAGGTCCACTGAAAATAGTACTACATAACAAAACCATTAAAAGGGGAAAATAAAGAAAAAGGAATTGTTAATAATATTACCATCCTCAAAAACAAGAATTTAAACCTTAAAAAAGTAGGTTGAATGTGCACAAGAATGATTACTTTGGCCAGGCTCAGGGAAAAGCCTAGATCTAAGACACAAACACAAGAAACTGAGATAAACACTAAATTAATAACGAACCTCAAGCCCATTGCAACCTGTCTTTACCTCAGGGCTGGGAGTAAGGAGCCAGAAAAATGAATCGGCATGCTCCACTACAAAAGCTGCATGCTTCATTGATGATAATTTGCTCCTTTTGGAAATCTACAGAAGAAATTTATTTAGTCTGATTCTTTTCTACCTTTTGGAGGAAATATTCATCATTATTAGGAGAGAAGAAAAAGCCAAATTACCTGAACTTCTATTCAGCACAAACATAAGGTCCAATCCTCATATGAACCTAAGCCCAGCTTGCTGAATCAGAGATTTAGAGTGATGGATTTGACAAGGTTATACCTCCCCTCAAAATGGTACTACAAACCATGGCACATCTAAACCAACAACAACAAATATTTGAAACATATTTGCAGCTAAAATAAACACCCAGATTGAAGAAGAAATACAATAGCAACAAACTGAGAGAAACAAAAGTAATAACAAACACCAAGCACATCGTTGAAAGTAAGGGTATCAAGGCTATGGGATTTATTGAACTCTAGAAACAACAACCAATTGCTGAGCACAGAATTGGTACTCATTCATGAGAAGGTATATATATTTATAAAACTATTGATTATGAGATGAACTCAATCCCTCTAATTGTTTCATTGTAATTATTTTTATCTCGATATATGTTCTAAAAAACACTATTGATTATGAGATCATCCCACTAATTATGAATTTTTTTTTTGGGCTAACTGTCATTGTAATTTTTTTTGGGTGTCTTGGGAAACAATAGTCCTCTTACATTCATGCGGTTATAAAATCATCTTTTGCGCACCGGTTCCGCGGGACGCTTGATGAAGGTCAAGTGTACATCTTCAAGAACTTTGTTGTTGTCAAGAATAAGGAGTGTTACCGAATTGTGAGCGACAACAAAGATATGATAGAATTTTATGCCAACACAGTAGTCAAGTGTGTGAATGAGGAGTCCAGCAACATCCCCATGCATAAGTTTGACTACTATGAATTTGATAAGCTTCTCTTGCGGCTGAACAAAAATTACATCCTTACAGGTGCATGTTTTCTATCTTTTTGTGCCATTAAAATCCCTGACAATAGTACAACCACCCTTCCATCTAATATTTGTCACTCCTAACACTTTTTTATTAAGATGTTATTGGAAGAGTCATTGCTGAAGGTGAAGTTCAACACAAGAATTCAAAAGGCTCTGATGTAGACACTTTAACAATTGAATTGGAGGACTTGAAGTAAGTTGTATGACTTTTCATAGTTATTTTATTTGTATCTTTATGAAAAGAATTCAGATATACGTGATTTTGTTATATGCATCACTTAGGTTGCTAATATTAGTGTATAAAGAACTTCCCCAATCCTAAGCATATCTTGAAATGTGCAACGGAAGAATGGAATTAGAATTAGTTAACCAAATACACTGTAATAGAGGATTCCTTACCTTATAAACAACACACCGCCAAATTGACATCTCCAAACGGTTATCCATAGTTCCGCTAAAATGTTCCTGCAAGTACCAAACCATCAGATTAACCTTCATGACTGTAAAACTTAAAACAAACAAACTTTAGGAAGAGTCATTGCTGAAAATCAAGTTCAACTCTAGAATTCAAAAGGATCTGATGAAGACATTTTAGCAATTGAATTAAAGGACTTAAAGTAAGTTGTCTGACTTTACATAACTATTTTATTCTTATTTGTATGAAAATAATTCAGATATACGTGATTTTATTATTATATGCATCACTTAGGTTCAAATATTAGTGTATAAAGAACTTCACCAATCTTAAGCATATCTTGAAATAGACCTCTCCAAACTGTTGTCCATAGTTCCGCTGAAATGTTCCTGCTAGCACCAATCACTTAGGTTGCTAATATTAGTGTATAAAGAACTTCCCCAATCCTAAGCATATCTTGAAATGTGCAAAGAATGGAATTAGAATTAGTTAATCAAATACACTGTAATAGAGGATTCCATACCTTATAAACAACACACCACCAAATTGACATCTCCAAACAGTTGTCCATAGTTCCGCTAAAATGTTTCTGCAAGTACCAAACCATCAGATTAACCTTCATGATTGAAAAACATAAATCAAACAAACTTCAGGAAGAGTCATTGCTAAAGGTCAATTTCAACACTAGAATTCAAAACGCTCTGATGAAGACATTTTAGCAATTGAATTGAAGGACTTAAAGTAAATTGTCTGACTTTACATAACTAATTTATTCCTATCTGTATGAAAAGAATTCAGATATACGTGATTTTATTATTATATGCATCACTTAGGTTCAAATATTAGTGTATAAAGAACTTCACCAATCTTAAGCATATCTTGAAATTGACCTCTCCAAACTGTTGTCCATAGTTCCGCTGAAATGTTTCTGCAGCACCAAACCATCAGATAAGATACCACTAACCTTCATAACTGTAAGACTTAAAACAAACAAACTTTTAACTTCCGAATTGGAAAACTTTTACACTCTACTTCTTCGTACTGAAACAATAAAGCTTAGTTACTATGTTTATTAAATTTATTTCAAACTACGATGCAGAAAGGAACGTGTTAAAGTGACATTATGGGGCAAGGCTGTTGAGCAATATCAAATGGAGAAATCAAAAGGCACAGAAGATTATTCGGTAGCGATCATTTCATCCACAATGGTTAAAACCTTTATGGGTCAGTATGTTCTAATCTCTCCTAATTAAAGTGAAACCAACAATCCCTAAGATACTAATATTTCTAACACAAACAGGGAGCATATGCCTTTCTACCTCACCTTCCACTAAAGTCTATCTCAATCTTGCCATTCCTGAGGTTGACAAATTCAAAGAAACCCTTCAGTAAGTTAAATATGAAACCTCTCTTTAAGTCAATTTCAACCCCACACACTTTAATGTGCCCCACTTGATACACACATGTTGTATTCTAAAATTAGGCAAGAAGGAGTAGATAGCTCTATTGGACCACTTCAAAATGTCAAATCTATGATCAATGACGAAGAAATCCAGGACAAGAAAAGAACTATTGACCAGATTTTGAATGAGGCTAAAAGTGGATTAAAACAGGTTGGATAAAAGATCTACCTCATTACTCTAAATAAATTAATGTTCGATATATGAGACATCACATTTCCGAACTTCATTCACAGACAATGTACTGCTTGGCTACTATTGAGGCAATTTCCATCCGCAATGGTTGGTACTACGTCTCATGTCTTGATTGCAAGAAAAAACTAACGGCAACAGAAACTTCTTTTTGGTGCAACCAATGCAACAAAATCATTGAAACCCCGTTGATTAGGTATTTCCCTAAATTTAAGTGATACATTTTAACCACTGCGTTTCTATGTGTTTTCTAATGCACCGTATTTCATACATATTCAAAATTGTAGGTATCGACTTGAGACACATGTTATAGATCCTTCCGGAAAGACCACTTTTGTCATATTTGACAAGGAAGCTGAGAATTTAATTGGTGAAAAAGCAAGTGTGTTGTTTGAGAATGAAGAAGAAAACTTGGTATATGAAATCCGTTTATTAAATTATTGTCACCCCAAATCTGCTATGTCTGTCCCTATCTACAGTTTAATTAATGTTCAATTATAAACCTTTGTAGGCTAATGAAGATGATGATATGATGCCAACACTCATAAGCAAGATCATTGGAAGCTCACATGTTTTCCAAGTCAAAGTGACAGAGTTCAATAGCACTGCTATGAAACAAAGTTTCACAGCATCCAAGATACTTCCAAAAGATGTGTATCCTATAACTCCAGATGCTAACAAAAATAGTCAAGCCACTGTTTCCAAACTAACTAAAAAACGCAAGTTCAAGTAAGTAATTTTTGCCACAAAAATGTTTTACAAATAATTAAAAAATACCAACTGCCTAACAAATTTATTTTTCTTAGGCCAGGGTTGTGGATGAAGATGATGATGAAAAGGAAACTGATGGCTCCAAAGAGATATGTCTATAAAGATTACCTGAGATGAACTTCAACATCATCAAACGGACGAAGATGGAGTTGCCCTATTCTGCAATAGATCATTCCAAATAAGAGTATTAGAATTGAATTGGCTGTCGTTTTCTAAAAAACAAGCTTCCAATTATGTTGTTTTTTTAATTTCAAAACAGAAATCGTGGCATTATTAGCTGAAACTGTGCCTAAGACACTACAGACAACTTAAAGTCTGCCAATATCAAGTTGACAGATTTATTAGACGCATGTTATTTTTATTTTGTACAATGCAGAACATGATAATGCAGCTCACACAACATGATTCCAGCAACAGCCGCAGGGGAAAGAAAACCCCAGACTAAGGCCTGTAATGAAGGTCAAATAATCCTCACAACCTTTAGTATTGATATTCACATTCGCAATTAATATATAATAAATTGGCTCAAAACAGTCACTGGTAACAACACGTTTAAAATACATCCTCACTGACCTATATTAATGCCCTCATTAAGCGGAAAGACAAACAACACTCTATACACTATCTACCATAAGTTTCATGTTCAACATATATTGAATGTAGAGTGCAATTAATATATATATATATATATATATATATATATATAACAGACACTGGGAACTACACGTTTAATATACATCGCCCTACCCTACCGTAATACCCTTATAAAGCCTATACATAAAGAGCACTCTATAAAGTTATCTACCATACAAGCTTCCAATTATGTTGTTTTTTTAATTTCAGAACAGAAATCGTGTCATTATTAGCTGAAACTGTGCCTAAGACAATACAGACAACTTAAAGTCTGCCAATATCAAGTTGACAGATTTATTAGACGCATGTTATTTTTATTTTGTACAATGCAGAACATGATAATGCAGCTCTCACAACATGATTCCAGCAACAGCCGCAGGGGAAAGAAAACCCCAAACTAAGGTCTGTAATGAAGGTCAAATAATCCTCACAGCCTTTAGTATTGATATTCACATCGCAATTAATATATAATAAATTGGCTCAAAACACTCACTGGTAACAACACGCTTAAAATACATCCTCACTGACCTATATTAATGCCCTCATTAAGCCGAAAGACAAACAACGCTCTATACACTTATCTACCATAAGTTTCATGTTCAACATATATTGAATGTATAGTGCAATTAATATATATACTAAATTGACACAAAAAACAGACATTGGGAACTACACGTTTAATATACAGCGCCCTACCCTACTGTAATACCCTTATAAAGCCTATACATAAAGAGCACTCTATAAAGTTATCTACCATACACTTCCAAAATTGACAGTACCTGGTTTCCATCCATTGATTCACAATGCAAACTCCTAGGTATCTTCCATACGCTTTAAATTTTACATTTGGTACTCAGTGTTCAATATATTTTGTATTAGTTTTCTTATAATAGTCATGCTAACAGAAATGGAAGACGTACAAAGAACGACGACATTACATGTGAATCCGATGATGACCAACCATCCCTATCAAGATCGGTCAAAACTATACAACAATATATTCTTGAAGAGTTCAATACCATTGAAGAAAAACATCAAAATATGATGGCAGCAATGAAAAAGACAGGTACATAGCAAAATTGCAAAATTGTAAATTAATTTGTAACCAAAATTTAGCTTCTACCTTGTGGTGTTAAACTAATTATTTACCAAACCAGGGGGCATGCAGATTCTTGCAAATTACAATGCATTGCAAACTAAAATGAAGTATGTGTAACATAATAACTATTAATTTTACAGTACATTTGATTCACAGTCAATTCAGTCACAATTATCCAGTGACACTATGAATTTACATTTTCTAAACAGGGCCACAGATGCCATGGATGAAAAGAGAAAACGAAACACCAACATAAACTGAAAGGAAGGAATCTTAATAAGAGGCTAAGGAATGGGAATAACACTTTCAATAACAACGACAAGCGACCGAACGGAGCATATTAAGATTTCGCCCCAAAGATTTTGTATCTAATTTTTGCATATATAAGCTACAATCTGGTCTACACATATTGCTGTTGATTGGGTCCTTAGACTGTTCATAAATTCATTAATTAACAATTATTAACATTATCAAAGTAATAAACATTCTAGGACACATTTATGTAATACTAAACTTCTGATCTTACACATTCCTAACCCTAGGGCACCCAAAAAGTTCAGAAACAGAAGTTCATTATTACTGGCTTTTGGGGTGTCTTCTAGAGAGCTAAAAATATCAAGCTCACACATCAGTTGACTACCCACCTCTATCAACAAGTAACCTGAAAATGGATAACACCACCAACAATGTTTTCCACCTATTTGAAAAGTTACCCAATGATATGCAGTTTGAAATAGCAACCAAAGTTGCTAAAAATTCAGCCAAGGATTTAACTATGCTCATATGCAGGTACTTACAAAGTTACATTTCAACTTAGATTCAAGTTCTTATATACTTTTAAATAACATTTTCAGTTTCCAAATTAAATATACTCTTGTTGGCTGTTGTAGTTCAAACAAAATGAAAAGCATTTGCGGAGAACAAGAAGTGGTCAAACATATGAACTTTGGTCACCTAATCAAGCCATGGTCAGCAATGAAATCAAAGGAGAGGGCCAAATTAAGACAGTATGCCAATAAAGGAAATCTTAATGCTCTTTTTATTGTTGGAACTCACTACTTTTTCAAAAAGCGTTATTCTGCAGGTGGTCTTCATTACTTGAGACAGGGAGCGGACAAAGGTTGTGGAATGTGCAAATATGCATACGGCTTAGTCTTGGTATCATGCAACTTTCAAGGCGGAGTTGCTTTACTAAAGGACCTTCTGCAAACAACAAACAAGAAGGAGATCATGAGGACAAGGTACAAGTTCCGCAAAATTGCTATGCAGCAATGGATTCCCTTAAATCAACCAGACATGACTCTTTGTAACAACAACGGCAAAGGACATTGGAATACAAACAAGGCTATGCCAATTGGGGGAGCTGAGCAAAAGGTGACTTGCTTGGAATGTTCAATTCATTTGGAGCTACATAAGTTGATTAACCATATCATCTAAATGAAGTTGCTTCAAGATGACACCAAAACCAGTGATGTCTACAAGTACCCAGAGTGATTTCTAAATTTGCAAGCTTAAATTCTGTTTTTCCCTTTTATTTTTCAAGTTCTACCAAAAATCAGCCAGAACTTTTTTCAATTTTAGAGATGTAATTGCACTAAATTATGCGAACTTGATGAAATACAATGAACTGTTTTCAATATAACAACTGCCTGCAAGGTGCAAACAGCACACCAGAAACAAAGTCCACCACACCCTAAAAGCTATTTCCTTATTTGTAAGTGAATATTGCTTCTATTTGTTACATGGCGAACAATTTCCAATTTTAAAATACTGTACAATCTATGTGAATTCAATAATATATTAAACCAAGCTATTACGTGTTTAACGAACGAAAACAGCCACACAACATCTAAAAGTCCAAAATAATCACATCACTTCAGAATATATAAACCACCAATCATAAACAGTACCAAAAGTAACATTGCAGTCATTACATAAATTCAACTCACAAATGACAGTTTACTTGAAGAAAAATTTGGCACAAAGAGAATATACATCAGAATCATATATGATTTCGCGAACCAGCTACTTTACAAATGAAACTTCTTCTTAAATTAAATATAAAAAAATACGGTTAAAATATTTTATATCTGAGAAAAACAGATCTATCAGAATATACATGTTCAGCCAGCATCCTAAACACCACATCAAAATACTGTGCTAATTCAATATTAACAGCAAGCTCCATTAAACCTTCAATCCGTACAGATACATTGCAATTTCAACAGTCCTTTCATTAAGTACTTCATTATTTCTTTCAATTAATAATGGTGTCAATGATAACCGTTTAAAATAACATGAAAAGGTGCTATTAAATACAGACATCAATGAAAAATTAACTGCTCCAGAACCGTTTCAAAAACCAAAGAGCTACATCACATATGTATATATAAATATTACACAGACAAAGCAGACCAATCTACTTCCATTTCACATGTCAATCTACTTCCCCTCACAAAAACAAATAAAAAAACACCACCTCTGGAAAAACAAGAAAGAAAGAACTAAAGTACAATCATGGATAAACAAGTTGCCAGTAAACAAGCAAGGAGGAAACGTATGCTAATAATGCAAGCAAAAAGGGACTCATCCAAACTACCGATAAAGCGCAAAAGGGACAATGTCAAAGGTCGGGTGATAACCTCTGGAAATCAGAATTATCCTATTCAGTTTTCCACCTTTTAACATATTCTAATTAAAGTACCAATCGTGCAGCCAAGAGTAAAGCAATTGACAACCAGCATAGGAAAAAGGCAAGAACACAGGTAATTATGTTGATTATGATTATTTTTATACAAAGATTTGTGTCCAGTAATGGTTCTTTAATATAAGCAATCAACAAAAATAACACTTCGAATTTGCAGTTGTGGAATTGAAATATTGGGATCTTGGTCCACCCTCACAACAATGTCGATTTTGCGGAGCTGTGATGTGGTATGAGGAAAGAATACACAAGGAGAGAAATACCAAAACCCCTTCATTCTCTATGTGTTGTAAAGAGGGCAAGATAAGTATTCCTAAACTGAAACATACACCCTCCCCTTTAAAAGAACTTCTTGATTACAGGGGTGGCTCCGTTCCAGCAAAATTTAGAGAGAATATCCGAGCGTACAATAGTATATTTGCTTTCACGTCATTTGGTGCCAAGATTGATAAACAAATTAACAAAACACATGGACCATATGTGTTCCGAATTAGCGGGCAAAATTACCATCTTTTAGGATCACTACTACCTCCAGAAGGACAGCCACCCAAATTTGCACAACTATACATTTATGACACAGGAAATGAAGTACAAAACAGGCTTAAAGCTTTAAAGAAGGGTGAACTTGCTGATAATTTGGACCCAACTAATGTACAAAACCTTCTCCAGATGTTCGACAAACAAAACAAATTGACTCAAAACTTTAGAATGGCTAGAGATAGGATGCAAGTGGACAGCTCGGATTTCAAGATTAGACTCATAGGTACTAGAGAGTACAATGGACGACAATACAATGAACCAACATGCAACGAAATCGCAGCACTAATTGTTGGAGATTTAGGCACTGGAAAAAAAGACATAATAATATAGCAAAAAACCAACAAATGCCAGAGAATCGATGAAGCACACCCCTCCTACATGGCTATGCAGTACCCAATTCTGTTTCCCTATGGAGAAGATGACTTCCATGACAGCATACCATACAGTTGATGTGCACATCGCAGAATCACTAAGAGAGAATGTGTAACTCAAAGGGAGTTTTATGCATACAGATTCAGACAAGACAATTAGAGGGAGAGACACTCATTCGTGGAGGAAGATTGTTCCAACAATACATAGTTGATGCTTACACAACAATCGAAGAAGAGCGCTTAGATTTTGTGAGGAATAATCAAGACACTTTGAGGACTGACATCCTAAAAAATTTGTGCGACGCAGTTGTGAGAGGAGACACAAAGGGGGCTTCTGTTGGAAAGAGAATAATTTTGCCTCCATCCTTTACAGGTAATTCTTCTACAACTTCCTCGAACTTAAATTATCATGTATTAAAGACATATAACACAAGTTTCTTCATACAATCATAACACACACCCACATTCATATACGAACATAACAAGACCCTAATTAATAATCATCCAAAGAAAGGGAATTCTTCAACTAAAAACATTTTAAAAAAATATAACAAAAACATAACCAATCATAAACAATTAGTGTATAAAGACGTACACCATTCTTAAGCATATTTACAAATGTTCGAAAGAATAATAAAATTAGAAGTACTTTAACAAATAAACTGCTACAGAGGATTCATTACCTTATAAACAACACGCCTCCCAATTTTGCTCCCAAAAAAATTGTACATAGTTTTGCTAAAATGTACCTGTTAGTAGAAAGCCATAAGATTAGATACTTCAAGTTCAAATATTTAAAGGAAAAAAAAACACATAACCAAGCATAAATAATTTCCGTCTAAAATTATGCAACCCCAAATGATTTTCTCTCGGACGATGGTATACTGGCATGCTTAGTGAGAGTGTACTACTTTTTGACAAAGGAGTACTACATTGGTGAATGGAATGCAAAGCTAACCATTTTCCAAAAAAAATACAAGCAACCAAAATAAGGAAATGAAAAAGGGAAAGAAAACAATTTCAATAAACAGCCCAAAGAAACAAAAAGATTCGAGAAAATTAAAGAGGGGTCTTATTATTATTCCCTAACAAACAAAAATATTTCACCTGTATTTGTGACCCCTATTCAAGATTTGTCCAAAAAGATTAAAACTCACTTAGTTTCCTTCAAACCCCACCTCTCTTTCTTTGGATCACAACTTTCTCTCCCCTCCACAAGAAATGCTAGGAGATAAGATAGCAAGCAATAACAGAAAAACAGAAACAGGTACGTGATCACAAAACCCACAAACATGCATTAAAGGTGCTGCTGAGATGGGGAAAAGAGAGATATATAGAGAGAGAAACAAAGTAAGGCAGTACCAGGGAAAAGTAGAGTTAAGTATTTAAGAGGAAAAATACTGGAATGCTGTCGTTTAATTATAGACCTATACTGGTTAGTATTTTCCTATTGCAAGGAGACAATTTTCATTTTGTACCAGGGAAATCATATGGGTTAAAACCTTTCTGAAACGTGTAATGGAAAAATGAAATTAGAATTAGTTAATCAAATACACAGCAAGAGAGGATCCATTACATTATAAACAGCATACCACCAAATTCACCTACAAATAATAATCAATTAGTGTATAAAGAACTTTACCATGCACAAAAAAAAAATTGAAAAGTGTAAGGGAAAAATAAAATAAGAATTACTTAATCACATACAGTGCAAGAGAGGATGCATTACATTATAAACATCACACCACGACAATCAACTCCCGAAACAGTTGGCAATAGCCGAAATAGTTGGCAATAGCTTCCATGAAACGTTGCTGTCAGTAAAAAGGCAGAAGATTAGATGACATTAAACTCTCAGAATTGTAACAGTTTAACCAGCATAATTTGACACAGAAGTTTGCAGAAATAACACTAAAGGAACGCACAACAGACTTAATATATTAGTAGTATCATTCAAAAATGCTTTACAATTACATTTGACAATGGTTATAAAATTGTTTTTGCAAGTGGGGCCAAGATATATGATCCAAAATTATCAAGACGCAATGGCAATATGCAGATGGGCCGGAAATCCACACCTTTTCCTAACATTTACAGCTAATCCCAAATGGACTGAGATACAATCGATGTTACAAGATGGACAAAAACCAGAAGATAGACCTTATGTTGTCAGTCGCGTGTTCAAGGTTAAATTGGATCAAATGATGAAGCTATTCATGGAGAAACAGTACTTTGGTGAATTAAAAGCAGGTATTGTTTAATTTATGCAAAGATACACAAAAGTACACACAACCAATCATATCAATATCATTATGTGTTCTATGTACATGAATTACTATTTATCTCAAATGAAATATGCCATTAACATATTCATTACAAATGATCAGCGGTGTACACAATTGAATTCCAAAAAAGGGGACTCCCTCATGCTCACATCATATTATGGATTAAAGATAAAGAGTTCCCACCATCTCCAGCAAACATAGACAGCGTAATCAGTGCAGAGATACCAGATTGTACAGAGGATCCAGAAGGATATGAAGCAGTTTCACAACTTATGATGCATGGACCGTGTGGGCAATCAAATAAAAAGGCACCGTGCATGGCTGAAGGTGTGTGTCGAAAGAAATTCCCAAAAGGGTTTTTAGCCGACACAACAATTAAAGAGGATGGACATGTTACCTACAGAAGAAGAGATGATGGAAGGTATAATATCACACCTAAAATATATGAGACTACTAAGACATAAGAAAACTAATTTCACTAACATGCACTGCATTTTTTGGCCAGATTTGTGCAAAAAGGGGATGTTAGACTGGACAATAGATTCGTAGTACCCTACAACAGGGGGGTATTAATTTTATTCAAAGCTCACATCAATGTTGAATGGTGCAACACATCTAAAGCCATCAAATATTTATTCAAGTACATCAACAAAGGAGTGGATAGAGCAACAATGGTCCTCCATGACAACGTAACGATTAAAAAACAGACAAATGAGGAGGAAAGCCACAACTGCAATGAAGTCCAGGAATACCTAGATTGTAGATATATTTCTGCATGTGAAGCAACTTGGAGAATTTTTGAATTTGTTATACAGTTCCGAAATCCATCGGCCATACGACTACAAGTGCACTTGGATGGAGAACAACCAATTACAATGAGAGATTCAACAAGTTTGCCAGACATCTTAACCAAAGAAAGCATACATGACACAATGTTCACAATGTGGATGAAAAAGAATGCAACGTGCCCGGAAGCCAGAGAGCTAACGTATGCAGAATTCCCCTCCAAATATGTTTGGAACACCTCCATAAAAGAATTTGATGAAACATCAGGGGAGTACAGGCCCAAAAAATGTTGGACAAGACGCATAAAAGGAAAATGCATTGGAAGAATATTGTATACATCCAACAGCGGGGGAAAAATATTACATGAGGATACTCCTTAACTATGTGAAGGGGCCAAAAAATTATGAAGAAATTAGAACTGTTAATGGCACAACTTATCCAACTTTCAAAAAAGCATGTTATGCAATGGGATTGATAAGTGATGACAAGGAGTGGAATGATGCACTACAAGAAGCAAAGCACTGGGCAACAGGATCACAAATGAGAGAACTATTTGTCACAATGCTGCTGTTCTGCGAAGTACAAGACCCAGTCACCTTTTGGTCAACAAATGTAGCTACACTTTCGGAAGATATTTTACACAGGAAAAGGAAGCAATTTAGACATCTCGATTTGTTGCTCACAGATGACCAAATCAATAATTATTGCCTCATTGAAGTGGAAAAAATACTAAACAGAAGAGGCAAAGATCTAGCAGACTTTGACAAATTCCCAAGACTGAAGAAAGATGACTTGCACCATCTTGGAAACAAATTGATAAGGGAAGAACTGAATTACGACACACAAGTGTTAGAGGAACAATGGAGAAAATCAGTCTCAAAAATGAATCCAAAACAATTGCAAATCTATGAGGAAGTCACAAAAGCAGTTGACACCAACAGTGGGCAACTTTTCTTCGTTTATGGCCATGGAGGAACAGGGAAGACATTCGTATACCGTTCAATAACAGCAAAGTTGAGATCAGAACGGAAAATCGTAATCACAACAGCTTCATCAGGTTTGTCACATTGTGGGCTTTTTCCAAAAATAAAAACAAATGATTAAAGAACAACTAATTCAACAATACTTTACATGCACATTTTATTATCCCGTTTGATTTGAAGGTTTTTTTAAAGTGGTTGATAAAAAAATTAATTATGGAATTCACAATCTGAACATCAAATTAGGAATAGCGGCATTGCTACTACCAGGAGGCAGAACAGCCCACAGCAGATTTGAGATACCATGTGACTTAACAGGAACTTCAACGTGCTCAGTAAAGCAAAAGACACAAGTAGCACAATTGCTACATGCAGCCTCATTGATTATTTGGGATGAGGCACCAATGGACCACAGATTTGCTTTTGAGGCTGTAGACAGGACTTTCAGAGATATCTTATCCTTCAAGGATAGCTCAGCGGCTCAAAAGCCTTTTGGGGGAAAGGTTTTGGTACTTGGAGGTGATTTTAGACAGATCCTTCCGGTGATTCCAAAAGGGAAAAGACAAGACGTTGTTCAAGCAACAATAAACAGATCACCATTATGGGAGTTCTGCAAAATACTCACACTGTCACGGAACATGAGAGTTAAGCAAAATGAAAATGAGGAGGATAATGTTTCTGGCAAGAAAGACTTCAAGAAGTGGGTACTCGATATAGGCAATGGGACCGCTCAGGCAAAAGTTAGAGAAGGAGAAAATGAACCTACGTGGGTGAAAATTCCACATGAAAACATGTTAACGTATACAGATAACACAAACACATTATTGCAATTTCAACCACACAACATCTTTGATTTACATGCATCTTAGATTGAGCTTCTTAGGAAAATATCATTAATGATAGCGTTAAAAAACTTAAGATTATAACAGAGTTCACAACAACAAAAAATCACAAACAACGAATTGCAATGACAAATATTAAACTTTGAAGAACAACCAATTGCGAAGAAACTAACAAGAACATACCCAAACAATGAATTGCAATGACAAATATTAAACTTTGCAGATCAACCAATTGAGAAGATAGTTACAAGCACATACCCAGATTTCCAGCAAAAGCGACATGATGAGGACTATCTCAGAGAACGAGCAATATTGACACCACTTAATGACATTGCAGATGAAATCAATGAGTACATGATGCAACTGGTACCTGAAGAAATAAAAGAATACACAAGTTGTGATGAAGTGTGTCCAGGATCAACAGAGACAAATGCGCAAGATTTGATGTTCCCATCAGAGTACTTAAATACACTCAAATTCCCAGGAATTCCAAACCACAAAATAAGACTCAAGGTTGGCATGCCAGTGATGCTGTTAAGAAACATAAATCCATTGATGGGATTATGCAATGGGACACGAATAATATTGACATACTTGGGCAAATACGGTATTGAAGGAAGAGTACTCACTGGGAATTAAGCTAGGAACAAAGGTGTTGATACCGAGAATTGTCATGACTTCAAATGATCTGCAATTGCCAGTCAAAGTAAAACGGAGACAATACCCCCTCAAAATCTGCTATGCAATGACTATTAACAAAAGTCAAGGGCAATCACTTTAAAATGCAGGTGTCTACCTATCAAGTCCAGTGTTTAGTCACGGGCAGCTATATGTTGCAGCATCAAGGGTTACATCTCCACAAGGTTTGAAATTCCTGATCAAAGAAGACTATCCAAGTTACAAGGAATACACAAGAAACATCGTGTACAAAGAAGTCTTCAACAATTTACCTCAGGTATCTTGCTATTTCACAGACGCATAATATACAAACTACAATTAGCTCTTTCTTTGAAAATTAATTCAGAAAAAAAAAATATAAAATAAAGAAATCAAAGTGCAACAATGTAACAGACATATAGAACATGACCCAAACATATATATTTCAATTTAACAATAGCTAAATGTATTCAGGTGTAGAAGTCGGGAAGCAATGTAATAAAGGCACAACAGTGAAGAAATTCGATCCGAAAGACAGGCTACCCAATTGTCATTGAAGGACAAATGCTGAATATGAAGGGACCTCGCTGATGAGAAATCGCTACCTCCATACAACAAGAAAAAGGGTGTTGTTGGGAAATCATTGAGATACCTCTCATTTGTCTCTTTATTTCTTTGGAATTTAATTTAAAAACAGCAAAAGAATTTTTCCGTCAATATACACTAAATTCAATCACTACGCATGATGATATGATCTATGGAAAAATAATATCTCTCACTCTAAAAAAAACAATGGAACATATATCAAAATTTTTATAATAGACAACAACCGTACTTGATATATATAATACAGAAGAAGAGCTTCATTAAGGAGTGGAGCTGATAAAATTTTTAAAAACACAACAACCGACACAAACCTAACCCAAACTATCCGTGCTTGGGTTATAATTTTCAGCACAGTTAATTAAACAAGACCAACACAACTAGCCTGTTCAGTAAATGGGTAAGGTGAGGGTTGAAAGTCTCAAAAAACAGAGAATAACCCGCCTCACCCATTTACTGACTTTACTGGAAAAAAAAAATTAAAAATCAATACATTTGGTACCATAAATATTTGATAATGATGACAACACATCATACTCTATTAACCCAATAGTTTACTCACAAATAAATATACTTATTTGATAATTTGAATGCTATACTTATTGGCCACTGACCCCTCGCTCACCATACTCTATTAAACCAATACTTATT
The DNA here is from genome assembly GCA_038025085.1 of Tetragonia tetragonoides. Classification (NCBI taxonomy): domain Eukaryota; kingdom Viridiplantae; phylum Streptophyta; class Magnoliopsida; order Caryophyllales; family Aizoaceae; genus Tetragonia; species Tetragonia tetragonoides. The sequence continues at coordinate 12,233,237 of CM076142.1, forward strand.
GACAGCTAGGCCTCCGCATTTCATTCGTTTCAGCCCCAACCAAACAACTCTTGAGAGCTATTTTGATTTTAGAATCTGTTGAAGACTTGAATGGAAAACATATTTCTCATCCAGTGTGAATCCGTGTTTTTGTAGTACTCAAATGCATTCTAATAAATCAACTCTACTACAAGGCAATTTCATTGCTGTTCGGAGATCGCAGCTTCCAGGTTTGAACAAACAAGCTATCCTTGCACATAAAATCACTTACACTACCAGTTTCATCATCAAAAGTGATCCTGCGTGGCTGCATCTTCAGGATGAAAAATGTACTTAATAGCAAACCTCTCTCCACGGCCATAAGTTAGCCATCATCATATCAGGTCGCAAGATTGGAATATCACAATTTAAATGCAACAGAACTGCACTATGGCTACTTAATGTGAGGTGTAAGGTTAAATAACAACCAAATGTATCCGAACAAGAAGATACTATCTACAACCATGATCATCAATCTCTGTTGTGTTCTTTAAAATTTAGCATACAAAAAGTTTTCAAACACAAACATTCAAGATTCTATTCAATACTCTGATTGCTCTGGAAGGTATAAATCTTAGGCTATTATAGACATAACGTGTTAGTCATCACGTGATAAAGTTTTTACATTACAAGATGGCAAAGGCCATTGCAGTCAATCAACTAAAGGGGAAAACTAATGTCACACATTTTGGCTTTCACAAAATATTTCCCCTCTGCTCAAAATCACATGAATTGTAGTTTTCCAGGTTCAATATTTTAAGTCAATTCATGCTATGACAACCACTAAGGTAATATGCAACTATTAGTAGCTTTCTTTTATAAACAGACCTTAATTCCTTATAACTCTTAGGGCTACTGGTTCCTCACGGCTTCTCCCTTAGTCTACAACACATTGTATCTATGTCTACACTATGCAGGTCATTCCAGGATGTGTATATTGGCATGATGTGAAACCATTCCACCTTAATGCCATCGACACAGCTTTAATAAACAACAGGTCACCCCATATACATTCCGATCTGGCAGTCCTCTATTTATTACTTGAACCTTAATACCATAGCAATTATTCCCATTCACCTTATGCATATACTAAACAACTCCACCACATCATTCTAATAAATACTACCTCCCAAATTTGCTTACATAAAAACAGAGCGAATACATCAGAGTGCTGCAGAGACTAGCCTTAAACCATGTTACACTGAACTATGCTACACATAACCTGTGGCCCTTGCCCGTTATGATTCATCCAGCCTCCAATTCAAACCAACAAATCTAAAAACGTCATAAAACAAGAAAACTTGATCATACCACTAATCTAACACCAACTTCATTACTTCTAAGCAAATTCACAAAGCTGTTCAATTAAAAAAAATCATATAAAGGAGATGCCTTGGCCTTCCACATAGTATCTATTCAATATAAACCACACAAAAATCTAAATCAAAAAAAATAATTTCAAAAAATAACAAAACTACACATTCAAGAATATATAACCAGAATAAACTTTGATATAAATAGATTAATATACTATATAACTACTAATAAGCATATATAACAACAGGTAAGCCAACAAATGAAATCGAACTGATACAACAAGAACACAAAGAATTAAATTAGGTAAAATAAATTAGTGTGAAACAAATAGATGAGAGAAGTAGGAAACTTATTAATACCTAACCAACAAAATCGAAACCACCGCGCAAACCGCTGTCAACTATTCCACTAAATACCCAGAGGTATCAATCGCTCGGAATCAGGCACACACTAAAACCATTCCCAATTTACTACACCCCAATTTAATTGACAGTGACCTTAAAGTAAATCAAAAAGGGTACTACCCTTCAAATGATGGGATTTGTAGGAGAGAGAGAGTGAGAAAACAAGGTGCTGTTTGAAAGATAGGAGGAGAGAAAATCTTAAGGGATAATGGAATTGCAGAGATTATCAAATTGAGCATGGCTAGAGATCTAGAAGTGGTGGGGGATTCATTGATAGAGTTGGTGAAGGAGGTGGGTGTGCTGATGAAGGGAAGAGCAGTCAAAATGGGAAGGGAAATGAAAAGGGAAGAAAGGGAAGAAAAGACAAAAAAAATAAAAACAAACCATTTCGGGCGGGGTTGACTGAAACAGAATAGGGGAAACACGAGTAACACATGTATGGGAAAACATACTTCGGTGGTATCGACCATCGGTATGACCAAATAGTTTGGAAAATCTTACTTACACCCAATAACGATAACAATACCGATAGTAATATCGATACCGCTAACAATATCGATACCGATATCGATATCTATATGAATACTGATACCTTTAACGATATTTAAAACCGTAAAATTACAAAACAAAGGCGCCTAAATATACAAATGAAAGTAACTTATCCTTCCAAAACACAAATTCAATTAAACCCTTTTTTGGATCTCCTCCCACAAACAAAAAAAACACCAAAAACACAAATTCAATTATTTTGCCTTTCAAATTATAAACTATTGGAGGGGAAAAAACAATATCCAATTAATAAAAATCAACATGATTACAAATGGGATCAACTATATAATTTGCATCCAAAATAAAGTAAAGAAACATTGTCCATCATGCTGGGAATTGGTGGGTTATTAAACAATAGAAAAATTTAATCTTAATTAAAACAAAATTATAAGACAACATTGATCTATAAAATTTGCTTCACTAATCACATATACTTTGAACTTAACGACTAGGAAAACCTATAATTATACTGAGGAAAAGCGAAGAAATAAGATTATCATTAATAGACATCAATAAAGATGGATAACTAAATGGTATTGCTTTATGTACGATGTTATATAATAATAATAATAATAATAATAATAATAATAATAATAATAATAATAATAATAATAATAATAATAATAATAATAATAATAATAATAATAATAATATGTATGATTATATCAGTTTTGGAGGTAAAATAAAATAAGGGAAAAAATGTTAATACACATAGGTTATATGCTTATAAACGGCCATACAGTAATACCTCATGAATTCTATACATAACAAATGTGATTTGCACAGTAAACTTCAAGATTTAAGATTCTAAAAGTTCAAAGCCTACAAAAATACAGACATACCTTAGACCCTAAACTAGAGGAGAAATATTAATTGGATATGTATTTTTGGCCTATAAATAATAGTTAAGGAGAAGGAAATATAGGTAAACAAACCATATATATTATAATCATACATTCAATAAAAATCATCCCAAGCCCGTGCATCGCACGGGTTTACAACTAGTTAATTAAATTCATGAATAATCTGATATGGTATGCAATAGTTGAGGTTTTTTTTCACGAAAAATAGCCATGATTATTTGGGGTAGGGAAGTTGAAAAATCTGAATAAAATTATTACGTAAAAGAAAAGGGTGTTTTTGTAAGTTAAAACTATTGCATTAATTAATTGATGTTATTGTATATGGAGAATACTTAATACTAATTCATCAAAAATTTATGCATAATGAGTAATAAATGATGGTTTAACCTATAGCTAACCCCATTATTATTTTCGATTGTTTACAATCTGATACTCTTTTCACATTCTAGTAGCTATGTCACTCATGACTCATGGGTGACCCTCTCTCTCTCTCTCCTTTAAACAAATATTTCTGAATCCTGATTTAAGTTCTTCCCAGTTACCTCTTTCTCTCTGTGCTGGCAAGGCTGGACTTCTCTCAGGTCAACTCTCTCTCTCTCTATAGCTAGCGCTTGTCATGAATTGACCATTTACATTCCTTTGTTCAGATTGCTATCAAATATGCTACCATCTGCTATCAATTTGAGTTAGGATTCATTATCTGTTTGGATCTATTGAATATTTATTGATTTTCTTATACAATCTTGTTTTTATATTTCATTGCTGTAATGATGTCTGGTAAAACTGCTAAATTGAATGTTTTTATGTGGTGGGCTTTCTGGGTCTGCATTGAATTTGTGAAAAATTCATAGCCCCCTTGATATATGATGCTTGATTAATATAATTCAATCAGATTTTAGCCTCATTTTGGTGGGGATAGATTGAAATTTGTATAATTGTTTTGGTTATGTGAGCCTGTAAGCACTTAACTGTGGTTGTAGCAAATCTTTATGCTGTATGAGTTGATCAGATTCGATCGGAAAATCGAAACTTTTCGAGAAAATTTTGGGTGGTTTATGAGTTTATCAGTAATGGTACAGTTACAAAAGATGTATCTGATGTAAACAAAAAGGAGACCCTAGTGGGGTGATTTGCCAAATGCTGCCACCCATGGTTAAGGCCTAGATACAAAGAGAAGCTTAGTCCACAGCAAGGAAATGAAATGCCACACTGTTTTAGGATCTCAAACCAGTGCAAACCTAAGTTTAATACATCTATGGAGGATTTCTTAGCAGGTCATTGACCTATTTTTCCATAGAAGAGAAATAGGAATTGTTATGCCTTTGTGTCTACCTATCTCGTGGATGTTCGTAATTTATAATAATGCGAGTTTTATTGACCAAACCCGTCGACCTATCGCAATACGAAGAGGTCATGAAGGTGAGAATGGAAGGGACAGGAATGCTTTAGAAATCTATGTTTTTTGATGAAATGTTCGGAAGACATGATACTCTATTTCGATTATTAGCTATGTAAAATGCAAAATGTAGCTAACACGGGAAACTGACAATGAGGTAATTATATCAGATAATGGGGAGTTAAGAGTTGGAACATTTGTTACGAAGTTGTAAAGTTAGAATTGTGATAAAAGCAACTCTGTGCTGTTTGACGCATGATGCATGCCGCCTGGGCCTGGCCAAGTAACTCAAGATGTTTCACGAAAGGCAGTAGGGGATAATAGCCAAGGTTTGGGTAGAACTTCTCTGCTACTCTGCTGTGAGGTGCTCACCAAAGATCCCATATGGTAGAGCTAACTAAAGGTGGGGAACTCATTATGTTGGTGTGGTTATTGATGGCTCATCTTGGCTTTAATTTGGTTGATTAAACTTGTTATTCCCAAATGATAAGTATCAACTGGTGGTTTCATTTAGGTAAGGTGGTGGGAAGTTAAATTGATATTTTGGATAAGTAGTAATGATTTGGGCATTTTCTATTTTCGAATCCATTACATGTAACAGAGAGGATCACAAAAAATAAAAATTTTCAAGCTTCCCCACACTTGATTAGGCTGCAGGCATCCCAGTATCGATTAGCCACTTGGTTATTGATCAACCATTTAAAATACACAAGACTTGCTGTTTGTTTATATGTTTATGTGTGTATTTAGTTGTAGGTTTTGGGTAGGAAAAAAAGAAAAGAAAAAAGAGTCGGTTGTAGTAGAAAACTCCTTCCACCACCCTTGTCTATATCTTAATCTCTTATTCAGTCATTTACCTAACCCTCACTAATTTCTTTGCTCTGCTCCAAAAGACAAACCACGACACCCCACCTTCTCCAATCTTCATGATTCACTGCCACTGCCATATCCCATCTCCTTCGCTTATTCTCCAATAAGTTTGCTACTAGTTTTCTCTTGGGTCGGATTGTTTACTGCCGATTAAAGGAAGGCAGATCCCTCTCTCGTTCTCCTTATTCTCTCTCCCCTGTTTCGTGGGTTGTGCGAAGAGCCCTCACCCGTTGTCGCTGCTGCTGTGACCTTCTCTTTGCTGGTTTGTGCGAAGCCCTAATTGATTTGGGTACAATTTCAGTATTTCTGTTTTTGGGTTTTAATTTACGCATTCTGATTTTGTCGTTGTTGCATAAAGTTTGCAATTCCATGAATAGCATAATAACAAACAGCACAGCCACATATGCAGCTATCTCTCACAGTTTTGATATCTGTATTCTGAAGTCAAGTTAGTGACCAGAGACTTGTGTATTTTCTTCTTAATACAGTTGTTCAGTTGCATTTTGCCCTGAAAGACAGGATTCAATATCAAGAAGAGAAGGATGGAGGTTCATCCGTATGCTCCAACAGATCTAGATCTGCCTGGTTTTGTTCCAAATTTTCTCCCTGCTACAACAATTCTGGCTATATTTGCTGTTGCCTCAATCATTGTTTTCTCCCTGTCATGGGTTTTACCTGGTAATTTTCTACCTACATTATCTGCTCGTTTTTTCTCTTTTACCATGAAGGTACTTGACAATGGGATTGTTGTTCTTTTATCTAGTAAATGTCTGAAATTCACATGAGCAATCTCAACTTTCAATATTGTTATAAAGCTGCTTCTAATTTGACACACTTTACATTCTAAAATAATCACACAGATGGGTAATTGAAACTTTTGAGTTCATATATTTCTCTGCGGTTATATTTGAGAGCTAGATATGCTCTTTAGGACCATGTTTTTTTGATCAGATTTTAATTTTGTGTTCTTCTTCACTAAGTTGAGGCCTGAGTTAATGCATCACCCAGCCCCAGGTACCTTGTCACTAGTCAATCTGATGATAAATTTTGGTCCTTTTATTGGAATGTCTCTAAAACCTGGAGCATTTTTCTGGAAAGTACGCTAAGATAGTACTTAACCATAAGCATTTGTCTGAATATGAATGCTAAGTAGATGCTTTTTAAGTTTTAAGTACTGTAAGTTCTGTGAAGGGCATCAGTTGTTTAAGTGTACATGTACGACTATCTCAACCACGCAACGAAGACTTGCTACGAGCAAGATCTAAGGGAGGTCATAGTTACATGTAGCCTTGCCCCTGACTAATTGAGAGTAGGAATGAGGTAGTTTCTGAACAAAGTGAAAACTATTTTCCAAAGCAGCAGGAAGGAATACTTGTTCTACAACTTGTGCATCTACATTATATTAATGTTTTTGTTGTATAAAAAGTTATGATTCAAGACCCAAATGTGATAGCGACTAGCAGTCCTCGATGTTAAACTGTAAATTTTTTTGGATAGCATGGGTATCCAAGCTTTGCTTGACTATTCGATGGGCCGTGTTAAACTGTAAAGTTTCATTCACAATTTAAAGGACATGTAGGTGGTGTTTACTAGCTTGCAATCAAATGCTTGCAATGCAATCATTTTATAAGGTAGTTGTGAGGTGAAAATGAAGGAGATGGGAAAAGTAAGGATGATTACATTACTCAAAGTAATCACCATTACATGGGAAAAGTTGAGCAATTGTGATTACATTGAATGATGCAATCAACCCCACTTTTCCCATCCCTCTCCTCCCACTCCTTCACTTTTCACCCCACATTAACTCTACAAAATGATTGCATTGCATTACATTTGATTGCAAGCTAGTAAACGAGGCCGTAGTGTTACCATTGCATCTTGTTATGAACCACTCATTCTAATCACGGTGGTTGTCTTTTTCAAACAGGGTTATTAACCAAGACAACAAAACTGGAAAGGTTGCTCATATGTTGGTGGATTTTCACTGGCCTGATCCATATTATTGTTGAGGGATATTTTGTCTTCTCACCTGAATTCTACAAAGACAAGAGTGGTTTTTTCCTGGCTGAAATTTGTAAGGGTCTTGTTCACTAGTTGCCTCAATGAGTACTTTCAAAACCTTAACTTTTATTGCAATTAGTCTAATATGTAAATGTATCTCTTGCAGGGAAAGAGTATAGCAAGGGTGATTCCAGATATGCTGGTAGGGATGCTGCAATAGTTACTGTTGAAGGAATAACGACTGTCATTGAGGGTCCGGCCTCCCTTTTAGCAGCGTAAGTCATCATGTCTACCTTCCACCTGAAGCCTGATCATCTTCTGTTATCAATATTTCAAATTCTTGATGAGTTTGCTTTGTTGCTACATCTGATGCCAATCTCACTAAATCTTTCATATCCGACACTTGACAGGTATGCTATAGCAACTCACAAGCCATACAGTTATGTTCTTCAGCTCGCTGTATCTCTAGGACAGCTTTATGGTTGTCTTGTATATTACATAACTGCCATTTTGGAAGGTGACAAATTTGCTGCAAGCTCATATTACTACTATGCGTACTACGTTGGAGCAAATGCCTCTTGGGTAGTCATTCCTGCTCTTATATCCATCAGATGTTGGAAAATGATATGCAAATCATGTAAAGTTGTGGGTGAAAATAAGAGAAAAACCAAATGAAGTGAGCTCTAATGCCACGCTGTTTTGTTTCTAACCTATTGGTTTCTGTCAGCTAATTTCTTGTGTATCCTCTTAGGTCAGTTTACAGCAACACTCATGGTAAAAAACATGGAGTTGCGAAATATGTTTTGTTTAATCATATGGAACCAACTCTTGAGTCTTTTTGCTGTATTATGTCATATTTTCATCATGGTACATGAACTCTCTCTGAGTATTTCTGCTGGCTACATCTTCGTACTGTTAGTATATTCTGGTGGTTATTCATGTCACCTAACATAAGCCAAGGGAGAGAGAGATTCAGAGATGTAGATAAATCGTGCGTATCACTTGAGATCTTCTAGGTCATTGAAAACTTGGGAATGGTCTTGTGGCAAAATCCTATTGTGCTTAGAGGAAGTAGCTGAAGTAAAGTCACCTCTCGAGTTGTATATATGTACAATCTACACCCCTTTTTTTATACTTTTTGTTTTGATAATAATGTAAGTACTACTATTAAGAACCTGGGTTTTATTGCAATATATTATTTTTTTTTATTGTTTTTTAAAATGGCAAGAAAGCCTAACTCTCGGGGGGACGGGTTTGCCCAGATGCCCACAATACAAATACCACACATTTACTCTGAATTGAGGGTGATGACTGATGAGACCTTGAAGCTCAACCTCAATAGGGTGTGAGTGCTCTACCAGATGCCTTCCCAAATTTTATTCTTGGTTTATTTGGAAATACTCGACTTCATAAGGCGCTTACTACTCTTCAAACAAGTAAGAAAGTTTACCCCCAAGAAAAGGATTATAAAACATTGAAGGTGGTGTGAATAAAGACCCAACAAATTAATCCGATGCCAATATCAAATTCAAGTCAATCAACTAATAAAATCTTGAATTCACTTAAAAGGGAGAGCAATATAGGTTTCTATTGAATAAGATATTTCGAATCTGTGCGAGGTAGGTCCAACTAAAATTGATTTTAGGTAAAACACGATCTTTTCCTCAAGAATTTGAAAGTGGACCATTAAAGAGATGATGAATCGATAGAAATAACTCATAAGTATGATTGCATAAGAAATGGGGGGAAAAATAATTCAAAGTTGTAAGGAATTCACTAGATTCGAAAGTTACAAGTAGCATGTAGCTAAAATAAAGTTTCTAATTGAAATGTTAACAACTCCATGAGGAGTTAAGTACAATCCATAGTAATTGAAAAAATAACAATAAGGAGTGTATTTATAACTTCGTGCAAGTAGTTTATAGACATAGCGCATTTGTTCGAACAAATCATTCATTCGAATAACACGCAATAGCATTATATTTTTTTCGTTGTTGGAAATCAACATATTCTTTCGTTTACGAATCCCGTATGACACTGATAATAAATCTTAAATACTAATAACCGATTAATGCCAAAATTTAAAGTATTATATACAAATACTTCTTCTATTTATTTATCCCTTGATGACAAACTTTGAAGAATTTCTTACATTTCTGCTACAAATTTCTTTAGGATACGTTTGGATTCCACCATTTGATTTGAATACCTTGAATTCGATTCAAGAATTTGAAATTTTGCAATTCAAATACAAATTCATTGTTTGGGAAAACCAAAAATTTCAATTCCAAAATTTGAAATATGAATTTCTTGTTTGGGATAACAAGGAATTTCAATTCAAAAATTTGAAATGAATTTCTTGTTTGGCAAAACAAGGAATTTCAATTCTACAATTTGAATTTCAACTATTGTTGGCAAATCAATTACAACTCTACTTTGCTTATAATCAACTTAGAATCCAAACACCATCAAATACAATAGTATCAACTTGCAACCTATTGTCCGCAACCTGTTGTCAACTTAAAATCGAAACATTGATAGTATCAAATACAATAATATCTAGGAATCATTGAGGCATAACAACACCCAATTCAACTTGCTTTTCATCGGTAGGTCTTTCAATGCTTGAAATTCTTTTGGGCAACCCAAAAAATACTTCATGCCTCTCAAAATCTGATGAGGGAAAATTCCTTCTATCTTTGAAAGTTCAACACGGATCTCGTCGCCACTAATTTGGTTTGCAGGTTGGATTTTACTCTCAATGTACCGCTGAATGGATTCTGAAAAACTAGCTACAACATCCACCAAACGATCTCTTTTCACCTTCTTGTTAGACCCGGAAGAAGTAGACATATCCTTAGTAGTGCTCCCTCCTTCATGCTCTAAATCCATAGCTGAAGCTGATTCTTCCACTTGCTCCGCCTCTTCACCTGTCGCTCTATCCGGGCCAACTAGAACACATATATCATCCCAATTTTCAATTACCTTGTTCTGATAAGCCTTCGCAAACTCGTTTTCCTGTAAAAGCAGCACCAGCGAAATCAACAACTACAGTAAGCAATTGAAACATAACATGTAGAACCAACATACAGTCATGAGCTAACAGACTAGCATAAGCACTGCACAAAACCATCAACAAGTACATTTCTTTTCCTTCAAATGACAGGAGCACATCACAAGCATTTGACATACTTCTTGGATCATCACAATACTCAACTTTGAATCTCAATACTCAAATCGGTCAATACGCACAAACTGAACATCATACTAAAATAACTAGAAAATTTTGTCAAGATTTACAAGCCATCAACAGTAAAGTCAGAGAATAATCAACACGCAAAAGGCATGAATATGTTTAGAACTTAGCCTACATATAGCGGGAACTCACCAGCTCTATGCGACTGCCAAACCCATTCATCCCACCCACAAAGACAAAGATGTGGTTTGGAACATATGTATTTTACCAAGATTTGTAAATTTCAACCAACCATTCCACATTAGTCATCCAACCAAAGAAATAAAGCTTGGTGGAACATTGGTCATGTCAAAGCTCTAGAATTGAGAACTCTCCAATATATACAAGAATACGATTCAGAACTAAAAATGGTATGAACTGAACACAGATCTTATGTAGAGCATGCATTCATGAAGAACATCAACCAACATTTCACCCCCAAAATAATTCTAAAAACATACAACATAATCATGTATCAAATTAATATAAATAACATTAGAAGTTTGCAGCTGGTGAAGGTTATCAAATTCTCTGTCTATGTTAGCTTTTATAGCTGTAGTGATAATGAAGGTAATAGTATAGGAACTTATTGTTTTTAGAATTATTTTTCTAACTTGCACCATTCTAACTAGCTTATGTAATCCATATCGTTATATTCAAAATTTCAGGGAATCAAACAAGCTCATGGCAATGAAAACAAAGCCACTGTTTTTCTCAAACAGAAAGCAATAACACCAACAGCCAGCATGCAGCAACATGTTGATTCAATAAGAGCAGCAACAACCACCACCAGACAGAAATAACAGCAGCAACAACCACCACCAGACAGAAATAACAGCAGCAACAGACATAAATAGCAACAACAAAACAACCAGTGTATTGTACTCAAAAACTCTTGATTCAAGTGTACAAAGCCCAAAAGAAGTAGAGTGAATTGTACCTCACAATACACGAGCCAGTCACGGAGTTCTTCTTTACTTATGTTCATCATCTTTTTCTCCTCATCCCAAAGAAATTTTGTTGTGTTGCGGATTTCGGTGATGTTGTTATAATGTTTCTTCCACAAACCAAGCCTATTCTTCGCATGATCAGCATTTACATTCAGCTCCAACTTCGAATTCAATTCATCAACCACCGCTTGGTAGGCTTGGCGCTTCCAATCACCCTCCCCTTTGTTACCTTGATTAATTTGGTCAAATAAAACGGAAGCGAGAATTCCATCCATTTCCGCATTCCAGGAGACATATGCTCTCTTTCTAGACGATTGTGTTGGTTTTAACACTTCTTTACCCTTTCTGCTACTCATTGTAAAACAATCAACTGAACAAAGAAGTGCCCTTAGCAATACAGCATGTATTAACCAATTTCAACAACAATTTTAGAACAAACAATCAAGCACCAGCACTATATAATGAAAGTAACAAATAAGTGACAGAATTAATTGTAGCAGTATGTATATTACTGACCAAACAGCAAGCTATACTGACCAAAAACAGCGAGCTATACTGACCAAAAACAGCAAAAAAAATCCAGCAAATAAAGCCTAAACAATAGGAGCTCTTTGAGCTTGGTATTCATTAAACATCTCTATAGCAAGAGTGTCTCTAAACAAACTTCATTCATCCGTTGCTCGAGCCGTTAATATATAGTTCTCCTCTACCTCATGATCCACGGCATCCACTTCTTCTAGCTCATGATCCACCACATGCAATATGTCATCTTCTTCCATATTTTCATCTCTTAGAAAATTGTGGAGAACGAAACAAGCATTTATAATCCTAACTTGGGTCTTCTTCTCAAAGAAACTAGATGTCCTAAGTATAGCCCATCGTTTCTTTAAAAATCCAAATGCTCTTTCAATGGTATTTCGAGCGAAAGAATGTCTTAAATTAAAAAGCTCCTTGTAATTTGTTGGAGTATTCCCCCTCCACAAATTCAAATGGTATCGTGTACCTTTGTAAGGAGCTAAAAAACCTCGACAATTAGTGAAACCCAAATCTACCAGAAAATATCGATCTACAATACAAACATATGTCTATTAGTGTCTTACTTATAAAGGCTTAATGAATTAAATGAGGGAGAGTGCTTACTTGTTGGCACTTTTAGACCATTAGGTCTCCACAAAGCATCACGAAGTATGCGGCCAGATAGCACATAAGTGAATCGGAGATTTGGATCGCAAGAAGCAAGTACATTAGTGCTGAGGTTACCCTTCCTATCTCGATATCTAGGCCGATCCTCAATAGGTACAGTCATGTGGATGTGTGTCCCATCCAGGGCTCCAAGCACTCTCTAAAAAAGCATTCGCATCAAAGTTTTTGCATCAAATACTTAAGAAGACAAGTAAATCTAATCAAACTTAAGTTTATATCACATTACCTCAAACCATTTCCATTTGTAATCCCTAGAAAGCTCCGTTGTAGACTCAACTTGCTTGATATAAAACTTTCCTATCTTCAACACCGCTCGAAGAACCGTATGAAACTGGCGACTAATGGTTTCGCCAGAACGAACAAAAATAGCTTTTGTAGTTCTATTCTTTAAATTATGAGCAAGACAGTGGAGGAAAAGTGCTACCACTTCCCTTATGGTAACATGTCTCGAAGTCACCAATCCCCCTTTGGATTGTAAAATAGAACACAATTTATCAAAACGACATCTATCCAGACGTAATTGCTCTCTACAGATTGTATCATTCATCAACGAATCCATCCACATGGCTCGTTTCTGAGCTCGTCTATCCTCGTCCCGAGTTAAATTCCTAACTCTATACCTTTCATCATACCATGCTGTCACTACTAATAACAAAAAACTTGAAACTATCACTATTATTTCCATTTCTTCCTCATCTTCCCTCTCACATTTTCTTGTATTCTGTAGATTTTGTTGGTCGGACATTTTTCCTATTATAAATCATGAATAGAAAAGCATTTTAAAGAGTATATTTCCTATTAAACCACCATAACAGAGCATTTTAAAGAAAAGGCAGCAACACCAATTAGACAGGTTAAGCTAAGGACACAACACCCACTCAACACTAACTTCACATATAATAGCAACAAACTAATTAAGTTGCAAGCATATAATAAATTTACATCAAAATTTCAGCCACATTAATGCATAAACAAAGCATAAACAAAGCATAATTTCAGCCACATTACAGGCTATAATCATGAACCACGAGTTTCCTCCATTTGAACCAACCTATATTCTCAAACTCCATAATCTCAAACTATCCAAAATGACAATAATTCCATAATCTCAAACTCTTCTTTTGCAAATGATAAGCATACAACCCTACGGACCAAACATCATGATCCCAAGGATTACAAGCCCTCCATACAAGCTTGCTGTTAAGAACATTGAACTTAGAAAATTGATCAAATAATAGTGGCTAATATTTTTTAAATTATGCATTGTGGTTATTCCCAAAGTCCTATATATGTGTGTTATAAGATGTTAGTTGAGTTATAGTTTCATGGGTCAGTGTTCATTTCTTTTAGTGGTGTGTCTAGGAAGTTTCTGTATGACATTGTTGTTTCTGTATGACATTGTTGCTTCTGTGAATGCATTGGATCATTTATGTTGATACACCAGGGGATTTATATGCTATCAAGAAAAACAATCCAGCAACATGGAATTCAGTTGTCATAAATTTACAATAATCTTATGTAGTACTTAAAGTTTGTTAACATACAAACATGACCCTGAGTCCCTGACTATGGCCTAGAAACACAGTTGTACACTACTCTTACTGAACATTGAACATCCCAAGTTAAGAACAGAAAGCAATACCAAACAGAAAGCAACCAGAGAACTTAGAAAATTGCTCACATAATCTCAAACTATCCAAAATGACACACAAGCCTAAACAGATTGAGTTAAAAAAGAGGATGCATCACAAACGATTCATGGAAAGCCAGAAACGTGCACACTGGACAATAAATCAACCAAGTCATAAGGATGCTATAACAGCATTCAGTAATCTGACATGCCAAGTTCTGAAACTAGTGTCAGAAAATTTGTTGAGAAAACATCCAAAAGCAATAACTTAACTCGATCAATGTCTTCCGTCTTCTTCAAACTAGTTTTCCATCTAGTTTCATGTTTATACCCATGGAAAGTATACATCACATCCTATCTCACAAGTTATGAAATTAGAGGTTTTCAGGACATGTAAAGCTCAATACAACTCACAACCATCAACAATCTATCCAAAAAAATCAAGAAACAACAGAGGAGCAAAAACACCTAAAATCTCAGTCAAAAACAAACAGGTTAAATAACACACTACATAAACCGAAACCCTAGAAATAATCCTAAAAACTACAAAATCAATATCATAAAAGCATTACATAAACAAACCAAAATAATCAACAAAACCCAGAAAATGAAGAATCCATCTAAAAGAGAACAGAGAATAAACGCATAGAAATGTGAGAGAGGGGAAAAGAAGAGAGAAACTCACAATCTTCCGAAACAGATGGAGAGAGAAATGCGAAGATAATGGTGAGTTTGCGATTCTCTCAGAGCGAGCGAGCGAGCGTGTTGAAGAGAAGAACAACTAGTGTAGAAAGCTAGATGTAAACCTGACCAAACAAACATAAAAATACAGTAAGTACTAACTCCATTGGAGCAAATCGAGCTCAAACCCTAAATCAACCAAAACCCTAGACTAGCAACTTTACCTTCGGAAAGCACTAAAAGCCGTCGATCAAAAGATGAGAGAGAAAGAGTGAGAGAGATAATGAGATCTGAAAGAGGAGAGAGAGAGAATGAGACTGAAAATCGCCATGGATAACATCTGAAAGAGGAGGATGGGAGAGAGAGGAGAGAGAGAGCTCCGCGAAGAAAAAAATCGCGAGGAGAGAGAGAGGTTCTGATTTTAAATTTGGGCCAAGAATGAGTGAATTTAGAATTGACACTCACAGGCCTTTTTCAAATAGATGTGGATTTGGTCCAATTCATAGGTTCCAAATTTTGGGTTATCCAAATAGCCAATTTGGATGAAATGGTAGATTTGAAATCAAATGGGCCTATCCAAACAGGCCATTACTAAATTGTGCTCAACTAAAGCCTAGAAAACTAAAAGAGTATTTGGAGTTAAAAAAAGATTTTTTTTTTTGTAATTCTGCAAAAAATGGAAACGAATCTGTTCACCCTTTTATCTTGGCCCCTATTTAGAATTTAACAGTCAATCCAACGGCTGTTAATTGAAAAATAAGACATCTCAGAAACCTCATTTTTTTCAGTAAATTCAGTCGAGTAATTTCAGTACAGAGTGAAGCTTGGCAAATTTGCAGTAGAGGAGAGAGAAATTTGGTCAGACCTCTCAATTTCCCTCTCTTTCCTCTCACTCTTCATTCTTCTCTTCCCAAAACCCTGAACCCTCTTTTGTGGGTGTGCCATTCCTACTCTCTCTCCTCTCAAATCCCATTCACTTGTTCGCCAAATGCTGGTAATTTCTTTATCCTTAACATAAATCTCTCTGATCAGTCTTTGTTTTCCCATTTTTCCCATTTTTTCTTCATTTTTGTGTGATTTTTTTTTTTTTTTTTTTTTATAATTTTGCTGTGCTTTCTGGTCTAGTTTCTCACCTCTGACGATAATTTTGAGGTGGGTTTGGTTTAGAATCATCTGCATGTTGTTCTAATTTGTGGGTTTTTATAATGCTGCAATTTGCGGTGAGAAAGTGTCGATTTTTGGTCTAATTTCTTGGTCCTTATAATTTATTTATTTTGGGTGGTGCAGGGCTTCTTTTGAGCTTTGGTAATTGGAAGGATTTTGAGAATCTGAAAGAAACAAGATTGTTAAAGGTATCTAATTTAGTTTCTTGCATTTTCTTTTTGTGCTCTCATGTCTCATCAGTTTTACCATTTTTTTTTTCCTTTTTTTGACTTGATCGATGTTATTATTTGTATGTTCTTTTGCAATGTTATGTTTTGTTAGTATGCTTGTTGTAAATTGAGTACATTAGGGTTGGGTAAAAAATTTCCCTGCATTTATTCAGTTTGATTATGCACTGG
Source organism: Tetragonia tetragonoides (assembly GCA_038025085.1). NCBI lineage: Eukaryota > Viridiplantae > Streptophyta > Magnoliopsida > Caryophyllales > Aizoaceae > Tetragonia > Tetragonia tetragonoides. The sequence goes on from CM076142.1 coordinate 12,249,916, forward strand.
ACTAAGTTTGTGTATATGTAGCTGCTGTGTGCAATAATAAGTATTGTGGGTATGCTTATGAGTTGAATACATTAGGCTTCAGCAAAGTTTTGCCTTGCATTTTTTCAGTTTGATTATCTACTGGACTAAGCTAGTGTAAATGTAGCTGCAGTTAGTCTGTTTATGTATAGAGGGTTCAAGAAGGTTGGATTAGCCCCTAAATTAAACCTCACATAATTTTCAGTTTTTCACTATCTTGTTTAGTGATTCTGATTTCTGTGGCATCGAAACCTTGTGCTACTGAGGAAAAATAGATTCTGCAGGTGATTTGACATTGGGTTTCTGCATTCAAGTAAATAAAATTGTTTGACAGTCGGGTTAACGAATTCTATGACCTCTTTGTGTCTCATCGTCCCGTACTGGATGGTTGGATTCAACTGTCGTAAAGTCATGTTTAGTAATACAATTACTTCTATGCTGTTGCCTTTTTTCTCTTTTATGCATATTTTCTTTGAAATATCTTCCTCAACTTGGGAATTTTTTGATATGGTAATTTGTTGTAAGATTAAAGAGCCAGCAATAGAAAATGGCACCAAGTGCTAGAGTTAAGGCAGCTTTCCAAGCAATGAAGGATATTGGGATTCCCGAACAGAAAACAAAGCCTGCCCTGAAGAAGCTCCTCATATTGTATGACAAGAAGTGGGATCTTATAGAAGAAGAAAACTATCGAGTTCTTGCAGATGCTATCTTTGAATATGAGGACACCGAGGTGTGTACTCCTCTACCTACCATTTCTCATTTATTGCCTTGACTTGCATTGCCCTTGAAATAAATATACTCGTGCTTTTTTTTTATATGTTGTTTGCTTTATGTCAATGCTGTTAGGCTGCCGAAGTCACCGCCAAATATTGGAGAAGAAGCTCAGATGCAGGATGAGCCTGAACCTCCTGAGCCTGAGAGACCATTGAAGAGGTTGCGCCTAAAACACCAAGGACAAGGCCAGCCCGGACCAAGCTCAGCTACTTATGCTCTGAAGATACCTAAAGAAGAGCCTGGTGAGCCTGAAGTTTCACCCAGTGCCCGAGTCCAGCCTATGACAGGATCTCCTCAGCCCAATGCTGGAAACCAGAGAGCTGCAGCTCAGCCTGTCTCACCACAGTCTATTGTGAGAAACAAGGGAAAGCAGCCTATTTCACCCCCAAATATGGGGGTTATTACGGATCAGCCACAGCCTTCTGCCAGAGATAAGAGAGTTTCTCAAGGGTTGCAAATCAGAGAACCACAAAGTAGACCTGGGAAAGAAAAGCAGGCTGACCCCATTGTACTGATAAAGCCGAAAGACGAGCCATATGATGATACACTCTCACTTGAGCCTCTTGCTGTTGTCCTTCCTGGTAATTTCTCACCCCTACTTCGGTCATATAGTATACCTGCAAACTAGGAGCTCATTTTTCTGGCCAAGCATGTTCTATGTTTGTTGTCTGTCCTTAATTGTTAGGTCTGAGCCTCTTTGAGTGCTCATCTGGTGTTCTAAATTCTTTTCTTCACTGACGTGTGCATCTGAATGAGGGCCTGCTTGTTGCCAATAATTACCCCATTCGTTTCTTGGCCCCACTGTTTGTGACTGCATTTTGGGAGAAATTTCTACTGTTTCTTTTTATCAATATTTGTTTTGTAATAGAGCTGTTTTTTAAAGTTTAAAGCCTAACATAGTAGTTTTGGCAGACACCTGAAGTACACAATATGATACCACACCCGTAAGAGTTTATGTGAGCTATCATTCATGGGAATAGCAAACATCTTTCACGTGTCAAGTATATCAGAGGAAATTTTTTCTTGATCATCTGTAGTAGTTAGTAGTTACTGCAGGAAAACAGAAGACTTCCACTCTTCTTGTGGAGGTTTTTGCCTTTCCTAGTCCCCTCTTCCTTACCCTATCTTCCAATTCTTTAATTCTAGTATTCACGTTGAACTTTGATATTTTATGGAATGGATATTGATTAAATGTTGAACCTCTCCCCAGTCCCCCCACCCCTTCTCTCATTTCTTAGCATTCTGCTGCAGACCCTGCATAAAGTACTGGCTCTCAATCTTGACGTCCTGAACCATATAACATCTTTGTTTAGTGGAATACTATGAGGAGTCTTCTTAAGTTTGTATGTTGTGTCATTATCTCATTTCTATCAAAATAACTACTTTGGAAACCCCTTGGCAGGTGCATGGGTGCTAGTTCTATAGTGTTTTGATAGGCTGTGAAGGAGACAACATATTGAAATGGTCATAAGTTAGAATATAAAAAAGATATATGCTTTCAATTCATTCTTAATAATTAAAGATTAGACATGTATTTAGTAATTGGACACTGTATTATATCACTACGTACCTGCCGGAAACGGTTTGAAATTAAGATATTGGTCGTGAATCACGATCGGGGTAACGGTTGCGACGTTGCGGAAGTGGATACAGGTGTACTGTGTTGGGTTGTGGCCGCCACAGTTTGAATTTCGTTATTGACCGTATTAGCTGTATCGGCCGTTTACAAACCATTTATCGGCTATATGGGCCATTTACATCAGCCAAGTATCGGTCATCTCGGCCATACATCAACCTTATCAAACATCCTTTACGGACTGGGACTTCCCGTATCGGCATCCTCAAAAGCCACTACGTACCTGCCGGAAAGTCGCGTATCAGCCGATATTTGATACCCTGGAACCTATATAGGTTAGAGAGCTCCAATTCGTGAGGGTTTTTCTTCGAGAGACATCCTTACTTTTGGAACGGATGCTCTTTCTTGGTGTTTGTGCCTACCTTATCCCCTCTTATGTCAAACTTTCAGTTAACGTAAGGTTTATAGATTATTGAGCTCTTTATCCCTTGATGATCAAATTATTTTAGCTCTTCTTTTCTGTGGTGGTCAATGGCCGACCTTGAGCTTGGTTTGGTGCCTTCAAGGGTCTTAGGCAGGGTGATCCCTTATCCCTCTCTGTTTTTACTCTCGTGCTTGATGCTCTTTGGAGGGTGGTGGATTGGTGGTGAGAGGGGCACAGAAGGGTTTGATTTAGGGTGTTGGCCCTTGGGGTGGAAGGGGTGGGGTGAGGAGTAGGTTTCACACTTTTTTTCTGTTTGTTGATGATACCAGTTCCTTGTTTCAGAATTCAGATGATAGGGTATCGTTTAAGAATGTTTTAATCATCTTTTTCTTTTTGTGGAGTAGGTTTCATACCCCTTTTCTATTTGTTGATGATACCAGTTCCTTGTTTCAGATGGCAGGGTATCGCTTAAGAATGTATTAATTGTCTTTAAAGCTTTTGAGTCTTTTTCAGATCTTTTGATTCAGTTTGCGTCCTTTTGACTGCTCAATCCTTTTGTTCGTCCTTTATTAATTTGGGGTGCCTGTGGACTGATGTAACCTTCTTACGGGATGTGGTTGAAAACGTGAGCAAACTTTTAGACCAGTGGGAGGGTGCCTATTTCTGTTTCGGGGGTCAATTTACCTTAAACTTGTCTGTGTTATATCCTCTCCCGTTTTATTTCTCATCTCTCCTTAGTGTCTTAAGTCAGGTAGCTTGAAAACTTGGACGAATCGCGGCTGTTCGTTTTTAAATTAGTGGTGGTTGTCTTAAAACAAACTCCTTCAGCATAGTAAGTATGGACTTCAACAGAATTGCTGAGTTGCTTATGTTGAAGGTGGCGCCACCTTTGCTAGTCCTTGGAAGTTCATTACTCATATCAATTGTATATTCCTTCCTTTGGTTAACTAAAAAGTTGGGTCTTAATCTAGGAGTATGCTGGATAGATGATGTTGTTTTTCTTCCTCCGTGTCTTTTCCTTGAGTTCATAGGCATATAGGTTCACTTCACTTCACTTCACTGTATGCAAATGTTTCGTTTTTATTCGTTTGGTGGAGTATCGATTTTTTTGGGATTTCCTTTTATGAGACGTTATAAGAGGGATCTTGATGAGTTTTTTGGTCTATTACTTTTGCTTGATTCCTCAGAATGCCTCTAAGTTAGACACAAGGGTTGAACCTTAAGAATCATGAGTTTTTTCTTTTATTTTATTTTAATTTGTTGTTCCTCTTAAGCTCTTATATTTGCGGTATCGATTCCCCTTGAAGGTTTGCACTTTTCTTAAAGAAACTGTGATTCATCATAGAGTAAACACCACATAAAATGATCTCACTAGATGTTTGTGCTATCATTTAAGAGCAGGGAGACCAATGAGCACTTAATTTTGTATGGTTCATACTCGTGAAGAATTTGAGTGCTGATTAATAGGGTCTTTAGGGAGCCATGAACTCCAAGTTTGTTGATGGTGCTCTACTACATTGATTAACCAATGTGAATTTCGTTTTCCGTGTCAAACTTTTGTCATTAAGTTATGGAAAAAATACCTTGATTTACAAAATAAATAGAAGTTTCACACGCTGAATTGATTTGTACCAATATTACCCCTACTCTAACCCCTACCCCTAAATAGATCCTGTCATAGGCTGGACTCGGGCACTGGGTGAAACTTCAGGCTCACCAGGCTATTGTGAGAAACAAGGGAAAGCAGCCTATTTCACCCCCCAAATATGGGGGTTATTATGGATCAGTCACAGCCTTCTGCCAGAGATAAGAGAGTTTCTCAAGGGTTGCAAATCAGAGAACCACAAAGTAGACCTGGGAAAAAAAAGCAGGCTGACCCCATTGTACTGATAAAGCCGAAAGACGAGCCATATGATAGTACGCTCTCACTTGAGCCTCTTGCTGTTGTCCTTCCTGGTAATTTCTCACCCCTACTTCGGTCATATAGTATACCTGCAAACTAGGAGCTCATTTAACTGGCCAAGCATGTTCTATGTTTGTTGTCTGTCCTTAAATGTTAGGTCTGAGCCTCTTTGAGTGCTCATCTGGTGTTCTAAATTCTTTTCTTCACTGATGTGTGCATCTGAATGAGGGCCTGCTTGTTGCCAATAATTACCCCATTCATTTCTTGGACCCGCTGTTTGTGACTGCATTCTGGGAGAAATTTCTACTGTTTCTTTTTATCAATATTTGTTTTGTAATAGAGCTGTTTTTTAAAGTTTAAAGCCTAACATAATAGTTTTGGCAGACACTGAAGTACACAATATGATCCACACCCGTAAAAGTTTATGTGACTATCATTCATGGGAATAGCAAACATCTTTCACGTGTCAAGTATATCAGAGGAAATTTTTTCTTGATCATCTGTAGTAGTTAGTAGTTACTGCAGGAAGACAGAAGACTTCCACTCTTCTTGTGGAGGTTTTGCCTTTCCTAGTCCCCTCTTCCTTACCCTATCTTCCAATTCTTTAATTCTAGTATTCATGTTGAACTTTGATATTTTATGGAATGGATATTGATTAAATGTTGAACCTCTCCCCAGTCCCCCCCACCCCTTCTCTCATTTCTTAGCATTCTGCTGCAGACCCTGCATAAAGTACTGGCTCTCAATCTTGAGGTCCTGAACCATATAACATCTTTGTTTAGTGGAATACTATGAGGAGTCCTCTTAAGTTTGTATGTTGTGTCATTATCTCATTGCTATCAATATAATTACTTTGGAAACCCCCTGGCAGGTGCATGGGTGCTAGTTCTATAGTGTTTTGATAGGCTGTGAAGGAGACAACATATTGAAATGGTCATAAGTTAGAATATAAAAAGATATATGCTTTCAATTCATTCTTAATAATTAAAGATTAGACATGTATTTAGTAATTGGACACTGTATTATATCACTACGTACCTGCCGGAAAGTCGCGTATCAGCCGATATTTGATACCCTGGAACCTATATAGGTTAGAGAGCTCCAATTCGTGAGGGTTTTTCTTCGAGAGACATCCTTACTTTTGGAATGGATGCTCTTTCTTGGTGTTTGTGCCTACCTTATCCCCTCTTATGTCAAACTTTCAGTTAACGTAAGGTTTATAGATTATTGAGCTCTTTATCCCTTGATGATCAAATTATTTTAGCTCTTCTTTTCTGTGGTGGTCAATGGCCGACCTTGAGCTTGGTTTGGTGCCTTCAAGGGTCTTAGGCAGGGTGATCCCTTATCCCTCTCTGTTTTTACTCTCGTGCTTGATCCTCTTTGGAGGGTGGTAGATTGGTGGTGAGAGGGGCACAGAAGGGTTTGATTTAGGGTGTTGGCCCTTGGGGTGGAAGGGGTGGGGTGAGGAGTAGGTTTCACACTTTTTTTCTGTTTGTTGATGATACCAGTTCCTTGTTTCAGAATTCAGATGATAGGGTATCGTTTAAGAATGTTTTAATCATCTTTTTCTGTTTGTGGAGTAGGTTTCATACCCCTTTTCTATTTGTTGAAGATACAGTTCCTTGTTTCAGATGGCAGGGTATCGCTTAAGAATGTTTTAATCGTCTTTAAAGCTTTTGAGTCTTTTTCAGATTTTTTGATTCAGTTTGCGTCCTTTTGACTGCTCAATCCTTTTGTTGGTCCTTTATTAATTTGGGGTGTCTGTGGACTGATGTAACCTTCTTACGGGATGTGGTTGAAAAAGTGAGCAAACGTTTAGACCAGTGGGAGGGTGCCTATTTCTGTTTCGGGGGTCAATTTTCCCTTAAACTTGTCTGTGTTATATCCTCTCCCGTTATATTTCTCATCTCTCTTAGTGTTTTAAGTCAGGTAGCTTGAAAACTTGGACGAATTGCGGCATTTTTTTTATTTTTATTTATTTTTATTTTTTTATTATTATGGTTTAGGACAGCCAAGAGCCCCAAATGGGTGAAAGTTGAAAGGTCACTTGGATTTGTAGGATAGTGTGTGCAAAGTGCAGACTTAAGGAGATGGTGGGGTAAGGAGATGGAGGGTTAGGTCATGGGAAGTTGGTAATCGAGAACACTGCCTTGGTAGGAAAATTAGTGGTGGTTGTCTTAAAGCAAACTCCTTCAGCATAGTAAGAAAGTATGGACTTCAACAGAATTGCTGAGTTGCTTATGTTGAAGGTGGCGCCACCTTTACTAGTCCTTGGAAGTTCATTACTCATATCAATTGTATATTCCTTCCTTTGGTTAACTAAAAAGTTGGGTCTTAATCTAGGAGTATGCTGGATAGATGAGCAGCCTTCCTTGGGAACGGATTGAGGGTTCGTTTCTGGGAAGATTCTTGGGGTGATGAGCAGCCTTTGTGTTGGCGTTTTCCTAGAGTATTCCAGCTTTCTACGCTTCATGGAGCTCCTATCTCTGAATTTTATTCGACGGTGACAGGTTCGTGGAACCTGTATTTGCGGAGGCCTCTTCAGGAGTGGGAGATGGAGGAGGTTACTTCTTTGCTTGAGTTTCTGGAGTCGGTGCAGCTTCTTGACAGGGATGATTATAGGAAATGGATTGGTGATTCTTCTGGGGTAATTTCATGTAAATCATTTCTTCATCAGTTGGGTTTGCCAGCACAACAACCTGCTTTTCCTATTGCGAGTTGGTTGTGGAAGGCAAAAGTCTCTGTTAAAGTACGGGCTTTTGTGTAGACGTTGGTATTGGATAGGATTAATACTAATGACTTACGCCAGCGGAGGACACCAAATGTAGCTCTGTTACCTGATTTTTGTATGCTCTGTCGATCTAGTAGCGAATCTTCTTCACATATCTTTCTGAGATGTGAAGTTGCGCATGGCCTTTGGACCAGATTATCTGGTCTCATAGGTGAGGTTTGGGAGTACCCGGACACTGTAGTGGAGTTCTTGCAAGCGAGGGGTGTAGGGCTTGGGTGGCGAAAGGAGAGGAAGATGTTGTGGAAGAGTGCTATTTTTGCAGTACTTTGGTGCATATGGTTAGAGAGGAATGCTAGAGTCTTTTCTGGTATTTCTATGACATTTGGTGTGTTATGGCATAGGGTAGTTTACTTAGCCTCCTTGTGGGCTAAGGCTGCTGGGTGTTTTCGTGGTTATCCGGTTTCATGGGCTGACTTGTAAATAGATTCCTTTCGAGGACTCCTTGTTCTCTTAGGATGTAATACTGTTTATATTACTCTTAGTAATACTTTCTCTTTATCTAAAAAAAAAAGTATGCTGGATAGATAATGTTTTTCATCCTCTGTGTCTTTTCCTCGAGTTTATAGGCATATAGGTTCACTTCACTTCACTTCACTGTATGCAAATGTTTCGTTTTTATTCTTTTGGTGGAGTGTCGATTTTTTGGGATTTCCTTTTATGTGACGTTATAAGAGGGATCTTGAAGAGTTTTTTGGTCTATTACTTTTGCTTAATCCCTCAGAATGCCTCTGAGTTAGACACAAGGGTTGAACCTTAAGAATCATGAGTTTTTTCTTCTATTTTATTTTAATTTGTTGCTCCCTCTTAAGCTCTTATATTTGCGGTATCGATTCCCCTTGAAGGTTTGCACTTTTCTTAAAGAAACTGTGATTCATCATAGAGTAAACACCACATAAAATGATCTCACTAGATGTTTGTGCTATCTTGTAAGAGCAGGGAGACCAATGAGCACTTAATTTTGTATGGTTCATACTCGTGAAGAATTTGAGTGCTGATTGATAGGGTCTTTAGGGAGCCATGAACTCCCAAGTTTGTTGATGGTGCTCTACTACATTGATTAACCAATGTGAATTTCGTTTTCCGTGTCAAACTTTTGTCATTAAGTTATGGAAAAAATACCTTGATTCACAAAATAAATAGAAGTATAATTGTATAAAGAAGTTCTTTCATGATAGGAGTATTACTTCTATTTTATATTTTAAGAAAAGTTAGTGAGGAAAGTGCAATTGGGAAAAATGATAAAGACAGTTATTTGTGAACTTAGGGAGTTTGTTAGTATTTAAAGTTATGACTTATGAGCATAAAAAGGTGAAGATCTTGTGGAGATGTGTTTACTATTGATTTGGTTTGTATGGATGAAGCGGAATAACCAGATCTTTCACAATCAACATTCTGAGATGATTTGGTCGATGGATAAACTGATAAAGTGGCTTACTTTGCATTCATTTTGGGTCTTTATTGTCGAATATTTTTTTAGGTATTTTTTGTTATAGTTACAGAGAGAATGAAGGGCATTATTTTTTTGATTGTTTTTTCAGGACAACTTGTCGTCGCCCTTGTTACTCTTTATCTCTCTAATAATAATACTACTTGAATGGGACTTCAATGGTGTTTAGTATGGCCAGAGTGTACTTACAAAGGGGACTGAGTTCTTCTCTCTATATCCGTTTTCACTCCTTCCCAAACCCCAATTATATAACTTGTGGGACAGCAGTCAGCACTTAGCAGCAACAATCAAGTCTCCTGTGCTTGGATGCAAATATATATACATGCCAAATTAGATGCACTTGACTGCCCATACTTGGTGGCATTGAATCCATTTATGCACAACCTTAAGGCCATATATATTTTTCCCTTTTCTGTAGTTGCTGTGAAATAGTTTTCATAGATGCTTTAGCTTGTCTGTTCCGCTCCTTTATTACTTATTAGCTTCTTGCTGATTATGCGGCCCACTTTTTTAGTCTTCACGTTCAGTCTGGATTCATATTTCTAAAACTCATTTTGGTGTAACTGTGCAGAGCGCTCGCACCCAGAAGTTCGTTCAAACGGCAACAATCCAATCAACAGTCAGGATGATCAACAATCTGGGGGCTCGAAATCCGTGGATGACGCTGATAAAGGTGTGGGAACAGTGGCATCACCAGCCACCATAGAGAATCATTTGAAGGAAGCTGATGTTCCTGCTATACCTCCAGCGAAGACAGACATTGCAGCGTCACCTCACGGGGAGGTAAAATTATGTTTGAGCTGCAGCCCTGATTCCAATTCAAATGATTTCCATTTGCCAGATTTACAAGTGGTTTTGAAGAAAGTGGAAAATAATTTCATTAAGACATACAAGGTCATGAACCCTGAATTTACTGTAACAAAGTTCATGAGAGAGGTCTGTCAGTGTGTCCTGGAGCTTGGAACAAATGCTAATGGTGTGACACAAGAAAGGACATGTTCAAAAGATGCTAGAGTCGTCGATAGCATAGGAGCCTCTTCTTTGAATGGTTCCGTAGATGCTGATTCTTCTGATAATGTAGCTGCTCCGTTTGATAATGGTGTTGTGGATACTGAAAAGAGTTTAGTGGTTGTTCACCAACAGCAGAAGCAGCTTGATCTTGGTGATATGAGTGAACTTACTAGGGGTGAAGAAGCAGTTCAAATTTGTTTGGAAAAGTCAAATTGCGAGTTTCTACCTTCATTTCATTATATTTCCCAGAATGTTGTCTCACACAGTGCTGATGTGGCATTCAGTCTTGCTCAAATTGGGGAGCAAGACTGTTGTGTCTCTTGTCATGGGGACTGCTTGTCATTCTCTCCACCTTGCAATTGTGGACAACGGAATGGAGGAGAGATACAATACACATCTGAAGGTCTTGTTCGGGAAAAATTTCTGGAGGAGTGCATTTCAATGATCCAAAGTCCTCAGAAGCATAATTTCACATATTGTAAAGAGTGTCCACTTGAAAAATTGAAGAATGAGGATATGTTGGATCCATGCAAAGGTCACCTGAAGCTCAATTTCATCAAAGAGTGTTGGATGAAATGTAAATGCAGTAAATTTTGTGGAAATCGAGTGGTACAAAGAGGCATATAATGTAACTTGCAGGTGAATATCAACTGTGTTTGTTCCTTTATTGTGATATTTGGTTTGTCTTTTTTTTGGGATCACTTTAGTTGGAATTTTTTTTCTAGGTATTCTGGACGCCTGAAGGAAAAGGGTGGGGTTTAAGGACCACAGAGGATCTGCAGAAAGGAGCATTTGTTTGTGAATATGTTGGAGAAATTTTGACTACTACTGCGCTCCAGAAGAGGAATCAGAAGAGAAGCAATGACAAGCACTCATACACAGTGCTGCTTGACACATATTGGGGTTCAAGAGCTTTAAAGGAAGAAGAAGTTCTTTGTTTGGATGCTACTTCCTATGGAAATGTCGCAAGGTTTATTAATCATAGGTAGCTTTCTTAGTATTCTATTGATATTGACCTTTACATCTATCCCCTTTTATTATTTACCTCTTCAAAACTTGTCCTCGATCACATAAACTAAGACAAAAAACAGCATAATAAACAAGACTGGAAAAACCAAAAGGGATGAATGTTGCTGAAGCTTGTTTGTTTATATATTTATAATATCATTGTTATTACTCATGTGTATACCTTCAACTTCAAATGCATTTATTTCCTCCTAGGCTGCAATTCGATGGTGTTCGAGGACTCCTCCTAGGCTGTAATTGCGTCTTCTTCTTCCTTTGATACACTTTTCTTATCTAAACAATTGTGCTTTAAGGTTTTATCCTATAATTACTTGATTTTCTAAAACATGTTACTTGTTGATTGTATCTTCTTTTCATTGTTTCTTCTATGTTCATATTTTGTTGTCCAAGTTGCTTTTCGTTGCTGCTCACTATTCAGGCTTCATTGCTGAGATACATGTTTGTGTCTTACAGATGTTCAGATGCAAACTTGATTAATATTCCAGTTGAAGTTGAGACTCCAAATCATTATTACTACCGTGTATGGAGCCTGTAAACACTCATTTGTTTTCTTTGGCTTCTAATTCTGCTGAGAACTTCTTGTTTATCTGATGTTTTAGGAATTTTTTTCTGTGTGCGCAGGTAGCACTATTCACAACAAGAAAAATTGATGCGTTTGAAGAGTTGACTTGGGTATGTACTTCGTAGTTTGGATTGCATTTAAATCATTCTGTTAGGATTGTTCTCCTTTTTTTTTTAAAATCAAAGTGAAGGTTACTTAGTAAGCGATTCTTATTTCTCGCTCATGGTATGGGCTAGTTTTCTTTTTTGTCTCTTGTGTCTTTACAACTTAAGATGGTTTCAGTATATATTTCTTACGTCTTAAGATATGCTTTTGTTTGCTTGAACAAGGTGCTAGCCACTGTATTGTATTCCACTTTCTTCGTTTCAGTTTCAAGTGATGATTAGAAAATTATTTCCTTTTAGAAAAGCGAACAATTTGGCTATATTCATTCTTTCTGAGGATTTGAAATATTCATACCAGCAAGTTCGTTCTTAAAATATACGTGTATTTAATCTTTTAAATGCCATGTTTCTGTTTCCTACATTTTGGATTATTTTTTTCCATTTCTACCATTCTCTTGTGTACAACGTACTTGGGCCTGGTGTGCCTGTGCCATGTGGGCAATGTTCCTGCTATGCCATTGTCCTCTCCAAGCTGTCTTTTGGGTTGAATGAGTCTGTAGTTATTTTTGGATGTCTGTGACTGATGAGTGTTAGCACCTTTTTCTAATGTGTCCACAGGATTATGGAGTTGATTTTGATGACAATGAACATCACATCAAGGCTTTCAGTTGTCTCTGCGGGAGCCAGTTCTGCCGGAACATGAAAAGGCCAAGCAGTATGCATTTAAATTTTCAATTCATGGATATATCTTGTGAGAGGCTTTGATTACTCTGAAAATGCTTGTCATGAGAGTATGCAAGTTCTCTTGATAACGGGGAAGCAATTTGTCATCTTTAATTTGAGTTTCTCCGGAGCCACTCTTTATGTTATTTCTGCTCGGAGCTCATAGGCAGCGATTAGATGGCCTATGTGCCAGAGTGGTGTTTAAATTTAGGTTTTTTCTAACTCAATATAGGATAACTAGCGATAGTTCGGCTTGCTCCACAAACTATCAATTGTATGTTTTCTATGTCCGTCAAAAGAGGGGGGATAGTAGAAAGATGTCATACAAATGACTAAAGTTGGTTGATTGTAGTGCAGAAATGCACAGCGATACTGATCAGCCATAGTGTTGTAAATGCATGCCTAAGGTGCAAAGCCTGGTGCTGAAGGTCTAGCTTCATCATAGGTCTGGGGTTTGGCTGATGCTCCTTGAGTCATTCTTGGACTGCAGTGCATTTCAGGCTTCTCCAATAAAGAAAATACTCTCACAAGATAAGAAGCATGTCACATTGGCACAGGTGTACTACACAGCCATCTTACCAAATTGATGAATATTTATAGAAATGTTATTTTGTTTCCCAGTTTCCCTTTGAGCTTTTTACCTACTCTGTCGACACTATTTCTCATTCTGTTATAGATTTTGTTTTTTCTTTGTTTATAGAATGTGGGTATCTGCTGGGGATTGGCCGACTAATCCCAAGGGACCTGAATTTAATGGCCAGAAAAACCTTGAACTAGGGACCTCTGGAATAGATCTCAGAGTTCTTACCAGCTCAGATTCCGTTATAGATTTCTTTTTCCTTAAGTGGTGCAAATTTCCTCCACACCTCACCGCAGGTCCGCAGCTAGGGCTCCTAACACTGCCGGACAACGAAGTGGAATATATATTTCCTTATAGCTGAAATCATAATGTTGAAGATGCCTTACATCATATGAAATCTACTGCAACAGTTCCCTGTTTCTCTGCATGATAAAAGAATTTCCTTGAGAAGAACAGCCAATCATCAATTCATTTTACTGACATTGCCTTGGGATTATCTATGGTTTAATTTACAGACAAGCACTTCTTAATGCATGTCAAGTCATAACTATTTTAGCATAACTTGCACTTCATCATCACCTGTCGCAATTCCCATGAAGAGGCTTAATGAGGCTGTTGTGGGACTCATTGTGCTGTGGAAAGTTCAGTCATATCCATTGTGCTATTATTAAATGATAGTTCTTCTGTCTTTGCAGGATCTAGATCTGCGTTAATTTTACGATGAACGCATGTGTTAAAGCCAAGCGAGGAGGGATGAAGGTTCACATCAGTTGAATGATTTTTGCTCAATGGAGTCTAATTTTGCTGTTTTGTGACGTCCCTGATGCTGCTAGACAGAAAATCTCTGCTACATGGATATAACTTGTGTGAATGTTGTGTTGATGTACAGCGGGTGTGTATACCCAAGCATTTTGGATTTAGTAATCAAAGGCATTGTGCAGGAATAGTTTTTTTAGTTGCTTCTGTAAAGTTTGGAAGTTAGATGCCATGCTTTATGTAAAGCACAGCAAAAGACTTGGTGACAATGTATTTGCACATTCTCTGTTTCATCTTATGATTTTATAGTTTTGTTTGGTAGGAATTTAGGTACATTCTGACATTCATAGTGACAGCGCACTGATGTAGTTAGACAAGCTTTATCTATGTTTGTAGTAATCTAGTTCCTATTTACCAGTTAGTATTGCCCTTGAGCTTCCAGCAATTTGTGGTAATTTTTTCTTGCACTTATGGAGCGTTTCATCCAATTGCTCCACCAGCTCATTTGTTCATGAAGTGATTAAATTAGTGGGAAGATAGAGTGAAAAAAAAGGAGAAAGTTTACTTGTGTTGCGTTAGTAGTTTCTTTTCTTTTCATATTTGTGTAAAGAGAAACTTATGAAAACTCTTGTTCTCCAAACAAAATACTTTGAAAGAATAAAAGTTATCATATACTCCTATGTGGAAACTGATGAATAAATTTCAAATTCGAGTTCTTTTGGGACAAAATCACAATTATTTGTAGGAATATATATGCTTCCTATTCATATAGATCTCGAGTTCTCGACATAATTAGCAATCCTTAGTTCCTTACAGGATAAAAGTTGGGTGATAACCGATTATTTCGACCCTAAAAGCTCAGCCAACAGGGGAAATTATACTCTTTACAGGGTAAATGGAAATGGTATGTTCATGAAATAGTAGTACTAGTAGTAGAACAAAAGGCGAAGGCCAAAAGGACCCATTTATTATCCTGTAGTAAAATACATGTCTACATATCCTCAGATACATCCTTTTATATTCCCCCTACTCCTCAATACACATATCTACAGTCTACAGATCCACTAGCCAAGTATACTCACTCTCTGCAATCTGCATTACATACACGGATCATTCTGATCTATCAACACGAAGTAGTTTGCATGCTTTTGTCAAATGATGAAATCGAGTCCCTGTTGTGAGGTTGGGAGAGAGCTACATGATCACAACCAGAAGGCATGATAGGCCGGATATTGCCTGGATTCAATGGAAACAAGAACTTGTAATAGCCATCCATCATTGCTTCCAAATTGCAGGTTTGCGCAACCCTTGGAATCTGCATAAGAAAAATATCACAAAGCTATGCTTAGGATTACAACCCCCGACCCTTCAACCAAGGCCAATGAACAAGGAAAACATGAAAATATCGAAAGAAAGATGATAGAGAAAGAAAAGAAGCTGAAACTGTGCAACATAAGCATATTACTATTACAATGCCAATCATAAAGCTGAATCAATTTATCAGAACTGGTGTCTAAGTCAAGGTGCACAAGCTTCAAAAGGGAAATAGGCAATCCACTTTGTGCAAACAAACGAGCTAAATAGAGACAATACATTCATATTTTAATATTCTTTCTCTTTATCTAAGAGAAAAAAAAAGAGAACATTCAAATTTTTGATAATTTCGTTCTCAAATTGCATCTGGATTGATATTTTTTTGATAATTGTGGAGAGCTTTGTTAATGAGATCAAAGTTACAGCAAAATCTCATACAAAGATCTCCAAGGCACTCTCCCAACAGCATCAAACATCCAAGTTCCCCCAGATGCACTCTCCCAATTGCATCTGGATTATCAGTCAGCATCAACAAAAGCTATGTTATGTGATTGTTCTGCTTTTTCAGGAGAATTAATACATAACAAATGTCCATCAAAATATAGGACACTTCTGTTGTTTCACATGGAAGAGGACACATGCATGTCCAAACATATCTATACTCGTTCACAGGATCGAGCACATCTGCTTTGTATCTGGTGTATAAAAAGAGCTGCCAAGCAAATTGAGACATCTAATGACATTGTAGTATCTTTTTTCAGTAATTTACCTACAATAAAATTTACTTCACTGTTCAAAAAAAGAATTTGAAAGTATTTTCTAGTGTCTATCCAAAGTCTTTGATCTCGATGAATTGCATTGTTGGAATATCCATCTGGGTCCATGAGTAAACATCATAACTAAAGGACTTCTTCTTTCCAGATAAGTTGTCATAGCCTTTCTCAACATGATTGTGAGCTTTAGTCTTGTATCACAAAGTTATAGATGCCAACTGTAAGGGAGTCCAGTCCAGTGCCCACAGTGGTGAATGACTATATGGTCTTTAGTTAGTAGCCATTCAAAGCCAGTGTTTCTTATTAGTACAAGTTGCAAAAAAGAATAAATGCAATCAGGAGGACAACACTATGATAGGTGAGACTAAAGGGAAAGGAAGAAGTGAATTGGTGATATCCATAAAGACACTTTCGGTGGTCGTAAATATGGCAGAAAAGAATTCTGCTCAGACAGCTAGGAACAGATGAATGGTAAAAGGATAGAGATATAGAGGCTTATATGTATCTTTGGTCGGAAACGCAACCAAGGATAAAATGGTTATTGCCTTCTACGGGCTACAGCTATAGAGGAGTCCAGGCTCTTGACTTCCCTAACATGCATCTCTTCAGGAACAGTCACACAGATCAAACCATTCCTATTCATCAGCCACTCAAATCGACCATGCAGATCAGCTCCTAGCTAGAAGCCCGAACCAAGCAAACACCTAAATCGAGAATGGTTGACGTACTATGGCCCATCTAGCACGCTTCAGTGAAACCTTCCAATTGCCTTTCTACTGAGAGATTTTAACTCAAAGCTAACCACTTCCTCATGTGGCTCAAAATCAGTAACTCTTCCATCAATTGCGGCAGCGAGAGCTCCTCCCTAAGAGGGTTTTTTTTTGGTCATAGCGAATATAAACACTCTTATATTGGACAACATTGAAGGGTACCTTTCCCTAGAAGTCAAAACTCACCGAAAAATTGATATTAAGACAAATCTTCAACTAGTGCCAAATTTTCACTATCTTCTCTTCCCTTAATTGAGTTAGGTAGCAGCGTCTCATACTAAGTCGTACTAGTACACAAACTCAAGGGGCAGATAGTAATATCATGGTCAGATAACTACCAATGTGTTTAGGTGTTCCGCCAAATATCTAACAAATAACTACCTCTAAAAATCAGCTAACTAATAGATACTAGAGAAGTCACTCTATGCCACATTATCTCAAACGGAAGGGAGCCCCCGGAGAAAATTTGGGCATTCCTCTTCAGCCACAAACACAAAAGAATAGCAAAGACATCATTACACCATAGTAGTTCCATCTCCTTATCCTTCCCCAGGGCCAAAAACCGCACTTCCAGCATCTCCAACACAGTGGCAAACACCTAAATCGAGAATGGTTGACGTAATATGCTTCATTTAGCAGTTTAGCACGCTTCAGTGGAACTTTCCAATTGCCTTTCTACAGTGCCACGCTGCCAGCTGTTAACTCAAAGCTAACCACTTCCTTGTGTGGCACAAACTCAGTATCGCTTGTATTAAATCGCTGCAGTGAGAGCTCCATTAGAGGGTTATTTTTGGTCAAAGTGAATATCAAACACTCTTTAAATTTGACAACATTGAAGAGTACCTTTCCCTAGAAGTCAAAACTCACTGAAAATTGATTTTAAGACAAATCTTCGACTAGTGCCACAGTTTCACAAATCTTCTCTTCCCTCAATTAAGTTAGGTAGCAACATCTCATACTGAGTTATACTAATACACCAGCTGAAGAAGCAGGTATTAATATCATGGTCAGATGACCATTTATTGTTTAGGTGTTCCGCCAAATATTTAGCAAAGAACGATCACTAAAAATCAGCTTCATTCAACATCAAATTAACAATCACAACCACTACATGGAGAAAGATATGAAATCCTATGTATTGACAATTGAAACCATATTCCAATTCACTTCAAACCAACATATTCTGCGACTGACAAAGAATGCTACTTCCTGAGATATATTGTTCATACTCACCCAGTTTAATTTCCTTAGATAAAGGAAAACTTGTATTACTAAAACTGTGAAAACAGCATCAGAGGACAAGCTATCCTCCTGAAAGAATTACAACAAATTATGCCAATTTCTCTGGAGTTCAGTAATTGAATTACTCCTAAAAGCCCCCTGACTTAGCCCACATAGATGCTAGATAAGTCACTCTATCCCACAGTATCTCAGGCGGTACCGCGGTAGAGAAAACTTTGGCCATTCCTTTCCAGCCACAAACACCAAAGAATAGCAAAGACAGCATTGCACCACAGTAGCTTCATCTTTCCCTCCCAAAGGCCAAAAAAAACCCATGCAGCACCTCCAACAAGTGGCAGGAAACACCCACTGCTTCCCCACAAAACCAAACAACTACCCCCACAAAATACGTACCCCACAAACAACATGGAGAAAATGCAAACATGCCTCTAGCATGACAAAGGACACACATTTTCATAGTGCAGCAAGCAAAACCAGTAACCTATTTGCATTAGCATGATCTAATATATGTTTCACCTTAAGCAGTAACCATAAGTTCACTCTTCATAAGCATCATAAGGATCTGTAAACCAGAGAAAATGAAATACCTGGTAAATGTCTCGCATATATCCATGTAGATTGGGGTACTCCACTAGCTTCTTCTTCGTACACTTGAACATAACATTATAAACAAGATCAAATCTGATTAGGGTAGTGAACAAACAAACATCAGCAAGCGTCAACGAGTCTCCACATAAGTATCGTGACTTCTCCAACTGCTCCTCCAACATGTCCAGTGTATCAAACAAGTCATTTACAGCCAGGTCATAGGCCGCTTGAGTTTGAGCAAACCCACACCTATATCAGACACAAGAAGTGCTAAGATCATTTGGCAACCTATCCCACTAAAACACATGAGCCAACACACCAAAAACCATCAGGTTTCACTACATGAATGGCCTTAAACAGAAAACAGTCATTCTCCAAATGTGAATCCAAGCAGTTGATGAGTACCTATATAACTTATCATTCACATTGCATTAATAACACTCGTTCTGTCATTAGGCAACCTATCCCACTAAAGGCAATGAACACAAATCAAAAACCACCAGATAGCATTGAATGTTCAGTCCTAAACAGTAAAACAATCAATCACGTTCCAAATGTGTCATCAAGCAATTGATACAACATATATACCACACTATTCATATCGTGCTAGCCGCTACGTAACATTTTTTCTAGCATCAGGAAAACTCACGCTTACAACACATCTATGTAAATTAATGCTCAAATCATTATGTGATTTTCCCGCTAGACCACATCAGAGTTCAAAACACCTAAACCAAGCCCATCCAAACCGCTAAGAAAAACCCACATGATTGCCCACATACTTAACTTCAGTTATTGATTTATATATCTTATAAGCTCTATACTGCAAGTAGCAATCATTCTCCAAATGAGTATTCAAGCAGTTGATGAGTAATTGAGTACCTAGATACCTAATTATTCATACTTCACTAGATAGCACTTCTACCAGCACTTCTACCAGCACTTCTACCATTAGGCAAGCCAAACATCAATTAAATGTAAATTCATGCTAGAATAGTTAAGCAACCTATCCACCTAAACCACATCAAAGGTTCAAAACCCTAAACCAAGACAATGCAAACCATTAAACAAAAATCACATGATTTCTCACATACTTAAGCACTCAACTATAATAACAAACAACAAATCAATTACACACCAAACATGAATCCAAACAATAGATAATTTCATAACTACCTACCTATAAACCCCATTATTCACATTAGGATATATAATGCAATTCCACTCCTCAATCCTCTCCTTCAACGACACAGGCTCGAGATCCAAAGCTGGGTTCCCTGCCATTTCATTGAACCCTGAATTAAGCAACTGAATTATATCATAACTCTCATTACACACAACCTCTTTCTTCTCAACATCCCACAACATAGGCACAGTACACCTCCCTTCATACCCACCAGCCCTAAGTTTATAAACCTCTTTTAAACTCCCACACCCATTAGCATTGTCTCTCCCACCCACAATCCCATTCACATTCCCGAATTCCTCTCTAAACACCCACAACCCGTCAATCCCCGGCGATGCAATCGACACAGGGACCACGTTTTCGAGCCCTTTGAGGGCTCTAACAATGAGGGTTCTATGAGCCCAAGGGCAAGGAAGACCCACATAGAGATGGAGTTTCGTTAGGTTATGGCGAGAAAGTTGGTTGGTTTTGGCGCGAAATTGGGATGTGGGTCTGGTGTAATTGCCTTTAGGGTTTGATGGGGCGAGTTGGGACATCATGATGAGCCACGTAGAGTTCCAGATTGAACGGACGGTTGAGACTAAGAGTTGGGGTGGGAGGGATTTTCCCCATAGGATGTTTGTGAGGAGAGAGATTGGGTTTTTGTTGTCAATTGTTGTTGTTGTTGTTGTTGTGCTGGGTTGTTTAAGGGAGTTTATAGGGCGGAGATGACGGTGGGTCAGATTGAAATTAAGGGTTTTTTGGGTGAGAAATGGTGGTGGTGGTGATGGTGAGTGGAGGGAAAAAGTGGTGGTCATGGTGTGAGGGTTCAGTGTCTGCTTTTGGGTTGGGGGCTTGTGTTTTGCTAATTTTACTTGAATAGTACGGCGTCGTATGGTTTTGCACTTGCTGTTTTCCTTTTTTTTTTTTTTTGGGTTTTAGGGGTTTTGACTCTTTTGAGTACAAAAAAACTTTGTGTGAGACTGTCTTACCTTTGAGACGGGGTCACTAATGGTAAATAGTGGCCTCGATGTTATTATTATAAGTGAGCACATCTTTTAATAAGATGATTTTTCACAAGAATTACTCGGTTTTTGGGTGATTGAAAATTGAAATGTAGGAATGATTGAGAAAATTAGAAGCGGATAACGATTGAGTTGTGTTTCCGTTGT
Organism: Tetragonia tetragonoides; assembly: GCA_038025085.1. Classification (NCBI taxonomy): domain Eukaryota; kingdom Viridiplantae; phylum Streptophyta; class Magnoliopsida; order Caryophyllales; family Aizoaceae; genus Tetragonia; species Tetragonia tetragonoides. The sequence continues at coordinate 12,270,635 of CM076142.1, forward strand.
GTATTACTCCCTCTATTTCGGAAAAATGTTAACATTTACTTTTTAAAGGTCAAATTTTACAAGCTTTGACCATTGATTTTGGAAAAAATATAAGGATTTACAATGCAAAACTACTATCATTTGATGCGTTTTAATTAGTACTTTCGAAAAATCTATTTTTTATAATTTATGTATTTATATAAACACAAATATTTATGGTCAAAATAGCGCATTGGAGACCATGCAAAAGTAAATGTTAACATTTTTTAGAAATGGAGGGAGTAATTTACAACGGGCAATATTTATAGCAATGAGTTCTATTTTCCTAATCCTCTCTCTTTCATATGATCATATCATCTCTTTAGATTTGAGAAAATTAAAAAAATCTCATCTCTTTAGAAATGGATGAATCTTGGAGGTTCTTGCATTGTAACGTTGGTTTTTGAGCCACAATTAGTCTATTACGGATCCAAAAAAGAAAACATTTGTAACTTTGAAATGAACTCTTTTGATTAAACATCTATCTTGATTGACTAGAGATTTTGAAGCAAATCTCTACTTTATTATGATCTTATCCGTAACACAACCTAGACATAATCGGTACGATTGAATAAAAATGGGACGACATATGTACCTAAATTGAACTGAAATCGATTAGCGACTACAAACCTATTCACATTGTACCCCATAAGAAAACGCATGAATACCTGATTAACAACATCAAATTAGGCCACATCCAATTATCTAATCCCAGTCATAATTCAAGTCAACTATGGAAGCATAAAATAATTTATACAGACTTAGCAAATCATTCAACACCGTGCATCAGTCTTCTTCTACCTTTGTCCTGTGTCTGATCCACCCTTCCGCCATTGTAGTCTTCATTATTGCTTAACTTCTCCTTTTCGTTAGAACAAATAATTGAATGATTCAACAACGTGCATTTGTCTTCTTCTACCCCTTTCTCTGCCTGATGTCGTCTTCGTCGTTTGTTATCTCTACTATGACAATCGAAGAGGATGTCGCCTTCTGCCATACCAGAACTTAAACATAATCAGCACGAATAGATAAAATGAGACGACATATGTACTTAAATTGAATTGAACCTGATTACAAAGTTGGACCGATTCTTTCATTCTATTTATGAAATGATCTTTATGAAATTTGGGTATTTACCTTTTCAAATTGAAATTGAAACTGAGATGAAATTGAAACTGAGATGAAATTGACTCAAAAGTGAAATCATTTTAGATTATTTTCTTTTTTCCTTATAATTTACACCGCCCAATACCATTGTGCTACATTAATTGGTATATAATGTTAGCCCAGCGTCAGTCTCAGTCATTCCCGTATGAGGGTTGATAAATGTCCTAGAAGAAGACACCTTAACCATCTGTCCATCTTCTAGATCCCAGTTGTAATCCTATGTGGCACCTGACTCAGCTTTGTAGTAAAAATCCTGTAAATTGTAGTAATACTAGTCATGTGACTTCATTTTTAATTGATCTCACCATGTTTCTTTTGTGGCCTTTCCCTCTCTCTCCTCCCCACAACCCCCACTGTGTCCCTCCCAAAGCACATAAAAGAAAACTCCACAAACTGGTGCACAGTATTGTTCAAGTCTTTGTACAAATAGAGGACTCCTTCCGAGTTTTGGCAGAGCTCTTCCGATTCACCACAACCATCCTGTCGGGATCACTTCCAGCTGATTGATCACTCTTTAGATATATACAAATGGTGTCAAAGGACTCATAAACACCTGCGTCAAGAAAGACAAGCTATCAACCTTTTAACTTCCTAGAGCTACTGAAGGACGAGAAGTTTTCAACTTTCCAGGTGAATGAACTTTACTTTCCACTGCTGTCAGTATGAGATTCAATTTCTGGGAACTCCTCCATTGTTGCGGTCTCCTTCAAATTAAGAACCTCTGCTGAGAAAAAGACAGTGTCCTGCACCCGAGTCTTGATCAAACAAGCTAGTAAGTATTAACAAATTCGGCCCAGCTCAGTCTTTGGCAGCTTTGGAGTAAATATTTTGTGGTTCCTTTGTCACAGCCCCAACCCCAATTACAGGACGTATTTCGTGAATCCGTCACCTCCAAAAACTCAGAGAGGTGGCAAGGCGGTTGAGATGGCCCAGGTAGCAGGACAGTATAAGATTGATGTATGAAAAATAAAGTGAAAACCCATACAGACGAAAATCAAGATGTTTTATCAGGGATGCAGTCTAAGTCAACAATTATTCTCAAAAGAACAAACTCCAACTGGATAGAGGAAAAAGACTACAATGTAGGTATGTAATAATGTACATGCACATAAGCAGCAAACAATAAACATGCAGGTAAGCAAATTCACTATACCTCGAGGGAAAACAATAAGCCGACAGTCCCGATTGCCAATCTAAAACCTCTTGCTCTTTTTATGCAGAGTACGGTGATCTTCCCTTTTGTTCAGAAGGTCCTTCAACTAGATGAAATTATCAATCTTCCAAGTGAATTTCCCGCAGTGGCCATCAGACTTTCGAGACCCGCCACCACCCATTCTTGCTCCAAGCAAGACTCCATTATTGCAGAAACTACAAACCTCTAGATAACCAGAAAGAAAGAGCTGAAAACCGCAGTGTCATCCACCAAAAAAGCAGACTTAGCACCAAGAAAATCCGACATCGTCATAAAGTCATTCCAGCCTAAGCAGCAAACCTCCCATATGAATCCCTCAGCATAGGATTCATTCCACTCCATTCTACACCGACATTCGAAACAAAGACCTTAAACTCCAATCGGTCAATTAATGACATCCCACCATTACTCAACGTTGTTTCCTTACTCTCCAAACACAATGACAAATGCTCCAACCGCATCCCACTGAGCACTGATACACACCAATCCCTTCGAGTTCACAATCACACAAGCATTAATTACAAACACATCCAGGTACACAAGACAATATAAGATAAAACAAAAATTAACAGGCAATAACATCAAGTAGGTTACAATCAAGATCAAAAAATTAGATATCATAAAAAGAATTAAACCTAACAAATTACAGATTAGGAACAAGAAATTAAATCAAAGAACAAGAAATTAACAGGAAATAACATCAAGTAGGTTACAATCAAGATCCAAAAATTTAATATCATAACAAGAATTAAACCTAACAAATTACATATTAGGAACAAGAAATTAAATCAAAGAACAAGAAATTAACAGGCAATAACATCAAGTAGGTTACAATCAAGATCAAAAAATTAGATATCATAACAAGAATTAAACCTAACAAATTACAGATTAGGAACAAGAAATTAAATCAAAGAATAAGAAATTAACAGGCAATAACATCAAGTAGGTTACACTCAAGATCAAAAATTAGATATCCAGAAATTAAACCTAAGAAATTAAATAGATATAGGAACACGTAATAAAACCTAAAATCATAACAAATCATACATCTAAGAACAACGGAGAGGGAGAGAGATTGACAGGCAATAAAATCCAGAAAACATAAAAACCAGGTTAAAATCAAGATCAGAAACTAAAGCTAAACCTAGATATCACAAAAAAAAATTAAAAGAAGAAGAAATTAAACCTAACAAATTATAGATTAAGAACACGAAAGTTAAACCTAATCATAACAAATTATCGATTAAACGGGATAGAGATTGACAGACAATAAATCAAGAAACTTAAAACTAGGTTAAAATCAAGACCAGAAATTAAACCTAAACCTAGATATGATAAAAACACAAAATCAAGAAATTAAACCGAGGGAGAGAATACCTGAGAAGAAGTAATGATAACCGCCGCCGCAACAACAACCGCCGCCGCAGAAACCACCGCCGCCGACGGCCAACCGACCCAATGAAACAGGAGCTGGCGCCCAACTAGCTCCTGCCCCTCTAGACCTCCGCAGCCGAGGGTTGCATACGGCCGGAGGAAAACGGAGAAAGTTACTCCGGCGCCGCCGGAGGAGGAGGCGGAGGCGGAAGCGCAATGTTGAAATGATGGTGAGCTTCTAACGATTCATGGTTATGGAACGTTGAAAGGTAAACTTCACAAGTGATGGTCCGGCATCCAAACATTATTCAATGGACCGGCAACAGACCACCCGGCATCCACCCAGCAACGATTCGAAGGTTATCAAAGGTTGATGTCAACGGATCGAAGGTTATCAAAGGTTATCAACGGATCGAAGGTTGATATCAAAGGTTATCAACGAATCGAAGGTTATCCACCCGGCAACGGATCGAATGTTATCAACGGATCGAAGGTTATCAAAGGTTATAAAAGGTTATCCACCCGGCAACGGATCGAAGGTTATCAAACATTATTCAACGGACCACCCGACATCCACCCGGCAACGGACCACGCGGCATCCACCACTGGTTTTGCGGGTGAAAAGGTTTCTACCACGGTTTAATTTGCAGAGGTTTTGTCCTGGTTCCATTACGATAAGCATAGTCAAAGGGAGCTAAGGAAGTCTAGTTTAAGGTAATGTCAAACCTTGTTTGTTGAATAATGTTTTTTTGTTCTTATTTAGAACCCTTAGATTGTTCTGAATTTAAATGCCAAGTAGATGCTTTAAGTTTTAACCACTGTAAGTCCAGTGAAGGGTATCTTTTAGTTTTTCCAATAATCAAAGGGTATCATTTAGTTTAGTTATATTTGATAATTAAAGGGTATCATTTAGGGAAAAAAAAAAAAGGTTTAATTTTGTCCCCCTTAAGAAGAACAGCCAAACATTGCCTTTTGTGATTATGTATGATTTAATTTACAGAAATGCATTTCATCAGTATGTATCATCATCATCTGTTTGCAATTTGCAAATCCCATGAAGAGAATTAATGAAACTGTTGTGGGACTTATTGTGGCTGTAAAAAGTTCATCAAGTCATGTCCATTGTGTTATTAATTAATGGTTAGTTTTTCTATCTTTTTTGCAGGGTGTAAATCTGTTTTTAACTTTATGTGTAAAACCAAGCAAGAAGGGATGATGTTGACATCATTTCAATGATTTTTTTGCTTAATGGAGACTTGTTTTGATGTCCTGTTACATCTCTGATGCTGCTGCTAAGACAGTAAATGTATGCAACTAACATGGAGATAGCTTGTTTGAATGTTGTGTTAATGTAGTGTTTATTTTTGTTGCTTCTTTAAAGCCTTGTAAGTTATAAGGCCATGTTTTATGCTAAGAATTAAGGTACATTCTGACATTTGTGGTAGCTGCACACTAATGAAGTTAGACTAGCCAGCTCTATCTAGTCTCATGTGTTGTAATGATTCACATCCTTATTACCAGTTAGACTAGTCGAACGGTTGCGCTTCCAGCAATTTGGGGCCATTTTTGTAATCTTTTCCTGCCCTGGTGAAGCGTTTCAAATTGCATTTTGTTGATCATTGATCATTCCTATATTCAGAGACTATCAAATAGAAAGTCGGGATATAATTGTGCAGAATTGAGATTGTTATCCCAGAACTCAGAAGAAGAACAAGCATATTTTGATATTCACCATAGAATATCAGTCATTTCATGGATTAGAACTTGGTCTAAGCAGTTACATCTGAAGGGAAAATTAAAAAAAAAAAGCTTATCATATTAAGGGCAATTCAAGTCTCTCCCAGGTAACAAAAAGATAAATGAGAGAAAGAGATTATGATGAAATGGGCAAAGAATAGCTCACCAAGACATAAAGTAACTCTTCTGCATGAATTTACAAGATTAGGTTCCAACCCCCGGTCCACAAACAGACATCTACTACACAGAATTACAGAACTGTTTATCAGTTCGATCACCTAAACAAAAATGAGCACATGCAAAAAGCTTATGGAGAATTATCAAATTCACCATATTATCCAAACACCTCAGACTTAAGAGTTCAGAGCCTCATATATACTCAACAAGAAAAGGAAAGCCATCAGGGTGCCATAGGAGAAGGATGATCAAGAGGGCGCCTATTGTCGAAATTATGAGCATCATATTAGCTGAACTGAACTGTATGCTCTCTTTTTCGCCTAAGATAGTATTGCTTCCACCTCGATCCAATCTTCCAAACCAACTCCTTTAACAGATATGAACCTCCCTGAAAACATTTTAGAGGCGCTCGCTTATTCATGCTCACGTAAGGTGCTGCACGCAATCCGATTCCCTCACTTGAGTATCTGAAATTGATGCCTCTCCATGCTCTTCATAGGATCCCATCCCAGTATTTGCATATCTGGCATAAATAAATTTTGGCTTATTTCAGTATCAGCAGAGTAGTGTGCATGAAGAGTTTCAGAGAGAATATATAGGGTATATGATGGAGAAATTAACATAAAACAGCATTGGATGATGTTTTAAGAGGTCATATTCAGTAGAGCATCATTTGTTGTTGGTATATCACTTTCAAACTCTTTAAGGGATTAAGCAATATTTTTCTAATAATAATAAAAATTCAGAAATAGGGGTGTGTTTGGCGTGGGTGGTCTTCATAGTTCCAACTAGGAGGAAATTAAACTGAGAGATGAGTGTGTTTCATGTGGTGGTGGGGTAACATCAGTCACTACCACAGTTTAAGGGAACTATGTTGTGAGGTCCCCCCAGAACAGCTAAACATTGATGTCCAAGAGATTATCATCTGGGATTTTGCTTGTATATTATAGTCTCTGCAACGGAGTGTTGGAAAATTTTCAACATGTATGTGAAAAGACATGTTGGTTCATACATGTCTATTTATGAAGGGGTCTCATTCTAAGAGATACAATGGTTTAATTGTGCCTATTGGTGAAGAGACACATGCTAACAGGCATGATGCTTCATGTGTGATACATATCAGAGCCGGCTCAGAGGGGAGGACAAGGAGGGCGACCGCCCAGGCCAAAGAAAAAGAGGGGAAAAGAGGGCCCAAAAAAAAATGTCTCCCTTTGGTTGTAAAAAAATAAAAAATAAAGAAGGCCTATTGTCAATTTTAATGGCCTTTTTTGTTTGCTTTGCCCTAGGGCATGAAGAGTTAGGATCGCCTATGCCGTACATTGTGAAGGGGCACAATGGTTTACAAGGGTTTTCTCTCTATATATAGGAGGGTCTCAAGCCTCTTGACATAAGTTGAACATATGGTTACAAGGGGAATTACATTCTGGTACCATCCAACACACTGATCTCTCAATCGTGCCTTCTTCTTGGTCTCCTAGTGTCCTAATATCGTTAGTGCAAGACACTATTAGGAACGGAACTCCGTTGTATCTCAAAGATGTTAGGAACGGAACTCCGTTGTATCTCAAAGGCGGATCTAGCAAATTTTAATATCGGTGTCCATATACCTTATAGTTGTCACCACCTCTTATGAGAATTTCGAAAAATGTTAAGATATTTTTTTACCTACTGGAGTCCACGGACATCGATACTTACTCATTAGATCCGCCCTTGTTGCTCATAGGAACAAATCAAGTCTTTAGAAAAGTGCTCTAACCATATCTTGGAATTGTTTATGTCATTAACCCATGTCCCTGAAAGTATTCACCAACAAGGAGTAATAATGTAACACCCCGAATTTTCTACTAAAATAAATCAATAAAAATAATTAAAACTCGAGCCAAAATTTCGGCAGAGTTTACTTTGTAAATAGACATCCCAAGTTATCGACTTTCTAAAAACCTGCTTAAACAGAAAATTTAAAACAAAATTAAATCAACCCAGCGGAAGACTCTAACAATTCAGGGCGCTACCGCCACACTCACCCATATGAATGAGTGTAAGGCTCTACAACTGAAACTAATAATAAAATAATCTCAACAATACTCTAGGTGATCTATTTATTACATTTAATCTGAAAAATAGAAACGTAATTTAAATCTAAAAGTAAGCTCTTTTTCCCAAGACTCTATCCGGCTACTATCTGGAGCGTCCTCACAACAAAACAACCTGCATACATATAATCTGCCACCAAGAAAAAACACGATTCACATCGTGGGTGACAGCCCGAAAATGGTTCAGTGTGAACGGAGTAACCAACATCTATCACATAAAGACCATTTAAACCGATTTCAAGCCATGCATGTATTGTTATAAACGATAACAAGGTGTCCAGTAGATATTATTTAAACACGACTCTAATTCATATGCTTCTATATACATACTATGGCTTCCCAATAAAGAGTACTCAAAATAACAACACATAAAACTAGAAAACATAAAAACGGTTACCTCTCACCATCTTAAGCATGTCTTCTCGACTGTTCAGTAGGTAGCATCTTTCATTTAACTTAACACTTACATCTAGCTCATATACTAGCAACTGGCCAAACTTTGATCTCACTTATACAACCATAGATATCTTGTAATTTTAAACATAGCTGAAAACTGTTTAGCTTAAAACTTTAAGAGTATAAGCATAACAAGGAAACTGTACTTGTACTGTACTAGATGTGAACTTGTGCATGCTTACAGACTCGTCACCATGCACCTTTTACCTTATTGTGCAATCTAGGATCTTGTTGTTGGCCTACAAACCCGTCAGCCATACCACCGTTACTTTTGTGCAGGCCTACAGACTCGACTCGTCAGCTCTGCACCTATAAACTTATGGTAGGCCTACAGACTCGTCAACCATACCACCTTATGCAAGCCTACAGACTCGTCAGCTTTGCATCTTTAACTTATTGCATGCCTACAGACTCGTCAGCAATGCAATCTGTACTTTGTGGGACTACAGACTCGTCAGCCACACATATGTTGCAGACCTACAGACTCGTCAGTCATGCAAACCTGAAACTTATTGTAGGCCTACAGACTCGTCGGCTATACAATACTTTACTTTTGTGCAAGCCTACAGACTCGTCAGCATTGCACCTTTATTCTTATTGCAGACCTACAAACTCGTCAGCCATGCAATACTTCTTACGGGCCTACAAACTCGTCAGCCACGTAAGGATTAGCTCAATAACACTTATTTGAACCCATAAATCTCATAAAAGTTTATAGTCTCTTTGTCATTATCTTAACTCCGTTATTTTGGTCTTGTGACCACACAATCACATACATCATTCTGATACTTATAGCATAACTATACTTAACTCCAACTAGAAAGATTAGAGCTCATGACACTAACTCTGAGTCCTCTTTAACTCATTTCAAACCAATCATATCTTGATCATACAAAACATGATGATAAAACCATTTCTTCTCAATTCAGTAATCTAACTCTAAACAAATAAATCCCTTAACTTTTAGTATCCATAGATGGAGCATTCTAAAAGCTTTATATATCTCTTACATCACAATGGCTTAGAGTAATAACTCCTGCTACTTGTCCTTTCATAAGTTCAACTATAGCTTTAACTTCTTATTCTTACACTCAATTAATGCATCTCCACATTCATATAGGTCTGAACAGTAAAACACTTCCAACTTCAACTAGCATACATAAGGAGACTTAAAAAGAATACACAAATCTATATTGTCATTTCCATCAAGGTCTTCAGCACCTAAACTAGTACTAAAACATTGCTTTTGAGTCATCTTTTCAGCCCAATTGAACGCCTTATGAATACTAACTTCAGTTCTGAAATATGACTAATTAATTTAAGCAAAAAGCTTCTTTACTTCACATAAACAAAATTCCGAACAGCTTGTGGGTAACTGATAAACTAGCTCAATTATATTAGCAACTTCCCTTATCTACCTCTCAATCACATAGAACATGAAGTGATCATCTGACATTTACTAAAACGAGTAAACATTAAAAAGAAAGCTCATGTAGCGTGATTTATCAAAAATCAGCTAGCCTGTACTAGTTCGTATACTCTAAAACATTTGGCCCAGCAATTTCCCATATAAGAAATAGTATAATTGACAACCAATTACTGAAGTTGTGAAATACAGATAAATTAATGCTATCTAGCAATTCCTATAATCACAACCTAAGCAAATCAACCACTCACACACATAATAGGCCCAAATTGAATGTAAAAGAATCGTACAGAATAGATATAAAGTTACCTCACAAGCCAATTGGCCTCTTAATTAACATTACCCACGATCTCTACTCCCAATTTGATGTCAAGCGGCCTCCTCATGGCTGGACACGAAGGCAAGGACGGTGACCCGGTGGGTCTCCCGCGTGGCTACTACTGCTACCGTTTGCAAACAACGGCTGAACAGGGGTAGAGAGGGAGGCGGGGTTGCGTCTGGCAGTGTCTAGCTTGTGGGTGAGCTGATGGTGATACATGGTGGTGGTGGTGGTGGTGGTGGTGGTGCGTGATGATGCGCTGTTGGTAGATAAAGACGATGGTGCTGATGGGAGTTTGAAGAAACAGAGAAAATGAAAAGGCAAAAAGGGCCTTAAAAGAGAAAATGAGTCGGTTTTGTGGGGGAACTTTCCTTCCTTGATGGGTTTTCATTGTCTTGCACCTAATTGGGTTTTGTCTTGTTTCTTAAATGGGCATAGCCAGTAGTATCACTAAAACCCAATAATATAAACATTTAACAATGTAAAGACATTACTAGTAGAATTAATATCTAGCAAGGATGATAAACTATTAGTCATAAAAAAAAATTATATCTCTCTTCTTTTTTTTTTTTTAAAGTGCTATTAAAAATACTGGGTATTATAAATAATATGAGTGAAAAGATCATCAATGACAAACAAACGCATCTCCAACCGGCCATGCCTAAAGAGTATATATTTTGAGAGTAGTCATATGATGGAAGGACGACAAAAAGATCAACATCATTCTCGGTCTCTGCTCTTGGATTAGAGTATTAGACTAACTGGTGCCACGGATCCCAAGTGGCCGGGTTAAATCAATTTATAAGATTAAATAGTAATTACAAATTAAACATATATCTTAATTATTTACATTAGAAAAAAAAACATGAGTGAAAAGATCATCAATGACAAACAAACGCATCTCCAACCGGCCATGCCTAAAGAGTATATATTTTGAGAGTAGTCATATGATGGAAGGACGACAAAAAGATCAACATCATTCTCGGTCTCTGCTCTTGGATTAGAGTATTAGACTAACTGGTGCCACGGATCCCAAGTGGCCGGGTTAAATCAATTTATAAGATTAAATAGTAATTACAAATTAAACATATATCTTAATTATTTACATTAGAAAAAAAAACATATATCTTAATTAGTAAGTTGAACTCTATTTCTAACATGACAGATTGACAGGGACTCAGGGAGTAAAACATTATACAACTCAAAATATTTGTTGAACTAAAGTGTATGAATGGAAATCCTAGTTGTTACTTTCTTTACGAAATTGAAAATTGTGAATTGCTCTGTACATTGTTAGGGGAGGGAAAAAAATCTACACTATAAGAAAACAGTTTAAAAAGATAATTTTTTTTGCCTTATTAGGCCGAAATTTCGTCTTTTTAGCCTAAATCAATTTTGGGTTCGCCTTTCTGTTACCTTATTAGCCTTGTTGTAACATGTTTCCAAAGTATGTCAAAACGCTCGCCTTATTTGGTTTGGAAAAAAAAAGGCAAAGTACTTCGCTTTATTACTAATAAGTTATTAGACATGAAGTCGCCTTATTGGTTTCAATCAAAGAAGGCAAAAAGTTTGAAGTTGCTTTATTTGGTATAAACAAGGTGAGATGAAAATATTTTGCCTTATATGATGTCACCAAAAAGACAATTATGTATCATTTGCCTTATTTTATCCTCTGTTTATTCTCATATATTAGCACTCAAATAAGACAAACTTTTGAAAGTCGCCTTATTTGCTCCTTTTCTTGGGTTTTTCTTCTCCTTCTACGGGGGCTATATAAAATTATGAACGTCAATCTGCCACAATCCATAAACAAAATATTAAAGTCAAAATATATATTCAAGTTTTATTATGTCAAATAGCATATGCAGTTTTAAACAAAGGATTCAAGTCCAACAACTTCTTAAGTTTAGCTACAACAAACAACTTTCGTCTCTTTAGTTTTTGGAGCTGCTTTGATCGAGCAATGTTGGTAGCCACTTGCATGCAGAGGTAGAAAGAGCAGACCAAGTGATGTTAATATACAAATGAGAAATGCTAGAATCAGATGGAAAGTTGTTGGTTGTTCAACGTAATATGGAGTTTAGTTATGGAATACGTAGTGCTAGCAATTACTATAGGACCCAAACCGTACCATCAAGGTGTGGGAGATAGATGTTGACACTCGGGATGGTTTTTTTTTTTTTTTTGGCAATTTGAAATATAGCAGATCATATACATATATTGAACTTCCTAGCCTGTGTTGCTAGATTGTGTGCAAACCCAACTCCTTCTCTAGGGACTTTAATAAAAACAAGATGATTAAACCTACTGAACCACTTTCTAATATCTATTGCTAAATCAAACATCTCCATGGGAGCCGATAAGTCCCCTTTAAGGATTCTTATCAGTTGAAGACAGTCCGTATGGATGGTAATATATCTCCAATTCATGTGAACAACCCACAAGAGACCACGGAGACACGCAATCATCTCTGCTTTGAAAGCTGAATCTAGAATTAGGTGGTCTGAACCTGCATGGCAGTCTCCATCAGCTTGTTGAGGCCATAGGCACCATGCTACACCCGTTCTAAATGATGTGGAGTCCCAAGAACCATCAATGCATATTATCTTCATCTCAGGATGAAAGTCACTCCAAATAGCTGTGAAACTGATGAATTGCTAAACTGCATCACCAGATTGGATTTGTTCTTTCGTTTCGCGACTGGTAGCATCTTGTCTTTGAGAAGACACTCAGGATGTTAAAGAGGTGAAAAGTTTGGGGAATAGATCTTTGTTTGTGGGTTGTAACTCTTCCTTCTCTTTAGAGATGTCGCCTAGCCATGGTTGTAAACCTAATTGTGTTTACTACACTGATGATGATCTCGAATTGTATCTCAATTCGTCTGTCGTAGGGTGTATTGACATGGGTGTTTATGATTTAACTTCCGAGAGTAAAATTGAAGACTACTATGATGGCTCATCTCGTTTTAGTCTTGTCACACCACCTTTATGGATTGAACCCTCCTATTGAAGACATTTTACTTGTGCTTGTATCTCGGGTTTAGTAAGAAAATAATTTGACATCGGTGTTGATCCCTTTTTCTCTTTCTTTGTTTGTTGCGTCTAGTGTTTGACCATAGGGTTGTGACTGTGCTCTTTGCTTTCCCTCACAATTGTCCCTTCCTCCTAGTGCTACTGTGCCTTTCTTTCCCCCGAAAACCATTCTTTACCTGAGCCCGGCCTAAAAGGGAAGATTAGCCCCTGCCTTCTCTAATAAAACCATAGTAGGGCAAGAAGCGGTTGAACTAATGACCTCGAACTAACCGACCTGAACTAAAAATGAATAGTTTGATTTCCAACCATACTAGATAGGGCGAGCGAAGGGGATGGCTTTTAGTTGTTCAAACTCTCTATCATCGTTTGTAAGATGAAGAGAGAGATGTTCGATATTGCTTCTCCTCTACTTACCTTCTCTTAGTGCGCTTTGATGACTTTACTGCGCTTTCTGATAGCTGCAGCTGCCACAACTTCATATCTATCTAGTATCTGGTCTCCGGGGATGCATCTCATTGAATGGTTTCAGCATCTCTCTCTGAAGCCGGACTCCCCTTTCCAGTGAGATATTCTCCTGCGCGAATCGATTGGGCTTGCTATACTCTCAGCTCAAGTCAAGTGATTAGGGAATAAAGAAGAGAAGGTTCATCCATGCTTTTAACAATCTCTACCGTTATTGGTTAGACCGACTTGCTGACTGATTTCGTTCTTTCCCGCTTTTCCCATTCCATGTCTCCAACCGACCATAGTGGAACTCATTTCAATGTTTCTCTATTGTACAAAACCACCCAGGCACCCACTCTCAACTTTATCTTCCCTATACGACCATAGCACAGAACATAGAGAAAAGCTATATTATATCTTATTGTCTCTTTTTTCAGTGTTTATGTACCTTTGTTGTCAATTTCAAAGCAAAATGTTTAGTAGATGAAGATGAAAAAATTGGGTGATTGTGAGGAAAAAAACAAATTGATCATAATATTGAAGGAAATTTGAAAATTTTAATAACTAATAAAAAAATGTACTATATTTTCCCATTAAGATGTAAAGGGAGTTTGAATTTAATATCAAATATGGAGCTATGCCATGGCTATGTGACTTTCTGGAGGAGAAAGAGGGAAACAGAGAGTACCTTTTTATTTAATTTTATATGTAATTAGTAAAGTGAAGGGCATTTTTGTAAGATAAAAATATGATATCAATTAGTATATTTGATTTCCTAGGTGAATGAATATTTAGTTCCTTAATTGACTCACTTTCTTACAAAAATGGATACGCTACTTGCCATTAGGGCACATTATAGAAAAATCCAATTACAAATTGGACCCAACATTAATAAATAAATAAAAAAGGGCTCACTCTCAAATTATTATGCGTTATTATCTTGAAAGTAAGACAACTTCATCTTATTAAACTTGAAAAACATCAAAAATGAAGACTCAACATCTTCTTCCAACCACAAATGGATATGGATTAAACCTTAATTTCAAATCGGATCAACCGATATCCACCCATCAAAAATGGTTGCAACAAGTGTTAGTGTAGACACACCATCGTATCTACTTTGTTGGTAGACACCCCATGATAATAGCAAGTAATGAACAATTTTAATTGGTTATAAGTAGTGTTTGCACTTCAGTTATTTACCTAACTTATTTAATGATTTTTTTTTTATCAGAACTTATTTAATGATTTGGATCACACTTATTGTTAAACTGGGTTTTTGGATCATAACCAAGTCCTTCAATGTCAGTAGGGTGACTTGGGTCCATCTAAAAAATCAAAGTGAGCTAAAATACAAAAATTTGTATGAACTTAGTCCATGGTGGAACAATGAACTAAATCTTTTTAAATATACCCAAACATCAAAAAGTCAACATATCAATTCTCCAATCACTATGCCATCATTTTTTTTATGTGATATTAGCATAAGATAACCATTTATTTGGATTGGCTGGAGGGGCCAAGCCCAGTTCAGCCTCAAAGAAGTTCTGCTACTGAATATACCCTTCATGTGCTTAAATATTAGCATTAATGTTCTTGGTCCACGGTAGGGGTGAGCGCAACCAGGTACCCACCAGGTATTGTATTATCTGGAATTGGAATTGGATCCACCGATTCCTAATTCATAAGAATTGGAATTGGTTGCACCAATTCCTAATTCCTAGAAATTGCAATTAGATCAAACGGGTACCCACCGGTTCTTGTGTACCCACCGATTCCATATTAAATACATATTTAGTATTTTCTTAAATAAAAAAAATTATATGAGATAACAAAAATGAAAATCAGAATAGCAAACCCCAAATTATATATTAAGTTTCCTTCATTGTGCTCAATATCTAGTTGCAACTGCATATGTGCTACATCCATAATCATTCTCAGTGCTTCAAAAGGTTCTGGTTGGTTTACCAATGTCGATTTAAAGGGTATTTAACAGTGTGATATCTCAGTACTCCATAATCCATATACATCCCACCTAGAGATGTCACTGGGCACGGGTAGCACGAGGCACGGCACGACCGAGCACGCTTTTCGCACGGCACGACAGGGCACAGACACAAATGACTGGGCCTGGGTCTGGATTTTGAAAAGAAAGCACGATGGGACACGGTCAGGCACGACACGGCATGACAGGGCACGACGAAAATTTTAATATTATTTGAAAAAAGTATGGGCACGGCATGCACGACACAACACAAGCGAGCACGAGCACGGGCAAGACCTGAGCCTACCTTTTGGAAAAGCAGACACGACATGAAGCACGACAACTATGAACACGGCACGACACGACACTGTTACAAAGCACGGAGGCATGGCACGAGCACGACCCGAAGCCAGCTTTAATCCCACCATACAATAGCTAAGTTAATCACCAAACCAGTAGGTATCCAGTTTTGCTAGCTACTACAAAGTAAACTACATGAAAATGAAAATCAGAAAATGAGGAAATGTTTTATATCGGGTATCCAATCGATTTCGGTTTCTAAAAGTTAGGAATTGGAATTGGCTGGTACCAGTTCTCAGTTTCGAGAATTGGAATTGAATCTGGTTGACCGATTTCAGTTCCGAAACCACCAGTTCTGTTCCGTTACTAGGTACTCGGAATTTTTACTCACCCTTAGCCCACGGTGGACTAAGTCCACACGAGAATGCTAATTCAGGTGGTCCTATGGCTCGTGGCCCAGAATTATCATTGTGTGATTTCCTTGAATATACATCATTCACAAACTAATTCCCAAATTAGCTTCGGTTCAAAACTATTTCCCCACATATACACCACGTAGGATCGGACTGTTGCCTGGAAGCGAATTTAATTTTTTTTTTATAGCGGAAGGCAAAGCCGCGGTGGGCCACAGTGGCTCTTAAATAAGCCGCTGTCACCCACAGCGGTTCATTTTCCTTCTATTTTTTCAACAAACAATACCTCTGTGACCATTCGACACTACCCTGCTCTCCCTCCCCCGCGTTCGCTGCTGCCCTCCCCCTCGCCCGCCGCGTACTCAGTTCCTGTCGTGGCCAGGCTCGTCGCCGGTCAGCCTCGTCGTGCTGTTTCTTCATTCTACAGTCAGCAACATGGCCCAGAGCTGCTTATTAAAGCCGCGCTGGCGCTCAGCGGCTTACTTAAGGCGCTGTGAGCCACCGCGCCTTTGCCTTTCGCTATAAAAAAAAAATTAAATTCGCTTCCAGGCCACAGTCCGATCTTATGTGGTGTATATGTGGGGAAATAGTTTTGAATCGAAACTAATTTGAGAATTAGTTTGTGAATGATATATATTCAAGGAAATCACACATTATCATTGCTAATATCCCATTTTTAAAACCAAGTTATCGCGATCAATGGATAAAATACCATTTTTAGTAGACATCTCACTTAAATTACCATATTGATCATGAAGGATTTTGATTACCAAAAAAAAAAAAAAAAAATCATTGAGGATTTTGAAGTCAACCATTCTCCATTCTCAGTCCACTTTGCAAACCCAACCCAACCCAACTTAAGTCCAATCACAATTCACAAATTCACAATACCCGGCCCTAACACAAAACTCCCCCAAGCTCACCCATCTAAAACCCTAACCATTTTCTCAAACCCTAAACATAAAAGCCTCTCTTCTCCTTTTCCCCATCACTCAAGGAAAGGAGAGAGAGAGAGGGGCACACAGAGAGCAGCAACCATGTCGAAACGAGGTAATCAAATCAACCCATTTCACAAAATTCTCCATTTGTCAATACCCATTATTTATTTTCATCAAACATAATAATCATATGCTTGAATTACAATTTCAGGTCGTGGAGGTTCGGCCGGTAACAAGTTCAGAATGTCACTGGGTTTACCAGTTGCAGCCACTGTTAACTGCGCTGATAACACTGGAGCTAAGAACCTTTACATTATCTCAGTGAAGGGGATTAAGGGTAGGCTTAACAGATTGCCTTCAGCTTGTGTTGGTGATATGGTTATGGCTACTGTTAAGAAGGGTAAGCCTGATCTTCGTAAGAAGGTTATGCCTGCTGTTATTGTTCGTCAACGCAAGCCTTTTCGCCGAAAGGACGGTGTTTACATGTACTTTGAAGGTCAGTTTTTTTAATGAACATTATTCATTTGCTTTGTTGGGTTTTTGTTTGGCTAATTTTTGTTGGGTTTTGATTGGTTTGTTGCATCTTGTGTTTTTATGAATTGGGCGTTTTTCGCGTGGCTTAAATTTTGATGGGTTTTAATCGAGGGCTGAAATGGTTAAGAAAGTTTACTGCTTTGTGGTTAATTGTGTTGGTTGGATTGTAAATTTACTTTGAATGTTTGATCTTAATCTTTCTTGATTTTCGGGTTTAGTGATTTGTGTCTGGATTGTTTGTCTAATAAACAGACTCACAATCAGGTTTGATTGCTATATTTTGTTGTGTTTTATATGGGGGTTAAAACGGGTGGTGAAGTTTACTAGTTTGTGGTTAATATGGGGGTTGATTGTTTGTGTGATTGAGGGGAAATGTTGTTATGGTTTCTGGTTTTTGGGTATTGAGTATAGCAAAATGTGGGGCTTTAATTTTAGTTTACTTGATAAAAATGATGATACTTGGAGATGATATTTCTGCTACCAAAATTAAATAGAAGTGATTTTGGGGCTTTATATCTAGTTTGCTAGATTAAATAATGGAGGATGTTGACTGTAGGTACGAATTTAGATTAAATTATGATTTGTGGAGTTTTTTGATGGGTTGATGAGCTGAAGTATGTTGGAACAAAGTATGTCTCTTGTTGTGTAGTTGTATGTTGAGGAAGAAGCTAGGATTTGTTGCGAAGGTTAAATTTTAGTTCAAAACATAAAACTCATAGTATGTTTGTCTTGGTTCTGCATAAGACAAGTAGACAACACCAAGTGAGTGACTGGTGGCCAATATATATCAATATGTTAATCTAGGACTTGCAGCAGATGCTTGGAACATCTTTGTGGTTGGATTGTGTCCCTGTGCCTTTAGTTATGGGGCTTTCTTAGCTCTCAAACTTACTATACTACAATGGGATGAGTACTCTTCTCTGATGTAGTGAGGTCTGACAATAATGGAATTAGGCATTAGATGTAAGTTCCATTCATCTCCGTCATTTTACTTTTGCTGATTTTTTATGGTTTATGCAACCTTGCTAAGGGGTATATAGAGTGTTTACTAGCAACAATTCTTTATTCTTGAGCTTAATGATTTTACTTGCAATGTCAAATCATGAAATTTCATGTTGACTCATTAAATGCATGCTTTTGATCTGTATGTGAGCATGTTGGTGGTGTTTTGAACTGCAAACTTGTTCAACATCCCTTGAAGTTGCTTTTTTACATTTTGAATGACTAGATTTTGGTTAGTCCAACGTCATTGGATACATAAATGTTAAGCCATCGTTAAACAACGATGTCTGTTGTTGTGTTACCTGTCTGCTGGGGAATGATTGTTCTGTCATTGTTTCATTTTCCTTTAGTTAGGTGAAGCAGTGTGACAACGTTGTATTGCTAGTTGTCGGTTTTTTCACTCTTTGTTTTGTTTTTCTGTGCAACCGATCCCTTCTATTGTTGGGTTAATTGAATTTCCTTGGTATTAATTCTTGAACCTGGATGCGTTTGCAGATAATGCTGGTGTGATTGTGAACCCGAAGGGAGAAATGAAAGGTACTTCTAATCTTGCTTCTAACTTATAGGCAGTGAGAACTTCACCTAAATTTCTTGAAATGATTACCTAAATATCGTATATCGCGGCTTATGGTTCTCTTGTATTGTCTGCAGGATCTGCTATCACAGGCCCCATTGGAAAGGAATGTGCTGATCTATGGCCAAGAATTGCAAGTGCTGCCAATGCTATTGTTTAAGTGCTGTTGTTGCTTTTTAGTAGCTCTATTAACAATTGTCACGTGAATTTGTTGTGGTGCTTCAAATAGTCTGGATTTTGTTAGGTATACTTGTTAAGTTTCAGTACTTCATTTGGAAGCTTCTGAATAGTTTTGCCCTGAAATGGAAGTTGGTGTTTTGAATATTGTAGCTTCAAATCGACTTTCAATTTTCAACAACGTTTATTATGTTTTTGACGAAAGGAGCATTCCAAGTGAATTGAGCCACCAAGAGGCAAGAATACGAGAGCTTAAGTTATGAGGAAATTCATCTCCCTCCCACATATTTGATTCCTAAAACCCAAAACGACTACAAAAACCTTGGAGCCGAAAGCTTGATACACTTCACGAGTCAGAACAATTTACAATTTATGAATAATAGTATTGTAGATAAAATGCCTGTCTATCAATAACAATTTTTTAATTTTTAGATATGGAATGGAGGATCAATTCGGGTGGTGTCCTTGTGTGTCTGGTTTTGACAAGTTCTCATTTTGAGATAAGATGGTGATGAGAGAAAGGGTAGCTCTAGGTGAGGAAAGTCAGGACCAGGGCGTTCCTTTCCTTCAAGGAGATATAAGTCAGCAACTAGTTTCAAAAACTGGTTTGATTTACATTTAGGTACATGATTTCATAGCTCTTGTTATATGCATATCGATATCCTCTAATTTATCTTGTGAGAAATTGCCACTTGCAAATTTGCAATTGTTATATGATGCTGTACAGTATGTTCAACTAACATAAACTGAAGCTTATGCAGTAAAATCAAGGCTTTAATTCTAATAAATAGGACGAACAGCTTTAGGCCTCACTGACTGTAATACATGACCTTGGCTTGCCTGTATTACATGAGCAAACAGCCTCGTCTAGAGCTTACCCATGTCCAGCTGGTGACAAATGAGCAAGCCCCATGTAGCAGAATCTTGGTCTACAATTGCCTCAATCAGGGGACGGCGTGCGGGCATGGTGACACTGTGAACCTGTGCCTGAAGCTGTCAAGTTGGTCCATGTGTTCCATGAGGTGTATAATGGAAGGATGATTAACTTTCGTGTTTTTAATACCACTGGACATCTGAGTATGAACCTGCACCCTTATCTTATTGCTGTTGTGGGCTTCCTCTGATAATGGGAAAGGAATATAATTCCCTGCAAAGCTCATGAGGTCTTAGATGATATATGTGGACGCTGACAGTGGCATTGCAATTATAGATGCAGCATTTGGCTTGATGGGAGGGCTAATGTTGGTAAGAAGTGTTATGCAGAATAAGTGTGGGCGGAACTTGTCAGGACGTCATCATTGTTGAATACAGCTCATCTCGTACAACTCTGAACTAGGTCGATTTGCCATGCTCTTGAGTTGTTTCAAGTTTCAGCAGATGATAGTTGTTTGTTGAGCCTACTTAAATCTGAAGACACATTTCTGTAATGAAAGTGCTTTAACTGGTTGCAGGCTCTGAAGATAGATGTATATGTGAAAGGATCCAGGGGAGCCCAAGGCTCAACTTAACAATTTGATTTTAGTAACTAATGTTTGCTACACTCCAAGTTTTGTGAAATTCAATGACAAGGGTATCTTATCTAGAGCCAAATAATTGATTATCATCATGAGATTTTAGGTAAATCTCTTGTTACCAAATTAATTAGGTTGCATACCAAATCTATAACTAACAAAGTTAATGATAGTATTTAAGTTGTCAGTGCTAATATAAATCCATTACATAACAGATCTCATCATCATCTTGCAGTCTTGCTGAGGCAGGCATCGTGTTTCGTCGAGTCCCACATTTTGTAGTGGTAAGCCCTTTCTCTTAATACATCTTCTACTTTTGGAGGTCGGAATATTATTTACTTCATTACTTGTCATCTTTGTCATGCCAAGTTTGGATTTCTACAGCCATTGTGTAGCTGTTTCTTTACTGTTGCCTGTCAAGATTTCAAAAATTGTTTGTTCTTGGGCCAACTGTTCTCAGATTGTAGCCTCAGGGGAGGATCTCCAAGTAGTTTGCTATGATCTTTTGCTTTTCTTCCTTCAATTTTATGCAAGAGATTTCCCATTTTCCTACTTAAAGCCTTTTATCTCAAACACTAGTGTCTGATACTGATCATTATAAACTTCAGTCAAATGGGGAAGTCTTTGAATACATACCTGTATTATGCACTAGTAGACCTGAACTCGAACACAAGGCCGAAGCCCAAGCAGGTGACCTGTCTTCGATTCCCCGTTATCATGGGAAGTAAGAGGCTCCATGACCACATGGCAAACAATACATAATCAATGCAATATGAATGTAAGGAGGACGAGGAAGTCTTCTCAAATATCAAGTCTGGTACGCAAAACATCAGGGTAGAAAAAATCTTAAGGTAAATTGTGATGTGATTAAATGTTGGGCCATATGTGTCTCTTTGTTGGCAATAGACGCCAATTAGTAAAATGGGTACCTATGCAATAAGTGCCTGCAGGGAATGGTCCTCTAAAGTTTTTCATGTTTCTGAGCTCTAACATGTGTGTTAATGCTTAGCAGTAGCACATGGTGACAGGTCTATCATGTCCTGTGTTTTACTTTTCATCTCCATTCACATTCTCACTTCGTATATGTATAAGCATCACAGTAACTTTTACACTCAGCACTTGCATTATTCTTCAGACTGAGAGCACCAGCACGTTTGTGGAGACTGGAGACCCTTCCAAACCAGCAGCCGTATGTTACTTGGCGACAGCTAGGAGTGTCCTAATGTGACAGAAGTGTTCAAAGGGCTAATTTTACGGTTTTGCCTATGTTCACGGAATTCGTATGTTTTTGGCCTAATTTAGAATGTCTTAGTATCATGTCATACCTTAGAGTCTTAGACGACGGGTTCACCTAACTTGATCTTTGGCAAAGCTGGTATGTGAAATTAGAGTGTCCAAGTATCACATCGTACCTACTTTTTTAAAATTGTTCTTATTATTTTTTTTGGTCGAGAATGTGTCAATTGAGGTGTTTTGTTTAGATATCTAATCCGAGTGCAGAGACAAAGAATGATGTTGATCTTTTTGTCATCCTTCAATCATATAGGTAAGACTACTGTCAAAATAATCAAGTTATGGCCGGTTGGAGATGTGTTTGATTAAACAAATAACGAATATAATCGCGTTTGTTTGTTTGTTTGTTTTTGTTGTTCTTTTCACTGATATTATTACTCCTTTTCTTGAAGTATAATACAAGCAAAATCCCAAATGATAATCTCTTGGACATCAAAGTTTGACTGTTGTAGGGGACCTCACAAGTCACAACATAGTCCTTGTAGTAGTGACTGATGTTACACACTTACACCACCACACAAAACACACTCAGTCTCTTATTTTCCTTCCCGTTGGAACTAGGAAAAATTGAGACTACACAATAACTTGTATAACACTGTCCCACGGTGGGACGGAGTAAAAACCAAAGGTGATTTATTGATAAGAAGTGACCCTTATTCTTCATAAAAGTCCACCTTGTCCCACCGTGGAGACGATCTTTTACAAGACCTATATCACCCACACCAAACACACCTCTATTGCTGATTTTTTAATTTTTTTTCTTTATTAGAAAAATATGCTTATCCCAGAAATAGTTTAAAAGTGACATCCAACAATAATGATGCTCTTGTGATCATGACCTCTTTAAACATCATCCAGTGCTCTTTTCTGTTATTCTTCTTCATCACATATTATAGATATATTCTCTCTGAAACACTTCCTGGACACTACTGCTAGTACTGAAATAAACCACATTTTATATATGCCAGAGATGCAAATACTGGGATGGGATCCTATGAAGAGCATGGAGAGGCATCAGCTTCAGATACTCAAGTGGGGAAATCGGATTGCGTGCAGCAGTTCATCATCTTACATGAGTATGAACAAGCGAGCGCCTTTGCAATGTTGTCAGGGAGGTTCATATCTGTTGAAGCAGCTGGTTTGGAAGATCAGATCGAGGTGGAAGCAATACTATCTGAAGCGAAAGAGAGAGAATACAGTTCAGTTCAGCTATGATGCTCAGAGCTATGCTCAGAACTTCGACAATGGGCGCCCTCTTGATCATCCTTCTCCTATGGCACCCTGATGGCTTTCCTGGGTAGTTGTCTTCCTGTTTAGATGTTTCTTGAGTATGAGGCTCTGAACTCTGAAGTCTGAGGTGTGTGGATAATTTGGTGGTTGATAATTCTCCATAACCTTTAAATTTTGCTGTTGCTTATTTTTCTTGTTTAGGTGAACTGATAAACAGTTCTGCAATTCTGTATAGTAGATTTCTGTTTGTGGACTGGTTGAAACCTAATCCTGAAAATTCTACTGCTATTTTCTTACCTGCACAAGAGTTAGTTTATGTCTTGGTGAGTTAATTTTTTGCTTTTGTCCCTCTGATTTGGATTGTATATACCAAATGGCCAAATTCTTCAGATCAAAAGCACAGGGGATAAATCCTGCAAACAAAGAAACAACAGGTGCCTGTACAGCTCTACTATTGAGAGCATGAAAGGAGTTCTACTCTTGAGTGATAAACTGCTAACTATGTTATTACCTCACTACTTATATTAGCTTGCTTATTTATCCTCAGTTCTTTTCTACTCTTGAACAATGTTTCTTATGAGATTTTGTAGCTGAAGTGTGGCATTTCATTTCATCTTGATCTCTTATTTGCTGGATCACAGAAACAACTTATCTGCAAATGTGTGAAGTGTACATCTACGTGGTGGGAGCGTTCTTGAAGGTACCAATTGCTGGATGGGCGTTGTCGAAAACGAATGAATCATGGTCTACATGGTATGGTTTGGTACTCAGTAGAATTTTCTTTATGCAAAGTTCTTGTTACTCAAAACTCTTTAGTATAATTGATGGCATTTTGAAACTCAGCAAAAGTACAGAATCTCCATAAAAAAAAGTGAAGATTAAGTCTGAATCCAAACCCATAGGATTAGAAGTGTAAATGCACACTTTTTCATTAATAAAGGTGCCTAAACCACATTCTCACTCCAACCAGAGGTATTTGGGTCCCTGACTCCCCAAATACATGGCCTTACAAGTTTTGACATGCTGGAGAGCTGGACCATTTTCCCTTACCTACACTAGAAAAATAGGACACTTTAATTTTGGCTTAACTTCTGTCTATTGTCATTATGAATTTAAAATAGCTATGGTTCTTGGACTTTAAGATTGCACGTATCACATTTGTGGGCAAATTTGCCCCCCCCCCCCCTTTTTTTCTTTTCTGGAATGTATGAAAAGAGCTAAAAATACTTGTATAGTAATTTGTTGTATGTTTTTCACTTTATGTGCATTCAACCCAAAAAAAAAGAAGTTCTGTGGAGCGGCGAGTGTCAGCACAACCACCCTAATCAACATCAGAATAAGCGCGCAGTCAACTGACTGATAGAGGAGTGCCACAACTGTAAGCACTGATTCTGAGTGCAAAGGTAGAATATGCTTAAGAACCTAGCAATGTCCATAACGTGGATAATGCATTGAAAGACAAACTTGCTTGTTGAACAACAAAGCTAATATCATGCCTGGTCAAGGTTTGATTCATACAGCAAAGTATCAGCTAGGATTGCCATGCAAGGTAGGATCATGAAAGAGGGCGCGAACATCAACTGGAACTCAGTAAGTGTTGTTGGGACAGGCTTGCTGTTAGCCATAACAGCACGTTCGAGTATCTCAATTCGCATGCAAGTGTATGTATCGTTGGGTAAATAAACATCCCAGATCCAGTATAAGTCCAACAGGCAATCGCTATACCAAGGAAATAATACAGAGGATTATCTGATTTGTGATCAATGAGCCACTGGCTTAGGCAATAAATTTGAACTGAAAAAATAAAAAATCAACCTCTTCAAACCATTCCATATAGCACCTAAGCCGCTAAGGAAAAAAAAAAAACAAACAAAAAAAAAAATCTCAGAAAGGGAACCTTTAATCAACCTTTGGTGATTTTGGAAACAGAAAACATTGAACCTTTAAAGAACCTAAAATAATCTCACCAAAAAAAAAAAAAAACCCTAAAATAAAATCTTGTACAATTTTATACAAATAAAAAAAATATAATTTAAAAATAAATTAAATGAAATAAATATGTTTAGCTCATGCATTACAAGGTTTCACTACCATATCACTGATAAACAAACTTGGGTAGAATAAACAAGATCAACAAAATTCAGAACAATAAACAAATTTCAATAATACTATAAATATTCTATAAAAGAAAAATAAATAAAACTATAAAAAAAAGTATTAATTAATTCAACAATTTATAAGGCGGATCCTCTCCAGTTTATACGTATACTGGAAACCTCCAGTCTCTTAATCAACGGTACATATAAAAGCATGTTATATTGTTTTTAAGAAAAAATCACATAAACAAAATTCTGGCAATATAATCAACTAAAAATTTCTTCTCTCGTCTCACTCCCTCTCCGAGTCAATTAGCAATTAGGAAACTAAAAATTTAGGGCGCTGTTATCGCCAGGTCAAAAATTACTAATGTCAGGCCAAAGATTATTTGAGTTGACAATTTAATCCTTCATATTAAACGACATATTTTCTCTTCATTATCTTTACTTCCCTTATTGACTAACTAATTTATGGAAATGCATTAAAATTAAAGATTCTCTCACTCCACCAATTTAGCAAATTGGCATTCATGAGAATCAAATTATTGTTTTCCTTATTGGGGAGGGGGGGGGGAGCACGCATACAATATTACAATTACTTTGTGCTTCACAATGACTGATCAGAAGCTAAGAGAATGATACTACTAAAAATTCTGAATAATAAGTTAGCACATTACTCTTCGTTAAATATCATAATTAGGTAACACACTATTGTCATGAACAATGATTATAATAGCTTGTCAATTCTAATTGCATCCTTGAGATGTCATGCTCACAATTACAACCAAAATATATTAGCTAAATTAAATGACAGTTTTGTTCATTTACCAAAAAAAAAAAAAAAAAAAAACTCAATGTTTAACTATGAAGATCTATTGTCTATAATAACATTGCAATACCAAATAATTGGTACATCAAAGTGAAAAAGAAAATCATTTAGATGAAGAGGTAAATTATCTAGGAAAGTAGAAAGTCTAGGAACTGGGGATTTGGCACCATATGGCCAAAAATTGTGGGATGGATACCGTATGTTAGGACATGGAAAATTTCATGATTTAATTTATGTTTGTCCATCAATCACATGTCTGGCTTTAATTCTAATGCATTTTCATAAATTAGTTAGTCAAAAAGGTAGGTAACTTGGTGTTCGGGGATGTTATCAGTTATACGCAATTATACGCTAAATAGATCAAGTGAGTACTACACCGGGTCCCCGGTGCCCAGCTCGACCCGGTATTAACCGGGTCATCACCGGGTCGGCCAATTGAGCCGATATTTTTTTTCTTGTTTTTCTCGCATGTCTCACAGCCATGTTTGATCTCCTTAACATCCACCAACCACCATTAACATCCTCCACCAGCAGTTGCCTCCACTACCTAAATTCTCAAGGGGAGAGAGAGAGAGACAAGATGAGGCAACTTTGTTATTGAAGAAAGAACAAATTGACAGTAAAAGAAGTACGGGGAATTGGAAATTATAGTGAGGATGATTGAGGAGAGAGAGAGAGTGAATGAAGAGAGAAAGATGACGGGGAATTTGCATCCATTCAGTTTATTTCACTAATTCTGATGTAAAAACAAAAAACTTCACTAATGGACCATGATACACATACACTAAGTGTATATTACAAAATATACACAGAATAATCTTAGCCCTCCACTTGTTCCTAATTAAGAATTTTCCTTTAAAGCTTGTGGAGGAAAACTAGGAGGTTTTGAAGGGAAAATAAGAGGCCAAAGGTGGGAAAAAATACGAGATTTAGAGCCAAAAAAAAGGGATGAGAGAGAAAACGGAAAGGAAATAAAAAAAAATGAGCTCCATTGTTTCCGGTCATCTCCAACTTCTCCGATTACTCTCCGGCGACATCCGGCGAAAAGCAAATTTTCCGGCAAAAGAGAAGCCCAATTGTTATCGACTTATTCATACGATAATACTTTTCTACCCATATTTTCCGGCAAAATTATACACTATTTTTTCTGATTAATTTTCAGGCGAAGAGTGTCCGTCCGTTCTTTGTTGTGGTTGTTTTTTTTCTCGTGTTTATCGAAGAGTTTTATTTCGTATGACAATCAAAACAGGTGGTTAATGTATATATTGATAGCAAAATAATTTTCATTTGCAAACTTATAAATGTCGTAGATGATAGCAAATTTAGTTTGTACTTGTATTTAGATTAGTGAAGTCTGTGGTAGCAAAATGCTTCCTTGATTGCAAAATTAGTTAGTACTTGGATTTTTCGTTAGTGAAGACGTTGGTAGCAAAATTACATATTTCCAAGTTAATACATGACCGCAAGTCCGCAAGCTCGCCGGAAAAAAGGGCTACCCAGAAGGAAAAAAAGGTTTCTCGGTTCTATCGGGACACATTGAAACATGAATATTTATGGGTATCTAATTAACTAGGAAATTCTATTCACTGATTTTAGAAATTTCTAATCTTTGTCGGAAAATAAGTTCGACGTTTTAATGTCACCGGAAAAATAATTGAAGGGGTTGTGCCGGTTTTAGAGAGAGAGGGGGCGGGTGAGTACCTTTGCAAAGTCGCCGGAAAATTGTAAGGGGAAGAGTCATCTGATTTTCTAATTTCTAAAATAAATATTAATTAAATTTGTTAGTATTAAATGCTTGTTTACTTTTCCATTTGAATTTCAAATCCAAAATTTCAAAATCAATTTGAAAGTTTCAAAATTTTCATTTGAAAAAGATTTTTCCTGCATTTAATAAAATTCACTCAATATTCAAACAAGTTGCCAAGTGTAAGGTTAGGATGATTTGTGTATATCTCACTTTATACACTTAATGTATATGTAGCCTTTTCCTTCACTAATGGGCTATATTAGGTCGTGACCCGTCTTGACCCGTTCTCAATTTTGGATGGCCTGACCCGACCCATTCAGTAAGTGGCCCAATTCGCCTCGACCCACTCAGTTGCCCAGGTCTAATTGCACTGTTGGTGTTTTTCTTGTACTTTTAGTATTACAACTATTTTTGCTGAACATAGCCTAAATTTTATTGCAAGTACATCTAACATCTAACAGTGATCAATTCAAGCAATTTGATGTAAGCTAGGGAAAACACCCCCTTGTTTAGTTCAAATCAATTTAGTTCATATCAGTTTAGTTATTTTTATGTTAATTTAGCTTAGTTTATCTAGGTGAAGAGAACATAGTGACTTTCTTCCATTAACTTATGTTTGTTCGTGAATTTTTAGGTTTCCTATGTCGAATTGGAGTAAGATTTCGTTTGATCTTGCTAAGGAAATTGCGGAGCACATTGAATATTACGAAGATTTGGAGACATTTGGTCAAGTTTGCAGTTGGTGGAGACATGTAAGGAAGAATGTTATTTGCAACTTATCATCCCGCTACACCCCTTGGTTGATGCTTGCAGAACCACCCCGCACTTCAAAGCGCCAACCTTACAACCTCTGTGGTGGCATGATCCGGCATGTTAATTTGGTGGAGCCACTGAACGAGAATGATTATACCGACGGTGTAGGGCTCATGTTTCAAGAAGATGAGGACATTGGCGACTGGAGATACTTTTCTTCTCCAGGATGGCTTATTTCCGTGACCCAATATGGTTTAGATGTCACCCTTGTGAATCCCTTTTCGGGGGAGGTAATAAAAACCCCTTGCGTCCCTCGAGATTTTATGAGGGAAAAGTACAATGGAAAATGGGAAAATCACCTTTACATGACCATTTGTAGCAAGTTTGCTCTCTCTGAAAGCCCCTCTAAAGCAGTTTCAAAAGTTTTCTCCCTTGCCATGATTTATCTAGAATATCACTCGCTGGCTTTTTGGTGTAGTGAGAATGACTATTGGACACTGCTCGAGGGAGGGATTTATTATTTAGATGTAATTTTTTATAATCGGGAATTCTATGCTATTGATCAATTTGGGGTGGTTTTTGCTTTCCGAGAAGCAGTTGGAAGAACAAGATCACCTCCCACGCCGAAACTGATTGCAAAATTATGGGTTGCAAACTCGGATTGGGGTGGTGTCTACCCTTCGAGCGCATGTTACTTGGTGGAATCAGATGGGAAGTTGTTGGATGTTCTTCGTGATGTAGACTATAATAGTGATCCACGTAGTGCTATTTATAGCTATTGGATCGTTGGCTTCAGAGTGTGGGAGGTAGATGTTGACAGTGGGGATGTTAAAGAGGTGAAGAGTTTGGGGAATAGAGCTTTGTTTTTGGGTGGTAACTCTTCCTTCTCTTTAGAGACGTCGCCTAACCGTGGTTTTAAGCCTGATTGTGTTTACTACACGGATGATAATGTCGAATTATATGTCTATACGGCTGTCATGGGTGGTATTGACATGGGTGTTTATGATTTAGCTTCAAATAGTAAAATTAAAGACTTTTATGATGGCCCATCGCGTCTTAGTTGTGTTACACCACCTATATGGATTGAGCCCTCCTGTTGAAGGCTTTTTACTTGTGTTGTATATCTCAGGTATAATAAGAAAATAATTTGACATGGGCGTCAAGGATTTTTCATTTTTTTTTCTTTATTGTGTGTTGTGTCTAGTGTTTGACCATGGGACATGGCATGTAACTGAACTTTTTCAATATTCTACTATTTAAGAGCTATTTAGCTCGGTTTGCCTCAACTTATTTTTGTTTAAATTTAATTCAGTTCAATTTAGTTAATGTGTAAATTTGTCACTTAGATAACTTTTTATTTCGAAATAAATTCATGATGATAATTATGTTATCGGAAAGATCTAAAATCATACTTTCAGTGAGTCCAATATTGAGTATGTTTCGACGAATTTAATGGTTAACGATCAAGTTATGCTAGCATGAGATATTAGAATTTAAATAGTTCACTTTACATTCATGCCCCAAAACCAAGATATGATTGTAATTGAATAAGCATGAGCTCTCCAAGTAGTAAAATGAAAGCGTAAAATGCATAAAACTGGTCTACAACTCGTGTGTAGTAATATATATTAAAGCCATAATATCTTATCTTTTGTTTGGAAAATAGAGCAGGTAATAAATAATGTTAAAAAGATGGAGTAGATATTGATATACAAATATGCACTTAATGATACTTGGATAGTATTAG
Organism: Tetragonia tetragonoides; assembly: GCA_038025085.1. Lineage (NCBI taxonomy): Eukaryota > Viridiplantae > Streptophyta > Magnoliopsida > Caryophyllales > Aizoaceae > Tetragonia > Tetragonia tetragonoides. Next base: position 12,301,198 of record CM076142.1, read on the forward strand.
ACGTTCTCCTGGAAGAGAGGATCTTCGTAACTATCAAGGAAAGGCAGCAGCTAAAAGAAGAAAAGCAAAAGTCGAGTCCACAAACAGTTGACACAGTTGAGGCAAGGCAAACGAACCGAAAGCAATATAATTTCTTATTTAGCAGTAGAAATCACCTTGAACATCACAGTAGCTAGTAAACAAATTAATGGGTAAATTTGTCACTTAGATAACTTTTTATTTCGAAATAAATTCATGATGATAATTATGTCATCAGAAAAATCTGAAATCATATTTTCAAATGAGTCCAATATTGAATATGTTTGGACGAATTTAAATGGTTAACGATCAAGTTATGCTAGCATGAGATGTTAGAATTTAAGTAGTTCACTTTACATTCATGCCCCAAACCAAGATATTATTGTAACTAGGACTTTATCCGTGCTACGCACAGACGACCAATTTATCACTATATTTTTATGTTTTAATTAATTTCTGAACTTTTTTAAAATTATACATAAGTATATAATGAATAATGGAAGTGATTAATCGAAATGTTACACATGTTATATATACCACTTATCATTCTCCATTTAAAAAATAAAATAATATTTATCACTTGTCACTTAATTTACAATTGTATATATCATATATATAACTTAATAAACTGTCACTTGGAATGTGACTCATGTCATTTTATTTTAGCACATCTTACAAATTTTATGTCTACTCCTTATTTAGACGCTCAAATATAAATGTAATTATTAAATATTTAATGTTTGTCATTTTGATGACGATTATACCAGGAAATAATAGTCAATTTCCATGTAGTCTGCGCTTATATCCGACCAAATGATTTAATTTTTGTTAATAAACAACCCGCCGATTTGATCACGATGTGACTTAATAAGTAATTCACTAATTGGAATCAAAGTTGAAATACTAACCTTCTTTCAATTGGAAAAAAGGGTGACAACTCACCATCTAGAAAAGAAGAAAATAGTACGTAATTCATCAAAATATGACACTTGTATGTTACCTGCGCTTATACCCACCACTATATAAACATTGTTATATTATGTGCATCTATTGCCCAAATATTCATCATCGAATCTAACCCAATAAAAGTTTTTATTGTGTTGAAAACATTAAAGCAGGATATTAATTACATTTTAGATTGTACTAATGTAATTCTAACTAAAGGAAAAAAAAGGAATATGAATAGGTTATAGCAATTACTAAAGAATATTGACAACTAATTACTCACCAAAATAAAAATGAAAAGATACAAATAATTAATGACCAATCAATTTGTGAAACTAGTCACGTTATCTTCCATCTTACCCAAAATTATATACCTACATACACTTATTTCCCACACATCAGTCACATGTTAACTGTCACACAACATGCGTTTATCCCAACAAATATTAGTCAAATATCACCATCATATAATACCCACAACTAAATTATATAACTTTGAAATGTTCACTTTATATGTAATCATTGTCTCATTACTTGCGCTTATCCCCGTAAAATTAGGTTAATAAATATTAGTCACATGTTCGTTGTCCCGTGAATCCGAAGATAGTATTTTTACATTGTAAATCCCTATATCTTTCTGAAATTAATGGTCAAAGTTTGTAAAGTTTGACCTTCAAAAAGTAAATGTTATCATTTTTCAAAAAACGGAGGTAGTAGTTATTATTGTCAAATTTTAATTCAAAAAAAATGAAAATCATTATTTTATATTAACTATTATCTAAATAATTACAATGGTTTAATTAAAGTCATTAACACTTCATAGTAATTTGCCTTGATAACTATTCAAATCATAACCCCTCTAAAAAAAGGGAAAAAGAGTATAATTAATGACTTGGGGTATAAGCCAACCGGAGAGTGACACTTGTCACCTTACCAGCGCTTATACCCAAAAATCTATATATACTAGGAGGCTACATGTTCTACGCACGGACTATCATTTTATTACTACAGTTTTAAGTTTTAATATGCTTAGATAATTTTTTTTAATACAAATATATTTTTGAATGAAAATGGTGATAATGGATCAAAATGTTATTTATAGTCATGTATCCTAAGTAATTGGCGTATCTCCAGCCATCACTGATCTGTCAAAATAAGAAAATAATAATATCAATTACTAATCACATAACCTGCCATTGTACCTCAAATATATAACTTAACAAACAACTACTGTGAATGTGATCTTACTTGTCACTTTATTTGTTAGGTCATATCCTTGAAAAATTTAGTCACGGGTCAAAATGGTGATTATTCCCTCAACCGATTTGATCCGATCTGATTGTCCCTTAATATGTGTTTCGCTAATTAGTATTTGAAAGTCGAAACTCTAAATTTTTTTCAAATGGAAATAAAGAAAAAAACCCAAGGAATCACCATCTAAAAAAATATATATCAAAATGTGATAATGTGGGTACTTGTGCTTATACCCACCATCTCTAATGGTGAGTGTAATTTTTCTTAATGTGTGTGTCGCAAATTAGAAGTTGAAAGTTGAAAGTCTAACCTTCTTTCGAATGAGAATAAAAAATTGCGATGACTCGCGCGCGATCTCAAAACAAATTTTTAAAATTAATTTATCAAGATGTGATACTTGTAGTTACGTGCATATATCACCACAAATATTCATTATCTCTACCTAAATTTTTATTTTTGTTTTTGAATACAAATAAGATTTATGATAAATAACTAATAGTCAAATCTTAGCATCCTTACAATATTACTTAATTAGTTAACAATTAAAAGCGTTTAAGTTGTATATTATTCCTATTTTAGATGGCACAACATAAGAAATATGAACATACTATAGCAATTGCCAATTATTGTACGATATTTATTTATGTCAACTCATTACTCTCCATAACAAAAACAAAAACAAAAAGACAAAAAAACCCAATCACGTGACAAGTGTCACGTTACTCTCCATATTTTATTTTGAAGTATTTTTCATTTTCGATCCAATGAAGTAGCAGTTATAGTTATTATTGAGTGGCCGGCGTACCCAAGTTATATTATTTTATGATTTTCAAATAATATGCTAATAAATATAAAATTTAAAATCATAAACTTAATGCACTTATATCATTATGAATTATGATCAATTGCATAATTTATGACAATATATTAATCAAAAAAATTAACACTCCATATTGATTACTCTATTTTATGTTTAATAATTATACCAAGTTATAACACTTCTTTAAAAAAAATGAAAAAAATATTTTAATTAATTGCTTGGGTATAAGCCAATGGGAGGTTGACACTTGTCACCTCATCAGCACTTATACCCAAAAATCTATACATATATTAGATAGATATTAGATTAGATTAGATTGAATAAGCATGAGCTCTCCAGTAGTAAAATGAAAGCATAAAATGCATAAAACTGGTCTACAACTCGTGTAGTAATATATTAAAGCCATGATTTCTACAACTCATATCTTCTGCAACCATAATATGTTGTCCATCCGATTAGTCATGAGTCATGACTACGGCCTTCATTTCTTCTTTGTTAGAAAATAATCTCGCAAAAAAGCAATTAACGTAATTGTTGTAGGAGAAGTATGTAAGTGTTACATGTATATGTGTTGAGTTAACGCCCCAAATACCAAATAATATTTAGTTGTGTTTTATTTTATTTTAGTTTTGTAAAGAAAATAAAATAGAACAAAAAGAAAAAGAAAAGAAAAACAAAAACAGAAAAAGAAAAAAAAAGGAAGTTAAAAAGTTGGGAAAACAAAAAGGCTGAAGCTTTTTGGTTTTCTTTAGTTGATGATTGGGAAACAAAAGGTCTTAGCCTTTTGGTCTTCTTTAGTTGTTGATGATTGAATATAAAAGGGGCAAGCCCTTTGTTTTTGAAATGGCCGAGTGATTGAGTTTGGCAGTAAAAGGAAGCCCAAACAAAACGAAAGAAGGGAGAGCCAAGTGAGTGAGAGACAAACAAAGTGTGAGAGAAATTGAGTATTTCTTCAAAGAGGTTTGTTCCAGTTCACGATTGATTCGGTTTGTTCGGGTGAAGATAATCAGAGTATTCGGATCGGTCATCGGCAGGTATTTGTGGGAGTACCAAATTGAGTTAGAGTTTATCAATTTGTACTAGTACCAAAGATAGATTGTTTACTTGTTGATTGATCTTGTGATTGTTGCCGATTGTACTCTTGATTATCATAGTGGTTCATATTTTAGTGCGTGGAGATCCGCACCGTGGTTTTTCCCCTAATTGGGAGGGGTTTTCCACGTAAAATTGTTTGTGTTGTTTTTGGGTTTTTGCACTTTATTTTTCCGATTATCTGTTATTCTGATTGTGGGTAAATACCATAGTTTTCCCCAACAATATGTACTCCAATCTAGAGCTTGGGCAAATGGGCGGGTTGGCCCATTTGATAAATACATCATATCTCGCGAGTACGAATCCCACAGATACTTGGTAGTGTCATCATCTAGGGATGATCTCCTATTAGTTGGCAGAAAACATTGGAACCCCAGCAGCTTCTTCATCTATAAGTTACTGCATCAAAGAAAAGAATCAGAGGGCATGGCTTGGAACAGAGCCTGGGAAATAGCGAATGACCAAGTTTGTGCTATGGCGAGAGACAATGGCCATCTCTATGGTGTCGGGGTTTACAACATCCTAAGCCGTCAAATCAGATTCCCTTTATGGGTTGCCCTCGCCAGAAAAGCTCTAAGCTACTTCCTCTATGGTTCACACCCTCCCTATTCTAAGTCACCATATCAAGTTTATTTTGATAATGCCTATATATTTTGCTCGTTAAAAATAATGCCTATATATTTTGATAATGCCTGTATATACAGATAACATTATGTGCACTATCGTCTGTTACAGTTCTTCAATTGTTTTCAGTTAAGGAGCATACTGCATTGTATTTACGGTTTATATACAGAATCTTTTATGTAGTAACATTAATGAAATGATCTGAGTGAAGTGAGGAAGTTTGTCAAATGTATTAGGTGTATAATCACACCTATATATACCCATGTGGTTGGATCATTTTGAGATAAGCCAAAGCAAATGAAAGTTTTCTTCTAAATTTCTTGGGTTCCTCCTTCTAGACTACCTTCTCCTAACTTTTTAAATAAATTTCAACAATTGGAGCTCTGAGTCCAGCTCGAAAAGCATAACAAGCATTATGAATCAGACCAGATGATTCTCTTCATGTAGCTTGGTAAGGTGTTAAAGAGTTTACAGTTCACAGTATGCAAAGTCTGACAAGAAGCAAAACTGAATTGTTCTTGAAACAGGTTTACCTGCCATTAATTTGATTCTTTGTGTGAACAGACAATGCATAATTCAGAGAGTAGCTAATTATTTGAATAGTAAGCGAAAACTATTTTTCAAAATGCTGACAAAATTATGCATTTGCGCGCCAACAATTACTTAGAGATAATAGCAATTTCAGAAAATGATTGCGGAAAGGGTGCAGTAAATGCTACCATGAACTCCAAATCCAAAACATTTTTCATGTAGTGCAAGTGTTCAGGCTCGTATGAAATCAAAATAAAATAAATTACATATAGGTTGTCAGCTTGTTGCATAGCTCGATTTTGCCTTTCCAGTCTAGCCTGACGTCTCTGTGCTGATTCACCATCAGCTCCCATCATGTTTCTCTGTAGTATGAAGGAGTCAAGAGAATGAATAACAATGCTTCACAATGACTGAAGCAATACTTGAAACCAACAATCCAAATACGTGAAAAATTTAAAAATCTGAAACACATACCATCCTCACTTGAAAATCTACACATTGAGCTGTGATATTTTGGATCCTGTGATAGGCATTATCAGTCAGCAAGTCACTACTTCAGTGTCAAGATACGGCTCCATTGATGAAGTGAAATACATTTACTATAACAGTTTGAAGTTCGTACCAATGATCGAGTCTTCTCTTTATGTAGGATGTTGTTTTGACTGCTCTCTTAACTATGGGAAGCCTTCTCTGATAACGCCCTTCGCAATGCATGCTGTCTAGCCTCTACAGTAGCTCTTTCAACTGCAGCATGCTCTACTGATAAAAAAATTTCCTCCTTTGCTGGTTTGATGACTTGCGTGTGATATAACAGATGAATTTGATTCGCCAAAACCAGGTGCCTTCTGAAAGCCAGCACATGCTGACTCTTCTGTCCCTAGCACCCGAGTATTCCTGCAACACTGGTGCATGCTTGTTAGATCTCTACTGGTCTGGGTCTTCTGGGACTGGCCAACATCTGGCATGAATACGTACATGGATCGATGAATAGCTTTGTTTACGAGCCACATATGTTGCACAGTTTGTTTAGTTGATGGGAATTTCATCATATTTACGCTCAAGATGCTTCACACATACACTGTCAAAAGTTCAAGTCAATGGCCGAGTCTTTGACTCTTTGATCACATACCAGTATTACACACTAGCGAAACCCAAGATCATAGACCCCAATCTGAACATAAGGTGAAGCCCAAGCAATCGGCAGGCGTTCCAGTTCCCTGACATCAAGAGGAGAGAATAGTGAGAGGCTCCATGACCCAGTGACGGATCCAGGAACCAATTCAAGGGGGTTGCACTCTCTCCTAATACATAGGATATTTCTTAAAAAACATTCATTTTATAAAGGGATTTTTTTAAAAAATTGCTCCAAGACGGAATCCACTTGGACAAGAGTGACTCCGCCACTGTGGCATGATCATAAGTACATGGCAAACAATACAATCTATCAATAGAGTGCAAGGAGGACAAAGAAGTCTTCTCAAGTCTGGTACATCTAACCATTAAGATGGAGAATATGGTAAGGGTAAAATGTGTTATGAACAATTAAATGTTGGGCCATATGTGTTTCTTTGTTTTCAGTAGATGCCAAAGTGATACGGGTACCCATGCCTACAGGGAATGGTACTCTACAGTCTTCATGTTCTAAGCTCTAAAATGTGTTTTAGCAGTAGCACATGATGAGGTCTTGTGTTTTACTTTTCATCTCCATTCAATGTATCACTGAACATCTTCCAGATCTGCTAAATTCTAATTTGATAGTCATCACAATTACTTTTACACTCAGCACTTGCATTATTATTCAGATTGAGACCCTTCCAGACCAGCAACCCTATGTTACTTGGCCATACCAGGAGTGCCCGAATGTGGCACAAGTACTCAACGGGTGACGTTTGCATATGTCGACCGACATTTTGAATTACTCTCTCCGTCTCATAAAAGGTCGCAAACTTTATGTGACAGAGGAAGGACCATGTTCTAGTTTGTTTGGCTTTTTCTTTCTTCTTTTTCTTCTCTTCTTTTGTCGACAGTGTGTCAATTGAGGTGTTTTCCGTAGGGACCGAGAATGACGCTGATCTTTTTGTCATCCTCTCATAGTCTAGGTATGACTACTGTCAAAATAAATCTAGTATGGCCTGTGGAGACTCTAGTGTTTAATAAATAAACAAAAAATCCCCTTTCTTTGTCCTTGATGATCTTTTCACTTATGTTATTACCCTTTTGCTTTAAGTATAATACAAGCAAAATCCCATATGATAATCTCTTGGGCATCAATGTTTGACTGTTCTGGGGGGCCTCAAAACACAGTCTACTTAGTGTTGACTGATGTTACACCACCACACAAAACACACTCATCTCTCATTTTCCACCCAGTTGGAACCATGAAGACCACCCACACCAAATAACCCCCCCCCCCCCCACTCATTTAAAAAAAAATGCTTATCCCAAAAATAATAAATTGAAAGTGACATGATATCCAACAACAATGATGCTTATGAGATAATGACCTTATAAGACATCATACTTTTATGTTATTCTTCCTCTTTATATAGAAGAAGTATTCTCTTTGAAGCTTTCCTGCACACTTCTGCTGGTTCTGAAACAAACCACATTTGATATATGCCAGAGATGGAAATACTGGGTTGGGATCCCATGCGAAGCATGAAAAGGCATCAGCTTCAGATACTCAAGTGGGGGAAGCGGATAGCGTGGAGAAGTTCTGGATCATCTTACAAGAGAATGAATAAGCAGGCGCCTTTCGAATGTTGTCAGGGCGGTTCAAATCTTTTGAAGCAGTTGGTTTGGAAGGTTCGTTCAAGGTGGAACCAATATTATTTGAGACGAAAACGAGAGAGTAAGGTTCAGTTCAGCTATGATGCTCAGAGCTATCTTCAGAACTTTGACAGTGGTCGTCCCCTTGATCGTCCGTCCCCTTTAGCACCCTGATGGTTTTGTTGGCTTCTCTTTTTCGGTGTCTTCTTGAGTTTATGTTTATGTATGTCTAAGGCTCTGAAGTCTGAGCTGTTGGGATGTTTTGGTGAATTTTGATAAATCTCCATAAGCTTTCTGCTGGTAAGTATGTTTCTTGTTTAGGTGAACAGATATACAGTTCTGCAATTCTGTATAGTAAATTTTCCCTTATGTGGTTTTTCCCTTTAATCTTGTAAATTCTACTGCTTTCTTACCTGCAGAAGAGTCAATCTATCTGATGAGCCATTTTCCATTTCCCCCCTTTGATTTTGTAAGCATATACTAATTGAACGTAATCTTCAAACCAAATTCAAAGGGGCGCCTTTATATTATAGAGAACACTGAACATGAAGAGTTCTCTTCTGACAGCATCCTATCTAGTGTTATGTTAATAGTTTCGCTTGTTCATCACTTCATTGCTTGTCAAGTCTTTTCTACTCTTGAACAATGTTTTTTCCGAGGAATTTTGTAGCTGGAGAATGTGGCATTTTACCTTGGTTCCTTTGCTAAGTGTTACAGATAACTTATTTGCAATCTTGGGGATAATAGAGTGTACATCTGAACTCCACATAGGAGGTGCTAAGCGCGAACGCTTGTGGAGGTACTGGGGTCATAATATGATGGTATGGTACCTGGTAGAATTATCCTCATACAAAGGTCATGTTACTCAAACCCTTGATTATATTTCAAATGAAACCCAATGCAATTACATTCAAAGACTCCAAATCTGATTGAAAATAGACAAAGCTCGAGCTCCTGCAAGTTCTCGGTTCTCATATCCAAAGTCCAAACCCGGCCATGTCTATCCCTCGTCTTTGAGACTGGGATAACAAGTGTACATTGTCCACTCTTCCATTGATGAGGTGCCTACATAAGTATATTTCACAATTAGATTATACAAGCTACCTGAGTTCATCGCCTATCAAAGGTATTTGCGCTCCCCCCCTAGATAGCATGGGTATCCAAGCTTCGCTTGACTAATCCCATGGGCCTGAAGTTAACGACCAGAAAAACCTCCAGTGGCCCCCCCCCTCTTATGCCTTATCTCTTACTCCTTTCTCTCCAAATACTTAGCTTTCAACTCAAGCTATATTGCTATAAGCTCCTAGAGGGCTACTAATCTACTTGGGATTGCCCTTAACTCCTTAATAGAAAAAGAGTACATGTCATTTTCTTTGGCTTACTTATACTCTTATGATGGCTATGGTTCTTGGTCCAGCCAACTAAAAAACAACACAGACCACCTTTGTGGCTTTGTGGGTAAAACTTGCATAAGATATTTGTTGCAAGGCGCTCCTAGTTTGTCTGTCTCTGCTCCAATCCCACCCACCCCTCTTTCTCTTGAAATATATGAAAAGAGCTTAATATACATTTATTAATTATTAAAATTAACTAAAAAGAATAAATATGAAAAAAATAGATTAATAAAAAGTTCATGTGTTTGTGCAGTAGAAGCTTCCACTTTGTTGGCAAGGATTAGGTTTGAGACCAAGAAATAGGGATTCCCACTAGTTCCCCCATTGGCCCCTCCACTTCTAATTGTCATGTGCTTTTATTTGAATGCAGAATCATGGCACCAACTAGCACTTTTAACAATCTTGGCATGAGTAATTTTATTTTGATAAAATTAGGTAGTACTAAGATAATATTGTGTGGTCCTTACTCCTTAGAAGCATCAAGGCATACATATGGAGAACTTTGGCTATTAGACTAAAGGCGTGTTTGGCCTTACTTCTAATCTCATTTTCACATCACTCTTCCCTAAACTCAACCCCTCTTCCTGCAGTTTCTTTCCCGAAGTTGAAATGTGGCCAGAAGTTGAAGTTCCAATATGAAGCTTTAAATTTTGTCCCATTTGAACTTCTTAGAAGTTACCGGTAGAGCAAAAAGGGTTAGGATCCTCTCCGTTTGGTAAAAGAAATGAAGATTTCCATTTCCTAAATGGAAGGCCAAATCTTTTTTCTTTTATGTTCTTGAAAGGGATTTGTCCCTCTATTTAAGAAATGGAAGGAAATAGAATGGAGAGGATCCCAACCCGAGAAAAAAGTGCAGTACATTTATCTAAAAAACAGCAAAAAGTGCAGTAAGAGGTGGGTGGGGCAGAAGGAAAATGTGAAAGATAAGTTGAAGCTCCTAGAAGTTAGCCAACACCAAACATACCCCAATGTCACTGACTGAATAGGAGGCCTTAGAAAAGCGAAACTGGGAAAAGAAAAAGAAAAAAAGTTGCCCTTTTTTCCTTTGCTTTAGTCTTTTAGACAAATGAGACACCTATATAGATGAACTGGTTTCAAATCCAGGTTTCAGCCTCCAGGTACTATCCTCCAGAAAGTTTATTTGCTATGCTAGGTGATTTAAAAATTAAAGAAAAAGGTTCTGGTGTCTACTGCTGAGAGGCTGGATATGGAGCAGTTTAATTTTGATATTTATGCCCTTGCAATCACAACTATTCTAGCAAAAGTTGTTAGTTTTAAGAAAGCTAAGCACAAAAGTCAAAAACACATCAACTGCAAATATTATGTCTCAGTCAGTCACAGTGAAAACTAGTTGCTTTCTGCAATGAATCAACAAGCAAAAAAATTTACAAATGAATATTGAATAAAAGCTCCCAGAAGAATCAATATAGATTGGATCCATAAACTAAGCATAATAGTAATCACAACAGATCAAATCTGACCTCTAACAAGAAAGTTGATGCACTATCCATAGAACTGATCTCTTCGATGTGTTTCGAAATTCGAATGATCATGCTTTGCGTCTGGCGGCACAGTAGATAAAGCTGCTTTCAAGAAACCCCCTGAAGTATTTCATTTTCAGCCTCGCTCCAATGTCAGTGCAAGTTAGAACATTGATTTTCAGTGCTCAGTTGATGTGATCACTTATGGGCAAGGCATCTGTCTCGTGAAAACCATATAGATAAGTGTCATAAAGGAAGCTACTACAAAGTTCCTTATAATTTTCAATAATCCAGAAAGGAAAAAAGAAAACTCAATTACATATGAAGACTGAAACAAAACAGTTGGTAGTATATGACAACTTCTTAGCAAAAGGAAGGCCACCTAAAAGGGGGCAGCAAAAGGGATTTGTTAAAACAGCTTGTATAGCTCTATATGGAAAAGAACAGGATTCAAACTTGAAACAGAATCGAACACAAAGCCAACTTATACTCTTATACAGCACTTGAACCTGATTCGATTTCAGTTTAGAAAGGCCGGAGACTAGCTACTACAGGTCCATTCAGCTTGACCAAATTGGGTAATTAAAGTGAAATTTTGAACTAAAAATGCCATGAAATACTGAAATTGTTAGAGATTGAGAAACTTGGAGGAAAAGACCCAGAAAAAGAATGAGTTGACTCTACATTCAACAGTTAAGAACTAATAAACGACACTACAGACTGCCAATAATGATCAAATTGTCACTGCAGCCTGTGAGTTGGAGTAAATTTTACAGACCCAGGCAGCAGGCAGGAGGGTGGTTTGCATGTGTAAGATATAAAGCAGCTATCTGCAAGCTGATTGGTGAATAGACAGTAACGCTGTGGCCCTGTGGGTGAATGCGTGCAAGCTTAAGAATACTACAATTTGGGAGGTGGCTCCAAAACAAGTGACCTCATGGCTTTGGAAAAGGTTAGTACAGCCAAGGGAGCTCCTAATTGCGCAATCTGGAAGATTAATGACATGCTTCAACAATATAATATACGGTGGTTACTGGCCATGGTACTACTTATCATTTAACTAGGATGCTTTAGCTAAGATTTAGAGAACGCATAAGATATACCACAAATCCTTATATGGAAGCGACATTGTTAGCAAGGTCACAAATGGGACCTAATGCAGGGGGTAATGTTTATTCTGAATACCATAGTCAAGCCAAAGTATTTAATGAAAGTTCCGATGTCCAAAATGCCTGTCCTGAAATAGCAAATCAAGCCAGAACACTCAACCTGGATTAACACATGCATATTTTTCAAATGATGAAAATAATAAGGCATCAAAAGGATTATATCTGTCTGTCAGGGTCAAGAGCAAACTAGTGAAGCTCCATTTTCTAAACTTACATTCAAAGGAATGGAGGACAATTAACTCAGGAATAGAGGTCAACATACTGTTTGTCCTGCACTGTGCACACTGATAAACCTGGTTACCAGTTCAGAATTTTTCTTAGTTATATTTCTCCCCTCCCCCCTTTTAGCTCTCTACCTTAAAAAGGAGAGTTTAAAGAGTTATTACTATCATTGGTGTCTGCAGTTTGGATTCCTCAAGCTCCGACAAAACAAGGAGTCAGGCAATCAGAACTTGGCAAATCATCAGAAACAAGGATGACAAACAAACATATATGTATTGAGTAGTTCGAACATGTTGAATAGGAATAATACCAATCTTGCATGCTAACTTTACATACTTCTTTTCGCAGTCACTTCCATAGATATGATACACAAATAGGAAGATAGTAGCTTTCACAAAAAGAAAAAGCAACCGTTGGCAGAAACGTAGATTATCCAAATAATAAAATAGTTTGAAAGAACTTAAATGATTGAGCCAACATAGAAGTCAACCAAAACAAGCATTATAACCAGAAGAATTAACAGCTCAAAAGAACATAATAGTAAGATTGATAAACATTACTCTTTACCTGCATATAAGTTGAGTTCCAATATCCATTGAAGTAGCTGAGAGAATTTTAGAGAGAAGAAGAGGAGAGCTATATTGATCTGATTCACTTGATCAATTATTACAACAGTCAAGCATATATAGCATATCAGCTAGCTTGAACAATAAGCAAAGGGTACGAAAGGGAAATGACAGAAAGCATTAAAGAGAATAAAATCTCTAACAAACTTATAACCGACTTAGGACAGCAAGGCATGACACCTCAGCATGTCACGAGCACAGCACATGCTCATTTATTCTCAACACTCCCCCTCAAGTTGAGAGTGGAGGTGAATCTGTAACTCCCAACTTGTTGAGAAGTTTCCTGTGTTGCTCAACAGAAGGCACCTTAGTGAACACATCAGCCAGCTGCATTGTGGTAGGAACATAACTTGGCTTGATGAAGCCAGACTTGATCTTGTCCCTAATGAAGTGGCAATCCACCTCAATGTGCTTCGTCCTCTCATGAAACACAGGGTTTGCAGCAATGTAGAGAGCGGCTTGATTGTCACATTTCAAATCAACTGGAGGAAGCTTTGTGAGTCCCAAGTCCTTAAGAAGACTAACAAGCCAAGTGACTTCACATGTAGTAAGAGCCATTGACCTGTATTCTGCCTCCGCAGAAGACCTTGCAACCACATTCTGTTTCTTAGATTTCCAGGATACAGGTGAGGTGCCAAGTAAGATGCAGTATCCTGTGGTTGATCTTCGAGAGATAGGGCAGCTAGCCCAATCTGAATCACAAAAGGTTGTTAGATGTGCTGCAGAACCATGAGCCATAAGAATTCCTTGGCCTGGAGCATTCTTCAAGTACCTAAGAACATGATGAGCTGCCTTGAGATGCTCAGTGGTGGGTGCATGCATAAACTGACTCAACACTTGGACAGAAAAGGTGATGTTTGGCCTAGTGATTGTCAAGTATATGAGCTTCCCAATGAGTCTCCTGTAAACATCTGGTTCTGAAAGAAGAGTGTCACTGTCAACTTGCAACTTTGTGTGTTGATCCAGTGGTAACTTGAGTTCTTTACTCTCTGTGACATTAAACTCCTCAAATATGTCCTGCACATATTTCTTCTGAGATAAAACCATGCCTTGCTCAGATCTTGCTATTTCAATGCCAAGAAAATACCTCAATTCCCCAAGGTCTTTCATGTGAAACTCTTTGCACAACAATTGCTTCACTTTGCTGATATCTCCAAGATCATTACCAGTTATCACCATATCATCAACATAGACTAATATAGCTGTAAACATGCCATCATGCTGCCTTGTAAATAATGAATAATCAGCTTTGGATTGCACAAATCCAAAAGACAAAAGAGCTGTAGATAATTTGGCAAACCATTGTCAAGGGGCCTACTTAAGACCATAGAGAGACTTAAGAAGCCTACAAACTTTGCCATTCTTTCTCTTAGAACCAGCAGGACAATCATTCCCCTCTGACACACAATTTTCTGGCCAGGAGAACTGTAACCCAGGGGTAGCTGCATATATGCTTCCTCATGCAAGTCCCCATGAAGGAAAGCATTTTTCACATCCATTTGGCAAGTGTGCCAACCTCTCATGGCAGCCACAGCAAGCAATGCCCTCACAGTAGACATTTTGGCCACTGGAGCAAAAGTCTTCTCATAGTCAATACCATACCTCTGCCCACATCCTTGAATAACTAATCTTGCTTTTGGCCTCTCAACAGTGCCATCAGCCTTGTACTTGGTTTTATAAAGCCATTTACAACCTATGGCCTTCTTGCCAGGAGGCAAATCAGTCACTTCCCATGTGTTATTAGTCTCAAGGGCTTCCAATTCAAGATTCATGGCCTCACACCATGTGGGATCCTGCACAGCTTCAGTAAAAGTGCAAGGATCTGTAGACTGAGATAGAGCAGATAGGAAAGAATGGAATGTAGGTTTGAGAGCAGTGGTGGTAACATGACTCACAAAGGGAGCATCAGAAGAATGATGAGGAAGAGAAGGTAAGGAAGCTGCTGCACTGACATAGTCTGTGAGCCAGGCAGGAGCATGAGTGGATCTTGATGCTCTCCTAAAAGGGAGCAATGTTTGAGATTGTGGTGCTATTTGAGGTGAAGGTGGCAGATTTGACTGTGGTGGTGATACATCAGGAGGTAAAGATGAATGACTGGAAGAGGGAGCTGCAGAGGTTGTAGGAGAGTCAGACACAGTGATAGAATAATCAGTGTCATCCAAAGGAAGGCCAGGCAAACTCACTGGAACAGGCTGCATAAGCTGCTTGCAGCTATCAGACAAATAAGGAAAGCCATTCTCCACAAATTTCACATCCCTTGAGACAAATGTCTGCTTAGTGATCAAATTAAGCAATTTATACCCTTTCTGAGTAGCTGGATACACAAGAAACACACATGGTACCCCCCTGGGCTTGAATTTATCTGTCCCAAGAGAAGGATTCACAGCAAAAGTTAAACAGCCAAATACCCTTAAATGCTCATATGAAGGTATCTTGCTGTGAAGCACCTCATATGGTGTTTTGTACTGCAGGATAGGTGTAGGCAGTCTATTTATAATATGTGTGACAGTTAAAATACAATCTCCCCAAAAATGCAATGGCAGCCCTGCCTGAAACCTTAGAGCCCTAGCAACCTCCAATACATGCCTGTGTTTTCTCTCAACCCTGCCATTCTGCTCAGATCTCTTCACACATGTTGTTTGATGCACAATACCAGCTGAATTAAAGAAATCTTGACATGGCCCAGAATCAAACTCAAGTGCATTATCAGACCTTACAGTCTTGATGGAGCACTGAAAATGTGTTTGAACATAATTCAGGAAACTTTTGAGGGTATCTAGGGACTGAGATTTATGTTGCAGAAGAAAAGTCCAAGTAGCTCGACTGTGATCCTCAACAATAGTTAAAAAATATCTGTAATTTTTGTGAGTGGCTACCCTGTATGCACCCCAGATATCCATATGAACCAAATCAAACAGCTTAGAAGACTCAGAGTTGCTTGAGTGAAATGGCAATTTTGTCAGTTTTGCCATGAGGCAAGTGATGCAAACACCAACATCACTGTGTTACACATCAGAAATAACACCAGGAATATGTTTAAGCTTGGCATAGGGAGCATGACCAAGTCTGTTATGCCATAGGCAGTAAAGAGAAGCTACAGCAGCATTGCAAGCAGGAACAACAGCAAAATTATCAGTGATGCAGGAAAAAGAGACAGTAGAGAGAAAGGACCTGGCAGTTGTGCTTGCACCTTGAATAACCACAGCAGACTTTGTAAGTGTCTGATCTATCTGAGCAAGAGGAAGATTAACAAGATAGTATAGACCATTTCTCTCTTTACCAATACCCCTCAAACTCCTGGTTTCAATATCTTGGAGAACACAGAATTTTGCATAAAATACAACACACAAATTGTTGTCCTGTATCAGCTTAGGAACAGACAATAGGTTGAATCTGAATGAGGGAACATGAAGCACATTATGGAGAACTAGGTTATTTTCAAGCTTAACCTGTCCCATATGAGTAATGTCAGAGGTATTACCATTTGGTAAATTAATCTGTGGTCTGTGAGGTGTTGGAACAGCATGCTTGAGGAAAGGAAAATGAGAGGTCATGTGATCAGTAGCCCCAGTGTCTAAAATCCAGTCATTGGTCACAATGGAAGCACTTGAGCAGAATACAGTACCAGCAAAACTACTGCCTAGCTCATAGAGAAATGACTTCCACCCTTGCTAGAACTGGATTGTGGCAGGCCTTTGAGTAATTGTTCAAACTGTTGCTGAGTGAAGGAGATCATTCCCTCACTCTTTGTACTGGTTGCATCAACATGTGCTACAGTCCTCTGATCATCTGTTCCCTTTCCTCTCTAATTCTGATGAGGTCTAGACCCTTGATATCTCTTCTGAGGATGTTTCTTAGCCAAATGATGCCAGGCAGGATAACCTATCACTTACCAACACCTCTCCTTAGAATGACCTTTTGTGTTGCACTTGGTACAGAAATATTCAACACTCTTGCTGTAAAGAGCAGTAGTCTCAGTTTCTAGTTTACTAGACTCTAAAATCTCCCTCTGAGACTCCTCATGCTGAAACATAGAACAAGCAGTCTCCACATTTGGCAAAGGTGTCATCAACAACAACTGACTCCTTTGAGGTGAATACACATCATCTAAGCCATTTAAAAATTGAAAGAGTCTCTGCTCCTCTTGTTGCTTGTTCAGTGCAGTGAGAAAAGCACTAATTTCAGTTGTGATAGTGGTGAGTTTAGGCAAAACATTCATAGCCTCTATCTCCTCCCACAGCCCTCTCATCTGAGTGCAATGCTCATTTATAGCTCTATGATTTTGTTTCAGATCATAGGTTGATTTACACAATTTATATTTTCGTGAGCCATTACTAAGTGCAAAGCGTTTCTCTAACTGCAACCAAATCTCACAAGCAGAATTCATATATAATATAGACTGAGCTATAGTATCACAAACATCATTCATTATCCAAACTCTGATCATTAATAACCACAGTTTGTTGTTCTTCAAACTCTGATCATTCAGAGAATGATCATTCACAGATTTAGGCTAGATCAACTGAGGAACTCAAATCAGTTGTTCGATATATGAATAAACTCAGAAAACAAATACTGGAGATCTAAACTAAAACAATTTGTGAAGTGTTTAATCAAGGAACAGATCAAGAAGGTAAATTACTTAGGCTCTTCGACTTGATTTTCTCAGTCTTCAACAATGGCTCCCGCTCTGATACCAAGTTGAGTTCCAATATCCATTGAAGTAGCTGAGAGAATTTTAGAGAGAAGAAGAGGAGAGCTATATTGATCTGATTCACTTGATCAATTATTACAGCAGTCAAGCATATATAGCATATCAGCTAGCTTGAACAATAAGCAAAGGGTATGAAAGGGAAATGACAGAAAGCATTAAAGAGAATAAAATCTCTAACAAACTTATAACCGACTTAGGACAGCAAGGCATGACAGCTCAGCATGTCACGAGCACAGCACATGCTCAGTTATTCTCAACAATATATAACCACAACACCCCCCAAAAAGAAAAGAGAAAAGATAAGAAAACATACTGATGCCTTTGCCCTTGAATTAGTAATAAAGGAAATGGCAGTTGCCTCTTGGATTCATCACACCATCCAAGAATAAAATATTTATCAGAGCAGTACATGTAATTGAGGGCAGGGACAGGGTAGACAATCTCACAGTTAGAGAAAGCAATCTGACTCTATACTGATGCAAGATTAACTAAGTACTAAACCAGCTTCTTAAGCACATTCATTCATTAAAGATCATGATGACAACATTATCCGTGTTTCCTCTTGGAGTACTTATTGTACGCTTCTTTATGCAATTTGTAGTTTTTTCTAAGAGTATCATGGTTAGAGGAATATCGGCATTTTGTAATTTGAATAATTGATGGATTTCATCCCATATTTGAATGCTAATTATCCAAAAAGGATCATATTTGATGCCACAATGTTTAGAACATCATCCTGACTGTCAACTACATGTTTCTTCTTTTTATTTACTTGGTGTTGAGTGGTGAATAAGCTTGCGCCTATGATTCTAAACTATAATGATTATTTTATTGACTCTTCAATAGAAACTCAGAATTGTTTATTTATTGTTGGAAAATAGTTCTTTTATATGTATTGGAAAATTAATAAATAAATAAATTATTTATATATTTTTTTTAATTAATTTATTTAGTTATTGTTATTATTGAAATAACTGACATGTTTAGTTATTTTAATATGAGAATAACTGACTGTTGGGATATGAGATAACTGCTTCTCAAGCATTATTTATACCCAAAGTTTCTATTCAAAAGATAAGTTGTTTTACAGAACAAAACCTTTCTCTCCCAAACAAAATTCTTTGAGTATTCACATGGTGTATTCGCTGGGGCTCTAATGGATTGAAGTGTCACTTCTATTAGAGATGAATCCGTTCTATCCTGGGAGACGTTTGCTCAACACCTTGGGCATTGATAGAGAGCAAATACGTCTTAAGATTGTTATATCTAGGGTATAATAATACAAGTAGATTCATATGAAATAAATTAGATTATGAAAAACCTGATTGAAGAATCGTATAATTACTATGAATCGTATGTTTCTGGTCTAGTTTATTACGTATAAGCGTGATAATGAATGTTATGGATTTTAATTCGTTTCCGTCAGATTCGTGTGCACTTTATTGTTCATACAAATTATATTGAAGTACCGAATTATTGACATTTCGTTTCTTTAACCACTGAATTGTATGTCATATGTGGCTGTTCTTCTTCAATAAGCATGTGTACATGTCGACATGGTAATTAAATTTTGTACTTTGCCTCTCTTTAGTTTGTTCCATAAAGTATATGGGGATCTGAAACATGATTGTTTGATATATTCTGATACCTTGATAATGCCATGATATCATAAAATATTGGTACTTTTATTTGGTTGTGCCAGTCCTTCTTAGTGTTTTGACATTTGCTATGTGGAAATTCTAGTGTATGGTAAACTGCTTGTTAAATTCATGATGGTTTTGATCTTGTAGTCCCACGATTGCCACATTTATCATCATTTATCCGTGTTCCTGATAAGATTTGCATGTTGGTGTGAATCAGTTAGTATGTGTCAATTTTTTTTT
This sequence comes from Tetragonia tetragonoides, assembly GCA_038025085.1. Lineage (NCBI taxonomy): Eukaryota > Viridiplantae > Streptophyta > Magnoliopsida > Caryophyllales > Aizoaceae > Tetragonia > Tetragonia tetragonoides. Next base: position 12,320,740 of record CM076142.1, read on the forward strand.
TATTGGACCTACGGTAGTTTTTCTGCTAAATGACAAAGATTTAGTGTTGTATTTTCTACAGTACTAGGAAATAGTGTAGTATCTTGTCTATTTACAGTAGTCCAGTTAGTTTAATTTTCGTATAAAGTTTCGTAGTATTCTTTATTAATTGATGACAGTTCATTCGGTGGTTGCTTGGAAAGTGTGGAATACGACTTAATTTGTTTTCTTCGTCTGTTTTTATATCAGTAATAGTATCAGACGAGTTTAATTTGTTTAAACTTTTACTGATTTGTTTCTGTTTGTGTAACAGAATGTTAAATCCTATTATTCCAGTGAACACCACCATTAGCACTGGTCATGGTGAGAAACCAAATAAGTTTAATGGGTCAGATTTTAAGTGTTGGCAACAAAAGATGTTGTTTTATTTGACTACATTAAATTTGGCTAAGGTTCTCACCGAAGTACCACCGTCACTTGATGAGAATGAGACTGACAAGGATAAAGTGGTTGTGGTTGACGCTTGGAAGCATTCAGATTTCTTGTGTAGAAATTACATCTTAAATGGACTTGATGATACATTGTATAATGTGTATGCGGAAACCAAAACCGCAAAGCAACTTTGGGAATCGTTGGAACATAAGTACAAAGTAGAGGATGCTGGCTCTAGGAAATTCCTAGTTAAGCTATTCTTGGACTTTGCTATGAATGACAACAAATCTGTGGTTTCCCAAGTTGAAGAATTTCAACTAGTTCTTCATGAGCATCATGCGGAAGGTATGCCTCTATGTGAACCTTTTTTCAAATTGGAGCAATAATTGAGAAATTGCCCGATTCTTGGAGTGATTTTAAGCATTACTTGAGGCATAAACACAAGGAGATGACTCTTGAAGATCTAATAGTCCGTTTAAGAATTGAAGAAGGCAACCGCAAGTCTGAAACCAGGATGCGTGGCACCATGGAGTCAAAGGCTAATGTGGTGGAAACTGGATCAAAGAGAGGAAACAAGAGAAAGCACAATGGAGAAGGAACAAGTGCTCCTTCAAAGAAGTTGAAAGGGAAGTGCTATAATTGTGACAAACCTGGACATCTTGCCAAAGACTGTCGTAAACCCAAGAAGAATAAGGCCCAAGCGAATGTTGTAGATAATCTCTCTAATGATGTTGGAGAAATGGATCTATGTGCAGTGGTGTCTGAATGCAATCTTGTAGGAAATCCTAAAGAATGGTTCGTGGACACAGGGGCTACACGTCACATATGTGCCAATAAATGGATGTTCTCTGATTATCATAAGTTTGATGTCGAAGAACAACTATTTATGGGCAATTGTTCAACTTCTAAAGTGGAGGGACGTGGAAAGGTGGTACTCAAGATGACAAGTGGCAAGAACATTACTTTGAATGATGTTCTTCATGTGCTAGATATTCGCAAGAATTTAGTTTCTGGTTCTTTGCTTAGTAAGAATGGCTTTAAGTTAGTGTTTGTTTCTGATAAGTTTGTATTATCTAAGAATGATATGTATGTAGGAAAGGGCTATCTTAGTGATGGACTCTTTAAGATGAATGTAATGACTGTTGTACCTAAGACTGTTACTGATAATAAAGTTGAATCTTCTTCTTACTTGCTTGAGTCTTCTAATATTTGGCATGAAAGATTAGGACATGTAAATTATGATACCTTACGAAGGTTAATGCATTTAGATTTAGTACCTAAATGTCGTATTGATCCTAATCATAAATGCGAAATATGTGTAGAAGCTAAAATGACAAGAAAACCGTTTCACTCTATTGAGAGAGAGATTGAACCTCTAGATTTAATTCATACAGATTTGTGTGATTTAAAATATGTTCAAACTAGAGGAGGTAAAAGGTATTTTGTTACTTTTATAGATGATTGTACTCGATATTGCTATGTACATTTGCTACGAAGCAAAGATGAGGCTATTAATGTTTTTAAGCATTATAAAGTTCAAGTTGAAAATCAACTTGGTAGAAAGATTAAGGCAGTAAGAAGTGATAGAGGTGGTGAATATGAATTCCCGTTTGAGCCTATTTGCTTAGAACACGAAATAATTCACCAAACTACCGCTCCTTATGCACCTCAATTTAATGGTATCGCCGAACCGAAAAATAGAATGCTAAAAGACATGATTAACTCCACGTTAATTAGTTCCGGCGCACCAGAGAATTTGTGGGGGGAAGCCTTGCTTTCCGCTAATTATATTCTCAATAAGATGCCTCATAAAAAGACCCACAATATTCCATATGAGTTATGGAAAGGTCATAAGCCAAATTTTAAGTATTTAAAAGTGTGGGGATGCTTGGCTAAAGTAGCAATTCCAAAGCCCAAAAGGACGAAACTTGGCTCGAAAACCGTAGATTGTGTAGTTATTGGTTATGCTAGCAATAGTAGTGCATATAGATTTCTTGTCAATAAATCTGATCACCCGGATATACATGTAAATACCATAATAGAATCAAGAGATGCTACCTTCTTTGAGAATGTGTTTCCTTTAAAGAAGGGGAGTGAATTAGTTTCACAAAAGAGGACTCATGATTCCATTAGTGGTGATAGGCAAGAGGTTGAAGAAGATGAACCAAGAAGAAGTAAGAGAGTCCGAAAATCCAAAGATTTTGGACCAGACTATATAGCTTACTTTATTGATGATGAACCTCAAACTTTTGAGTAGGCCATGGCATCGCCAAAAGCCGCTCATTGGAAAGAGGCGATTAACAGTGAAATTGAATCCATTATGCATAACCACGTATGGGAAGTGGTAGACTTGCCTCTTGGAAGTAAAACGCTAGGATGCAAGTGGATCTTTAAAAAGAAGAGAAGAGCAGATGGTTTAATTGAGAAGTATAAGGCAAGGTTGGTTGTCAAGGGCTACAACCAAAAAGGCGACCTTGATTACTTCGACACCTTCTCACCAGTTACAAGAATTACTTCGATACGCGTGCTATTAGCAATAGCTGCATTAAAAGGTTTAGAGATACATCAAATGGATGTAAAAACAACATTCTTGAATGGTGATTTAGATGAAGAGATTTACATGGCTCAACCCGAAGGATTCGTTGTCTCGGGACAAGAAAGGAAAGTTTGTCGCCTTGTAAAATCTCTTTATGGTTTAAAACAAGCCCCCAAGCAATGGCATGAGAAATTTAATAGTGTAATGCTATCAAATGGTTTTAAAATAAATGAGGGTGACAAATGTGTCTATGTCAAAGGTAATAAAAAAGACTACGTAATAGTTTGTCTATACGTAGATGATATGCTCATTTTTGGTAGTAATAATGACATGATCAATATTACTAAGAAAATGCTAGCAAGGAAATTTGAAATGAAAGACATGAGTATCGCGGATGTTATCTTAGGAATTAAAATTTCTAAAACATCCGATGGCGTAGTATTGAGTCAATCTCATTATATTGAGAAAATACTTGAAAAATTCAAAAGGTACAAGATTAAGCCAATGAGAACACCTTTTGAAGCTAATGTTCACCTTAGAAAGAATAGTGGGGAGAGTAAGTCTCAACTTGACTATTCGCGTATAATAGGCAGTCTAATGTATGTTATGAACTGCACAAGGCTTGATATTGCTCATGCAGTAAGTAGGCTAAGTCGTTATACGAATAATCCTAATGGAGAACATTGGAAAGTGTTAATTAGAGTTCTTGGATATTTAAGGTATACCCAAAACTTTGGTTTGCACTTTAAGAGATATCCAGCGGTACTTGAAGGTTACTGTGATGCTAATTGGATATCGGATTCTAAGGATTCTAGATTGACTAGTGGATATGTGTTCACACTCGGAGGAGGTGCAACCTCCTGGAAATCTTCCAAACAAACATGCATTGCAAGATCCACGATGGAGGCTGAATTCATTGCTTTAGATAAAGCAGGTGAAGAAGTCGAGTGGCTTAGAGAATTTTTGGAAGATATTCCTTGTTGGGAGAAACCTGTGCCGCCAATTAGCATACATTGTGATAGTCAATCTGCTATTGGAAGGGCAAAGAATTCCATGTATAACGGTAAGTCGAGACATATCCGTCGGAGACATAACACCGTTAGGCAATTGATTAAAAATGGAATTATCTCTCTTGACTATGTGAAGTCGAAAGACAACATTGCGGATCTGTTAACCAAAGCATTGCCACGAAAGCAGGTTGAAAAGTCAAGGAGAGAAATGGGCCTTAAGCCCATAATTGAATAAAGTCCATGAGGAAACCCTGCCTAACTGACTGGAGATCCCAAGAAATAGGTTCAAAGGGAAAACAAGTTTGTGGACAAGACTCGTTAGCATCAATCATTTATTAATGTATACATGCTAAGAGTACCTAGGGTAAGCTATGCTTTTAATAATCTTTATAACTTGATGTGTTCAAGTGGGGTATATCATGTTACTCCTATAGAGATTACCTATGTGGGTGTGAAGGGGCCGCTTCAAGTGAGAACTTAAAGGTAGTTAAAGTTCTCTAAAACACTCATGAACCAGGTTGTGTTCATGGCCAAAACGAACACGAACAAGAGAATCAACCATGTTCGAAGAAAACTGTGTGTTATCTGTTGTCTAGGTTTACACAAGAAGGCTGACTGTTCAAGGCAGAAATGCTCACTGATTGGCCAGTAGACCCGATAGATATTTACTAGGGAAAGTTCAAAGTATCCGACTACTTATCCCGATGCGTCTTTACTTATACTCAAAGATAGTTTTTGTTTTTCAAGTCAATTTTCTATTCATATGGGGGGATTGTTGGAAAATAGTTCTTTTGTATGAATTGGAAAATTAATAAATAAATAAATTATTTATATCTTTTTTAATTAATATATTTAGTTATTGTTATTATTGAAATAACTGACATGTTTAGTTATTTTAATATGAGAATAACTGACTGTTGGGATATGAGATAACTGCTTCTCAAGCATTATTTATACCCAAAGTTTCTATTCAGAAGATACGTTGTTTTATAGAACAAAACCTTTCTCTCCCAAACAAAATTCTTTGAGTATTCACATGGTGTATTCGCTGGGGCTCTAATGGATTGAAGTGCCACTTCTACTAGAGACGAATCCGTTCTATCCTGGGAGACGTTTGCTCAATACTTTGGGCATTGATAGGGAGCAAATACGTCTTAAGAAGACAACGACATTTGTTGGACTCGGATTAATTTGATTCTTCAATCAAGTTTTTCATAATCTAATTTATTTCATACGAATCTACTTGTATTATTATGCCCTAGATATAACATTTATTAGCGTTGAAGTTGTTATCAGTAGCAACAACAAATGTGTGGGTTGATGCCTTAAGCAAATGAAGGCTCAAAAAGAGAAGGTATGTGCTTATATTTTACCAGGCATATTTTTCACCTCCAGAATCAGTTCTATTTTTCCCTCCTTTTCTGGGGCTTCAATATACTCTGTTGTTCTCTGTCACAAGTTCATGCTTTGTTTTGTCTTGATTTTTTCCCCTGTTTGCTTTTGAGATACCAAGCAGATCTGGGTCAGAAACTCCAACATGGTGCTGGTCTGCTTGACTAATACACTCTTTGGAAGAGCGGTATACCTTCAATTACTAATAAGTGTAATTAGCCTACACTTGTGCGGTTCTGCTTGATAGTAGCATTAAGATGTTTGCAGATATGAAGGGATGACTTTTGGAGTATTTGCGACAGTTTGTGTTGTTTATTTTGGTTATTGGGTCTGGTAACACAATATTGAGCTTTTATTAGTTCTGTGTAAGAAACTTTGGGCAAAGATCTTGTGGTGGAGCAAAGTATTTAAGTCAAATATGGTTTGTTGCGTGGCATCATGCAGCACCGTATGTAATTTGCTTAAACTAGAGTGTGGGAGGATATCTGTATAATTAGGTTGGTAATGTTGTTTTTGTTTAAATTATTATTTTTGGAAGGTGGAAGTTTTTTTAATTATTTTGTTAGAGTTCAGTAGTGAGTTTTGTGCTGAAAATGGATTAGTTTGGCATTGGAACTTATATTGGAGAAAATGTTCACTTCAACTATGACAAAAAAAAAAAAAAAACACTATCTCTTATGATTCTATTTAGGACTATAGAAACGGTTGTTGGGGCTTAGCGGTGGCGACCCTAATACTAATACTCATGGTCGCAGATGTAACAAGTAATTGACGCGGGTGCCCTACAACCACATTTATAGTATTAAGCATGAAATTTAAACAATATTTACTTTTTATTTTAAACAATTATTATTTACTTTACATTTCTGAAATAGCCGTGCAGGTCTTGTTAAGGCCCTGTTCTCTTCAACGGAATGGTACGGGACGGTGAGGAACGGAACGGAACGGATTGGAACGGAACGGCGCGGTGCGGATAATTCAAAAATATGTGAGACAAAATGAAGTACAGAATGTGGCGCGGAACGGAACGGAACGAAACAGATTGGAACGGAACGGAACGGAACGGAACGAAATGCAGCATGAAATCGACGAAAAGAACAGGGCCTTACAGACAGAAAATTAAACCCAGTTTCATCTCTAGTGGCTCCCCTCCCTCTTTCTCAGTGGAACAATCAAGCACTAGTATACCACATACATGAATGTGCTGTAAACTAAAGAATACAGATAAAGGATTTTTACACATGGTTATATAGAACTACAAAATATCCTAAAAACACAGTTGTTGTTTGCTGCTCAATTCACTGTACTGCTCACAATTAAATGTCCAGATTATTATTAAGAATCAAAGCAGGCAAAGGCATTCACAGAAAGATGGGTCATGGGGAAATCAATAATAATTTACCCAACATAACTTAATAACAGTACTAGTAATAATTGTTCAGAATCAAATGAAAAGCTTAGCTAGATGTTTTTCAGTTCTAGAAAATTACCCATGTAGTAAATCCAATTAGGCTTATTTGGGTATCTTGGTTTCAGCATTCACCTCCAAAGTCCAAACCTTTTGAAATTCAAAGTCATTCCATCAGTATCTATTGTTCCTCATCAGGGTCTTCTGATTTTCACCATGTTCATATTTGGATTTCACCCAGAACCAAATAACACTAATGAATCAATGATAACATCATCAGATGATACCACTATCTGAATTAATGATTTCTTATGATTGGATAGAAATGATTGGGGACAAAATTTGTGCACGACAAAACAATCCCTAGTTGAACTACAATCAATAATTGCACAAATATTTAAAACGGAATGAGGAAATGGGTCTCCAGAAATTTAAGAAAAACGATGAGAGAGAGAGAGTTTTTTTTAGCTAAATCAAATTCTTTATTTTCCCCTTATTTATTTATTGGGTGTGGCACGCTTTTATTTAGCTAAATCCCTTTTTGGTTCACACTGTTTGTTAATTTGGGTGCAAATTTGGTTCACTCGGTTTGGTTATTACCTCTAATCTTATGGACAAATACAACATGTTTACTATACACTTGCTTCTACAACATTCATTATAATACCTCACGTTACTTGCACTTGTATTACACCAACCCTCTAATTGATTGATGACTTAATTAATCAATCTCAACTTGACTTTTGAGCTAGGAGGTGTTTCTTTCTTTTTTCTTTTTTTTTTTTAACAACGAAGGATATCCATCCATCGTCGATCATAGTGAGTATTTTTCCGTGCTGTTTTGTAGGCATCTTAAAAGGGGGACAGCTGGCCAAAGAATTTAAAGTTGCTTCATGCCCATTGCGAGATTCGAACCCTCGACCTTGGTTAAGGATATATAAATTTCTACCACTCAACCACATCTCCTTGGTTTCTAATCCATTTGATGACTAGATATGTGAAAGGGCGTCAATTAGATTCCAGAGCAATTTCTTTCTAATTTGCATTACAAGACTTCTTCATAGACCTAAGTTACTTGACATGTCATTCGATTGTGTGAAACTATTCACTTTCTCATGAAATGAAATGGACAAAACAACTTTCAAATTACACTATTTACACATAAACTTTAGTTTTACTCTAGGAGATATGAGGTAATATTGTTTTCATCAACGAGTTGTTGTCATTGTAACCAAAGGGGGTTTGGAGGAGTCAGGGCGCAACCAAATATTTAGTGTGCACTGAATACAAGCCAAGATAAAAAGTCCATTGAATACATAGATAAGTTGTTCTGATCCCCACAATAAAGAGAAAGAAATAAAATAAGAAACAACTGCTCCACATATCTTGATTTATAAATTAGGTTGTAGATTGTTAATTAAAATCACGCTGAAAATATTTTTTGGGTGCTAGCTAACTATGTAGATATATTGATAACACACTTGTTATCATTCTTGTTACGACGACGACAACTAATTTTTGTTGTTTTTATCTGAAAACTAGTTTTTGGATGAGATATTCAGAAATGTATTGAATTTTACAAGTAAGATAATATATATGTTATAATATACGGATTGTACCATTTAGCACAACGTCTTATTATGTACATGTACTTTATCACTTAAAGTATGAAATTGATGTCAACTTATGCATTGATTATGAATTGACAAATATATTAAAAGCATTAGGAATACGTAATGTTAACTTTTGAGAACTATACTAAAAAAGAGAGGATCCATTAATGACTTTTATTTTTTTTCTTCTTCTTATGAAGTATGATCGCATATATATGATAATGATCTATAATTTAACATGTATCCGATGAATGGATTATTTCATTTAACTTTTTATAATATAATATTGTGGAATATTATAAAAAGTAATCCATTCGCTATATTGGTTCCCAACATGGCGACAAAGTTAGATTTAAAAATAAAACACTTATGTAACAAAAAAAAAACACTTATGATAATTAAATTTTAATTTAAATGTTTTCAATTTTCCAATTAAATTTGTGAACAGAAAATAAATTTGAATCATACTTTAAATTAAAAAAAAACACAAAAAAAAAAAAAAAAAACAAACTAACCATGTTATTGTGGTGGTGAGATCCTCACACATACAAAGCCCCACCAAAAGGTCCAAAACTGAGGAAAGATTCTAAAGAGTAGATGAAACGCGCTAGAAGAGAGCGTGGGCAAATGAAAGCTGGCCCTTTCAACAATGTTGAGAACCAATAGCGGCCAAGAACCAAGGCCAAAAGCCTGCTCATGACCGTTCACTTCTCTCTCCCCTCGTAACGCCGGTGACCCAATTTTCAGACCCATAAATCATATCATCATTCAATTACGTCTCTTGATTCAGATTTTGATTAAAGGTATGATTTTGATTCTTTCCCAGATTTTTGTTTTCTGTTTTTTTTTTTAATTTTGCGCATTACATGTTGTCGTAATTTTAATGGATGAAATTGATGGGGTTTTTTTAAGGGTCAATTGTTTTGGGTTTGATTTGGTTTTCTCATGTTTTGGTGATGGGATATGGTTGTCTTGGATTGATCTAGATATATGTTGTGTAATTGTTTGTTTGAGATTGAGCTTGGTGTTTTGGAGTTTCTTATGTTTTTCATGTGCTCTGTATCAGAGAATTAGCAGGTGCCCAAATTGATTATCTGTCAAATTAATTGTAGATTACTTGTTGTTTGTAATGTTTTGGGTTATGGGAGAAGGGCAGCTTTTGTTGTTTGTGAGCTTTGTTGTCAAATTTTATTAGCTGATTGTTGTATGAATGTTCCATTTGGGTGATACTAGATAGTAGTATAAAGGGCAAGGTGGGTTGGGTGTCTCTTACTATTGGTATTGGGGAGAAAGAAGTGGGCAAACAAAGAAGTTGATGGTTTAAGCATTCATGAGATACAGATGGTAGTAATCAGGTTTACCTGGAACTAGAGTTGGGTTAGCATGGTTTGGTAAAATAGATTTTGGTTTCATGCTATTTAGATCCTCCTTAGTGAAGCTTGTTTCCTTCTTGGAAGTTCTCTGTGGAAGTATGGTGATCTTATTCAGTGTCCATCACTTTGTACAACTTTGTGCGTCTACTGTCAAATAGGCTAGGTACAAAACTGGTGCTACTACTTCAAATTTTCCTGCTATGTCGAATAATGGCTCATTTGAATACAGATGTTAACATTTTTGTTCATAGAGAGTTGCAAACTACATAAGCTTTTGTCCTCTCAAAAATGTATTTTTCCTAGTAATCCATTCGAGTTAACTAAATGATAGTTTAGAGATGATTGATTTCAGTGTTATATGGAGCACGGTGATGAGGGTGCACTCAACCACTTTGTTTTGATAGGGGAAAAGAGCCATTTTAAATATGTAGATGAATGTATAAAAGCGAACGAGGCATCCTAATAGCAAAAATAAGATGCTAAAGAACAGCACCATCTATTTTTGCTTATAGAATATGCCCCGTGAATCCTGATAATGTTTTTACCAAACACTCAAAAAGCAAAGCCAAGTATATCACTTACTCCAAACCACCTATACACAATTGCGAGCAAGTTAGACCTCGACTGACTTTATTGCCCTTTTTTTAATCCGTAATCGCAGGGACATCTTATTGAGGAACCATTTAAATCTGTTGGGCATACCTGACACTTCCTTACTTTGATAAAGAGAGCAGTCGAACTAATTAAGAGTAGGGCGATTGAGGAATAAGTGCTCATTGTCTCTTCACTCTAAAGCCTAAGATGTAAACATTGGGAGAGACAAATTTATGAGGCCTCCTGCTATGCAGGGAATATTCAGTATTGATGTTAGGCAACAATCAGCCATTCTCTGGAAGGAATTGTTTAACTGAAGCTAATGATAAGAAAGGAAAAATAGTAAGGTGAACAATGGTTTGTAAAAATTGTAACCTGTTTTATCAGCTATTTAATGGCTGTAGTCTTATTAAGAAACAAATAAGGTATCTAACCATTGTATGAAAGGCGTGAGCTTATCTATTCCACTTCTCCTACTTGTCTCGAGAAAAGATAATTCTTAGAGACGGTGGCATTAAAGAGGGAGTAAAATTAAAGACACACATATTGTGGTGAGAAGATAATGGTAGTGATAAAGATTAGCTTGCGAAAAGGTTGACTCCCCCCTCCAAAAGCAAACTCTATCCTTAAGGCCAACTTTGAATTTAACAAGACGAAAGGGAAAAGTTAGCTGACACCATGCCAGCCATTGCGCTGGAGAACATATACGTAGAATCACCTCAATCCTCAAGCTACAAGTAAATTTGGAACTAAGGGAAGCTGCCACCACCACCTCATTAGTCAATGTTCATAGAGACCGTATCCCTGACACCGCTTCCTCAAACCCACTAAATGCTTAAGAGTATCATCGATTCTGACCATTTCTGTATTAATACTCTTAACTAACCTCGTAATACCTTTGGGAATTCTAAATTGGGAGTAACTGAGGAGAACCATAAGTCAGACTAGATTGAAATAAGGCTTATCTGACCTCCTAAAGTAAAGAAGGCATCCTGATGTGACCTCCTAAAGTAAAGAAGGCATCCTGCCAATGGGGTTCAGAGTCGTGGTATTGGTTGTGGCCGGGTTAATGATTACGACATTGCAGAAGCAGACTGATACTGATACAGTGTCGCACATCATGTTGCGTCCGTTGGCGCGTGAGCTGTGGTATCGGCCATGTCGGCTGTATCAGTCATTAGCTGCTGTATCGGCTATTTACTGGCTGTATGAGACACCCTTTGCTTATCGGGATTTCGCGTATCAATGACCTAAGAAACCGATACGTACCATGTATTGGCTGATATTTGATACCCTGCTTCCAAGATTTAGGCCTCTTTGGGATCTTTTCAACATAGTGCCAAGAGGAAAGAGACCTAAGATTCCTCTTTAATAGCACACCAAGGTGTTATAGTCTAGTTTAGACAGAGCAACATGCTAAGGAAACCAAAAAAGCAACCTAACTCAGGTCAAGTTAGACTCCAGCTTACCCTTTTAGAGCCGAAGTTTGTTTAAGGCCGCATAATTTCCCAAGGAATTGGAGGATGGCAAGGACGCCTTGAAAGATTCCTTACTATCAGATGAGGAAAAAGTAGTATTGTGAGCAACCTACTCTGGGACGGAATTATGAAGATGACGATGCTTGGGAAGGACGATCCATTTTTGTCCCTACTCTTTGTACTACCTTGGGAAGGACATCGACCACCAGAGTAAAGTAAACGCTGCAACACTTAGTGTGTCAAAATTTGGTTGCCGTTTGATGATGACTGGCAAGGACGCAGCGCAATGATCCACCCATTTCCAACGAGAGCTTCAACTCCAATTTCTAGTAATCCCTTTTGCCCTCTACTCTGAACGTCATCCAAAGCTCATTAGCAATAAGTGTCTGCCTCTAAAGTTTGTTGCCCTGATAAAACTGTTCTAATCTATGCCCTTTGCAATAGGTCCCAATTTATGACATCCAATTCTGTATATTAGTGAAGAGAAATTGGTGATCTCAACTGCTATCGCCTCTTGGCTGAAGTGATCTCAAGAGTTATGCCACCTCTTGAATGAATTATTCCCCCTCTGTTGGTTGCGACAGGATCATCAAAAGAATCATAGTAGGGCAGATATGTAAAGTATGTCCTATTGCCTACTAATTTGAACTTACATATTTGGCCGTATGCATGGGTATAACGTATTCCGTTCCTGATTTCTTTTGGTTTGGTTTTATAAATTAGTTCTAACCCTCATTGGCCCTCTTGCTTTCATTTATCCTGAGGATGGAGAATGTCATCTTTATTTCATCAAAAAAAGAGAATGTCATCTTTCAATGTCATCAGATTGTTGCACGCTATGATTTTCTGTCAATAAATGGATATCAGTTTCCTCATATGACAAATAATGATATATCTGATGTTCAATTGTCATCCATCTTGTAGAGCTACAACTTGGGCTAACTTTCGACACTGACAATTAATATCAACATCCAAAGCTCTCTATCTGGCGTGTATATGCTGCTGCAGTCTGCAGCATAAGGTAAATTGTATAAATAAAATTGGCTGAAACTGAAAGGCTACGCCGAAGTTTTAGGAAGCCAAATATGGATGGACGTCCTGCTTTATCCATTCAGACTTCTGGTGCAAGACAATTAGGTGCAGCTGGAGCGCTGTCTTCATCACTACCGGTCCTTCCAAGCACCTTGGAAGATAGATATCCTAAGTTACCAGATTGCCAGCAGGTCTCCTTGGAAAGGGAACTTGTTACTGATCCTTTGGTTTTCCACTCAAATCCATTGCCATCCAATAATAAAATTGTTGGTCATATGTTTTCATCTTCGTCAGGATTCTCTACCAATGTTCATTTTTCTTCTGCCTCACTCGATAAACACTTGAGAAATTCCAAGTATATTACTTCAGCACCTAGTAATGGAGCATCATTGGCTTTGGCCGCTTCAACTCACTCAGATTTTGTTCATTCAACTGCTTCAAGTGATTGTGCTAGAGGAAACAACAACTTTTCGTGGTGCTCTGATTCAGTGCCAGGTTTCCATGATTTTTCCTCCTACGCCAGTATGCAGAATGGCCAGATCCAGGACATCAATAGTGGTGGCAGTAATCTCATGACACATAATGACCTTGGGAAGGGAAGTGATTGGCAGGAATGGGCAGACCAACTAATTACTGATGATGAATCTTTGAATTCTACTTGGAATGAGCTGCTTATTGATACCAGTGCTGCAGATCAGGAACCAAAGGTTGGTACACTATAAACATCATTGTTGTTTTTTTGTTTGCTTATCGAGTCTTTTCTGCCAAAAATCTGTATCTTGAGTTCTCTTGTTGCTCACTGACAGTCTTTTGTTTCTTAGATATCAAACCAACCAGTGAAATCATCCTCAGATATGTCAACGCAGCAAATGCAAAGTCATCAGCCTCTTTCTGCATCGTCAACAGAAGTTACAGCTGTTGTCAGCCCTTCTTCTTCAGCAGCTGGCACGTCATCCAAGCCACGCATGCGTTGGACACCAGAACTCCATGAAGCCTTTGTGGAGGCAGTCAACAAACTTGGCGGTGGTGAAAGTGAGTGGCTATTATTGTTAAATGACCTTTCTACATTGCTTATGCAGCATCTGACATAATATGAGCATCTTCACCGTTGCAGGAGCTACGCCTAAAGGTGTGTTGAAACAGATGAAAGTTGAAGGCTTGACAATCTATCACGTTAAAAGCCACCTGCAGGCATGTAGGACGTTGTCCTTTATCTTTATATTATTTCTTTCTACCGATAAACCTCCTTTTATTTTCTCAAAATATTAAGTTTGTCTTGACTGATCTTCTCCACGCCCTTCCTAACATAACCTTAAATTGAATAAAAATGCAGAAATATAGAACCGCTAGATACAGGCCAGAGTCCTTGGAAGGTGCGTTTGTGGATCTGCTCTGTCTTTCCCCACACTTCTCCTTTGTTTTGTCTACCACTTTAGCCCTAATATATTTGATTCTGGATAACTTAATTTTCTACGCAGTAGCAGGGATTTGTTACTGCACAGTACTTTCTAAATTGTGCTGAACATATAAAATTGCTTCTTTTGTTTTGGTGTGATTACGTGGGCTCAGCGCTTTGCCCGATTAATCCCATGGGCCCTGAAGTTAATGGCCAGGAAAATTTTTAGTAGCTCTAAGGGAGCTCGAACCCAAAGTAGTGGCCTCTCGAATAGATATCTGCCCAGGGTTGTGCTTAACCTATAATATTGGTATAGTATACATTGTAAAGCCTGATTGAAATGAGATATCCTTCCTCATTATTTGTTAATCTATTAGGCGTATTAACAATAAAAATAGCACTGTAAGCCACATCGTTTCTGCATCGCAAAACATGCACAACGCTTTGGGAGGAGGGATGTGCATAATTTGTTTACGAAATTGAAACTTGCATACAGCGGATTTACATTGATGGACGTAGATTTGTAGATCACTTCACTGATCTTGTGCTTTGTTGTCCGAATAACCCACTTACCATCTTGCGCTGACCCCTGCCCCCCAAAACAAGTGCTTGCTGTGATTTCTGTCATTTGGTGAATGCTCTAGAGCCTTCCTGTTGTGGTTGTGGGTGGCATGCACTAAATTTGTTTCTTTATTTGTGCTACTGAAGTATATGCTCTACCTTGAACTGGTCTGTAATCTTGACTTGTTGCCTAGATATCTTCTATTATGACAGCTTTATTAATTTAAAAGAACTCTGCATTTTATATCATGTTCCCAGTCAGGTTAGGGTGGTTGAAGTTATTGGAGCCAACATCTTAATCTTTTTTCAAAAAAAGCACTTCAAATTCGAACTTTGGTCTTCTTTGCTGATGCGTTATTGTAGAGTCTCTTCCTTCTGATCCTGAACATCTACTGAGTAATTGGTTTTCTGTCTTTTGTTTCAGAATCATCTGAGAAGAAGTCAACTTCTCTTGCAGATTTGTCGTCACTCGACTTGAAAGCGTAAGTTCTATATGCTTTATCCGTCTATCCTCTTTCCCCATCTTTCTTTCATTGTTGCCATTTCCTTCTCTTTCCAGTCGAACCTAATTGTTAAGGGCAAATTATGCGAGTCACCACCAAATCATCAATTAAGCTGTCAGGATCAAGGAGATTTTCTGTTTGTTTATCTGTGAGATGTGTTTTAAGTAGCTGTGACGTGACATGTCCATTTCTTATGAAGCTAATTGTTAAGGCCAGATTATGTGAGTCACCAACAAATCATCAATTGATCAGGATCAAGCAAATTTTCTGTTTGTTTATCTGTGAGATGTGTTAACTGTTAAGTAGCTGTGACATGGAATGCCCATTTCTTATGAAGCCGAGAGATTCACTACTATTTGGCTTTTAGAATATAACGAACCACAGCAAAATGGTCATCAAACTGTTGTACTTATTATTTTTTGTGAAGTTGCTGATGTTCGGCGCACTTTGGATCAAGGATCAATCGGAAACAGCTTCCCCAAATTCACCTTCTTTCCTTTTTTGATTGGCTTCACTTGAAATAATTCAGCATATCTCGGAAACCTAGATTGGTCGGCTCAAGCTAGTGGGTTACTATTTTGCAATTTTGTTCACCTAAATTGTTGCACTTGTGCTTTTGGGTATTGGTTTTCAGTTGTCCCTCAATGAGGAAACTCAAGGATTACTTCACCTGATGTAGGTTGGAGTCTTGCAGAGTTGTGTTTCTGGTTGAAACATGTTCAATCACTTTAGAGATTCCACCTGCTTTTCCTTGTGAAAAGAAAAAGAAAATGAAAAGAACAGAAAAAAGGGTCTCTGCAGATGTCAGTTGGGGTGTTGTGTTTCTGGTTGCACACTTCTTCATTCACTATACTCCATCGACTTTTTCCAAAAAACAAAACAGTAAAAAGGGATTTGTCTAGTGTTGAATGAGTTGTGGGTTTTGTCTAGGTTTGAAGTACCCAAGGCATATTTCACAGAATTGGATTAGACATGGTTTGTCCTTCAGGGCTTAGACCTGAGATTTTGAAAGCCAACCCAACCAAGATGCGAGTAGTTATGCAGCTAGAATTTGGCTCATGACTAGTAACTTTGGTGAGCTGTCATCAATACTTTAGCTCAACCACGACACTTTCCCACCAACACTAAAGTGACCAACCTTTACACAGCATATATCTCGTCTATCTGGTTGGCTGAGTTAGTGATTATGGCATATTGGGACATGTCTCGGGCATCATAAGCAGCTTGTGCAACAAGAGATGAAACACATTAGTAAATATGCAAAATTTTCAAGGAGGGGGCAACAACTTTAGGCACATGAAGTAAAATGAGATTGAGGTGTGTGTCCAGCTTACTATCAACCCTTAGACCTTAAACGATTGGTTATACATGAAGTGGAATGAGATTGTCTTATAAACCAATTTGCATACGTGGAAATCTTAATGATTACATACTTAAATTTAGGTTGAGTACATCTATAATTTATGTAGTGGGGTAGCACGCTATAGGATCATGTCGGGTGCTGCGTGATGAAGGGTTTCAGGTCCTCTAGATTCTAAAAGAATAGGCTATTTTAAATCTAATACGTTAGCTGAAATTTGGTGGATCTTACCCTTTAACCATTAGCAGTTTGGATGAACTGCAAATCATCTGCTGGTGCACAAGATGCTAAACGAACTTAGATGCAGGTTAATATATGTACATATAATGTTTTAGAATTTAGGTCATTGTTCAGAGATTATTTCTGCTTCTTCCTTTTATTTTTCTTTTAACTTTGATGGTTTTCCTTTTCTTTTGATGCAATATGTTCTTGATAATTTGCTTTGTATAACAACAGGGGCATGGATCTCACAGAAGCTTTAAGATTGCAGATGGAGGTTCAAAAGAGACTTCATGAGCAACTTGAGGTA
Organism: Tetragonia tetragonoides; assembly: GCA_038025085.1. Classification (NCBI taxonomy): domain Eukaryota; kingdom Viridiplantae; phylum Streptophyta; class Magnoliopsida; order Caryophyllales; family Aizoaceae; genus Tetragonia; species Tetragonia tetragonoides. The sequence goes on from CM076142.1 coordinate 12,337,936, forward strand.
TGGTATTCCTTTTTTTCCTTTTTTTCGAAAAAGTTGACGTATAACTGATTGTTTAAGAAGATATTGTTCACCCTCAAGTTTTAGGTGGTTTATTGATTAACAATTTCTCAGAATGGGGTTGTGGGGGTGGGGGCAAGGAAGGAAGTCAGATGCAGACATGCATGCAATACACATGGACACATTTCAGATGTTTGAACTTATTGATTTCCAATTATAAATTTAAAGGAAACTTTTTTTTTCCAAAAATTGGTAAGAAGGTCCAAACTGCTTGTGGGCGATAAAAGGGATCCCAAACTGTTGGGAATGAGAATTGGCCACCGTCTTGAGGGGGGGGGGGGGGAGGGGAAGGTGGGAAGGGAGCAACTGTTCCTAACCTCAATTCTCAAAAGTTAAAATGGAAACTGAAGCAGCACTTAACCTCTTTGCTTCATTCTGTGTGAAACTGTGAACAACTGCTGAACCTGCCTGGCATCTTAAGTAGTTCCCATGAGGAAATTGTTCCTTTGCTGTTTGAAGGCTTTGTATGCATGCGCCCCGTAGGCAGATTGTACATGAAGTTTGCATTCCGCCACACCTTCATTTGCATGGCTTTTAGCTGAGACTGAATGAAGAGCATATAAAAACAGTGATGTGACGTTATCCTCCCTAGAGCTCCTGCTTGCAACCCAAGCCGCAACCCCCCTCCCCCCCAAATAAAAATTAGAAAAAGAAAAGGAAAAAAGGAAAATAAAAAAGTAGAAAAAGGAGCATAGGTTGCCCTTTTGTATATGACTTCCTTTTCTTTGAAGCAAGCTATCATTCTATTGAGAAAGACATCTCAGGGTGGAAGCAGGCGAAATTGGCTAGTCATTTGTTATCTTAAGTGAGTTAGTTATGAAATATGTTTTTGAATTTTGCTCAGATCGCTAAAACACTTGGGCAAACTTTATGTTTCTTTCCTTTGTTTTATTCATTTATTGTATGACGCACAATGTTGACGGTCATGAATGATGAAACCATCTTATTACTTTGTGCTGGCGTTTTATGATTGTGCCATTTCTAGATTCAAAGGAACTTACAGCTGCGGATAGAAGAACAAGGGAAATACCTCCAGATGATGCTTGAGAAGCAGTCTAAATCCGGTGCTCAGAGTCTGAAGGTAGACTGTGTGACAGCTGAAGAGCCTGCTACCCAGACATCACCAACTGCCACAGCGAAAACAGATCTAGAGGGTCCATCTGTTCAAGTTCAAGATGCCACGGAAAGGACATCTGATGATACCTCAACTCATGGAGAAACTTCTGAGAGGTCAGAAGGGGGTGAGAAAAGGACACCAGAAACCAAAGCTGGTGAGAGTCAAAACCCTGATGATCAAGACCCGTGTGACCTCCAGCCACTGAAGCGTGCGAAAGGCTGTGAGCCAGCTTTATCAACTCAAAGACCTCGTAAAGACTGAGAAGACAACTCCACTGCTGCTCTTATCTTGCGTGACAAATTTTGCTTATATAATGAGACAAGACACAAGAGATATTGCAGTAAGAGAGTTCGATGTCACTGATGAAAGTAAGTTTGAAACATCTAGGTCTGCTCTTTCCTCTTCATCCCACCCTCACTTCAATTAAGATAAAAGAAGCCCGAGCTGCGGCTTTGCTTGGTTTGTAAGTGTCATGGCACCTGAAGGCTCTTCTGTTCAGCCTGTAATAGTTTAACATTAAATGTGAATACTGAGGAATGCTGTTCAGGTGTCCCTTACCTGCTTTTAGGGTATATTGGAGATGATGATATTGTTCATGAAATTGTAGCATGATATAATCATCTTTATCCCCCTCATGTACAGTAATGATCGTGCGATTAGAGAATTATCCTTTCCATGGAAATGGATAGTACTTTGCTTTGAAGTACTGATTGAGACATCTTGATGGAAAATGATAGAATTGATCTTTCAGAATTGGTTTCATTTCTTCTTTTTCCTTCTTCTTTTTTTTTTTTTTTTTTTTGTGCAAACAGCTAAACCCAGAAAATGGTTAAAGATCCCATTTTCTGCAGTGTCTTGTTGCTAAGAAGCAAAGCTAGGTCATTTTGACCGCTGTCAAGAAGCTCTAGGGTCATTGTCAGGTTGACTTTATGAGTTTATGACACCACAACCAAAAAATAAATGTGTACAAGTAATTCTTATTTGTTTTCATTTCTTCAATATCTGAATTTTCTGTTATTGTCTGAATTCTGCTGATATTATGAAAGTTGGAAAATGGCCTAAATGTATAGCGTGACTGCTAAAACAGGAAACTTTTGTTTAGAGCTCAGATCAGGTGGAACACTGCTTTTCTCCCTAAAGTTTTTCTGCTCCAAATAGTATTTGTGTTCAGCCTCTGTTCCACCTAAAATGCTAGTATATCACTAAGTTCGAGGTTTATGGGCTAAAGGAATATGTAATCTATACATACTACTTTATTTTATGGGAAATTTTTAACTGTTATATATTATGTTCCCGTAATAATTTAAAAAAAAATATGATGGGTTCTAAATATAAGAACCACCACCTTTAAAAGTATTTTCGCTTTGATCCTAATAGTCACATGTAATTAGGACGAATCTACACTGAGAAACCACATATATCGCACCCATATATTTCAATATATCTATTAAATGGGGCAAGACAAAAATAAAATTGATGTATCCTAAAGAAGAAAATAAAAGTTCACGGGTGTATAAATACATTCAAGGATTACAAAAGTTGGTAAAATTTCAATCATAACAGTATTTTTAAAATATAAAAAACAGGGGAGAGTTTGTAAAATGGCGCCAACCTTGAACAGCCTTTGAGCCTAAGCTATGAACAGCAAACCTCCTTTTTCTTCTCTCTCCTACCATCCTTCATACCACATCTAACGTCTCTTTGAATCAAACCCACGACTTCCCAACCATCAGTTTGGTAGAAAATTACACAATGCCCACCATCCTCTTCACTACCTTTCTTCCTTTTAATTTGATCATATTCATCTTTAAAGCCCATCTCATTCTTCTCTGTTGCTCCCTCACTATCTCCTACCCCTCTCGTTCGTCTCGCCTTAGCCGTGGTCTCCTACACCATGGCTGGCTTCATCTCCGGCGGTCTCCATGTTCCAGAAGAGGTAACTTCTTTGCCTCTTTCTGATTCAAGAATGGTAATATAATGCACTATTTCATTTTATGGAACTTTGTGCTTGATGATGGTTAATTTTGTTTGCATCTCGCAGAATCGCCCTCCAACTCGTCAATCAGCAAGAATATGCAGGGTTTGTGGGGATGGAATTGGGGTTAGAGATGATGGGTTGCCCTTTGTAGCATGCTATGAATGTGGGTTTCCTGTTTGTAGGCCTTGTTATGAGTATGAAAGAAGTGAAGGTACCCAGTGTTGTCCTCAGTGCAACACCCGATACAAGCGCCATAAAGGTTATTCTTTGTCTCTAATTCACTTCTTTACACAAAATCATTAAAGGTTTTGATGTAAATTGTGATATGTTTTTTGTCTCAGTTTATTAATTGAATAATTTTGATGCTTCAGGCAGCCCGAGAGTTGAGGGAGACGAGGAAGAAGACTTGGATGCCAATGATTTTGATGATGAGTTTCCGGTTAAGAATTATCAGCATGATAGCCCTGATAGGCAACAGCATGCTACCCATCAATCTGTAAGTCATGAATATTTAGCGGTACTTAACTTGGTCATGATATTGATGTCAATAGAAAACTTCCTTGCATTTTGTTGTCACTAGTCACAATACTTACTAAATATAGCTTGCAGGAGAATGGGGAATATAATCAACCACAATTGCATGTCAGTGTCCCTGCTTTCTCTTCTGTTGCAGGAAGTGGTAAGAAACTTTTACCTCTCTTTCTTCTTTTGCCAAGAGCAAAGACATCTGATCTGTCTTGTCTCATTAGTACTTTTTTTCTTCTAATATTCCTTTTCTTTTCATCTAATTGGTTGGTGTGTGGACTGTTGGTTCATGCAGTTGTTGGTAAGGATCTCAACGGGGAGAAAGAGATGAATGGAAAGGATCTTGAAGGTGAGAAGGAGACATATAGTAACAGTGAGTGGAAAGAAAGAGTAGAAAAATGGAAAACCAGGCAAGAGAAGAAAGGCCTAGTGAACACCTATGAGGCCGAAAAAGATCAGGCCGAGGAAGACGAGTTTCTGTAAGGATAAACTTTCTTCGACATTTCTGTTCTTTCTCTAATTTATTGGGCGAAAGTAATTAGTCACTATGCATATGAATACTCACAACTGTCTGATCACAAAATTGGGTCAAGAAATTTTCTGGGGAGGGGGGGGAGATGAGTTATTGACAACTTGTCATGGTAGTCTGTTTAGTGACATAATCCTCACCAGTCAGATTTGACCTGCTGAAAATTGTGCATGGATATGCAATGAATCTGAAGTTCATATTAACTATATGATCAGCAGTCACTATAAATAAATAAATAAAAACAAAAAAAAAATGATCATCAGAAACATGTATTAGTCAGTTTACCCATCTAAACCTTGTGATTGTAGATCATTGAATAAGAATTTCATTTTCAATATCACTTCTGAAATTGCATTGTGTGCTGATAAGTGTACTATTATTATCTGGTTTCCACGGTTTACTTCAGAGAGTAGCAGACAGGATTTGGTAGCCTTTTGCATTTTATTCTATTTTCAAGAAAATGAATTTGCTCAATAAACTTTACTGCAACAGTTCAATAAGATTGCTTCTTTATTGCTTTGCATTTGATCTGAATATTTGATTGCTAGCTCTATTTTCCATTAGAAGGATCTGAAAAATACTAGTACTAATATTTTCCTCCTGCACCAGAATGGCTGAAGCTAGGCAACCTCTGTGGAGAAAAGTCCCAATAGCATCAAGCAAAATTAACCCATATCGCATTGTAATTGTTATGCGGTTTGTCATCCTCATCTTCTTCAGATTTCGTATCCTAACCCCAGCATATGATGCCTTCCCTTTATGGCTCATATCTGTTATATGTGAGATATGGTTTGCCCTCTCTTGGATCCTTGATCAGTTCCCCAAGTGGTTTCCCATTAACCGGGAAACATACTTGGACCGCTTAACCTTGAGATTTGAGAGGGAGGGTGAGCCCAACCGTCTAGCCCCAGTCGATTTCTTTGTGAGTACAGTGGATCCACTTAAGGAGCCACCCATTATAACTGCAAATACTGTGCTATCCATATTGGCTGTTGATTATCCGGTTGATAAGGTAAGCTGCTATGTGTCGGATGATGGTGCGTCAATGCTTTTGTTCGACACTCTAGCAGAAACTGCTGAGTTTGCAAGAAGATGGGTCCCATTCTGCAAGAAGTATAGCATTGAGCCAAGGGCTCCAGAGTTCTACTTCTCTCAGAAGATGGACTATTTGAAGGATAAGGTCCAAGCAACCTTTGTCAAAGATCGTAGAGCCATGAAAGTAAGCTAGCACTTCTCTTTCTTTCTCGTTGTTATCATTATCATTAGTCAGCAACAAGTCAATTGTACCATAAGATGGCAAAGCATGGAACTCTTAGGTTGTTGATCACTTTGAATCTGTGTTAATGGACATGTAACTCTTAAGAGAGGTCTGACAATGTTTCCCTTTTATTTCTTTGTCAACAGAGGGAATATGAAGAATATAAGGTACGGATAAATGCTTTGGTAGCGCAAGCACAAAAGAAACCAGAAGAAGGGTGGGTCATGCAAGATGGAAGTCCATGGCCGGGGAATAACACACGTGATCATCCTGGCATGATTCAGGTTAGTCTTCATCAGAGATTTCAGACAAGAAGTGTACATAAAATCTAAGAAATTGTCTTCTCTGTTATTGTCCTGTATATTTGTGCCACTTGTGCTGAAAATGGAATGCTATATCCTATATCTGCAGGTTTATCTGGGAAGCGAGGGTGCATTAGATGTGGAAGGTCAGGAGCTGCCAAAACTGGTTTATGTCTCACGAGAGAAGCGACCTGGATACCAGCACCACAAGAAAGCTGGTGCAATGAATGCTTTGGTCAGTGTCTCAAGTGGTCCAATTGTCACTAAAAATTATGAGTTTGGAACCATGCATTGATTCTGATTAGTCTTTGCTGCTTGTTTTTAGGTTCGTGTCTCAGCAGTCCTTACGAATGCACCATTCATGCTGAATCTTGATTGTGATCACTACATCAACAACAGCAAGGCCGTAAGGGAAGCTATGTGCTTTCTAATGGATCCCCAGTTTGGCAAGAAGCTTTGTTATGTCCAGTTCCCTCAGAGGTTCGATGGCATTGACAGACATGACAGATATGCTAACAGAAATATCGTCTTCTTTGATGTAAGCTAAACCCACTCCTTAGACAACTTAGCTATAATGATTTAGGAATAGTAGAACTAATACATCTATTTCCTTTTCGTTTTGTAGATCAACATGAGAGGTCTAGATGGAATTCAAGGGCCAGTATATGTTGGTACTGGATGTGTATTCAACCGGCCGGCTTTGTACGGATATGACCCTCCAGCATCAGAGAAAAGGCAAAAGATGACATGTGACTGCTGGCCTTCATGGTGCTGTTGTTGCTGTACTGGTCGAAGGAAGAAAACCAAGACAAAGAAGAAAGGACTAAAAGCCTTGCTCAGTGGACTATACAGCAGGAAGAAGAAAACAATGATGGGGAAGAAGTACTCGAGGAAGGCATCTGCACCTGTATTTGATCTTGAAGATATTGAAGAAGGGCTCGAAGGTTACGAGGAGTTGGAAAAGTCTTCCCTCATGTCTCAGAAGAACTTTGAGAAGCGATTTGGTCAGTCACCTGTTTTCATTGCTTCTACCCTCATGGAAGATGGAGGTCTTCCTGAGGGGACAAACCCAACAGTGTTGATGAAGGAAGCCATTCATGTTATTAGTTGTGGCTATGAGGAAAAGACAGAATGGGGTAAAGAGGTCAGTATAAACAAATCTTGATCTCAATATAATTATATCTGCAATGTTATCTGGACTTGTGTCTCAGAATCTTAGTTCAAGGTATTCAAGAGTTAAAATGTAAATTGAACTTATTTACAATTTCATGCTAAATCATTGCTAATTAGAGACTCAAAAACTGACTTGAGGGCACAATACTAGCAACTATTCATTGATTTAATCACTACAGTTCTAAAAAAGGTTCTGTGTTTCTTTTGTTTGACCTCCAAATTGCTCACAATTGTTTCCTTCACAGATTGGATGGATATACGGGTCAGTGACAGAAGATATATTAACAGGATTCAAGATGCATTGTAGAGGATGGAGATCAGTTTACTGCATGCCCAAGAGACCAGCCTTCAAGGGATCAGCCCCTATAAATCTATCAGACCGGTTGCACCAAGTTTTGCGATGGGCTCTTGGATCAGTCGAAATATTCCTAAGCCGTCACTGCCCATTGTGGTATGCCTATGGAGGGAAGCTCAAATGGCTAGAGAGGCTTGCTTATACCAACACCATTGTTTACCCTTTTACCTCTATTCCTCTGCTTGCCTACTGCATTATCCCAGCTGTCTGTCTTCTGACTGGAAAATTCATTATTCCAACAGTAAGTAGTCCTCGTACTAAATCTTGATCCACTGGAATGAAGTTATATCCTCTGAATGATTTTTCATTTTCCTTCTCTTTATATTTGCAGCTGACAAACTTCGCAAGCGTATGGTTCTTGGCACTTTTCCTCTCCATCATAACAACAGGAGTGCTCGAGCTAAGGTGGAGTGGAGTCAGCATTGAAGACTGGTGGAGAAACGAGCAGTTTTGGGTGATTGGTGGTGTCTCAGCCCATCTGTTTGCCGTCTTCCAAGGACTTCTTAAGGTTCTTGCAGGGGTTGACACGAACTTTACTGTGACTTCAAAATCAGCTGATGATGCTGAATTCGGAGAGCTGTACCTTTTCAAGTGGACTACCCTTCTTATCCCACCAACCACTTTGATCATCCTGAATATGGTAGGGATCGTAGCTGGAGTATCGGATGCCATCAACAACGGATACAGCTCATGGGGCCCCTTGTTCGGGAAGCTCTTCTTTTCCTTCTGGGTGATTGTTCATCTCTATCCTTTCCTAAAGGGTCTGATGGGAAGGCAGAACAGGACACCTACCATCGTGGTGTTGTGGTCAGTACTTCTTGCATCGATCTTCTCTCTCTTATGGGTTCGGATTGATCCTTTCCTGCCCAAGCAAACTGGTCCTATCCTCAAACAATGTGGCGTAGAGTGCTAATCATGCCATGTATGTCCGTTGCTAGTCTTTATGAGAAATCTCTTTTTGTATGTACCTGTTTGTTAAGTTTGAGCTCTTGAACATTAAATGATTTTGTATATAGGGCGTAAGAGACTCTGATATGGTCTCTTGCAGTTATGTGCTAGACTACTAGTCAAATGTGAAATTTCCAATGAACTAATCTTCAGGATTTGCTATTAAGCCAAGCACATAAACCATCGATCAAACAGCCAAATTTCTGCTGTATCACACTTGTTATGGTGAGTTTTAGTTGGATAATATATGAAGCCAATATCTTAGCCTTCTTAAATCTTACACACCCAAAGTTTTTGTCAAATCACAGAATGAATCAACTAGGACCTTTATTTTTGTTGTACCATTTTGTCAGACTGATGCCTCCAAATATCTGTCTGGTATCAAAGTTATTCAAACAGGAAACTACTTTAAATCTGAAGCTAAAGTAATGTGTTTTTTAAGATTCGAGAAAACCACTGCAAGCCTATACCAAACCGAAGCTATACTGAATCTTGAAAATGGAATTACAGCTAACAAGATCATTTTCTTTGCTGTTCTACAAACTTTATCAGACTGATACCTAGTCAAACATCTAGGTTGTAGGTAGATGGAGTCAGACAGTTGTTTTGGGGTCTAGTTTTGATGTGTGTGAAAGAGAGAGAGATAAACTAGATGTGGCTCTTTCTAGTTTAGACCATCAAACATACATTTGTTCTTACTTTCATGTCACACCCTTCTGTTGAGGTGTTTTCTTGAAAACAAACAATTTGTTGAAGGTGCTCTTTAAAAGGTACCAGCATTTGGAATTCGGCCACTCAATTTGTTGTAGGAGAAATGAACAGACTCTGAACTGATCATGCTGGGAAATGTGTCGGGGATACTGCCTGAGAGATTATTGTATGAGAGATTCAACTATTGAAGAGAAACAAGTGAACTAAGACTTACAAGTATGGATCCTGAAAGATGAGCTTGGGGTGGATAGCACAGTGGTGCATCCCCCACTCGTCCCCAGCAATGACCTAGGTTCGAGTCTCGTTATCCTCAAAGAGGGCGTGGCTTTCTTGCAATTTCAAAAAAAAAAAAGGATCCTGAAAGATAATTGTCACTGTGGTCCAAAAAGTACCGCAACTCACCTGGCTCAAATTTCCCTGATACAATATCTTGGCTCAAATTCAAGCTCGACTCGATAAGACCTTGCAACTGGCAAGCTCCCCAAGGACATCTGTTAACCTGTTCTTTGACAAGTCAAGATGCTTATTCTCATAGGAAAATGCCCTGTCACATGAGTTTTGCATAAGCTAAGTTATAGATTTTCAAATTTTCTGTAGGGATTTTACCACTCAGCTCATTTGAATTCAGCATCAGAAACAAGTTTCCTAGTGTAGCTGGTATTTCCAGAAACCTTATTTCCCTCAAGCTCCAGCCATGTAAGATTGGCGCACTCTCCCTACCGAACATGTGAGAACCCCTGTGGACTGATCGTAAGCAATATTAGGTAAATCAAGACTTGGGTGAACCTCAAATGTATGCTTCTGAAACATCTACTGAACTGGTTTTCCTGAAACCCATGCTCGAATCAGTACCCTGCATTTTCTAATGCAATCTGGCAGTGATTCTGAGAACTCGATGAAATGAACTGCATATTCTTGTAGAGCATACCCATTGCATAGTTTTGTTTGGCGAGTATCCTGAGAAGCTACTGTTTGGTACGCGAAAGTTGGTTAAAGAGAGGCTATAGCTTCCAAAACTCGTTGGAAACTCCCCTTGAGAAGTTGTTAAACAATAATGAATGAGTTTGCAGATTAAAAAGATTAGCTAATTAATCAGGCAACTTGCCATGCAACTGGGTTGATATCATTATTTCAAGAATAACCAAAGATGTCATGTTACCAATCTCAAGGTGTAAATTAAAACTCCACTGAGACTGTTATTGAACAGTTGTAAGATGGTAATATTGTGAGGTTGCCAAGAGATGAAGGACTTGGCCCTCATTGATGGTTATTAGCTAGAGAAGTCTAATTGGTTCAAAACTTTCAGGTTCTCAATCAGTAAAGTGATTGAACCATAAGTATCAACCTTTGTCAATAGGCTAATCCCAGGAGAAATTTGCGTGGGAGGAATGCTAGAAACCAACTTGCTCCGACGAAGATAAGTCTTTGAAACCGACATCTTCAGGAACCAACATACTTAAGGATGGTGAGCTTGGATTGATTATTTGTTGATATATGACCATAAAACTCATTTTTTCTGAGATTGAGACACTCAAGCTTTGAAAGAAAGTTAAACACTGAATATGGTAAGAAGACTAAAGAACCAGTCAATGCTTGACCAGTTCGCATTGAGGAAGTTTGAATCACCGCAGTATTTACAACTAACTGAACGTTGTCATTTTTGGACCATTACTCGGTTAGTTAATGTTAGAATTATTTCTACTTCATTAAAGTTGAATTTTTATTTACATATTGAAGTAGACATGTTAGGGAATATCTACAAAAAGTATCCAAAATTAATCACTATCCTAAGTGATTCGAACCGGTTATTTACAATATCTAAATCTAAGAAAATTTTCAGAGGTTCAGCATACTTCGCCATTTAAATATTTATTTGTTATCCAAAATGGACAAAGTCAATAGTTGTAGAAAGATTTTGAAATCCTCTTTAATGTATCTAGAAATAGCTTAAGCTCAAAAATCACGAGTTCGCATGGGCAAACTTTTACATAAGAATTTTGACTGCTCGAAAAATAGGGTGATGCGTGATCACTCCTACACCGAGTCCAACCGGAATAAAATGGGATTATTAAGGAGAATAATAAATGTATTTAGCAATTTATACATTATTTACAAAAATATACAAAACGTAAGTACAAAATGATAAGGTTAGAATACACTTAGAAAATAATTGAAAGAATAAGAGAAAGAAAATACTAGGAGTATTAAGTAATTCTAGAGATCTCAATCTTCAAGGTTGAAAGTTACAAAGTACAAATGCACTTAATTTGCGTGGTGGTCTAGTGAAAGTTAAGAAACTTTTTCATAGATTTTCCATCGATTTTGAGGGGAAAACTATGAAAATCTAATTGGGCAAATTATAACTAGGAGATTTCCATACTTTAAATCAACCCCTATTTTTCTTTCTAATAACCAAACAAAGCAAACTTTAAGATTTCTATAGTTTTTTATAGTTTGCTTCCTTTTGCTCATAAATATCAGGTTCCCAAACACAGTGTAAGAGTGCACACAAAGACCTACTTTCAGACTGCCAAAATCGCGGTTTTCCCCGTAATAACAATGTTTTTCTTCAAAATCGCGCTTTTTTATTTTTAAAGTTCCTACAGGATTGTGTGCAAAAATCATCAACTTGTGTACTTTGTTTCTCTAAGGGTCACTAAAACTTTTCCTGTTTTAGCTTCATTTACTCTGACTCTATTAAATAGTGCTAATGCTGTTATACATATAGCTCGATTGTGATATGTGACAAAAGAACTATGCTTCTCTCGTGATATCTGTGAATACTGGCCATGGTAATTAAAATCCCACCTAAAAAATTAAAGTGATTGAGACTTGTGACAATCCTGTTTGTACGTGATTCATAACAACAGCTAGCTACTTGCGTATCCCTTATGCCATAACCATATTTGGTAACTTTAATTCCTGTCTTTCAATTGCCTGTTCACCATTCTAGTGTTGTTTCAACAGCATCTTATTTATTTAACTCCCAACTGTTCACTATGATCCTTACTCTTAGCAACTGTGTTCTGTGTATATAAATATTCACCCTTCCCATTGATAGTTTACTGCATTATTGTTTGTGCCTAATGCCTGTAATACTTGACATATCAATATGTTTGCCACCAAGCATTTAGGTTCGTTTTTCGCTGTTTTGTTAGGAGCATGTTACGTGCCTAAGCAGGGTGAATCTGCTCGTGCGTTCTTTGTGTTCGGAGACTCCCTTGTCGACAGTGGCAACAACAACTATTTGGTCACCACTGCAAGAGCTGACTCTTACCCTTATGGCATCGACTACCCTACTCACCGCCCCACTGGCCGTTTCTCTAATGGCCTCAATATTCCTGACCTTATCAGTAAGGTTTACTTACAAGTTGTAGACTAACTTTTCATCCTTGCTTTATATTGTCATTTAATTTTGCACCATATACTGAAAGTTGTTACTTATTTTGGACAATTAAATCTTTGATTGATTATTGAATTTAGATCATATCTGTTGTTCAGGTTATATATGACATAAGTGATGGGTACATTGTGATACTAAAACTAATCAACTTGTTTTACTACTTATGGTTCAACATTTTACAGCAATAGTAGTACAGTACTGATAGTAGTAGATTAATACTATGTGTTAATTGTTTGGATAGCATATATTGTACTTTCTGATCTTACAGAAAAAATGTAAAACATGTTCACTTATGGCAGGTGAACAGCTTGGATCTGAGTCCACATTACCATATCTGAACCGCGAGCTGACAGGAGAGAAACTTCTTGTTGGTGCAAACTTTGCATCAGCTGGCATCGGTGTTCTTAACGACACAGGGATTCAATTTGTGAGTACAAGCTCAACCTTAAGCACTTCAATTCTGAAGTTTATCAGCTTGTATGTTTATATAACCAGCCAATCACTGGATTATGGCAGCTAAACATCATCAGGATCTCCAGGCAATTTGAATTGTTTCAACAATACCAACAACGGCTGAGTGCCCTCATTGGACCCCAACAAGCACAGCGCCATGTCAATGAGGCGCTTGTACTAATTGTTCTTGGAGGCAATGACTTTGTCAACAACTATTTTCTACCTTTCTCGACGAGACCAAGACAGTATTCTCTCTCAGACTTTGCTCGCCTTGTCGCCACTGAGTACGCCAAGATTCTAATGGCAAGTATCTCAAACACCTCTACTTTTCGGCTAACATATATATCCTTTTTGTATGTAACAGTTACAAAATGCTAATCCTAACAAGTGAAAGATGACTGTTATTTGGCAAAATTAACTAGAAACTGGGACTAGATAAGAATTCTTTGTCACTAAACAAAATTGGTGCTTGGCTTATAAAAGCACTTATTATAGGCTTTATAGCTAAAATAACTAGGATAGATAAGAAGTCCAGAGACCTTTTCTTTCTTCTGAGTGATTTCAATTCCTATGCTAACTGTCTTGCAGAGGCTGTATGAACTAGGAGCACGCAGGGTGATGGTGACAGGAACAGGACCCTTAGGTTGTGTTCCTTCTCAGTTAGCCACACGAAGCCAGAACGGGGAATGTGATCCAGTAGCGCAACAGGCAGCAGCTATATACAATCCATTGCTGATCCAAATGCTGCAAGGTTTAAATGCAGAGATTGGCTCAGATGTGTTCATTAGTGCGGACACAAGTTCAATGTTAAATGACTTCATTGGCAATCCTCAAGCTTTCGGTTTGTACCCTGGATTACACTCTGCCTTTCATTTTCATTCACATTCAGTACTTCAGTACAACACATTTCAGTGATTTCACATACATGTATATCTCCCTGCTTCATTGAACAGGATTTGAGACGTCAAAGGAAGCGTGTTGTGGACAAGGTCCCTACAATGGCATTGGAGTCTGCAACCCAACATCAAACCTATGCGAAGATAGGAGTGTGTACGCATTTTGGGATCCCTTCCATCCAACGGAACGAGCCAACAGGCTCATTGTCCAGCAAATGATGACCGCGTCCAACAAGTATATGAACCCTATGAACCTCAGCACTATCCTCACCTTAGATTCCAGGAACTAGTTTGGTAGATCATAGACCAACTTCACCATTCAAATGTGATCATTTATATATGTATGTCATATCTGTTAAGGTCTTTCTTATTCTTATTGGCGTCAAATTTCAATCAAATGATATGCCTAAGCATAAAACTGCATAGAATTGCTAGCTTGCATTTTTTATTGAGGTTGTAGATCAAGTACTATCTTTGAACATGTCACTTGCTAGGTAATTGTGATGCAACTAGTTATCATTCTTAAATCTAGATTAAAACAACAGCGCCAACATAGTTAAGCTATTTGCTGAAGTAGCATTCATCTGGTTTCTGCTTAAACAAGTTTATTAACGTAAGAGTTCAATACACTAAAATAACAAAGAAAATGCAGATGCTAAATCTTGAGCCTAGCTTACTTTGGTCCACCATTTCCGGAGAAGCAAAAAGTTTCACTACTTGTTGGCCTCGGAATATAATGGACTAAAGCAAAATGGCTCATAAAAATGTCGTCGCACTTAGGATCTCGGGTAAAAAAGGTGACGGTCCATTGGAGATCTCAGCTAACAGGACACCTAATGGATCCGGGCAGCACCGACCAGTTATCCTTCCACTGACAAGAGCGGGAGGTGCTCGTTGCTCTGTGAAACCAGCCTCACGCAGTACCCTCCACTTTAGGGCCCAAGCCACTCAGCCTTTCGGCAAAGCAACATGGGCCACCATTTCCGGAGAAGCAAAAAGTTTCACTACTTGTTGGCCTCGGAATATAATGGACTAAAGCAAAATGGCTCATAAAAATGTCGTCGCACTTAGGATCTCGGGTAAAAAAGGTGACGGTCCATTGGAGATCTCAGCTAACAGGACACCTAATGGATCCGGGCAGCACCGACCAGTTATCCTTCCACTGACAAGAGCGGGAGGTGCTCGTTGCTCTGTGAAACCAGCCTCACGCAGTACCCTCCACTTTAGGGCCCAAGCCACTCAGCCTTTCGGCAAAGCAACATGGGCCACCATTTCCGGAGAAGCAAAAAGTTTCACTACTTGTTGGCCTCGGAATATAATGGACTAAAGCAAAATGGCTCATAAAAATGTCGTCGCACTTAGGATCTCGGGTAAAAAAGGTGACGGTCCATTGGAGATCTCAGCTAACAGGACACCTAATGGATCCGGGCAGCACCGACCAGTTATCCTTCCACTGACAAGAGCGGGAGGTGCTCGTTGCTCTGTGAAACCAGCCTCACGCAGTACCCTCCACTTTAGGGCCCAAGCCACTCAGCCTTTCGGCAAAGCAACATGGGCCACCATTTCCGGAGAAGCAAAAAGTTTCACTACTTGTTGGCCTCGGAATATAATGGACTAAAGCAAAATGGCTCATAAAAATGTCGTCGCACTTAGGATCTCGGGTAAAAAAGGTGACGGTCCATTGGAGATCTCAGCTAACAGGACACCTAATGGATCCGGGCAGCACCGACCAGTTATCCTTCCACTGACAAGAGCGGGAGGTGCTCGTTGCTCTGTGAAACCAGCCTCACGCAGTACCCTCCACTTTAGGGCCCAAGCCACTCAGCCTTTCGGCAAAGCAACATGGGCCAGCTCTCTACTTGGAGAGGGCAGGCCAGAACTCAGCTGACCCAAGAACCGGCCCGGCTAGCCAAGTCCATGTCCCATCACTTTAATACCCCCACTTGGGCGACAAGCTCACGTTACTAAGCTCGGTGTTAGACTTTGTGTTCTCTTTCCTATATAAAATGGATATATTTGTTGATTTCTATCGATGTGGGACACTTTTACTAGTTCTAACTTCTACCAAAAGCCAAGTTTTGTTGAACTGGTTTTCTGAATGTTAGAAGTTGAATGAGAGAGATTTTGAGACTGATTCATGGATAACATTTCAGAAAGTCAACTTATTGAATGGGTGTCATTGTTTTTGTGTTATGAAAAGTGAGGTCTATTTATCTAAAGAACAGTCATATCTTAGACCTTGTTCATTTGAACACATCTGACAAAGCAACCATTGCTTCACTTTATTTTTATCCCTGGTTAGATGAATAAGCTTGAAATCTGAGGAAAACAAACATTTGAAGCAGAACATTCGCCTTAGGTTCGCGGTGTCATATTAGGACAATGCTCTAAAAAATGTTTGCCATTGAGAGATGATCTGCTCGTTTTCGGAGAAGTTCACTCTTCTTCTATAAACTAGCATCAAGTATACACCATTTTCTTAGAAGTACAGCTTCAGTTGCAGGTAAAGAATCTGAAAACTGATATCGAACTGCTGTCTTAGGAGGAAAAAAACCAAATCTTTTTTTTCAGTCAACACAAAAAGCAACCAGGAAATGCTGGAGAATCATTGATGTAATGCTTGAGAATTATTACTTCTTGATTATATAAGTATACACAAGCTAGATTTTGTTGAATCAAACTATAAAAGCTGTGTCAACATAGTTTAACCATTGAATCAGCACTGTCTTAGACCCAGCTCACTATATTCTGCAACTTGACACAAAATGAGGAGGAGACAGAAAAAAAAAAAAAAAAAAAAAAAAAAGGATTATGAATTAGAGAGAAAGGAATTCAGGTGGTTGTAGATCTAGTTGGTTCATCCTCTACTTCGAAAAATCTGTACAAGTTACACTTTCTCCAATGATAAAGGAAAAAAATTAAAAAGATATATCATAACACCACAGAATCATATACTATGAGTTTGTTGCCAATATAGCCTTCAAAATCAGCTAAAACTGAGCATTTATGCAACAAATATTTAGCGAATAGAAACAGATAACTAGCTATTTGAACTACATCAACACGGCGTACATTGCTCAGCTTCCCTGTTTTTAGTTATCATCCTTGAAGAGCACTCAGTTGGCTAAGTTGTATCGTTCCAAAGGGCACGGAGAGTTTATTTTGTGTTTCAGCTGATAGTTGTTGAACCACATAACGCATTGTAGGCCGTGACTCTGGCACTGAATTTGTGCATAGTAAAGCTAATCTGATTACAGTCACCACTGCCTCAGCCAGATGCCGTGTAGGTGGTGTAAGCCGCTGGTCTAGAACGTCTTTCAGAAGCATTTCAGACGTATTAGCTGAAGTTGACAAAGAAGATAGAAGTTCCCCTGGATGCTTCCCTATCATAACTTCCAATGCCACCACTCCGTAGCTATAAACATCACACTTTTCCGTCACTCTCATCGTCAGAGCCAATTCTGCACACACCCAATGAAACGAAAACATGAAATTCAATAAATAATCTGCAAAAACTAGACGGCAAGATTGAGACTTACCAGGGGCCATGTAACCATAAGATCCTGCAACTGTGGTCCAGATAGATGTATCAGAACTAAGAAGCTTTGCAGTGCCAAAATCTGAAAGTCGAGGCTCAAATTCACGATCGAGCAGTACATTATTTATGGATATGTCACGGTGAACAATAGTTGGGGAGCAATCATGGTGCAAATAAGCAAGTGCATGAGTCAACCCTTTTACAATGTTCACCCTTCTATCCCATCCTAGATCAACTTTGGCTTCATTGCTGTACAAAACTTTCCCCAAGCTGCCCCTTTCAATGTGGTCATAGACCAAGTACCTGGACCCCTTTGAAGAGCAAAAGCCGTATAATTTGATTATATTCCGGTGCCTCACCTCTGTCAACGATCTTATCTCATTCTCAAAACTTTGTTTGGTTATTGATAAAATGTCACTAGATTCTGATACATTGAGCTTCTTAACTGCAACAATGTAGCCAGACGACAATGCCGCCCTATATACACTACCAAACCCACCTTTTCCGATGCAATAAACACTATTGAAGTTATCAGTAGCCTCCACAATTTCCCCGAATGTGAACCTTCCTTCCTTTTCCCATATCAAAGACTCTATATCGCACATTTCCGAGATTTTGCTCTCCTTGGCATTCTTTTCACTCTTCCTGAAATATGTCAAAGCTGTAAAAACACATGCTGCAAGTAACAGCACAGAACCAATAGGTACAACCACTGCAACGACAACCTTTTTGTGGTTGTTGTGAGACTTGTTATTATTACATGGGGATAGTCCAGTTGCATTTCCACAAAGTCCAGGGTTCCCCATGTATAGCCCTTGCTGGAAAGAACTGTCGCTAGGGACCATACCCGATAAATTGTTGTAGGAGAGATCGAGAGACTGTAGGCTACCCATGTTTGACAATGAATGTGGGATCGCCCCAGATAAATGATTGTGAGATAGATTCAATTTCTCCAAGTACCTAAGTTTGTCAAGATTTTGAGGGATTGAACCTGATAGAAAGTTGCTGCTAAGATCCAAAAAGACTTGAAGTTGATTCAAGTTACCAAGCTCTGACGGCATCTTACCTGATAAGCTATTGTGGCTTAAGTTCAAGCTCAATAATCTACCACAATCTCCAAGCACTTGAGGGATTTCTCCACTCAGATTGTTTTCTGACAGATCAAGATACTGAAGAGACTGCAACTTTCCTATGCTTTGTGGGATATTGCCTATCAAGTCATTCCTACTCAAGTTAAGGTTGCTTAACATGCTTGCATTTCCCAGTTCATCAGGGATCTTCCCGCTTAGTTCATTCGAATCAAGAGTAAGAACACCCAAGCGTTGTAACTTCCCAAGCTCAGGTGGTATTGCACCTGAAAGCTTGTTTCTATCTAACTGCAAGTTTGTCAGATTTTTACATTCCCCCCACTTGGATGAGATCTCACCAACAAACTTATTGTTGCTCAGAGTGATGAAATTGAGTTTTGGATACACACCAAAGGCCTCTGATATATTCCCTGTGAATTGATTCCCATCGAACCGAACTCTAACTAACCGCGAACAGTTCCTTAAGCAATCCGGAATCCCACCAGTAAATTTGTTGTTGTTAACTGTCAAGTGTAAAAGGTTGAAACCACTGCATAACCTAGCAGGCAGTTCCCCTACAAAACTGTTATTTGAAAGGCTAACATTGGCTAGAGAAGGCATATTTTCCCCAAAGTTCCCAGGAATATTTCCAACAAAGTTGTTGGTGAAAAGGAAAAATACTTGTAGCTTGCTAAGGCGAGACAAGGTATCTGGCAACTCCCCTTGAAGCTGATTGGAATTGAAATTTAAAACAGTCAACGAGGTGAGATTTCCGAGCTCTGGGGGGATTGTTCCACTGAGGTTGTTTGAGAAAAGCTGTAGGAAAGTAAGGTTTTTCAGGTTCCCAATGGTTGGAGGTATTGGACCTGAGAGTTTGTTTGATGAAAGGTCAAGCTGTAACAGGTCTTTAAGGTTGCCTATCTCTGAGGGTATAGAGCCAGTGAAACTGTTGTTAAAAAGAAAAAGAGTTTCAAGTTTTGTCAATTGGCCAATTTCTGGTGGGATAATCCCACTAAATCTGTTGCTCTGAAGTTGCAAGGAAATTAGCTCAGTCCAGTTGGTAAAGAAATATGAGGAGATCTCCCCATAGAGGTTATTTCCAGATAACCCAAGTTCTGACATAGCCCTAAGATTAGTCAAGGACAAAGGCAAGTCCCCAGTGAGTGAATTCATAGCAACAGTCAGATAACTAAGGTTGTTGCACAACCCAAGCTCAGAAGGAACCGTAGAATTCAATCCGTTGTTATGGAGATCAAGCCATTGGAGGTTCTTAAGCTGGCCTATGGAAGAAGGAATGCTTCCACTAAACTTATTTTGTGACAAATCAAGGTAAGTCAAGTTTCGACACCTAAAAATAAAGCTTGGAAGCTCTCCATCAAACTTATTCGAAACAAAACTTAAACGGGTCAAGAAGGGGAAATTAGTAAAAGATGACCAATCAGGACTTTCAAGGAAATTCATCCCAAGGTCTAAGAACCTTAACTTCTTTAAATTGCTAAGACCAACAGGGATTTTCTCGACAATATAGTTATTGAACAGGCTAAGATAATCGAGCTGTGACAACTGTCCGATTTCAGAAGGAATAAAGCCATTAAACACGTTGGTATTAAGGTCTAAGTGAGTGAGCTTAGTGAGGTTACCGATGCTTGATGGGATTTCACCGTTGAGGTTGTTGAAGCCGAGAACAAGGCTTGTCAGATTGGAGAATGCACTGAAACTTACCCTTGTGAGTGTTCCAGTTAGCCCCTGATTGGTCAGGTTGATGCCGGTGATAAAGGTAAGGTTGTCACAGACAATACCAGTCCAGTTGCACAGGTTTTGCTGGTCAGACAGTTTCCAAGAACTAAGGGAATTAGCTTCAGACAGGGAGTTCTTCCATCTGATAAGTGCTTCTGCTTCTGCTGTTGTTGCTGCTCCTGCTGATGAACTTGTCAGTGCATAAAACAACAAACAAATGATGATTCTGTTAAACATAAAAATTAGAAAATGAGGAGATTTATGAGCTTTTGCCATTTCTGAGTTTTGTTCTTTCAGTTATGCAATCACATACTGGATTGTTGGAGTTTTTGAACAATCAAGGGCAACTGCAGAGAGGTGAAAAAGTAACACAACGTGTTGCCATGCTTACTAAAATTGGTTATGTCAAAGCCATTTTAAAAACAAACCACTTGCATTTAGTTTATCTCAGATCCATTGATGTCGTCAATCAAAACATTTGATTATGTCAGATCACAGCTTTTGAAGTACTTCTCAGATAACGTAGTTTCAATCAATTATTGTCACACACAATGAAATATTAGTTAAGAGATCAAGCACAATACAGTATTCAAGACGGCTCCACCCATAGAGGTGGTGTAATTTCACTAATACGGGATGGGCCATCATAATAGTCTTCCATCATCCTCCCAGATGCTAAATCATAAACACCCATGTCGGTACCCCCTTTGTCGTCACCGAGATACAACTCGATACAACCATCAGTGTAGTAAATGCAATTAGGCTTACAACCACGAGTAGACGATGTCTCCAAAGAGAATGAAGAGTTCAAACCCACAAACAAAGCTCTATTATTCCCCAAGCTCTTCACCTCTATCACATCCCCAGTGTCAACATTCACCTCCCACACCTTGAAGTAGAGGGTTTTATAGCTATCATCATCAAACTCGACCTCACGACGGACAACCAACAGAGCTCCATCTGATTCCACCAAGTAAGCCGCATTACTAGGGAAGGTGCTTCTC
This sequence comes from Tetragonia tetragonoides, assembly GCA_038025085.1. Classification (NCBI taxonomy): domain Eukaryota; kingdom Viridiplantae; phylum Streptophyta; class Magnoliopsida; order Caryophyllales; family Aizoaceae; genus Tetragonia; species Tetragonia tetragonoides. The sequence continues at coordinate 12,358,987 of CM076142.1, forward strand.
CACTGCAATTGATTTGTGACCACTCTTGGAGCAGGAGATGGTGTTCTTTTTCCAGCTCCTTCCCCAAAAGCCACAACCTTCCCAAGTTCATCCACAGCGTAAAATTCTCCCTTATAAATATAGATGTCTATATAAAATAGTTGCCAATCCAGCAAGGTCCAATCATCATTGCCACTACTCCAGAATCCTATGGAGTGATTCATAGGGAAAATCATCGCAAGAGTGAAATCCTTGGAAGCTGTTGCTTTGGAGGGGCTTTGAGAGAGAACAAATTTGCTAAATATGTGCAAGTAAAGATCATCCAGCCAGTAATTCATATATTTTTGAAATATAAAATCACGGATGCAAGGGGGTTTTATTACCTCCCCAGAAAAGGGATTCACAAGGGTGATATTATAACCATATTGAATCACCCAAATAAGCCATCCACGAGATGAAAGTATCTCCAATCGCCAAGGTCCTCCTCTTCCTGAAACATCCGTGCCAACCCACCATTCACATCATCGTCGCACTCCTGTGGTGTCGGTAACTCAACATAGTGGATCTTGCCACTACGGAGGTTGTAAAGTTGGCGCTTTGAACTACGGGTGGGCTCTGCAAGCATTAAATACGGGGTGTAGCAGGATGGTGGAACGCAATTAACATTCTTACTTGCATGTCTCCGACTCCACCAACTGCAAACCTGACCAAACCTCTCAAAATCTTCATAATACTCAATGTGCGACGCAATTTTCGTCACAACATCTAACGGAATCTCACCCCATCTCGACATACGAAAACCTGAAGAAGCAGGAACAAGACTCAAGTCAATGCAAAGAAAAAATATATTCTATCAAAATTTACAAGTACAAAAAATCTTGTGACAAGCATGGATGGACATAGCTTATAATCACTAGCTTCACAATAATTGTTAGTAAAGCCCATGCCCTTCAAGGAGACGATGAGAAGGAAAAAAAAAAAACTAGTATAGCTCATGCTTGACTTCGTAATTTCTTATAGCAAGTTACTAACACGAAAATCCAACACATAATTTAACTGAAATTCTTCCAAAAGTATGTTTAGCTTACACAAATTCTATTAAACTTCAGGGTAAGTTTTAGCATAATGTTTTTACCAGCAATACAAGCTCTCTCTCCAGCTATACATAATGAAAAGCCCCCTATGATGAAAAGAAGCAAATACGCAATGTCTAGAGAAACAACATCATAAACTCCAAAATGCATGTATAGTCACCTACAATTTGCTACTCCTACAATATTAACTAAGTTGACTATTAGGCGGTCTATCAAAAAAAAAGGTTCACTACTATAAGATGCACTTTCAAATTAAGTTAATTACAGTTATATTACAATAAAATCATCTTGTAACATTCCTAAACTTACACTATCTAACTTGTACAGTATATGACAAGTTAAAACAATAGAAATTGTGGTACATAGTGGTTCCCTGGGCGTATTCTTTTCACCTTTCCGGTTTAGGCTCCGTTCTTTTCAAGGGGAAAAAACTAAACTGAAGTGAAGTAAACTAAACTGAATCGATTTTTTTCACTTGAACTTTAACCGTTTGAAACTCGTCCAACATATTCAACGTTGACTCATATGAATGTAAGTTTTGAAATATTCCCAATGACATAATTTTCAACATGAATTTATATTGGAATTAAAGGATATCAGGTTATAATTTATAATCAAATCATACATGTGTCAACGTAATACTCTATTTAAATTTGCAACCATATAAATAATTCTCCCAAAAAAAAAGAAAAAAAAAAAAAAACAATCATCACAAATTAATCATCCATCACAAAACATCCAAGTGATTCTTTCACCAATTCGCCCATATATATATAATTAATCCCAAAAACACAAATTAAAGTATCAATTGACATTGATATTAACCAAAGTAATTCGATGGTTTTTAAGCTATAGTCATCTCTATAAATCGAGGATCAAGCAATCACAAGAACACAAATACATGATTTCATAATTAACTACTTAATTTGAAAAACGATACTGACTAACTTAAGTTATAAAGTATAAGGATATTGAGTAGTACCTTTGAAATACAAAAGATCGAAACTTTTGGTGATGGTGATGGTGGGATGAGAGAGAATTTTTTTTTTTTTTTTTGATTTGAATGAGAGAGGCATTGAGTATATATGGTGATGGTGAATACGATTAGGAATTGGAAGTCCAGTTCAAGGCCAGACATGGTGGGGTCGTTTTTTAGTTTTTTTTTTTCCTTTTTCTTTTGTTTCAAGGATGTATTGCAATAGCCCCAAATCACATTCGTTGGGCAAGCCAATCTATTTTTGATGGGCGGAAGGGCTCAGCAGGAAATCCTCCCTGCAAATTAAAAGAAATGTAGAAGAGTTTTTATTCTTCCTACATGAATAAGAAGGTGAATCCGTGACCACTGGGTTATAAGGGTTTGGGTGGGGCTCTTGCTACTTGAGCTTCCACCTCATCCTCTAATTTCCTTTTTTGTTGACAAAAAAAAAATTACTTTAACTTTCAGCTTTATGAGGTCGCGGTATCATATACGACCTGGCGTAACCAGTTGTTGGGCCTCTATGCACGAAGCCCATTAAGATAAAGAGCGCATGAATAAGTCCAGTGAATAGAACCTCAAATCCCAATCCTTATTTTAAGAACCGTTGATCTTTCGGTTCAAAACTTTATATCTATTGCTTGAATTTGTTGCTTTTCCCACTTTATTTTGTAATGAGCTAGATGCATTCAAAAGAGTCATATATTTATTTTGTTATGAGGTGCCATAATCTTAAATGGTCGGGGCTTGATCCTTTGTGGTATTGCAAAGATTCAGCTCTCTCCTTTTCCTTGTAAATAGGGGGGTTGGAGTTTAGAGAGATTGGGGAAGAGGGAGGGAGGGACAACATATATAGAATTGATGCCCCGACTTGTTAAATTTTCATATTGCTTCATATATTAAAGCTCCCACGGGATTGAACATTGGTGATTGCAATAACTTGAACTTTTCAAATGTAGTATTGATCATCTTTTTTTTTATCAAACTTCATACTTTGATTTATAATTAGAACCTCAACAACTCATAGTCCTCCCAATCCTGACAATTTGATGACGCTTTTATGGTGGCATTTCTAATGAGATAAACAAAATGGATATGATTTTAGCGTATCTTTTTCTTAGTTAGATCAATAAGAGACTACAATGAATTGGTTAATTAAACATCAATGGTCGGCAATCACAACCATCAACGATGGTAATTTGATAATTGAGAAATAGCTCAGTACAGATTGATTATTGTTGTTGTTGTTGTGATTCTTAATATATTACCCATGTTTGTCTTCATACGTGACGAACCATTGTAGAGTAAGTAAATACATTTGGATTATATTGTCAAGCACTTCAAGTAGAACAAATCTAATAGGGGATTGCTAAACGTAAATACCAGATTACTAAACGCAAATCCATTTTTCCTATATTACCCCTTTCATATTACCATCCCTAATTTCCCTTAGCCTTCCCCTCTCTCTCTTGAGTCATGAGTCTCTTGACATTAATTGCACCGTACAATTCTTCGCCATAGCCTAATACTCAATATTAATCTTAACTGGCTTGCACTGTCGTTTAGCATATTGCATCTCAATTCAACATTATCTGTCAATGTCCTTCATCATTTTCATCATCACCCTTCATCATCATCCTCATATTAGTGTGAGGCTTGGCTTTTTGACAACTAGATCTCTGCACAACTAGATCTCCGGTCACCAGAAGGGCCGCCTTAGGCAGGCGAACACGCCGGGGTCGAGATGAGGGGGCGCAGTCATACCATGTGTCGTCTGCCTTCCCACAACCACCATTGTTCTCTCTCCTCCCGCCTTCTCTCTCTTGTCTGACTAGACGGACACTAGCCCCCCCGCCCCAGATTGTAGCCGCACTCGGATACCACCACCCCTTGCCGGGCTGCCGCCAGTGAGCCTGACATCCGGCCACCACCCTAGAAGAAAAGATCAATTTTTGTTTTTCTAATGAAAAGAAAAGTTGAAATTTTAATTCTATATTTGGTATCTGGATACCATTATTTGCCTTAAAAATATTGAATCGATGAAACGTATCATTCTTGTGATTTAATTTAGATCGTTACAATGAATGAGCAGTACATAGATTTGAGAGAATTAAAAGAAATAGGTAGGAAGTTACATTTCAGATAAAAAGGACATTTCGGAAAGTATTGTGATAAAAAGATTTGCGTTTAGTAAATTAGGATTTACGTTAAGCAGTTTCGATTTAATAATGTGCCAATTTGAGTTATTCTTATTAAACCACAACTCTCTCTCTCTCTTTTTCTTTTTCTAAATTTTTTTTGTGTGTGGGTATCCTACAAGTAATGGACGACATTTCCTTTTTAAGTAGTATCGACTCACAACGACGTCGCACAACCATGTCAAATGACTCATATCATATGTCATTATTCTCCCTTACGAGTTCAGACACACACACCCCACAAAAAAAAGCAGCAGATATTTTACCCCAAATCTTTTTTCAAACCCTAATTTCCTTCATTCGTATCCCTTTCCCCTTTCACTTTTCCCCTCTCTCTCTCTCTCTCTCTGAACAAGCAAAGGAGAGAGCTTTCACTTCATTCAGTTCCTTCTACCCTTTTTCAAGAGAGGAGAGAGAAAGATGGAATCAGATGAAGGGAAGCTTTTTGTTGGAGGCATAGCATGGGACACAACAGAAGAAAAACTCAAAGATTATTTCAGCAAATATGGCGATGTTGCTCAAACCGTTGTTATGCGTGACAAAACTACTGGACGCCCTAGAGGGTTCGGCTTTGTTATTTTCTCTGACCCTTCTGCTCTTGAAAGTGTTCTTCAGGACAAGCACACCATTGATGGCAGACTGGTAATTTTTAAAAAAGTTTTTTATTTTTTTTATATTTGTGGGTAAAACCCAACAATTTTTGTGTTGTTTCTTTGTGGGATTTTTGTTTTATTGTTTAATAGAAGGTTTTTTGTTGGTTTATTGGGGGTTTGCTTTCGGGGTATGTCTGATTTTGTGATTTTATATGATGGGTACGTTTCAGATTGTTCGTTTAATATATTCTGGATTTATGATGTGTTCTGTCGTTAGTTGGGCGGTTTTTGGTTCTGGTTTCTGTTGTTTCTATGCTCGCCATCAATGGACCTGTATTCGTATTCCTTGAGCTTGAGATTGTATCCCTTTTTGGTTTTTAGAGGCTTTAGCTTGAGGATTTGTGAAATTAATAGTATTTCCGTTTAACCTCTATGCCAATTTTTAGTTTTTCTTTGTTAATGTGAAGTTTGTCACTTTACTTGGTTTTGTTTTCCTAGTTATCCTACTAAATCTTGGATATTTCTTCAACTTGTTTCTGATTTACCTGAATTTAGTTATGGTGGTGGTGGCGGCGTTCTTTGTCAGTATGTATTTTGGTACTCTAGTTGATTAGTTTGTTCTATAGCTTTCCTTTTTTCAGTCATTCTATTGGTGTGTGAACGGTGGTTTTGTCTACTTCTTATCGAATCATAAGAGCCTTGTCACAATTACATCCCAATAACATTGATGGTTTGTGGAGTCTAGAATAATTTTAGCTTCAATCTTCTTAAGGGTGGATGGATATTCTTTATTCTCAAATTTGTCTACCGCCTGCCTATGTCTGTTGTTACCAGCAATGAGTTGCATTTTGAAAGCACAAACCTTTTGTTTTGTTATCAAGGAAGCAAGTGCATCTTATTCCAATATAAGCAATGGCAGTTGATTTGAATAAATTACCTAACAGAGTTTATGGCCAAATATTCTTATTTTGAAGGATTAGCTTATCTGATTGGAAGAATCTTCCTCGTCTTTTGCAAACTCATCTACACAATTTCCTTAAAAGAAGAATCAGAAGGGATAGCTACAATTGGGCTTTAAATTTCCAAATATCTCTTTAAGGAACTTTGTGTAGGAAGTCCACTCACATCCATCTAACTTGACTCTTGCATACAGATGTGGTACATATAATTGCTAAAGAGTGAGCTAAAAACTTTGCTATTTATAAATTTACGTGTTTCATGGGTAAAGTTGCCAAGTGCCTCTGGTACCTTTCAATGAATGCTTCCTGTATGCCACATCTCTCACAATCACATGAAAGGGAATATTCCTTCCATTACTTTTTTCCTTTCATTTGTGAAGTGTTTTCATGCTGCTGATGGGTTCTGATCATGATCTGAAAATGGCTGCTTGACAGGCACTGTCCCTTGATATTAGTCATTATTCCCTCCAATGTTTGCTAATTTCTTCATGCCCTCCATGTTGGTGATGTTTGAATCTTTTTAATGAATAGATTGGTAAATCATGAAATATTTCTGCCAACTTTTTTTACAGGGATTCCTTTTGGACCCTTCTTGTGTGTGGTTAAGATCCTCTCCAAATGGAGGGTTCCATTTACCAAAATATAGGGTCAGATTTCTCACTTTTAGTTTAGTGAAACAGATCTGGCCCTCCATTGGGCAAATGGAAGAAAATGAAATGGAGAGGATCCCAACTCTATTTTGTGTTGCTCTTCTGGTCACATCTTTGTTCATGATTATAAGACTTATAGTAGGTTTCTATGTCAAATGAACTTATTCGAGAAATTGTGTCTTGAGCGTCCACGGGAACTGGGCAAAGACACCCCATATTTGTTCTTGGCCGTTCTTGCAACCATCCTTCACGGCCTTCTAGATGATGGCAAACATCAATTGGTTAATTTTAGCCTCTACATAATGCCATAGTCTGACCTCTTTACAATGTTATGGATAAGAAAAACTGACAAAATCTAACATATGTCTTTCTTTAAATCCTAAGTAATTACCACACCATTCCTTGCCACTATCAATTTAGATGCCATCAAAAGCAGTTGGCGGACTCACTTGGCGCTATGATCGCCTTGTGAATGAAATAGTGCCCATAAGAACATTCAATGTGGTAAAAAGAGCTGATGCAAAAATCTTGTACATAATTGTTGCTGAACTGGAGTCTATGCTTTATGATTATTCATGTCAAGAAAGTATCTAACTCGGGTTGTTGGACTCTAGTATATGATATGGCACTTGGACACTTCAAATTAGACCCAATTACTAGGAATTCCTTCAAATGGTCGAGGCCGATTCTTGGATTGCACCTGTCTCTGGTAGTTATTACCATGTTATATATTAAGAATTATTAACTGATAATAGGTTATAGTATGCTTTTTCATAATCGTGCAATTTGGATGATGAAAACATTTATTACAAAATGAGTTCTTCCAATAATTTCAAAGGAATTAGAGAAGAGCCTCAAAGATCTATTTTTTTCCAGAAGGATTTGAATGTTGGTTGTTGCATTTGTCGATTGGTGCAATTGGAAAACCATGTTTAGCATATGCCACATTAGAACTTGGGCATGGGCATGTCATGTTTGTCTGTGCAGCCAAAAGTGTACCTTGTGCTATTTAGTATAACAGAAAACTAAAAATAAAAAGAAATAATGTTAATACAGAAAATTGATTACTTGGACACTTGTTTCTGTTACTGTCAAGTTTATTAGGCGATATGTAAATAGCATAGGCAAATGTAAGACTGATGTATTAAATATTACAATTTGGTGAATGTTGTTATTACTTGTACGTATGGTTCTTGAACTGGTTTTGAAGTATCATTCTTACTTGTATTCCGTCAAAATATCTTTCCCTTTTTGTCTCTCTTTGCTTCTCGAAGTATTCATAACCTTATTTTGCACTTGTCATCAGGTGGAAGCTAAGAGAGCTCTTTCCAGAGAAGAACAAAATGCCTTCAGACAGGACCAATCTAATGCCGGCAGAGGATCCGGAGGTGCTGGAAATTTTAAAACCAAGAAAATTTTCGTTGGCGGATTGCCTCCTACTCTGACTGAAGAAGGTTTTAGACAGTACTTTGAGAATTTTGGGCAAGTGACTGATGCTGTGATTATGTATGACCAAACTACTCAACGCCCACGTGGTTTTGGGTTCATTTCCTTTGACTCTGAGGATGCAGTTGACAGGGTTCTGCATAAGAATTTCCATGATATCAATGGGAAAGATGTTGAAGTTAAACGCGCACTCCCTAAAGAAGCGAATCCGGGTACCAACAACCGTGGTGGAGGCTATCAGAATTATGGCTCTTCTAGGAGCAACTCGGGTTCATATGATAATCGTATGGATGGAAATAGGTTCATGCAGCCTCAGAGTGGCGGGGGATTTTCACAATACCCAGGCTATAATGCTGCTGCAGGATATAGTGGTTATGGTGCTCCAACTGGAAGCTATGGTGGTTATGGCGGTTATGGTATGGCTGGTTATGGAGGTGGCGCCGGTGGCTTTGCAGCCCCAACTGGAGGCTATGGAGCTTCAAATGCTGCTGCTGCTGGTGGTTACGGTAGTGGTCCTAATGCTATGAAAAATGCCTGGGCCAACCAAACTCCTGGTTATGGCTCTTCTGGCTATGGTGGAGGTGCTGGGTATGGGCCCTCTGGTGCCTGGAGTTCTGCAGCCGCCAGTGGTGGTTCTGCACAGACAGGTCAGTCGCCTGGTGGGGGTCATGGGTATGGTAATCAAGCATATGGTGGTTATGGAGGCAGTGGTTATGGTTCAAGTGGATATGGAGCTGTTGGTGGCCGTACTGGGAGTGGGACTACTGGCAATTCCGATGGAGGAGAGCAAACAGCAGCTGGAGGTGGCTACATGGCTAGTGGTTATGGTGATAGTAATAGGAGTTCAGGCTATGGGAGTTCAGGTTGGAGGGCTGACCCTTCACAAGCTGCTGGGGGTTATGGTGATGCGCAGTCCTGGCAGGGACAACAGTAGTCATCCTAAGGCTTCCCTAATTCGAAATCCATGCTAGAGGATAAGTTCAGACATCTTAAGCGGTTCCTGGATCTTTTCTTGCTTAATTTCCAGTATTTTTCATTCTTTTTGTCCTTTCTTCCTTTAAATCAGTTTGGTTAATTTCTGAGTAGCAGTATACAGTAGCTCTTCAGCTAGTACTAAAGTAACTGCTAGCTTCTAGGGGGGCAATACTTCTTATCAGTAACTGCTTTGGGTCCTTGGTGGCTGATAAGAGATAATCTTGAGTTATTTTCATTTATTACTGCTACTAGATGTGGTAGTGTGATGTTGCTTGTTTGTTCTGCTTATTGTGATGTTTTAAGACAACTTTGTTCACGTTTAATCTTCATTATTTGCTTAGGTCTGACTGTTTTTCACTGATGTATTCCTTCGCGTACAAATGATTTTACCTTTGATGTTTCCTCTGCCTTCCTGTGGTAAAGACAGATGAATACATGTGCTGTCCTTAGAGATGTAGCAAACATTCGTAGCCTGGAAAGTGTGCTCACTGGGATAAACTATGTAGCGGTAAATAACCCTTTTCTGTGAAGGTGTAATCACTCTACCTCCTACATTTCCTGTTGTTGTACAGGAGGGGTGAGATAAAGTGCAATGTATGGGATTGGAATGGTGAAGAGTAGTCCATACAAAATGTGACTGGATGATGCATTATTGACTTGAGGATCTGCAGATTTTGGAGGTACCAGATATGTGAAGTCCTAAACCGGCTATGGTATGTCTACCTTGCAATTTTGAAGATTAGGCTTACCATTTCTCTTTCCTATTCTGCTTTAGGATCTCATTCCGTAGGTTTGTTAGTGAGGTTTAACAAGTCAGATTTTGTGAGTGATTCGTAGTATCTTATTGTTAGCCCTTAGACAGTTTAGTGGATATATGTAGTGAAGAACTTGGTGGATAATCGTAGCTTAGATATGTAACATCACTGTGAAGTATCTAACTGGTGTCTTTTGGGTTGTCCTTGGTGTTGCATGCACTGTTGACAGATCCATTTCTGGCAAAAGGGCATGCTGAGGGATATGTTTACCAAAAATACTCTTGAGGATGTTGCTGTCAGGAGACGCTTATCTCACCTTATTCCTTTCCTCTTTTCTTCCCTCCCTTTTGGCCCCTTGATGCTCATTGTCAGCGGTTGGAGGATAAATATGTGGTCTACCATGAGTCCATGACATGGTAGTGACAACTACTGAGAGATGCTGGATAGTTGAAATAAACTTGAATGAATGGCGTTTCAGTTCCGTAGCCTTCCTAGCTATTTTATTCTTTTGATGGAATGAATGCTTTTAGGATTGTTGAAACATGCTGATGAAAGGAAGTACATTACTTGAATCCTTTTCCTTGTCTACTACTCTACTGTTGACAGTGACGAGGATTGGTAATGTATGTTTATTCTCCTGCAAATCCTTGCAAACTATTGCACTCACATGGCTACTCTCGCTCTAGTTCTGTCCTTGTTTGCAACTTCATTATTCCAAGGTTATTCCACGGTTTTACTTTTCATTTGGATTGTAATCCTCAGAATTGAAACCATTAATCTGTTGCAGGAAATGACACTTGAATTTATATTTCATGTGTTTATCCACATCTTTTTGTGTTGGTCATTCTTGACACTGTTTGGGAATAGATGGTCACAGTTATTCTTAAATTTGATTGCATTCAGAGTTTTTTTACTAGTCATCAAACACCGTTGGTGCCAATTGCCAAAGCTTAGTACACCCATTTGGAGGCGGCATATACTACCAGTAGTTTAGTCTAATTTAACAGGAACCATCACCATAACCCCTCAACAGCAAAGGTGAGTGGTGTGGTGTCAGGTGTGGCACCATCTTGGCACTGGCAGGCGCGGTGGTTGGAGAGAGCTATATCGTCCATACTTGCGCAGTTGCGTCAGTTCTTAAGCAGATGGCTGAGAATAGTGCTGAAGTGGGGGCCGTTGCCCGTTGGTTAATAAATAGACAAGCCTGATTGTTAAATGATGACGAAGTTAACAAGTACACTAGTATAGGTAACTAAACGAGCAAAAACTAGTATGGGTAACTAATTACTCAATATGAGTTCATCGGGTACAATTGTACTGTTTTAACAAGAAAGAAATGGTTGTTCAAGCAAATCATTGGCAAACAATCGAAAGCTTCAGGAAGCCCAAAAGAGTCCTCAAACAATTATTTTTTACTAAGTCTTCGAACGAGCACGTTGACAACTTTTGAACGTCATTCTACTTCATAGTATTTGGCCATGAAAGCAAGAGCTCACGCAATTAATTTGAAGTGTGCAGTAGGCCGGTAGTCCACCATACTCGTGTACTTATCTGGCGTCGAATTTTTTTATTCAAAGTGTCTCTTATGAGGTCGGTTCATGTGAGACCATCTCTATAGCCAAACATGACGTCAACATGATTATGCTTGTTTGAGGCGCTTTACGTTTAGTCCGTTTTATATGATGTTTTTTTTTTCCTTTTTTGGACGAGAAAAGGGCAAACCCCAGCAAACAAACTAACAAATAATGCTACGTGGTCAAGCACCCATTTTACATTATTCAACAAAATAGAGCTAAATCTAGAAGTCTAGGAGAATGATCAAAGTAGCAAAGTTTCTCTTGTTAAGTACAGGTTTGCTAGCTAATCCGCCGCTATATTTGCCTTCCGGTAGCAATATCTGATTTGTTCGATTTTAACCTCCCAATCTGTAGCTTCAAGAGGTTGCGACACTTTCGAACAATGAAAATGGGAGTCTCTTCTTGAGTCATCATTTCATCATTCACCACAAGAGCAACCACCACTTATAAATCAATCTTCCCATGGAGCTTTCTAACTCCTTAATTCTTTAGCCATCACAAGTCCACGCATCATGGCTAAAATTTCTGCGCGTGTGTCGCTGTACAAATACCATAGTTTTGAGCATATGCCTTGATCAATCGACCATGGCTGTCAAGTAAAGTTCCTCCCCCACTCCCAATACCCGGGTTGTTTTTCGAGGCACCATCCGTATTCAATAACCACTCACTAATATGCGCCACCCATCGAACAGGAATTTCCTTGCTTTAAGCACTGGTTGGAGAATTACCCCTGTTAGGCTGTTGTTATTCTCCATGGCTTGTTTCATTTCCACGAATTTACCCCTCAAGTAGGCTGCATGACCAATTGGGATATCATCTGGGCGCCCAAAAACCATATAAACCATACAACTCCAAAATTGTAACAGCCAAGGCCAAGATATTCAACCTTAACATGGTAAGAATGTAAGAGTGATAGCATGGACAAACAACCCTCTCCACTGCTTTCAGGTTTCAGCCAATAATCCAACGTCATGTTCAATTGAAACGTAAATCAATGTGATACTTGTCCATCACCTGCTGAATAGTGAGCGCACTGCGCATAGGCACAAGCATCATCGGGCATGTATGGTGTTTCACTTGAACACCACAACACCAAAACAAACTGGCTGATCCAGACAAGCTTGACTCCCAACACAAATTTCATACACATCTGCTTATTCGCTTCTTTTAATCGATAATGAAACTTGAATAAGCACCATACAATCAAAATTAAACTTGATCATTCCAGCAAGAAACGTTCATTGGCAGTGAGCTATCAATTTTTGCTACTTACAAGTTACAACAGCTGCATCTTATATATTCCTACAGGTAGAGGTCATCGAACGCTTCACCTATTTCAAAATTCTTTCGAGGTATGGCGAAACGGTGTCCTTACTACCTTTTAGTCAAGGGGCTGCAATGCACCTGAAGCAATAGAATCCAAAATCCATGTATGTGCAATCACTTTGGACCCACTCTCAACAGCCACCCTCTCGGCTTCCCCTTGTCGTTGCAACACCTCATGACTATCTTCCGTGCCTACCTGGGCATCATTGTTATAAAGCACTAATGTTGTTGACAGATTAGATTGCGCGCCACAAGATTGTAGTTGCTCTCTGCTCTCAAGGATGGTGCCTCCAGCAGCTGCAATCAGTTCTTGGATGTCTTTTTTGTATGCAGGTACAAAGTGACCAGTGAAAAAGAATTTCATGCCACTGAAAAGCTGTGGTTCCTGCAATCAGAATACCACAGTCACACCGTTTCTTGATCTGGTTAGATGCTAAAATGAATGCTAAAAATTGGTTTGGGGGCCTTAGGGCTTTAGCTACACTTTTGTGGTAGCTGATTTGATGAATGAAATGAGCTTAATTATAAATAAAAACAAAAATCAGTTGGACCATACTTGCGACGAGGAAAGTCTCAGTAATACAATCTACCTGAGAAAAAGGGAACTTACATTGTTTAAGACCCTCAGCCTGCCAGTTTTGGGGCCTTCACAGTAGCCATGATTGTCAAGGCTGATTTCGTACGGTTCTTCTTCAACAGGACATTTCAACTGCGTGCATGCTTGGATCCCTGTAACCGACCACCCAAGTACTTGTTAAGCAATCTATAAAATGCAGCAAAAAACTGGGATAGCTGAACAAAATTGACTTGTCAGTGTGATCAAGACCTACAAACCCTATATCATAAGACAGTCATCAGCTAATAGTTATCTTTTATTTCTTTTGTATGGTTGATTCCTTTTTTGGTGCAAGGCCAGAAATCTTCCAAGAACAAGAACATGCAGAATACAACTTAATGCACTCCAACAAGTCAGGTTCAAAGTGGCTTTTAATCCAACATGCAGGTAAAACCTTAACTTTACATTAACAGATAAGCGAGTGAAATAATTTTATTATTGTTTATCAATGTTAAAGGTAAAGAGAGAACTTACAGTCAGTTTTAAGTATCCATCTTCCTTGAAGAATTGCCATCAGAACTTTCAAGGTCCTACTGCATGCACCATTTGCATTTGTTGCCGCAATCACATGAGTGACATTTGGATTCCAGGACTTTGTCACAGTTGCGCCACACATCTTTGCAAATTTGACCAACATAATCTGCATGTGATGAAATGACCAAATAAGTTACTCATACATGAGTTTTAGTCTATATAAGAAGATGGGACACAGAAACGAAAGGTAAACACATATTCAGCCTTTGCTCTTAATGTCTTGCACTCTACCACAACCTTTTCCTACAATAAGTTGTACTTAAAAATGCTATAATTTGGTGAAATAAAAGTTCCGTCCTTTTTTCGCCAATTTTTTCCCAAGATGCATAATTCAGTAAGTTACAGGTGGATTTTATACCGGACCAATAATTTAAGCGATATGCCCCAGCGATCGAATTCTCGGACTCCATAATTCGGTCCCGAAGAGAGGGAAATTTGCTACTTGTGCAGCAATGAATTTCACGTAAATTTAACACGATTTGACAAACATTTGAGCGTTTAGGCTTTGAATTACTGAGAAAGTTCACAGAATTGACAATAATAGATTTATAGGTTAGTGATGTCTGATCATTCTATGCATCTTCATTCACAGATGATCAGACAATTAGCTTATCAGAGAGAGTTTTTCTGAGCCAACCTTCTCATCAGCAGACAGAGCCGATCCACATAGAACCCATTTTTTAGCTCCAGTAGGTGATGATGCCCAAAAATCACAGTCGTGCGAGCTTTTTTGCTCCTCATCGTAGCTGAAATTTGAGTATCTGAAAAGATAAACACTGTCTTAAGTTGCAGCAGGACAAAGAACATCAAAAGTTTCAAAATGGCATGAAGCGCATGATGAAAAATTGTGATTCTAACTGGTTGGCGGAAGGAAAGGCAGGTAGTTTAGAGTCTTGGTAAGATAGAACTCTGATACAAAAATGACCTACTTGACCGTTATATACAAAAGTAAATGCTACTTCTGAAGTACAGAACACTGATATTTCTTTATCATAATGGAAAGAAACAATACACGTAGTGCCTGAGAGGTGTCCATGCAGAAAAACAGAGATGATTTTGCTCATGCAAACACGCAAACAAGATTACCAATAAGAACCAGTTGGCTTAATAGTGCATATGAAAGGGCAGGATGCAATCCACAGAACTTGATATAAATGGCCACAGAAAAAGAACATACTTTTGAGCTAATGTTGTGGACTTCTTTGGAGCAGGCTTTCTGAATTTCTCAGTTGGAAACTTATGCGAAGAATGAGAAGGGCAGAGCATTAGGAAATCATCCTGCAAACCGAAGGGTATGAGTACACGGCTACTTGCCTTATAATATCAGCGATAAATTACAATCAAGTTTACTTATATCATGTCAACCTCAAGCAAAGAGACTCACCGAATCCCATCTGCACTCTTCAACCCCATATGCACAGGTAACATGGTAACTTCTCCTGCAGGATTTTGCGAAACAGCCAAGTGCTGCTCCCTTAAGCCCACAACAGGTGCACTTCAGCTTTCCTGCCCTAGCCAATTCTTTATCCAAATTCTTTATAACAGTGTCACTCTCGTAAAAAATTTGAGGAGCCCTGCAGTTTCATATGTTATGAGTCTTATGACCTTGTGATGGATTATCAACAAACACTGTGAATTGTTCTAATTCTGCTGATGAGCAAAGCAAAACGCTTATCAATAGAACCCACTTGAACAATAATAAGTCAAACATAATAAAAACCAAGATCAGTCAACAAATTCATAAATCTCATCTTCTCACCAAGCCATGGTTTATAATTTATACAAATTAACTAGAAATATGTTTCTATAGTATAGGTGTGGGTGTGCAGGCATCAGGAGCAAGGCCTGGTGGAGGAAAGACACAGGAAGAACTGGAGAAGTAAACGCATAAGAAGAAGCACATGGAGAGCATGCCATCTAGGGCAAACAAAGATGGCAAACATCGCCAAACAACCTAGTCCTTGAGTAGTGCAATCAAGTTTCAAGAGGATAATGTGAGTTGTAAAGTGTGCAAGTGTTCAATTCTTCCATTAAAAATGCTAAACATGTTACTCAAATGTTGTGATAATATCAGTCAAATGAGTTATTGATCCATGTTTTGTAAAGTTTCAACAAATTGGACCCACCAAAGAGAGTGTTTATAACATCAAGGAGGTTCCAAACCAATACCAATTGGCTGTGACGTCAAGCCTCTCTTTCTATTGATGTGGGACTTCCCACTCGACATTCCCCTAGTGTGAAAACAAAGAAGATATTATCCACGTGAATTAAAAAGTTGGTTTCCAGTCTGAACAGGTGGTATCAAAACAAAGTGAGTTCGGGATGACGATTTATCTGTAATGGATTGGTCCAAGATGACAAGTACTCTTGACACTTAAACAAGAGGTATACTAGCTTAGGTTGATAAGTATTGCAACACCAAATAATATGGAAGCAAAATGAAAGGAAAGAAGACGATAGTGTTATGCAAGAGCTTGAATTATTCAGAGTACCTAGCGTATTCTCTGGGTTTAATATTTAGAAATAAACTCAATAATCTAGTAATGTTCCCTAGTAGATTCACCTGTCAGAAGTGTAACTTTAAGTAAAAGTATTGAAATGAGAATGCTAAGGGAAAATCAAGAACAAGATGCTACTCTTAGAAAAGCAAAGTTCCTTCTTGGAGAGTCCAAAAAAGGAGTTATTTTTATCATATGCTGGAGGGAGTGACTTTCTTTATACAGAAATTTTAACACATGGAGGACAAAACAATAGTAAATATGCTTCATATCTCTACTTCGCTCTCAAATTGAGAAATCAGCCAGTGAACAAAGATTTAAACCCACTCGAGTTTCAAACAGCATAATCTTTAAGCTAGGAGAAAATCACAAACCAGTCAATGCAGCTTTGGTGCACATGAACAACATTAGAACGACCAGCTTCACTTCCAAAAACTTGTTTCCCACCAGCAAAATGCAGCATTGATCCACTACCCTAAAGGAGAAACAGAGAGAAATGAACATAAGAATAGATAGCAACTTCAGTTTGGGAAAGCAGCCAGGCCATGACAATGCTGAGAGTTTCTGTTTCCCAAACAATTAAAAACGAGGTATCGTAGATGATATACTACAGGAAAAACAAAGAACGGTATGAGGCATACCTCTGTTATTTTCCAAGTCTGGCAGAATGCACATAAGAAGTTAACCAAACTTGTAGAATCAGACTCAATTCCTATTCGTTCACCGGTACAGCTCCCAGATTTTGCATCCATGTCAGAGCTAGTAGATGCTGGGTTTGGCAGATTCATAGGACCCTCATGCGTTTCTGGTAATATCAGCTGCTTATGCTTTTTGAGACGTAAGTCATCACGTTTGTCAATCTTATGTGTCCCAGAATCATCAATGTTTCTCTTTGTACTTTTCTTTGATGGAAACTTTTTAGCAATCTGTAGGTACAAAAACACATCAGAAAGGACAATACAATGCAAACAAAAATGAATTCCAAACTGCAAATGAGAGAAGGTAGTCCCTCTCAGGCCCAAGACACCACAGTACAGGACCCGTTGGTAAAGTATCTTAGGGTAGTTAAGTGTAAAAATACTAAAATCTGATAGTTATGTATCAATATGATAAGAAAGGAAAGTTCACGTTCTCGGGTTGTGCAAAATCAGAATGCAGGGAAAATATAATCAAAAATAGAAATGGACCCTCGAGGATGAGCCAATCAAATGCCTGGGGACACACAAAGTTATGTCTGGAATACGTTCTGTTAAAATACAAAATTTCCCAGTTATACTAATGTCTTGGAGTTTGATAAGCTTTAAGGTTTGTTCGAGGGAACACCATAGGCAATAATATAACCAGGATGTTGTGCTGGCATGTTCTTCAGTAGTTAGCTAATTCACTAAATCGTGTGCTTGATCCCCTCGTCCTAACACCCTCTAATATAGAGAGAGAGACATAGGGTTAAGGGTACGGCACAGTAGTTCTTGCAGCTTAGAGGAGGTGCAAAAATGTTAAGACCACCGAGAAAAGACTAGTAGGAACAATTCATAGTTGCACCAAATACTGATTTTTGACATCAGAAACAAACAATGATGAATCAAACATTGCTTATATCTATTAATGCAGGAGAAACACATAGCCAAACTTCAGGTACCCAACTCATGACAAGAAGTTTAGGTTCTCAATCTCATGAATATTCATTCAATTGTTCCATCAATACCCAGATGTCTCATGCAATGATGCAAAACAAAAAGCAGCAAATCAAGGATTTAACACAGTAGTAATTATAAGTTTAAAGACCATGTCAGATTCTCACATCGCCTCTGCTTCTAGGATCGCAGGTATCAATTTCAACACCCTTGCTGACACCAGAGGAAGGAGGACTGTCTGGAGACGACTCCACCTGGTTCATGTAAACATCTACAGCTTCATGTTCCTGTTGTGCAACTCTTGTTTTGCTTTCAAAGGTCTGAAAATCCTGCTCCACAGGCCCATTTCTCGATCCAGAATTAGCAAAGTGACTACCTCCTTCCACCTTGGCCATGCCTGACAAATTATTTGACGCCTGAACTCGCTTAGTACCTATTAGAGAAACATTTAAGGGCCTGCAAGCCGAGTTCCCTGGTGGAGAGGAATCAACCGCTCCCTTGACCAGCTGATCAGGGAAGTTTGTTTTACCTGAAAATGGGCATTGCTCTAAAACTCTTCCAGCATCTGAGGTAACCATTTGCCCAAGAAACAGCATACAAAAATCAAGGTATAAATTTACAGATAAATGGAAAAATCCTTACTAAGCAAAGTTACAGGTAATGTAGAAAAGTATGAACCTGAAATAAGCTTGTGTTTCGAGAAAGAAGCATCCAAACTTCTGTAGATGTTAACCACCTTTTCCACATAAGGAGCTTCCCTCAAATCTGCAGTTCATGTTGCCCATTCCACCAATTATTTAACAGATAAAAAGAAATAATCTTTGAACCAACTAGAATCAGACCCTTTTTTCTCATACACTACAAATCATCAATTTGAGCAAACTATGCACTCATTGTACACCATATTTAACTGCTAGCTTCAATAAGTCATAGTATTTGATGAAGAAAATATCACATACAAGTTAAAGCAAATCTTGCAACCAGGGCCGTCCCTGAGGGGGTGCGGCATGTGCGACCGCACAGGGCCCAACACATCAAGGGGCCCCAAAACAGAAAAAAGTTTTAGTATATATATTAAATGGCATGATAAAAATACATAGCTTACTACTTGGTTCAGTGGTTAAGAGAGAATTATGATGCAAAGGGGATCCAAGATCAAATCTACTTACTGTCAATTTTTTTTAATGATTTTTTCATATCCCAGATTTCGTTGTTCCGTTTCTTTAGCACTTTTAAAATTATTTTGTTCCTAATTGAATCTATTATTCCCCTTAGTGTTATATGATTATATTTTTTGTCTTTTCTAGGAAAAAATTTAATAGAAAAATTCTTTTAGAAGTAAAGCGAGTTGGACATATAACATTGTTATCTCTTCTCGTTGTTTTTTTTGCCGGTGAAATATGCTATTGATATTTTAGGGGTCCTCGCTTTTATTCCGTCACAGGGGCCTCTAAAACATCACAACCGAGGTTGAGGCCTAATTTTTTTAATTTTAGCACAGGGCCTCCAATATCTCAGGGAGGGCCCTGCTTGCAACCCTAACATTGAGGGAAAATACCCACTTCCTAAATCTTTTGTGGGACTTTCACTCACATTACGAAATTCTAGATGCAGTAACAAACCAAAAGAACCCATTTTGTATTAGATCCTTACAATTAGAACAACCCCACTGCTAATATTTTCTTTCACCCAACAGAAAGGAAATAATAATTTAAAAAAGGAAATACCTTGGTTAGCATATGCCTGTTCGCAGAGTGGACATTCTGACCCAACTAAAGGCGATTTGGGCACGCAAGAACTGAAACAAATTGAAATACCCATATCAAAATAGATCCAATTAATTGCATTTTAATCAATTTTTTTAACATAACAAAACTGGGTCATGGAATGAATACATACCTACAGAAAATGTGGTCACAAGGTAGCAACAATGGTTTATTGAACAAATTCAAGCTACAAAAACAAATATCACCCATCAAACACTAGAAATCAAACAGAGAAAAAACAAACCCAGAAAAAATTATACACTAAATCAAAAAGGGAAATAAGGGTTTATACCAAAATGGGCATTTAAGCTCAAGCCCTAGTTTCTGGACATGAAGGACCCAAGGATTAAACTGGGTATGGCTTTGAGAATCCGCCATTGATGTTGTTTGAGAAATGGGATGAGAGTTTTCTTGTTTTAGGGCTTGTGATGTGAAGTGACGAATAATGGAGATCCAGTTGCTTTGGCTTATTTATGTGTAAGAGTGGAATGTGAAAATACAATGAAATCCTGGGGTGAAACGTATGTGGGTGGCACTAAAATTGGAAAATATTTGTGGGTATTTTTGTCATTTCAAATTGGGATTTTCGGTTTCAATGGAGAATAATGTAATTATGTATGAGATGTTACTTTTATTCTCCCGCCAATTTTTGAAGGATTGCCAAATTTTGCCGGTAAAATGGGATAAGCGCCGAATCTCAGTTTCAAAGTTCTTGGTGAGAATTTTTGACGGAGATGAAGAACTTTGTCTAGGGTCAATTTAGCTACAAAAGCTGATCATTGATATGAAGGAAGAGGATGACAAACTTGAGTTTTTGTTATAAGTTGTGTGTGTGGTATTTAGGGTTGTTCACTAATTAGATCGATTTGGTCTAGATCGGACCGGATTATATATGTCGGACTTTTAAACCAGACAAACTGGTGAGGTGAGGAGGTAATTAATGCGTACAATATATTGGGTGGATTAAGTTCACGGTGGACCAAATATCTAATCTTTTTTAAAAATACCTTCCATATCCTTAAAAGATTTGGACTATATGCTTATTCACCCTTTAGTCCACACAAAACGAGCTGATTAATGCCAATCTCATTATTTTGAAACCGGACAGGCCAAGTCCAATCCTCGTTATATACAGTTTGGTATGGTCTCAACCCACATACTCGAGTGGTTCAGATCGATCCGAGTTCTGATCGATGAATGGCTCTAGTTGTGTCACGTCAATTTCTAGCGAACCCTCTAAAATGGCTTTTTTTAATCGTCTTTTATGCCTCCTTATAGATTACAACATTTAGTTAAGCGAAATGGTTGCTCAAATTAAGTAGCTAGTTACAGACTTACAGTAAGACAACTCACTCACTAGTCACTCCATGCACTTGTTCAAAAGTGGTTGCGAATCAAATCCGATCCAAATCACTGAACTTTTAAATGGGCAAAATATATACTATTTCAACCCCAATTATTATTCGATAAGTTGAATGTTTGATTTGATTACCTGTGTCCAACTTGGTTGTCTAAGGTCTTCAGTTAACTTGTGTTGCATTTCACGGTGGACCTACAAAATTAAGTTATTGATTTCCGACTTTAACTAGAGTTGATTTTTATCAAAATCCAAACATAAATCATGAATAAAACATAGAATTTTTGAAGAGAGAAAATGACAAGTAATGATGAAACTTCTTAAGTCTTATTATTTGTAAATGAATTAATCGGTAAACTAATTATATAATGTTTTACTTGCATATGGAAACTGATTGAGAGCTAATTTAACTTAACAAATATGTAACAAACTCCTATGACAACGAACACGATTGAAGAAAGTGACATGATTTCAACAGATATGCATGATTACAACGACACGAGTAATACGTCAAGTCTCTTGAATCAGACCAACAACTCACAAAGGATAAGAGATTAAGGGGGTGGCGATCTTGAGGAATAAATCAAGCTAGTACAAACAATTATCTAAAGAAAAGGCAAATAAAAATACAAACAAGAGTGACACATCACAGGGTGTTTGTAAAATAAGTAAATTCAACTTGATATCTCAAATTTCAGAATTCCATAATATTATTTGAATTCGGTTCTAAATCTAATATATTTATCTAAACAGTTTCATAAATATATGTTGTCGGGTATTTAATTTTCGGATCAAACTTTTCGGAGTATTTTTCAAGAGTTTAGGACTCCATGCATGAAAATATTCTCAACTAAATTGTTATAAAGAAAACGAAAAGTAAATTGTTGAGTTTGAGAATTGCAAGATATGTCATTTTATATCACACCTGTCATTTGAGGAAGACTTCACCATCTTTACTAGAAGTTTTATCACACCTACTATATGAGAAGTATATTAACATACCACCAATTCTTTTGTGTTATGCTAATATTTTTAATTTCGTGCCAATTTGTTGAGTGCTGTACATGAAAAAAGTGGAAACATTTCTTGCACATTACATGACACATCAATGTCATTTATAGGGGGTGAGTTTGTTTTTGTAAACAAATTTTCACCATATATTTGCAGAGTGTGAGATATCATGATATAGAGCATATGTGTCAAAACTAGTTTGAACATGTCAAAACTTGTTTAAAAATATTACACATAATTTGAAGATTTGGACATATAAGTATACAAATTACAAATAGAACCGTCAAAATTTGATCCGATTCTAAAACCCAATCCAATCCTTTTTTAGAATTCGGAGAAAACATTATCAATCTGAACCCGTTTACAACCCGGTAAAATGAATTAAAAAGGAAATTTGATCCAAAAATCAACCATACCAACCCATCTCGAACCCGAAATAACTCACCAATAACTCGTTAGGTCGACCCGTTTAACCGGTCTACAGTTACAAGGTATCACTCAATCTCAAATCAATCAAGTGCTTGCTAGTATCTCAGATTAAAGGGTGTTTAGTAATGGTACTGTATTACTCCGTACATTAATAAACTTCACTTGCCTAATTTCCAGACAATCAAACGAAATTAGATCTGTGCTTAAACAATTCATAATCTCCCATGGAGCCTATCCTTTTATTCAAACTTCGAACAAAAGCCAAAAGTTATTCCACTCGCTCCACAAATCCCAACGGTCACTTCTCCCCTTTTTTTCCATAATCAATCACAAAACCCTAACCATTCTCTCTCTTAACGTGACCGTTTAGTACCCTTTTCCCCTTCATTTCAGTGTCCTTGAACGCTCCCCATCACCTCATTTTCTGTGCTTCTGAAACCGTTCAACACTGGCGCCCATCAAATTTGATAGTATTGTTTTCTTCCACTAAGCCCCAAAAAATCCCAACTTTACTACTCTCTTTTCTTGTGTTCTTTTCCACTGAGAAAAAAGATTTCTAAAATGGGTTGTTTTCTTGCTTGTTTTGGTTCTTCAAAAGATGATAAACGCCACAAAAATTCCCACAATGTTCATCCCCCAAGGAACCCAGTAAGTATCTATCTTAAGCTCACTCTTACTTATTTCAATTTATTTACTTATTAAAATTTTTTTGGTGGGTTAGATACTAAATTGACTTGCAATTTATTTTTGATGGTGTTTGTTGTAGAATTTGGGGATTCAGTATAAACCTGTACATGTAGATGTACCCACTGTTGCTGTAAAACAGGAAATTCCAGAGAAACCCATCAATCTGGTTGCTGAATCTCCGTGAGTTTCTCATTAGGGTTTTTGTTGCTTAAATTGGGTTACTATTGCTGCTTAATTGGGCTACTGTTGTTGCTTAATTGGGTTACTATTGTTGCTTAATTGGGTTATTATTGTTGCTTAATTGGGTTGCTATTCTGCAACTGTTTTCCTGCATTTGTGGGGTTTTGAGTATCTTATTAGGGTTTTTGTGCTTAATTGGCTTGCTATATTGTAGACTGTAGTGTAGCTGTGGTTACTTGGCTTTGTGGGTTTTGCTTAGTTGAGCTCTGTGGGTTTTAGGGTAAAGGCAGAGAAGGAGCAATTGAGTTTGAACAGCCAGAGTTTGAGCTTGAGCAACCAGTAAGTTTATGAGTTAATTTTGTAGTTCTTGAATCTTAGCAGTGTGTGTGATTCATTAAAACATGTTTTTTTGGGGCCTTCATTTTGCTGGGTTTTCAGTTTACCAAATTGGTTTTGTGGATTATGGTTTTAGGGGCAAGCAGGAGGAGCAATTGAGCCCATGTACACGAAAGAAAGTGACCTTCAATTCAAATGTGAAAGAATATGAGCATGTTTCGGTTGATGAGGAACCTGAGAATATACAGAACAGTGAGAAAGGGGATGAGAGAGGGGTCAATGAGAATTGTGAAAAACCAGACAAATCCCCATCAGTATCTGAAAGTGGTTCAACTTTGTCTAGCTTGGGGTCGTATCCTCCAAATCACAGGTACCAGAATTGTCGAGAGAGTGATGATGAGGATGAAGATATAGGCTGTGAAGTTAGTGACTTGGATGACGATGAAGATGAACTTGATGAGGATGATGAAGAGGTCTTTGACAATGAATACTGTGATGATGGTGATAACTTTCATCAAAGAGATGTGCCAGAGCTTTCGACTGGGTCCTGCTCATCAATGGAATCGAGGACTAGATGTCGCACGACATGTGTGATTAATGATGGGAATTACAAGCCTATCTCAGATCGTCTATTCTCAGAGATAGAAACCAAAACTCCAGGTTTTAACCGCGGTGCTCGAGACAGAGCTGGTTATGTTCATTCAGTGCTCAATCCTGTTGAGAACACCACTCAATGGAAAGCTGTGAAAGCGAAAAACACTCCCACACACAAACAGCTGAAGGAAAATTTTCAAACGGAATCAAGTTTTGAGCAATTTAAAGTTAATTCTAAATCAAATTTGGATGAACCAAAGAATGGCCCTGAAGTGGCGGTTGATGCCAGCCTATCTACGTGGTTGGTTTCCTCCCAGAAAACACCCCCTAATAAGGCTACACCGATTAGCTTGGAACCAATATCATCTGGGGGAAGTGTGTCTTCTTATGGTTCAAATTCTGTGAGAAGTCATGACGAAAGACCCATACTGGGTGCATTGACAGTGGAAGAGCTTAAGCAGTTTCCGGCCTCTTCTTCTCCACGAAGATCACCGAGTCGAAGCCCCTATGAGAAGCCCTTAGTAGGCACTGTTGGGGTACACTGGAATGACAAAAGTCCCGTTGAAGACCATTGCTCAGCATCTTCATTTAAAGGCATACCAAATACTACTAGCAAATATAGAGAGGTATATACAAAATGAGAGTAATTGCATCTTTTTTTGCATCCTGAAATCTGAAGGTACTGATATGTTAATGCTTCGGATGTGCAGGACAAGAGGGTGAATTGGCATTCTACACCGTTTGAAACCAGGCTGGAGAGAGCTTTGAACAGAGGTGCTGCTGATTCCTGAGGCTTCGGCTAGTCATCATGTGTGTTAATAGAGCTTGTAAGACTCATGGGTACTGAGTGTTTTTATTTTCTTCTTTTGTTTGCCTTGTTTTGTCATATATCCCTCAAATTGATCATTGTGTGAATTGTGATTAGGTTGTGAAATATGTTGTGATTACTTGTTGGCTGTAATTCTTTGTTGGTTTGTTTGTGGTCAATAATGTATACAAGATGCATATAAGCTGTCTATAACCTTCGTGTCTTCTCTCTTTAAACTCTTATGTCCTTCCAGGACATCTTCTATTGTTTTCCTATGGAACAAAGACTTGTTCTCTATGACACTCGAGTGTAACCAATTTCCTTCCAAAGGTCCGAAACTAAGAAATTGAAACATAAAGAGGTCTGCAATACAGAGTCTGTAGTTTGTTGTCAAACATAGTGAGTTTGTGTAATTGAATAGGCTGACTCTCTTATGGTACAAGGGCATTTTAGTGTAGAAAAAATGTTCTGCTCGAGTGGACAAGTAGGTGCATAACTATCCTGATATCGCCACTAATTTTTTCCGAGGTTTCTTTGTCTCTGAGAAGAGTGTGGCGTGTAGAAGTAACGTTGGTACCTGGTGTAGTTGACAGGCAGTGGAACAAATCATGTGCATTAGTGTTGCCTCGTGCAGCAAAGTTGTGCTCTTGTACCAAGCATGTTGCTGTGGCATAGTGCTGCAGGGCACCCATTATGGTAGATTACTTGCCATGACATTGTCCTGGTACGTAGACAGAAAAGGGACATGAAAGAATTGGAGAGATATCATAGGACACCTGAATATTTATATATAACCAAAACAAGGAAAATCTCTTAAACTAGAAGCACTAAGTATTGGATCTACACCACTACCAAGGAACATTATGGCCTTTAGGAAATGTAGATGAGTCATATTAATGAAACGAGCCTAAGCGTTATAGTGAGAAACTTGCCCCAGCTACTAGATAGGTGAGAAAACACCCACCAAATCATGCTAGGCTAGCAAAGTACAATTTCCCACAAAGAGTGCAGAACCAAATCACTTTTGGCCATCTCAAGTATGAGGCCGCCTCGTAAGAGATTTGTTGAAATGATATTAACCAAGTACAACCCCATAAAGACGATACCGATCCATATGCATGCATACAGCCAGTATCAAATTCAGCACTCTGTGACTGGCCTGACTACATGATAGGTACAATATTGAATTCAAGGCTCCCTCTTGCTGGTTTGCTAAAACAATTAATCAGCCCTCGAAATTAGATAAAAGAATCCCTTAACGTGCATAATGTTTCTCACATTCCCACTTTATAAACATAAACCAAAACCTAGACGCTTACCCATGGTAAGTTCCTTTTGTAGTGAATAATCTGTTAATGCGTTTTTTGAGTTCAATTCCACCATCATTGGATTTGATCTAGCTCTCATTTTGCAATGTTGGTTCCAGACAGTGCAAGCCTTATTGTTACAAATTCAGCATCATTTGAATTAGTGCTGGGTAAGTATCCTTTAATAGTCACAAGTCACGACTATTCCTCTTAATGCTTGAGGACTTTTAACAGGAGTCTCGATTTTGAAGGCCAATTTAGTACAAATGAAGGACAATCAGATAGTTCCGTAAATGCTCGAGATGCATCTGTATGTTGTCCTCGAACCTGTACATTGAATACTAGTCCCTTTATCCAGAAATAATGGTCACTATCATAGTGCATTATGAACAATAATGTGATTTCTAGTGTTTGATAGATGATTGGCCAAAGAGACACTCCATTAGGAACCACTCTTTTAGCCAAGTTATGTTATGAAGAAACCCTTCTAAGTAACTGTGGAATGTATGTTCAGTGCAGCACAATAGAGAACTGGAGAACTGATTGTCCTTGACTTAAAGCGAAAACGGGCACAGAGTAATCTCCGACCTGATTGACAAAGCAAGGCCATTATCAAAAACACGAACTGGCAAATCAAGCTTGTGCATGTATACAGAGAAGCAAACTCAGCTGCGGACTGGTTAGCGAACTATAGTTTAGCTATCCCGGACCCTATTCGTGAGTTCGAGGCCCCCATGCCTAGTATGATGAGTGTTCTTTTCGAAGACCTCGTAGGATTTGCAAGGCCTAGGATGGTTATTAGTTAGCTGTTTATTTTGTTTGTTTTTTATTTTGTTTGGGCTTTGCCTTCCATTGTTACCAAAAAAAAAAAAAAAACGGGCACAGAGTAATAACAAGGAAATAAATGAGCAAGAATCCCAAAAGATGTATTATGCTGAAGCACCAAAAAAACAAAGATGTATTATGCTGTGCAATTTATTTATTTGTAAAGTCACAACCCAATATTTTGTTTTAGAAACCATCTACCAACTTTTCAACCTCTAAATCATCTATTGAAATCGGCCAAATATGCTTCAGTATTTTCCCATCCATGCATTTGTCCTTGTATTGGGAATGGGCTTTTGGTACCACTCAGGTTGCTCAAGCATACGTGATTGAATTCTACTTTGCTGTAGAATCTCCGACCTGTTGTTCACCATGATTTTTGCCATTAATTTGCTACTCAAAATATGAATAATAGACAATATATTAATGTTAATGTTACAATCATAGAGTTTTTTTTTTTTTTGATCAAGTCCTTAGTCCTATCATTATAATTTGCAACAAAATTAAGTGTACATCAACTTTGAAAGATAAAAAAGAGAAACATATTGGTATATATGGATAGAATCAACCTACCATAAACCCCAGTAAGTGACCGCGAACGTTATTACAAACACGCGAGTGTCTGAGAAGATGGAAATCAATTAAGTCATATAATTTATAACTGCATATCAAAATTTTTGCTTACAATACATTGTTGATCGGTCTGGCTTAATTTCGCATTTTCTCGATCGAGATATGAAGAATTAGAACTTGCTAGATTGCCAAAACTCGTGCTTTGCTATAGTCTTGATTGAATTAATAATTGCCCTGCAAATTTTTTTACTTTTATATTAGAAATCTAGGTACAAAAAAATCAAGCCACAATTATTTGTTGGGTCAAAATAGATATATAGATGGGAAAAGAAATCAGTAAAAAGTAACCGATGGGAGATTAAGTAACCAATTAAGCAACTTCAAACAAATGAAGGATTTTCTGGTGTAAAAAGCAATAATATACACAAAAATTAGAAATTTGACCCGTTTGACCTAATTCTCACAAAAACCCTACACAAAAATCATATATTCACACTAGTACAATGCATTACAACTCCAAATACAAGATAGTATTGAATAGTGTGATACAACTTCTTGAGTGTTACAAATTCTACCTAGTAAAATCATGAATTAATTTTAATAAGATTTATAAAAGAAAAGCACCAATATAAAATTTTTAATCGTGTACCTGTGATAAGCCATGACAGTCCAAACTTCGCAAGTAGCAAGCAGGGATTCAAGAATTTTTACTTGTGAGTACCTTTTACCACCAATGGATGATTCGCAGGTGCAGACCCTAATAACAATGGAGCCTTTCAACTTACAATCACGTTGTATTTATAAGAAAATAAAGCACAAAAGAATCCTACTTCTATTTGGTTTCTCTTTCCTAATGGCAAAAGGACTATTTTTGATGGGATTGAGGAGTTAGCCGAGATGGTAAATTCCTTACTCGAATTTGAATTTTCAGAAGATTTGGTTCAAGTCTCCTTATAATCACTAATGAATTTATCCCCTCTTCTCCTCTCTAGTAGACTCCTTATCAATTAAAAAAATAGTTAGTTCACCGTAGATCAAATATATTTGAGGGGTGATTCCACTAGAAATAAGAGGTGTCATTTAGACTATTGATTCAACATAGACTACCACACAAGTTTTTGTAAAAAAAAAAAAATGATTTTTTTTCTGATGTCAAGGAAAAAAAAAAGTCCAGACTAAGTCCACACAAATTTTTATAGAAAAAAAAAAGGAATTATCTCAGATATCAAGCAAAAGAAAAAAAGAAAGAAAAAGGATTAGTTTTGAGAAGTGCGGCGAAGTAGCAAAGCAGGCCCACTACAAGAAATTATTAAGGTTATTTGCAATGCGTCCAACACGAAATAAAGTATTAACAACCTACAAACAAATTAAAAAAGCCTCACAAATTTTTAAGTGAAATATATTAAACGGGCCGGGTTGAATTGTTTATGGGCCATTTTGTGTTGTTTTTGTCTACCTATTTATTTAAATGGGGCGGACTATAATTTTTTCTAAAATAACATATCTTGTGTAGACTTAGTCCACGGTGGACCAATAATACTACTTCAATTATTCAGGGACATAAAGTGTATATTTAAAAAGATTTAGTCTATTGGTCCACCATGACTAAGTCCACACAAGTTTTTGTATTTCCAAAAACTCATTGTACTTTTCGGGTCGTCCTGTCCATGATCAGCTCTACTTATGGACATTAAGATTTTTTTTTTACTGAATCTAATGTTCCTATATTTTACGAACAACTAATTATCAAGCCCGTGCGATGCACGGTTTCATGTTAATACCCTCGTACATAATATTTAATATATACGATATACTTTATATTAGTAATGCAACCCGTGCAATGCAGGGACTAGGGGTGTAAACGAGCCGAGTCGAGCCTGAGCCAGGCCTGGCTCGGGCTCGGCTCGATTTGTTTTGACTCGGCTCAGGCTCGGCTCGAAACTCGCCGAGCCGGAAAAATCAAGGCTTGGGCTCGGCTCGATTTAGGCTCGTGACTCGACTCGGTTTGACTCGGCTCAAATTCAAACTCATCATTACAAACATTAGAAAAAATTGATTTAAAATACTTACAATTAAATTTGACTATAAATAATCCCTTGCACGTTCTCATACAAAGAAAAAAAAAACCTTAAAAAATAAGAAATCTCTAAAATATTTAATGGTTTTATTTGAATAGAGAGGAAAATCAACTAAATTGAGCCAACCGAGTCGACCGAGCCGAGCCATAATAGGCTCGAGCTCGGCTCAAAAAGCATTTGAGCCGGCTCGGGCTCGGCTCGAGCTCGGTTTGACCCGAGCTCGAACCGAACTTTGACCGAATCGAGCCCGAAAACTTACCGAATTGGCTCGGCTCAATTACAACCCTAGCAGAGTAGCAGGGACTAATAAATATGCATTTCTAAATAAAATTTTCAGTAAAAGCCCGTGCACATTTAGTTTTCTATTTTTCTTTCTTCTACGTTTGCTTAACGTGTATATGAGGATATTCTAGATAGCTTTTTTTTTTTTTATCCAAACTTTTCTAATGGTTTATTGGAGTCCAAACTCATATTTAATTTTTTTTGTCACAAATTTATTTTCATATATTAATTGTTTGCCTATGTGGCGTGCCTTAAAATTATCGAAAAATGCCAGTTGATAGATGATAGATGATGGATGTTCTAACATATTGTAAATGCATCTCGTTCTGAAGTATATTTCGATCTGAATGTGATGGTGCAATTTTTGTTATTTTTTGAGAAGTATAGAAAACGTTACATATAATTTTATATATATAACAAAGATCTGTTATAAGCCTAAAAAAATTCTAGTGCTTTATCAATAATATCTAATGTTACATCAGTAAGGATGCTAAAACTCCTAAATGTTTTACACAGGTTATTTTTTGTTTATCTTCGCTTAGTTGGCACTCCCTTAAAATTCTCGCTTAGGTGGTGCTCTCTTAAAATTCTTACTTAAGTGACATGTCTCAATGCTCTCGAAAAATTAACTCGTTAACAGGACTGTTTATAAACTGCTACTTGGTGAGCATCTACTACTATAAATACGTACGTGTTTGAAATAACAATTTAATATTTAAAATCATTTTAGAAAAAAAAAAAAGAAATAGTGGTAATACAGTATTTTTATTCATGGTTAAAACTCATGGCCTATAAGAATTCTACTTCTAATGCATTACTCCTACAACTACTACTACAAAAATTCTTCTGCTTATGCCCAAGTTGTATTGTATCGATCAGATATAATTATATACAATATGTCACCACTTGAAAAAGTGCTTTACTTGATCATTCCAAGTACTTTTTGATTGCCAAAGAATGAAGTTCACAAATTAAAGAATAAAAGTTAATGGAAGATGAAGTATTTATATGCCCAAAACAAAGCCAAGAAGCCAATCATAAGTGGTACTGCATCTTTAACGTACATGAATTCATAACGCTAACCACCAAATTAAAACCAAAGAAACTCATAATGCTTTTGTAGATACATCTATAGTCGGCCCGTAATACAATATAAATTTCCACCTATAATAAGCTCGTATTACATAATATCAACAAAAATCTATTGCATTCCCACTAAAATAAAATTTGATTAAAGTAAATCCTATACATGATTATTCCATATACATGGTGATAGCCTAATAGATGCTTTCCACCGTTGGTAGCTAATGATTACAAACACCCAGTATATCAATTAATTTTGAGAAAATTCCATGACACAAGAATGACTACTACTGTACAGATCGAAGAGAGAGTCCTCTTCATTCAAGCATGTGTTATTTTTTTTTTGAATCATATTAAGGGTATGTCCTCATTGTTAGAAAAAGATGCTGTAAAACCAAAAATAAACAAAGAAAACAAGAAAGAATGTGGGCCGAATGATTTACTGTAAAATAAGATTGTTGTGTCGTGGTACGAAGGCCACTGCCTTAGAAGCGATTTCGCCCGGACTAGTGCAGTCAGAACAAGGCGTCGCCCCCCAAGGTTAGCACAACACTCCTCTATTCCGTGCACTCGCAATGGAAGAGTTGGAACTCAAAGAAAAATACTGCTCAGTTGAGTTTTGGAGGAAGGAAAACGGTTTCTGATGGGATCATAAACTGATACAATATTCAGCATATAAATAACCCAAGGAGAAGAATTTGTAACTGATGTAATCAAGCCAGTCATTAAACCAAGGAGGAAATCAAGGGATGCCATTAAAACGAAATCGTAACGTTTTGTTTTGTATAACTGAAGAGTTGGATTCGTAACTGACGAATCTCATAAACCTGGATTCTCAGTTACGACTCGGCCCAAAAAGTAGACCCCACCCCACCGCGCACGTGTCACGAACACGAACCGAACGGACGGACGGCGGCGACGGCGCGCGCGTGGGAGAGTCTCCTTTCAAACTCAACTAAACCATACAAAAACATTGGAGTATATAAACCAAGGAACCTTTTGTAAAACTACCAATGTGGGACAAAAGCCTTTTACTCACAAAGAGAAACCCACTTGTAAACACCTTGAAACCTTGGCATTCTTTCCAACAATCCCCCACAAATGCAAAGGTTTTAAGAAAACAAATTTTAAACAACTGAGCAGTAAAAGGTTTGACACTTAAGTGCTAGTACTTATGAAGTTTGAACTAACACATAGTGAATGGAGGCTAGTCTCTAATCTAGTGGAGTGAATTACTCTTGAACTCCCTAGATCAAAGAAATACCTGCAAACACATATCTTACCTTAGATTTATTTCGAGTTCCGCGATAAACACCAAAAGCGCATATAAGGCCATACGCTTCCTTGGGACGCTCATGAGTGCCTTAGAAAAGATAACCCAATATCTTTCATAGAAGGCGGCCACACCTTCACACTCACGTAGGTGATTCCATCAAGTCTATCTCTAATAGACCATCCATAACCTGGACTATGAAATCATTAAGAGCAAGTAAATGCTCATCCTTCAATAAAGTCATGCGGTGAATCCATCAAGTCCGTCTCAAAGGACCACCCAACAATTAGGGCTATAGATTCATTAAGAGCAATAAGCTCAACCTCACGAATGTACAACATATGCCATAGGGATGAGAACATGTACAAAAATATGAGTCTTTCCATGACTTCGTTAGACCATAATTACTTGTGTGAACAAGATTAGGTGTCCACCATGAATTCCTCAACCAATGGGTTTTAGACCCATCCCCCTCGACGTGTCTAGGACCAATTTTCTATTGAGTCCTTTAGTTAATGGATCAGCCAAGTTCCTTTCAGACCTTACATACTCCATAGAGAGTACGCCAGTCTCAATCAAAAGTCTCACAGCATCATGCCTAATGCGTATATGTCTTCTCTTACCATTATACGCTTTATTCTTTGCAATACAAATTGCAGCCTGTGAGTCACAAAGTAGAGAAACAGAAGGAGTAGGTTTACCCCAAAAAGGTAAATCAGCCAGTAGGACTCTCAACCACTCGGCCTCTTGTCCTGCCAAATCAAGAGCAATAAATTCCGATTCCATAGTGGATCGAGCAATAACGGATTGTTTAGTAGATTTCCATGATATGGCAGCACCACCTAGAGTGAATACATATCCACTAGTAGAACTTATTTCATCATTGTCAGTTACCCAATTAGCATCACAATATCCTTCCAACACGGAAGGGAAACCAACATAATGCAAACCCAAGTCCATGGTACCTCTCAAGTACCTAAGTAAACGTCTAAGAGCAAACCAGTGCTCCCTACTTGGGTTATGGGTATATCTACTAAGTCTACTAACTGCATATGCAATATCAGGCCGAGTACAATTCATAAGAAACATTAAACTCTCAATTATCTTAGCATAATCAGATTGTGAAACACTTTCTTCCCTATTTTTCCTCAAAGTTATGCTAGCATCATATGGAGTTCTTACTGGCGATACTTCAAAGCTATCAAATTTCTTCAAAACTTTCTCTACATAATGTGATTGTGTTAAAATGAAACCCTTTTCAGTGTTATTAACCTTAACACCTAAAATCACATCAACTTCACCCAAATCCTTCATTTCAAAATGGGAGGAAAGGAAATTTTTAGTTTCATTAATGGCATTCATGTGTGTACTAAAAAGCAACATATCATCTACATATAAGCAAATGATTACGCAATCAGAACCAAACAATTTAGTATACACACATGTATCCGATCCATTAGGCACAAAACCAAATCCAAGCAAAGTTTTATGAAGTTTATCATACCACTGTTTTGGTGCTTGTTTAAGGCCATATAAAGATTTCTTAAGTCTACACACTTTATGTTCTTGACCAGGAACAATAAAACCAGGAGGTTGTTCCATATAAATTTCTTCTTCTAAGTCGCCATGTAGAAAAGTCGTCTTTACATCCATTTGATGTACAAGTAAATTATGAATAGAGGCTAATGCAAACAAAGTGCGAATAGTGGCGATCTTAGTGACAGGTGAATATGTATAAAAGAAATCTTCACCAAATTTCTGTTTAAACCCTCTAATCACAAGTCTAGCCTTAAACCTTTGAATTGAACCGTCAGCATTCAGTTTCTTAGTGAAAATCCATTTACAACCAATGGAAGAAAACCCTTTAGGTAGATTTACCAATTCCCAAGTGTGATTAGACATGATAGATTCTAATTCACTATTCATAGCATCTTTCCAGAAACTAGCATCAATTGATCCCACAGCTTCCTCATAAGTTTTGAGATACTCATCAATCATATAAGCATACAACAAAGGCTCACATAATTTATCCAAATCCTGAATTTCAACAAGATAAGTAATAAAATCAGGACCAAAACTAGTTTCTTTTCTACGTCTTTTGCTAGTTCGAATTACAGGTAATTCTGTTGTAACAGTAACAGCAGGCCAAGACATAGGAACAGAAGTAGGAACAACATGGGAAATATCATTTTTCTTCATAGGAAAAACATGCTCAAAAAAATCAGCATCTCTAGATTCACATATAGTTCTATCACTCATATTCATGAATCTATAAGCAGCACTATTAAGAGCATAACCAATAAACACACAACCAATGGTTTTAGAACCAATATTAGTATGTTTAAAATCTGGTAAACCAACCTTAGCAAGACACCCCCACACTTTCAAGTATTTAAGGTTAGGCGCATAGCCTTTCCATAATTCATAGGGGGTTTTGTCTAATTTCTTATGAGGCACGCGATTAAGCAAATAATTAGAGGACAAAACGGCCTCCCCCCACATGTTCTCAGGTAACCCTGAACTTAAAAGCATAGCATTCATCATGTTCTTAAGGGTCCTATTCTTGCGCTCGACAATCCCATTTTGTTGTGGGGTATAAGGAGCAGAGAGCTCATGTATGATACCATTTTTCTCACAAACTTCCTTCAAGAAGGTTGTACCATACTCTCCACCCCTATCGGATCTTAATCGTTTTATTTTCCTATCTAACTGATTTTCTACTTCCGCTTTGTAAATCAGAAACATTTTTTCAGCCTCATCTTTAGTCCTTAAAAGATATACCTGGGTATATCTCGAATGGTCATCAACAAAAGTTATATAATATCTTTTGCCACTTCTACTCTCAGTGTTTTTAAAGTCAGCTAAATCTGTATGAATTAATTCTAATAATTCAGTTACTCTCTCGGTTACAGATTTAAATGATTTTCTGGCATGTTTAGCTTCTACACAAATTTCACATTTAGAGAAACCATTGTCCACCAAATTAGGAATCAAGTTCATGCTTTTTAGCCTTTTAACAGAATTGAGATTTAGATGTCCTAATCTAGTATGCCAAAGATCAATGGACTCAACAATATAAGCAGAAGTAGAAGCTTTATTAGTAACGTCCTCGATAACGACAGAGTCTAAAACAAATAGCCCCCCATTCAGATAGCCATTCCCTACATATTCTCCATTACGGGTTAATACAAGTTTATCAGCATTAAAAACTAACTTAACCCCAGCTTTGTTAAGAAGTGCACCCGAAATTAAGTTCCTGCGTAGAGAAGGCACATAAAGCACATTTTGTAAAGCTAAAGTTTTTCCAGAAGTTAATTTCAGAGATATTTTCCCTTTACCAAGCACCTCAGAACTACTAGAGTTACCCATGAACACCTGTTCACCATCACCAGCATTCTGAAAATCAGAAAATAGGGTCCTGTTGGCACAAAAGTGCCTAGAGGCACCAGTGTCAACAATCCATTCAGTATTGTTACTGACCAGATTCACCTCAGAGATGACAGCAGCAATGACATCTCCAGATTCAGCAATGTTGGCCTGGTTGCGAGGCTGGTCCTGGTTGTTCTGTCCATCTTTGCGTTTGAAGCATTGATGAGCTCTATGTCCAGGTTTTCCGCACACATAGCATAGGCCCCTAGATTGTTGTTTCTGGATCTTGCCGTTCTTCTTGAAAGGTCCAGGCTTCTTGTTGTTATTTGGTCTCTGTCCCTTCTTAGAGTTTCCAGCAGCATTAGACCTGTCAAATTTAGCACCAGAAGATTCCACAAGGTTAGCCTTAACAGAAAGTTCATTGACAGAGGAAGAGGAACCCTTCTCCTTGAGGCGGTTTGCCTCCTCGATCTTCATATGTCCGATTAATTCCTGCAAGGTCATATCTCTCTTCTTGTGTTTGAGATGAGCCCGATAGTTTGTCCAAGATTCGGGCAGCTTATGAATCAGGACATTAGCCTGCAGCACTTCACACATTTTCATCCCCTCAAGGAGGATATCAGCAACAAGGTTTTCATATTGATGAACTTGTGGCATGATAGGTTGGTCATCCACCAACTTGAACTCTAACCAGTCTCCAGTCACGTACTTCTTCTTCCCAGCATCATCAGCACCATATTTCAACTCAAGTGTCTCCCATATAGACTTAGCCGATTTGTTTTTGATGAACAGATCAAAAATCGGATTAGCCATATGAGATAACATATGACCACGAGCCATCTTGTTGTCCTTACCATACTTCTCAATGGCTCCAGCATCATCCACCTTACCCTTATCCTTCTTTTGCCCAGGAGAGGCATCAAGGACCACTGACGGAGTCACAGGAGTGGAAGGTTCAGCAGCAGTAGTTGGAGTGGGAGCATCAGAAAATAGAACATAATCAACCTCCAACTGTTCAAGAAAAATCAGAACCTTTTGTGACCATCTCTTGTAATTAGAACCATCAAGAGCTTCGAGTTTGGATAGGTCAGGGATGAATTTCGAAAGAGAGGCCATTTGTGGTGGTAATACAGTAAAATGAAATCGCTTCTAAACTGTTAGAAAAAGATACTGTAAAACCAAAAATAAACAAAGAAAACAAGAAAGAATGTGGGCCGAATGATTTACTGTAAAATAAGATTGTTGTGTCGTGGTACGAAGGCCACTGCCTTAGAAGCGATTTCGCCCGGACTAGTGCAGTCAGAACAAGGCGTCGCCCCCCAAGGTTAGCACAACACTCCTCTATTCCGTGCACTCGCAATGGAAGAGTTGGAACTCAAAGAAAAATACTACTCAGTTGAGTTTTGGAGGAAGGAAAACGGTTTCTGATGGGATCATAAACTGATACAATATTCAGCATATAAATAACCCAAGGAGAAGAATTTGTAACTGATGTAATCAAGCCAGTCATTAAACCAAGGAGGAAATCAAGGGATGCCATTAAAACGAAATTGTAACGTTTTGTTTTGTATAACTGAAGAGTTGGATTCGTAACTGACGAATCTCATAAACCTGGATTCTCAGTTACGACTCGGCCGAAAAAGTAGACCCCACCACGCACGTGTCACGAACACGAACACGAACCGAACGGACGGACGGCGGCGGCGGCGCGCGCGTGGGAGAGTCTCCTTTCCAACTCAACTAAACCATACAAAAACATTGGAGTATATAAACCAGGGAACCTTTTGTAAAACTACCAATGTGGGACAAAAGCCTTTTACTCACAAAGAGAAACCCACTTGCAAACACCTTGAAACCTTGGCATTCTTTCCAACACTCATCGTTCACAACTATCTTTCCGCGTTGGCTTATAGTTCGACGACGGGATAACTGGCCAAAGAATTTAAAACTGTTTCATTTCTAAGGCGAGATTCGAACCCTCGAATTTAGATAAATGAGTCCCTACCACTCAACTACACCTCCTTAGTCATCTTTTTCTTTAACTGAAAGGCAAATCTCTTTGAGTTCAGCTTATACTTGAACTAAATGAACTTGAAATTTCTGCAGTTGCGTGTTATCCAAAAATCTGCATACACAAAGTTAACTAATTAGTCGTATGTAAAGTAAAAAGTTACCTAAAGAGTTAGATACTTAGATTCTATGTTATTCAAAATAGAAAAATTGTACCAGTTTTTGGGACCAGGTACCTGCTGGGTACTCGAAAGAACCAATTCCAAGATCCAGTTTATGAGTTTTATACTTTGATGTGGCATTGAGTTTTATTAATTATTGTTTTTGTATTTTCGTTTTTGGGTTCTAATATTATGGTATTAGGTAAATTTTAGCAATAGATGGTTTATTAAAGAGAGTTGTATAAAATAATATTAAATTTTGGGGAAAAAAAGAGAACAAAAAAGTCTATGAAAAAGTGAAAATGGGTATTTGGTTCCGGAATCGGTACCCGCCAGTTTCGGTACTATTTACCAGATTTCAGGATCCGTGATAACCAGTTTCAGTATCAGTTCCCAAATTTCAGAACCCGTAGTAACCAGTTCCAGGTATTTTAGGCGAGTACCCACCCATGCTCACCCCTACTATGTGGAATGCCTCAAAACTCTTGAAAAATGGTCGTGCGATGCACGAATTGAGTATTGATATCATGTTAACTAAAAATAATAGTTTAATTTTGTTAGAACATTTATAGTGTATGAACTGATAAAAGATACTATGTATTATAGTTTCATCCACTCTGAAATCCTATTAATAGTGGAACTCCACTATAACCATTATGCCTTTGGATACCTACATATATAGAATCATGGGATGCCTACAACTGATTATGGTAGTTTCAGCTTAAAAAATTTCGAACAATCTTGGACGATAACTTATGAGCTATGATTAAATATAAGGTACCTATTAAAGAAAAATACTTGCAACTATATAATTATGATAACATTTATATATATAAGAGATACACTCCACCTATAATACGAAGTCTAATAGACTGAAACTTATATAACAACCCGTCAATATTGACTTAAAACACTTATTCTAGCCTAATTATTATTTAATCATATGATTACCTTGTTGGGCTAGTATTCTAATTTCTTTGTGATTTATCTACTACTTTAAGAGAGTCCAATATAATGACAATAGGAGAACCAATTAGTTATAATAAAAATTCAGCCTAAGAATAAAATTGGAGTAAAGAAGGGAATTTAATACTCCATTACAATCCGTTGAACATGAATCGGTAGAATTCGTAAAAAGCCTAAGAATAAAATTGGAGTAAAGAAGGGAATTTAATACTCCATTACAATCCGTTGAACATGAATCGGTAGAATTCGTAAAATGCCCATCACATATTGATGAAGGATGAAACCACTATGTACCCTTTCATCCATGGTATACACTATACTCCATTCCATGCATACATCCACCATAAGTTTATTCATATAAAACAATTTTGCTAATGATCACGTCACGTAAGACGTAACCATACAACTTTTTCCTCTAAAAAAAGATATATGTACAATAATTTTATTTACATAGTTTTGGCTAACTAAACAAAAATAGCAACATAAATAAAGGATAGGAGTACTACACACGGCTCTTGATTCACCACTTTGTCTCCAAGTGTCTATCAAACTATCAATATGTGAGTTATACTCCCCTTTCTATCTAGCTACATAGAGCCTCTCCCCTTTTCTCTCTCTCTCTCTCCCGCCCCTTCTCTCTCTCTCTCCTGCCCATTCTCCCTCTCTCCTGCCCCGAAATCTCACCTGTCTCTCTAAGCTCCATGAAACTCCGTAAAGCTGGGAGTATATAAAAATTTGCGTACCTACTCTCTGTACAATTTGTTTCACTTCCCCTCAAATCTAGCCCTTTAAATGCTTGGTCATATTTTCTTCCCCTTTACACGGCATTATGCAGGTAGACGATGCAAAGCAAATTTTTGCTCCCTTTTTGAATCTTTAACCTGTAAACTAAATTGGAAGGAGAAATAAACTAAGTTAGACACACATATCTGCAGATTCTGCACCTGTCAACTATATTATTGGTTCAAACATCAAAATTGGAATAGCTATAACAAATTAAATATTCATGAACATTAAACAAAGTGGAGAAGGGGTTTGCTGACTCATTGAGTTTGAGAGTTCTGTTCCAAATTATATATTTACCAACGTGGTGTGAAAAATTAGGGTGTGATGTGCTAAATTTATAGGGGTCTGTCATTGATAGAGTTTTTGCTGACTACAAATTCTACTTTGGTTAGAATTCAATGCCAACGCCAGCGCCAGCTTTATAAAATATTTAATCAAATGTAATAGCAATTGAAGATGCTAACTATCAATAACATAAAAGGGTAAAGAAAAAAAAGAATGATTAATGTCTTTGAGGCAAACATTAAGACGTAAACAATATATTACAAAAGCATTGAGATTGGGTGATTCAAAGCATGAATTTATATACCTTCTATAGAAAACAAAGCCATGAACACAGTACATATATAAGTAGGCTAAAACAAAAAAGAAGAAGAAATAGCCATCATTAAGCTTAAGTGATCGAACTTTTCATATAAGGATGAGAAGGACATGAGAGCTTAAAACCTTCATATTTTTTTTAATTTTTTTTAATTTTTTATTTTATAATCGTATGTACGTAAGAAAAAGTTACATAGTGAAAGAGCTAAAATATTCAAAGGGAAAAAATTACATATCTCTTGTGATACCGCTAGTATGCCCTGAAACAACATTTAAAAAAGTAAGTGAGAATCTAAACAAAAAAAACATTGATTGCTAAGAATTTCCCACAATTATAATGAATGCAAAACTTATGAATAATGATCATCAAGATTTAAAAAACACAAAAGCAATGAATTGGATTCTAAAAGCATGAATATATAAATTTATTATACAACATGCAACTTAACTTACGTGACCATAGCTATAAACATAATTTACCCACTCGGTAGAGAAGCATACCTATAAAAGTAAGACCACTAATTAACCTTCAATGTTAGCAATTCTGGATAATAATATAAAAAGTTATTACTACAGAAAAAAGAAGAAGAGAACTATACCTCAAAAAGAACAATAGACCACATTAATCTGCATTCTGCACATGTCAAATACTATATTATTAGCGCAAACATCATAATAGGAAAAGCTAGCTATAATTTTTTCATAAACATTAAACGAAGGCCAAGGTAGGAGCCCATGATTATCATCGAATGATAGTCCAATCTATGTATAGTAAAGATTATAACACAATTGCTCATAAAAAATAAAATAAAATTAAACTAAAAAAGTTACCTACCAGCCTTGTCAATCTATACATGCACCATGTTACACAACCTGCAATACATAAACAAACCTAATTATTATTAGAAGAATTACTCCATGCATTGACAATAATAAACAGAGAATTAGGTAGATCAGAGAAGGAGAGGGGAAGCAATTAAAACCTACGAAAAAGAGGGGAATGGGGAACATATATATAATGTCTTGATTTTTGACTAATAGAGACATAATGCTTTTAACTTCTTATTGTTATTTCCTAAAACTCTATTGGTTAATCAAAAAGGAGTCAAAAACCTAAGTGATCTAAAGGTTTGTTCAGTCTCCTATATTGATCGCAATTCAGTATTCTATTGACAATTATCTTCTATGCATGCGTTAATATAGGTTTTATTTATTTTAATTAATGGTTGCCTATGTGGCACGTCTCAGAAGGCTCGAAAAATGCCACGTTTATATATATACGCTAGTGTTAAAGTCCGTGCGATGCACGGATTCATGTCGATATACTTGTGTTAGTTGATGTTTTATTTTATATATAAAATATGTTTTTAAGTTTAAACTATTGTTTGAAGAGTAGGTAATAGTCTTCTATTAGAACTGCACTACTTATCATCAAATGTTTTATAGTAAATTTTATCTTCAAAGAGTTGTAAGCGTTCTTTTTGTTAAAAACGTTTATTTTATGTTTGTAGAGGAGTAAAATTCTATGTGATCACATCTAAAATCTCCTATTATTATTATTATCCTAACACTACTGATTCAACGTAACAATGCAGTTTTTTTAAAAACTTAATCTCTTTATTTGTTCATAAAAATTATTTGATTAATTTTTAACTTTATTGTGTTTGCGCTTAGGTGGCGCATCCTACCTTTTTACTTATTAAATTAAATTATTCTTTTACGTGTCACTCTAAATTTTCCACGGATGTGGCATGCCTCAATACTCTTGAAATTAAAAATGCCTCCTTAATATTAATATATATGTTCTAAAAGTATTGTAAATGCATCTCGTTCGGAAAGATTTTTCAATCCAAATCTGATGGTGTAATTATTGTTATTTTTTGAGATGTATAGAAAATATTATACATGATTTTGAATATTTGACGATGCTAAGACTCCTAAACGTTTTACACCAGTTATTTTTTT
Source organism: Tetragonia tetragonoides (assembly GCA_038025085.1). Classification (NCBI taxonomy): domain Eukaryota; kingdom Viridiplantae; phylum Streptophyta; class Magnoliopsida; order Caryophyllales; family Aizoaceae; genus Tetragonia; species Tetragonia tetragonoides. The sequence continues at coordinate 12,401,243 of CM076142.1, forward strand.
ATCATTATATAGGACTCCTAAACGTTTACACCAATTCATTTTGAAGTACTTTTCAATGTGAATATAGTATTGTTTTTGGAGGTTTCTATATTTGGTTCTATTAGATTAACAATGAGTCATCTCTTGTGAGGTTGCCTCAACATGACCTCATGAGGCCACCTCTATACCCAAGCATGACATCATTGTTGACGTTATGCTTATTTGAGATGCCTCACATTGAGACGACCTCATATAAGAATTTGTATTAGATTAATAGTACTTTGTATAAATATAATGTAAATGCATTTCACTTTTTGATCCGAATTTCATGGGTGTAAAATATTAATTTTATTTTATATATTTGACAAAGATATAGTACCAATAATACCATCATCAAACTCTAGTGATTTAGCACATAACAACCTCTATTTTTTTTTTATTATATCCAAAATATTAATTTCATTTTTATTTACTTCTTTACTTGAATGCTAATCCTAGCGTTGCATAGTTTGATATTATATTATCAAAAAATATTAATGTGATATGAATCTAAGGAATGGAGTACAATCCAAATCAAAATCAAACACCACTGAGCAATTGATTACAATCCTAGAAAAAAGTCAAACGCAATAAGTCTATTTTATATATATATGATTCTAAAGTAAACATAAGTTTACTACAATCTTCTCTCGAATTATTGATAAATTAAAAAGCTAATTGTAGCCCTTGACCATTGTACATTAGGGCATTTAATTTACTGATTCCAAGTGCAATGTTTGATCTAACGCACTCCCTATCCCTTAGCTTTTTAATACTTTCTCAAAGTTTCATCTTCAACTATATAAACAGAAAGATAACACCAATGGGATAAATTATAATCATGTACATTTTATATTATATTTGTACTATATTAAAACAGTACATATTCTTCAAAATCAAACGACACCTCAAATTTGTTGTAGAAATAAAAAAAGATAAATCTGTTCTTAATTATTTCCTGTCCTTAATATTCTAAACTTTTGTGTAGTGTGCCCGTATGGAACCATATTATTTGAAAAGAATTTGGTCCCAAAATATATTAGAAAATATTGCACTAAACAGTGTAGTTTACAATAATCCAACTTCTTGTTAGGATAAGTCTTTTCAGAAGGCTTGATTACTTGAAGGCGTCCTACTCTCCCACCCCTTCCTTGTTATTGTATTCCTTATTCAAAGATACTCCTTATTGATTGAAAAATATTGCAAAACTTAGTACTTGTATTTTTATTTTTTTTGGTGGGAGCAAAACTTAGTCTCTAGCGATGGATATTTATAGGATCTAATACTACTATTATACTTCCTGCAGACCACAAATAATATTAATTTACATCAGATCACTACAAAAAAAAATTAACTTTAGTGGCAAATTATTTGTGGCTAAAAAAAAAATTGCCACAATTCATAAAGCCCGAAAAAAATTTGGTGGTAAAGTTAAAATTGCCACATCTTCACCTAATTTCGTGGCAATTTAGAAATAATGCCACGCATTACCAAAAAAAAAAAAGAAAAAAAATGCCACAGATAGAGTCGAGCAAAAACACGAGAATCAATCAAACACTAACCCTCGCTTCTCCTCCTCCTTTCTCTTTCACTCTCAGTCCCCTGTCTCTCCTTTTCTCATTCTCCCTTCAACAAGAATCAATCACCAAATTAGTTCGCTGATTTCTCATTCTCCCTCAAATATTCTCCAATTTCGAAAAGCTTCATTTTTCTCTCTCTTCACCATTTTCGCTGGTTATTTCGACTTTTCTCTCTCCTCCCTTTGCAGTTCGAGTTTTCACCGTTCAATTGGCGTCCTCCATTTGCAGTTCGAGTGTTTTCACCATTCGATTGTCGTTTTTCGTCTCAGAATACCCTAGGTCAGGTAATTTCGATTTTTCAAATCCTAATTTAATGATTTTTAGTTTGTATTCAACTGGTCAATTGAAATAGATCGAGAATTACTGTTTGATTAGCCGATTTCATGCTCGAATTTGCTTTTTATGCTTGCTTCTGCTTCGATTTTGCTCAGTTTTCGAATGTTTATGGATTTTGCTCAGTTTTTGAATGTTTATGGATTTTGCTCAGTGTTAGAATTACTTAATTCAGTGTTAGCAATACTCAAGGTTTTATGTTTGTGAAATTTTAGGTGTTTCTGATTATTGTTTTAGTTAGGTATATATGCTAATTGGATTACATTGGAGTATACTTGTTGATTCTTACTATAAATTGAGTTCAATTGACTGTATCAAGCTTCAGCTGGTCCTTTAGATAGGATTCAGGGTAATAGAATTTCAATGAGCAACCTGTCAGTTCCCTAGATCTCTCTAATCATTTACACTTAATGTAATTGATGAATAATCGGATGACTATGTGATCTATGATCTACCATCTTTCTTGTCCACGTTATTCACCCCCTACAGTGCACAAACTGTATATGTTTGGTTTCAATTCAGCTTTTGGTGCTTGTGAGTTGTGACTAATTGTTATACTGAATGGGCATAGTATGTTATCCCCAGCTAGTTGATAAAGTTAATCATGCATCTTATCTGGACAGGTTCAAATATGTGTTGTCATTACAATAACAAAGGCAATATTATTGGTGGGGAGATTTAACTCAAGCATGATTGTCTAAATTAGCTTCACATATAGCTATCATGCTAATGTTAGCTAGAATAATTCTTTATTGGAGCTGTGTTATGATCTAAATTAGAAAGGATTCTTATGCTTTCAAGTTCTGAGACTAGATCTAGAGTCATTTTGAAGAGGATCGTGGTGCTGTGTTCAATGATGAATCATGAACTTTGAGATTCACATATTTAGAATTTTTATTTTCCATTAAACAAGCTGCTACTAGTATGCAAAATTCCATGAAATTGATGGCTGATCTCTGCGAGAATTTGCAATAATGACATACATGTACAGCCTCTGAGTTTTCAGTTTGTGGTAAAGTCCTCCTTAGTTGTTAACTGAACATATAATTGTTTTCCTGAGCTGTTGAGATTGATGTTTAGTATCTGTGTGTTTGCAGGTCGTGTGAGACAATTGTGTTGTCACTGTCCAAAGTGTCCCTGCTGCAAAGGCAAAAGGAAAAGTGTATCAGGTGAGGATATTGAAAAAGGTGGCTGCTGATGCTATGGTTTCTTGACCAAGCTGCCTTTTGTTTTTTTCTTCCTAAGATATGCTGAATTTTGATCTAAATTAGAAATGATCCTCGTGTTTATTTATTTGTGTCTGAATGATATCATGGTTTAATTGCAGGTGAATTGAAATTTTCTTTTTTTTTCTTTAATCTCTTAAAAATGGTGGATAACGATACAAGTTGGATGAAACACAATAGTTTTAATGATAGATGTACACCTGAGTACCGTAATGGGGTTGAAGAATTTCTGAATTTTGCATTTGCAAAGGCAGAGAGGTCCGGTACAATAAAGTGCCCTTGCATTCATTGTGATTTGCGCACTTTTTATAATGGGAGACAGTTAACTATTCACCTTCTTTATGCTTATCTTGTTACTTTCTTCTTTATATAGGCAACGCAGATAGGATGGGCAACATCAGGAAAGAAGAACTTTACAAGGCTTGTGCAATCCTAAAGGTGGTTTATTTTATAAGGAGTAAGGCTAACGTAGTCATCTGTGGTCATTTCTTAAGTCATTACATGAAAACTGTTGCCTGCTTGTGACCCTTTTACCGTAACTTGCTGCGTATTTTAATGTTTATGTGGGCTATGCCCCTCCTGGTGTAGGAACTAGAGAGTATGATATGTTGAAAAAATTGGTTACTATTTTTGCAAGAATCACCCTGATTTTGTTAAAGTATCTGAGTACTTGCTCTGAGGTGGTAAATAATCAGAATTTATGTGAACTTGTTTCAAATATATTTTCTGGTTTTGAATGCAGATTCCCCTGAATTTGTAGTGTTTCAAGTGCTAATCCTTGACCATCCGGAGCTGCAGGTTTAACAAGCATAACTTTCTTTAAACCTTTTTTTAAAAAAAAAATCATTTATATAATACTACTGAGAGTCTGAGACATATACTGAAGTGACAAGTATTGTGCTTGCTGTGACTAGGATGGCTTTGGCAAAGTGTGGAACCACAATTTAATTGCTCAACTTATTGAAGATAGTATCAGATCTCTTGGCATTGATTTGGTGAGGTGTTATTTCTTCATATGTGGCACCCTTCTTTTCTATCTATCATTTGCTTTAGAATTTGTAGTGTTTCTACTCTATTGATACCTTGCAAAAGAGACGCTGGTTTTGTTGTCCCCATTTGAAAACATGCACCAGAACAGTTTACATGACATTGGTCTGAGTGGATTAATGGAAGCTCAAATAGCTTTTATTACATTTAATGTTTCACTTTTATGCTTTGGTTACTTCAGTGATGAGCTTTTTCTTTTTCTTTCCTTAGTGATTTTGTTTAGGTATCTAAACTTCCTACATGATTGATGGAAATGCAAAAGTAAAATTTCTGTGTCTTGTAAGAGGAAGTTCTTACTTAATTCTCAACACAGTACTATTGAAGCCTGGGAACTCATAAGTTGCATTTTCTTTCTTCTAGTTCTTTGTTTGGGTTCATTGAATCTGTTTTTCTGTCTTCTGATCTAAAATTGATTATCTCCACAACAGTTTTTATGTACTGTATGTGGAAGCACTGAGAATATACTAGTTAAAGCTGATGCAAAAAGTTTCCATCCTCTCATTGTTCTCAGGTCAGTACCAACATATTGCGCAAGTATAGTGGACCAATTGATGTCTGGTTGTCCAGGTACACATTTACATTGGTGACCATATATTTTTGGTAAGTAAAATATACCCTTGTATGTTTTCCAATTCGTTCTGTTTTCATGGTTGAGTCTCAATAGTTGTCTGTATCGTTAAATCTCTTGCAAATGGGTCTTTCTTGCTGATTCTAGCTAGGTTGGATGCTTTTGATGTACGGCTGCTATGATTATCACAACAAATTCAATGGAGATAAGGCTGCTAAAGATTACACTATTCTTTGGAATTTGTTTGGTTTCAGTTACAAGGGTAATTGTGCTGTAATTTGCTGAATTTTGGTCTGTATGTCAATGTCTGGTTGTGTAATCAGACCTTAAGGTCAGTTTGGATCTCTTAAGATCAATGCATTCTGGTTGTGTAATCAGACCTTACAGCTCAGTTTGAATCTATTGTGATCAAAGCATTCTTGTAAACTGATCAATGCATTCTTGTATACTGATCAATGCATTCTTGTATACTGAACTTGAATATGGAAAATTGGAGGCAAAAGGATCAGAGAGGCGAAAAATATCTGCATTGGGATGTTATGTATTGTGGCAAACTAGAATTTGCCACTAAATATGGCTCTCTTCATGGGGAACGGATTCTCTAGAGTTTTTTCTCTAGAGTTTCTCTTTCTTTCACCATTAGATTAGAGGGGGGGTTTTGGAACCATTGGATTAGAGGGGGTAACTTTTGGAAAATTGGTAGTTATAGGAGAGAGATAGACACAAAAAAAGAACTCTACAGAAACTCTAGAGAAGGGAACTCCAGAGGATCTAAACACCTCTTCATGTAGTATTGTGGCAAAAAATAAAAAGTTTTTTTGGAAAATGGTAAGCTGTATATTCCATCATCCAAGGGATACCAATGTGGTACCCTTAAAAACAAATAACCAGTACAAGTGAAGGGATGCCAGAGAAGCATTCCCAGGATCAAATACAGAAGGAATCAGTACAAAAAAAAAAAAAAGTTGCAAAATGAAATAGTGATAGATTTCAATTTGCTATTAAATCTCTTTGTGGCAAAATTTCAATTTGCCACTAAATCTTTTGTTGCAAAATTACAATTTGCCACTAAATCTCTTTGTGGTAAAATTACAATTTACCACCATACTTTTTTGTGGCGAAAAAGGTTTTGCCTGTTTTTGCCACTCAAAAGCCTATGTATAGTGGTAAATTTGAAAATTGCCACAAAGAGCTATTGTGTTGCACTACTTGTGGCAACCTTGTGGCAAATTTTCATTTTGCCACCAAAGCTTTTTGTGGCAATTTTTTATTTTATTGTGGCAAAAAAAAAAATGCCACTAATCTTGCTTTTTCTTGTAGTGGATTTTTTGCAGTCTTCAAGATATTATATTGATTACATATTTAACTTTGACCCCAAAAAGTACATCAATCATAAGTCATATGCAATTATGCATGTGGGTGGTAGTACAGATCAGAAAATTTTCGGATAAAAACATGTAACTTCATTCGATTCCCACATAAGATATGTATATACACGTATCTAATTGCACCTCTCAAACTCTCATGTATAGAGATTAGCAACCCAGCAAATAAAGTAAATCTTCTACAACTTTCAATCTAAAATAAAGAACAAATTAATCCCTTTATCATTGCTAACTCCGATTCATCCGTACACTCCTATTGATAATCATGTACATTAAAAATGACAATACAACTTAATACTGGGAAGAACATCATTGATCTTGTAAACCGCAAAGCAAAAGTAAACTACATATGGAAGAAGCAATATCCGCATCATTGCTCACCCCTTGCAAATATATAATTCCTTATCTTTAATTATTAAGCTGAAAATAAATAAACATTATTCAACGTAAGACAAAAATTACGTACAAATTCGTCATATGTAGAACTATGTAGTTATTATTTAAAGGTTTATAAATCATACACGAAAGCTAAAAACTTGAATTGAATGAACAGGGAGGAAAAAAAGCTTACTTATAATGTAGACTTTTGTCATTCTTGAACAATTATATTACTCCAAAACCTGCAAAAGGTAATTATAATCAAATCAATAACCTTCTTAATTGAAATTAGTGTACAACTAATTCAAAAAAAAGTGATGGAGGAATGGGGGAGGAATGGAGGCGCTGTCGACTACTTGCAACATGGGGTTGGGGATTGCCATATATATAACAAAAGTACATTAGCTAATTTAGTCTCCTATAAGGATTACAATACTTGTGATTGTGACCATCAGACGTTTTGCTCAGATTTGCTATGTTAAAGAAGCTTTGTACTACGACTCTAACTCTATTAAACTCAATCTTTTATAAATAAAAAAATTTGCCTATTTTTTCTTTTTCCTATGTGGCATGCTTCAGAAGGTTCGAAAAATGCCAGCTTTATATATATACACTAGTTTTAAAGCCCGTGCGATGCACGAGTTCATTGTTAATACACTCGTATATGATGTTTAATATATTTATAAACTATTATTTCATTAGCTTATACAATATTGTTTTTTTAAAATAAATTATAATCCAACACTTTCTATTTAATATATAGAGTAATAAAGTAACTTTTATTATTATATATGTCAAAATTGAATCCTTTATTTGAAAAATTATAAAGTGATATTTATATGCATAAAAATCAATATATAAACATAGAAAAAGAAATACGTCGAATGAAACTTAGGGGGCTACGGCTAATTGGATGAGGCAGATGTGAAAGAGGGATATTAATCTTATATGGTGTAGGTTCTCATGTATACTCATATTAGGACTCCAAGTGTTTGTAGACCTTCAGAGTCAAAACTTCTCACTATACCATTTTACATGCACTATTATTATGAGTATTATTTAATTTTTTGATCTTAGTCTAAATTGTTTTGTTGTTAATTCACATACAAAACGTAAGTAGGGGGAAGACCGACTGGAAGGGGTGAGATTTTTTATTATTTTATTTTTAAAATCTCACACACTTTGAGTTTTAATAACTCTCTAATTGTCAAAAGTATTATCAGATACCATAAGAAATATAAATTTAACATAGACATCTACTTTACATCTTCATAAAAATACTTACTTATATGTTCTATATATTGTAATTAAGTGCATCTCGTTCTGAAGTATTTTTCGATCCGAATCTAATGGTGTAATTTGTGTTATTTTTTGAGATGTGTTATATATGATCTTTGAATATCTGATGAAGATTTGTTATAACCTTTATAAAATTCTAGTGGTTTATCAATATCTAATTTTACACCGATGAGGATGGTAAGACTCCTAAACATTTTACACCGATTATTTTTTGTTATTATCTCCGCTTATAAAGATATAAATCATTTTAATTGTGATTTTTCAAAAGTATTATGTAAAACGAATCTAACAAAAAATTGTTGAATGCATAAAAGTGACTACAAAAAGAAAAAAATAAAACAGGAAAAGTTAATCAATCAATACAAATAGCAACACACCTTGAAAGCTTTGGGGGCAGGGTCGTGGAGGTGAAGATCAGATTTGGCAAGGTATATATAAATTTTGTGGGATTGATAGTATTAGTTATGTAGTATGATACATATGAAGGACTAAAAGATAGGCTTAGCCAATTAAGTGATAGATTTTGTGGGCAATGATAGTAGTATGATACGTATAAGAAGTCTTATTATTATTCATTACATCTTGTTCAATATCTTTTAGATAAACTAAGCAATTACTACCTTCTTACATCTCCTAATAGTAGTCTGATAGGTATGAAGCACCGGTTGTCAGTAGCCATTAACATTATACTCCTTGCAAATTTATCTCTTTTACTCTATTCAGATTTGATATTGAGGATGATGTATTAATTATTCCCCCTATATAGCATACTCCATGCTTTTTCGCTTAGATGACACCCCTCAATGCTTCCGAAAAATGCTTCCTTTAACTATTAAAGAGAAAAAAAAAAAGACTAATCATATTGTATATGCATATCATTTTAAAGTACTTTCCGAGCCAAATTTTATGGTATTAAATTTAAGATTTCTTGAATTGTATAAGCAAAGTTATATTGAATTCCAACTTTAATAAAAAGATAGAGTTTTTGTCCTAATATACCATTCCAAATCAAACTCTATTTTTTGTCTTTATCCTCGCTTAGGTGGCGCGCTCTTAAAATTCGCGCCTATGTGGCACGCCTCATTGCGCCCAGAATATGCCTCCTTTATATATACTAGTTTAAAAGCCCGTGCGATGCATGTGTTGGTGTCAATACTATTTTGTTTATGTGCCCGTGCGATGCCCGAGTTGTGAGTTAATAGCATGTTAGTTGTCACTAAATAAAAAGAAAGATTATTTTTGCATGAGAACTTAAATCAATTAAAAAGTTTATATACTATTCTATATATTTGGGTTTCGATGGGGTGACCCGTATAGACATTTTAATTATTATTTCAGTATGAAGTGCCACCCTATAAAAAAAATGATTCCACACCATCCCGTCATCGATCAATCCTCCACCCAACCATTCGAAGTGCCACCCTAGTAATCATGCTTGTGCGATGCACAGGTTAAAATCTACATGCTTTTGTTCTTTTCTTTGTTTATTTAATTCTTAAATATCATATTTTAAAATCATAGTAGAAATTAACATTGGATACAACTTATACGTGAATTGTAAACATTCCATAAATGTATCTCAATTTTGAAGTACTTTTTGATGCAAATATGATGGTGGGTTTTTTGAGATAGGTTGTAAGGTAAATATTCAATAAAGATCAAATCATAACGCCAATAAAAATTCTAGCGCTATTTATCATAATTCAAGTCAAACTCTACTTTTCATCATCAGAAATTTTATTTTATTTTTTTACAAAAAAAAACTTGCTTCAGTCCTATGTGGCATGTTATTATGTTTAGCGACCGCTTGATTTCATCCAAATTAAATGAAAACTGTTCTATACATGACAAAACGTACCATGTAACAAACCAATGGTATCGCTATCGATCTCACGATAAGATTAAGTTTGAGTTGATATACAATTTGATCTTATATTAATTATATGATATATATCAACCTACTTTTGCTTATCAAATGTTTTGTTTTATGTAAGAGAAACGCAATTGTTATCAGCGATATTATTAGTTGGAATAAGCTTGTATGTAGAAATGTAAAATTGCTAAAATTCTTAGAACGATCAATTTCTAAATGGGGTGACTTGTAAAATTTGCTTGAGGCAAGACTCCTTGCAATTATTATTATTGGGGTCAAGACATACACTTGTGACTCATGCTCTTTAATTAATAACCAATTATAGTGTTACGCTTATCCTCCCTCTCTTGTATGAAGAGGTGTATTTGTAGTGTAAAATTAAGTGAGTTTTCTAGTCCCATACTAACTCAAATTATTCAATTTCAGGCTTTTAGCTAAAACATATACCGTTTAATAAAACTAAAAGATTTCTTTAGTGTAAAACTACTTGTTGAGAGATAGTGAATGACTGAACTAAACTACTTGTTGAGAGATAGTGAATGACTGAACTAAAACAAACTTGTATAACTCTTATAAAACTCTAGAGGTCTATCACAACTTAAACCCGTGTATGCATAGGCTAATTACAATATTTTTATATTTATCGAGTACTTAATTACTTGCCAATTTATTAGGGAAGTATTTTCCCGATTTACTTACAAATAGATACTTTACAATAATTTGATTGGGATTCTTTTCCCCACTCTCTAAAAAAAAAACCTAACCACCCTGTCTTCTTTGATTTATCTTGCGACTACCCTCGACATTTATATGATACTAATTGTATGTCCTGAAACAACAATAATTAACTTATAAGTAAGAAAAAACAATTACAAAACATAAAAAAAAAAAACCTAACCACCCTGTCTTCTTTGATTCATCTTGCGGCTACCCTCGACATTTATATATATGGTACCAATTGTATGTCCTGAAACAACAATAATTAACTTATAAGTAAGAAAAAACAATTACAAAACATGTAGGACTCTACAACAAACAACTCGATGCAATCGATCTTATTCTAAGAGTACATAGAAGTAGTAAATTCAATAAAGGACTCTGGGAGGCGTTTCACAATCAAATAAAATTATATGTGCAATAATATTGTAAGCAATAAGCAATATAGAGGAGCAAAACGATTCACACTAATTTTGTATGTTGAACATTGTAATGCAAAGTCAATAAGAATAGTCATAACACAGCCAAACGTCATGATTTATATATCTAAGGTAACAATTACACAGCTTATCATAATATGTTTAAGTTTATCCTTTAAAAATATTAACCCATGCTGTGAGCAAAATAGTTGCACTTTTCCAAAAAACGGATTGAGTAGGTCTACACATAACATACTTTCGCTATTTTTTATACTTAGCTTTAATAGGCGTAGCTTGATCACATTCTACACCATTTAACTGAATTTGACCGAATAAACTCTAACAAATGCACCCATATTGAAGGTACTTGAAGGTTGGGAATCAATATTTATATAAATCTTAAACACATAAATTTAAAAGAAAAAAATGTTAAACGATCAATTGGAGAAACATAATTGCACAGGTCTTGGGAAGCAAAGCTGTGATATTAATAAGTTAGTATTTGTAAAATTGTAACAAAGATAAATAAGATATAGAAGATAAGATTTTATTTTTGTAAGCCAACAAATCTTATCTTTATAGGTCATCAGACGATAGCAAAATTCCAGCTTATAGACTTTCTTTGTAATTGAGTCTCTACAATGTTTAAATGTTATATTGATTGATTGATTAGACTATTTCAAAATTAAACGTACGTTTATAACTTATGAACAATTAGACTATTTTAGATTTACGTTACGTTTATAAGTTAAGAACAATTAGACTATTTTAATTGAATACTACGTTTATACCTTATGAACTACTAGTATTAATGAATACTACATCTATATTTTATGAACTATTATATTAATTATTTTAAATAAACGTTACATGTTTATAACTTATGAACTTGATAAATTTCAAAAATTACGCCTTTACAAGTGAGTACACATATAATATAAGTGAGGTTCCAACTCAAAATCAAGTGGTAATGGGTGGAGTAACCCACTTACTTATATGTATGCTCGAGACCACTAATTTTTAGTATGAAACTGAACATATCAAGATTTTTAGTATGAAACTGAACATATCAAGATTTTTAATATGAAACTGAACACATCATAATTTTTGGTTTACAAAAGTTAAACATCTGAGTTCTGATTGAGCTGCAAACAAATAACTGTACGTCATTCTCTGTCTTCTGTCCCTTTTTTCGTCTATCGTCTGGCAAATAGATTTCTGACTTTGTTCTCTTTCTAGTGTCTGGAATCTTAGCCTCTAGGTCAAAAGATAAGAGAAGAAATGGCCTATTTCACCTGGGAGGTTAGTCATTTTGACTTGAGGTAGCCAGATAATAAGAAAAGTGCTTTTAAGCAGGGATTAATGGAGCACAATGCTAGTAAACTATGTAAGTGACAGAGCTTCAGATTAAAAGAAGGCTTTCTTTATTGTCATACATGTTCATTGTGTTCAATTTTACGGTCATCCCCATCATATAATTTATGTGTGGGCACCCAAGAACTTTTTGGAGAATATATATTCATATTGTGCTATCTCAGATTTGCACTGGTGTAGATGAATTTGTCCCTTTATCGATTTAATGAATGAGATTTCCGTTTACCTTGATCAAAATATATATGAGTATAATATATAGTGGTATATATATACATATTGCAAATTGCAAAAACATATATATGTCGTTTTTGCCCAAACTTTTTTGAGGAGTCTATCATGATCCTAAAACACTCTCGGTGTCTCAGGAGGGTTATCAGGATCCCCAAAACTTCGATATCACTTATTCATTGTTCGGACCGGACCCTGACATTGATGTTATATGAAAACACTAATATACTCACCCCTCGTGAAATTAAAAGCACACAAGGAATTCCAAAAAAAAAATCCCTTAAAAAACGAGAATTTTAAGAATTTAAAAAAAAGAGAAATTTAAGAATTCAAAGTAATAATAAAAAAAATTTGGACTGTTTGACAATTTACCTAGGTTGATTGAGTTAAGCCAAACCTATAAATTTGGTATCGAAAATTGCAGAAAGATAGAGAGAGAAAAGAAGAGAGATTAACGAGGGTTTCTATTCGATTTTTCAACAACCCGTCTATCATTTGAAGAATCTCCAAATGGGGCCTTTCTTCCCAATTCTTGACAGAAAACCCACCAATTTCTTCAACTCCTACATATTGCCCATTGTTTTGCTCCTTATTGTCTTTCCCAAGCTACTTGCATCAGATCAAACAGTACGAGTCTTTTGATTTCTCTTTTCTTTGTTCATGAAATATGGTAAATTTAATTGCCATCTTTGTCAATTTATGAGCACAAGTAGTTATAGTTTCCTGGTCCATTAATGGCTTTTTCTTATATGTTGACAGCAAAAACACCCAGATTGGTTCTGGGAATGTCAAGAACTCAAGATTGGTTATTTATTGGTTTGATGCTTTGAATATATAATGTGTCTGTGAGAAGTTAGTTGAATTATTGGGTTCATACTGTTTGTGGCAATTCAGTTTAAGAAATTGGTGTTGAGGGGCTTAGGATGTGTTCTGTTTAGTTATCAACTTATAGGTGATGAATGTGCACAAATCTGATTAATGCCATTTGCTGGGTCATTTTGTATGTCATGTGATGCATATACTGGCAATTTTATTGCAAAATGTGGGATTGTTTTCATATACAATCTCTTCTGTGTATCCATCTTTGAAAATGTGATGTCTGCGGATAACATGTTAGTTTATCTGCTGGAGGCGAGATCTTCGATGTGGTTTTCTTATTTGTGTGAGTAATACATAGATTTTCTCGCTGTTTGTCATGTATTGTGTTTCAGAAATGGCCGTTCCTGAAGTAGACAAGAAATTGCTTGAAGAGCTGGAAGTGATGGGATTTTCACTGGCTAGTGCAACTCGAGCACTTCACTGTTCCGGTTAGTGCGTTTTCTGCAGCAACTGTGGCTGTGTCTTTATTGAGATAATCTAGATGTAACACTGATGATTTTTGCAATTCCTCAAAAGATCAATACGTCAAAAGATATACCACAAATACTTCTTGAATTATGTAATGCTTCTGTAGATGTGAAATTGTGAACTCACAAAGTAATCTAGCAACAACGGAACAGCCCTCATTTCTGTTTATGGCTCACCTCCTTTTTCCTTGTTTGCATCTGGCAATTCTGTATGTACTCAGTACTTGCAATTCTTCTGCAGTCCTTCTTAAACAACAATCTTAAATGCTTAGTCAAGATTACAATGTGTGCACTTCTTTGCTTTTTATCTTTACCACTTTCTTTTTCTCAGGCAATTCTCCAATTGAGGAAGCTGTAAATTGGATCGTTGATCATGAGAATGATCCAGATATTGACCAATTACCAATTGCCACTGGTATGAAATATATTTATTTGTTTATAACTTTGTGCCCGGTCATTACAGCAAATAATTCAGGAACAAATCTTGATTTGAGATATGGTATTCATGTTGTAATACTTGATAACTCAATTAACCTGTCGCTGTCTTAACTCTTGGGGGTTTACATGGGAGAACATATTGTCCTCAGTTCTCATCCTCCTTTTACATGTTTGTATATCTTCACCTTTTCCAGGGTTGGTTCTTGTATTGAATCTTGAAGCATTTGTTGACACACAATTTTGTTGTTCACTGAAAGTTTTGAACCATAGGAACACATAGAGTGTACAGATGAGGTGAAATGTAATAGTGCTGTGAACCATTGTCATGTTTGCTCCTTGTTTGTGCTATTCCAATGGAAATTCTCAGACGAAGAACTTATAGTTGTCCATACTTTTATAAGTTTCATGGTAACAGTACCTTTTGAAACCTTTTCTCTATGCAGCTTTTAAGCCATTGATTTGTTGTATTATCAGATCTTTAAACCTTGGTACTGCATCACACGATTTCAGCCTGTTGTTATGTTCGGTTGCCTGGGGTGGGTCTGATGAGGGGTTGTTGAGACAGGGGCATGACAATCCAAATACTAGAATTTCAGGTTCCTTCTTCTGTCTCTCTTCTATTTACCGTATTAAAGATAACACCTTAGTTTCTTGGCCGAAAACCTGACTTGCCTGCATGAAAGGAATTTCACATGTACTTTACTAAATTAAGTTCACAGGTAGGTACTAATTTGTTGGTAACCTTTAGTTTTGAGTTTGGACTTATTGTATATGAATGATCAGAAGTGGCATTCTTACATATAGGCCTCTGCCAAAGTTACTCATGGTCATTTATACGGATAACTTAGCGTCTTCTCCATCGTGTTCAGGTACCCGCGGACATTGATCTGGATGCTCCTGAACCATTTGATCTCTCAGAAAAAGTGAAGATAAAAGCAGAGGAACTGAGGTTATTTACTGTTTTCTGGTCTATCCTCTCATCTCCGTTCTCTGTTGCGGTCAATGAAGTTTAAAACGTACAATCGAGGAAAACTAGTTTATTGATGTGGCAACAGCTCCTGTTGTTAATTTTTTCTTGCCTGGGTTGATCGTTCAATTACTCATTATTCGCTTGTTTTGCTGAACTTAAGGAATGGAGCATATCAGTTGGCGAAAAGAGAAAGAAAAGGAATCTGAAAGAGAAAGAGAGAAGGTATGCTACTACTTTAGATAGTTATTTTAGGAGCGTTTTTTTGGTGCTAGGTTTCTTTTAAGGGTTTAACTTGTTCAACTCTTTCCTCTGTTACATGATGCCTTTTCTTTTCCAATTCTATATACCATATATATGCTCTTTCCGCCTTCCTTTTTCCATTCTGTTTTGAGAGTGAGTGCATTATTATTTTCTCTAACTTTCTGGGTTTAATAGTTCTGTTACTTCTGTGTGAGTTCTGTGTTTGATACTATGATTAAGATGCAGTAATTTGTATTTATATGTTTTTGGGACTCTCATTTCTTTGTTTCCAAGTGTAGAAGATGTTTATGCTTGTATAATGTCATAAATGTCAACCTTGAGGGGGTAGCTCAGCTGGTGAAACCTCTGAGATTTATTCCAGAGGTGCCAGGTTCGAGTCCTCTTAGGGCCACTGGAAGTTTTTCCTGGTCGTTAGCTTCAGGGCCCATGGGATTAGTCAAGCAAAGCTAGGATACCGTGTCATAAATGTCATTTTCATATGTTTCCTTTGAAGTGATTATGGAGTTATGCAACCTTGGTTTCATTGAGAAATAAAGTTCTTACAGCATGTGATGCATCGCTATAAGGTATCACTTGAGGATAATGCTGATATTCGCCTATTAGCTGCAAGTGTCCCCTTTTGCTATGTGCCTCTAATGATTTTATTGGCCCATGAAGCTGCTTAGACATTGTGACTTCAAAATCATTACATTCCTAAGGTGACTGACATTTGGCTTATCACACCAGAATGTCCCTATAAATGGAGTTCATGCTCCTCGTGTGCTTTTGAAAGTTTCATTTCTTCAATTTCCAATCTTTCTATGTTCATTGTCATTAGAGTGTTCTTGAAGGATTCAGTTGGTATAGTCCTAAGATAAAGAAAAATTGCATGGGATATGATGTTATCTTGTTTTTACTTGTGGACCTGCTCAGTCGAGACAGGGTGAATTAAACATGATTCTTATGACTAAAATGGACCTAGCTTTTAAAATTTATGCACAGAATAATCGCGTGGTTGATACTTTTATGGCTTAATTGGATGTAGCTTTTAAAGCTGGTGGGAGACAAGAGAAATGCTTCAAGTTGGAAAGGGTCGAAATAGGAACAGTTTAAGTACAGATGCAAATGGGATCCAGCCCGACAAAATTGCTTTTGCTAACTGAATTAAGTTTGCATGTTATGCCTTACGCGAATGTGGCATTTAAAAATAAAAGGATGTTGCTGGTGTCTGATGCTAAAGCTTTTGCTGAAGGGCCTTTTCAGCACCACAGTTTCACAGTTTCTTTCTCAGTCTAATATATTCAAAATGAAATGTTTGATGCTGCAGAAGAGGACTCAAGCTGGTAAAGAACTTCAAGGGGCAAAGCAAATTGCAGAAGAAAATGCTAGAAAGAGGTCCTTTTATGATGTTTGATTAAAATTTTCAGTTCTCATGCCTACTATGAGGATGATTGTTCTCTTGAATGCTTAATTGATGTTCTAGAGGACTGCATTTCCACAGGATGATAGCTTCACGACAAGCGGAGAAAGAAGAAGAGAGACGAGCAAGGGAGAGAATCCGTCAAAAACTAGAGGCAGATAAGGTCTTTATCTAAATCCTGCCAGCTACTGTATTGGCTCGTCCATTCGTCACTGAATTTTGTGCTTTGTAGATTTATTTGCTTATGCTTGTCTTGGCTTGACTTAGTCTTTGCCCAGATTAAATAGGCACCATAAACGTTGTACTATGGAATGATACTCTTGAGGATTTATATATTTCTCCTGCATATGGATGGCTTGTAAGTCCAAAAGTGGCAATTGAACCATTCAAGTTCAACCCTATGTCACATCTTTATTGTTTTAAGTACATTCCATCCATAATCTCTAGATTTTGGTGAGATAACTCCATTTTCGATGAGAAGATCATCTCCTTTCCCTAAAGTAATTCAGCTGGGGTACAGTGATACACCTGAGTATCTGACTTGCATAACCAACCATGATGAGTAATCTTAGACTACAAACTATAGATATCTGCATTTCGTATTCAATGCTGTAGCCATTCTAGCCCTAGAGAATGCAACTATATACCAATGTCTGTCAATTAAAGGTAAGGGAAAGGAAAACTATGCACTCATGGTTTTGGAGCAATTTTATTTAGAATCTTGCTATCAAATTTTACTCTGCTCGGCCACCTTGTAGAAATTTTTAATAGCTTCACATTTGGCACAAGGATTAAAATTTAAGAGTGAACAAGAATCTATTTTGATGGGTTTGATTCCGATCGGCCTTCGTGCCTCTTTTGAAACTAGAAAAACCAAATGCTGGAGAATAAAGCAAGTTTTGTGACTGAATTGGAGATTTGACCTATGTACTCGGTGTTGGCTGGCCTAAGATTGGGACATCCAACAGTGATATCAAAATCTTCATAGGGTTGTAAATGACTCTTTTTGTTGATGTATGTGTTTGGCGAACTATGGAATGTCTTAGTCTCCATGGGTGGGACTTGGGTGTTAATTGTTATGTTGTGGAGTCAAGAGTGTGTGTGACATGAGTTTAATGATACTCTATCTGCACAAGAAGAGGAACAAAGAGTGATTTTCATTGTCGATGTACCTTTCATATCGGCCGGAATAGGGGATTGCTAACCAAACAAAAACAATGTATGACTTGAAGGTTATTTGGGCTTGATTGAAGGCTCACTAGGAGAAGAGGCAATTCTAAGTTTTGTTGTTCTCAAATGTCCGGCTTTCAGTTTCCATTATAGTTTACGCTTATATCTTCTGCGTTACTTTCAATGGTCAAACATTCATGAATTGAGACCAATTCCCGTACCCCCACCCCCCCTACCAAAACCAAAAAAAAAAACCTGCATAATTCCAAACCTCGTCTTTGAAGTTTGTGGGTATTATTGGGTGGTATAGAACCGAGTATAGTGATATGAATTTTCTCTTAGGCTATGTAGATGAAATATTGAAATATGTCTTTTTGCTGTGTATTGAGGTGTCCTTGGTAGTTGGTAGTTTATGCAAGCTTCTGCTGGCTTAACTAGCCTTTGGCTGGATCCTGATTTAGTATTCATGATGATTATGATCAATGTTCTGGAAGGATACAATTAAAATTTAAATGTTCTGAGGTTTGAGGTTGATAAATGTTTATAGCTTGGTGGAGGTACAAGGAGAGTCCTCTGCTCAACACCATGTTTTTCTGGCTTTGATGTGTTGGTTAGGAATATGTATTATACATTCCCGGCCCTCCCCCCTGAAAATGAAGAACCCTCATTGCCCTTACTCTGTGAACTTGGGTTTCCTTCTGAGATTCATTTGGTATATAGCTGTTATACCTCTTATGGGGGTTCATAATTGTCTAGAAGCTTGAGGCTAACTTTGAAAGGGCAACAGAAACTAACATGTAATTTGTCTAAAAGTTAAGTTCCCAGATCAAGTCCTATTGTGATGCTATCCTCCCTAAGCAGTTTGAGTTTCAGGAGTAGGTGCTGCAGTTAGATCTTGGTTTACAGAGGTTAATCATTGGAAAAGGGGAGTTGATTATCCACTTTTGACTATTGATAAAGGTAGGATTTCAAGTTATTATTGTGTTTGGTCATTCATTTGGGGACTATTATTACGGTGTATTTATTTCTAGAAAGTTGTCGCAAATTTAGGTCAGGTGTAAATAATTAAGAGTTTTGGAAATCTCAATTTTGTTAGCATGGACGAAGGTGGGTTTTTGTTATGGGTGATTTCCTTGCACATAGCAATCTCACCTGTTAGGCCTATTAGTTACTTAGGTGAAATTTTTGAGCATGGAGCTGTTTGTTTTTGCTTGCATATTAGCAGGATGGTTGAGGTCTGCTATTTTAGTGAACTTTAAAAATTATAAAATGAGTGTATTGGATTTAATTGACAACCTGTCGCTCTGTGACTTTCTTTCTTAGGGAGGCATGTACGAAATCTGTTATGGAATGGGTGCACTGCTCCCATGGTTTTATCAAATGCTTTTTGCTTCTCCTTTCAGCTCAAAGTACAAGTTCTTGGTGGATAGTACTGTTTACGTGTCTTTGTTGAAGATGTGACCTACTAGTATTGTATCACTTACTTTCTTGGAGACAAGGATGAATTTCGTTTCCATATTGGTGCAGCTCCTGGTACTTTTCATTTGCTATAAGCATCTGTTTTCTTTGAAAGCAGTGCTGGCACTATGTTATTCTTTGAAGATTTGGAGCACTAGTGTCTAGATGTTATTATTTTTAATGCTTTATCAGGGGCAGTTCATATGAAGAACTAAGATTTTTACCTTTATCAGAAACTTGTTGATTTATCTTTTCCTGACCTGTTCACGGTGTGCAAAACAGTAAAGCTTAATAGAATAACTTATATATGGTAGAATATTTTCATCTAATCTTGTTGACTGTTGAATGATCAATTGATCATATACCATTTTAGTGCAAAATGCAGTTGACTTCAGTAGCTAGGGCTTGCTTATATGAGCCTGCTGGAAGACTTGTGTTATTTCACTAGTTATCTAGTGGATTGATTGGGTATGATATATTGGAGCCGCATTAGCAAGCTGCTGGTGGGCTTTGCTAATTCTAAATTTCTCCGTGACCCTGTGAGATTCTTTTTTTTGCCACATATTCTTCTCTTTTTTGTTTTTGTCTTTGATTGAGGGTGTTTGGGGGGGGGGGATTTGAATTTCAAGGTCATTTCATTATGATCTATCTCAAATCTGCTTTCAGTACTTATTAATAGGGGTTAGGCCGTAGTTCTGTTTACTTTGTAATGTGAGAAGGTCACTTGAAAGGAATGAAGCTTTCAATGTTGCAAGATTGAAGTTTGAGCCTTCTTTATTGGATGGTTTTTGGATGTAACTTCAGCTTTTGTGTGCTAACTTGCAAGAAATGGGTTGTGGCTTGGCCATCAAGGTTGAAATGAGCAGTGCTGTCTTGAGTCCATTAACCGTTGTGCTTTGTTATATTACTTAAGAGATAACTCTCACAATAAGTGTTGTAGTTTCATGGTAGCATTTTGCTGTCAAGCATCATCAATCATAAGTTTACAAGATGCTGGTAAGTGGTAGCTGTAGCTCATGACGCTTATTGCAGTGTAATCACTGATGATATGGTACTATTCCTACCACCGAAGTTTTTTAAGGGCTCTGAAACTACCAAAGAAAGTTAAGCTGCGAATAGAAAGTTGAGGAAGTAACAATAACAAAAGTGTAGACCTGGCAAACAAGTCAGTCCGGTAGGATTCGGTATTATCAGGTTGGGTCACGGGTCATTTTGGTTTCGGGTTGAGGAATTCTTGTTCATGACCCAGAACTGTCGGTCACGGGTCGAATCAACGGGTTGATGAAGCCGCCTTTTCTTCCTCCTATGAAGGGTTGATCATGCTTAATAACTAACAAGTACACAAGTTTGTGTGTATCAGAAGTGTATTGTACTCTAAATAATTCAAGTATGAATCTTTGTGGAGAGATCAGAGATCCAGCTGTTCCTTTATGTGGGATCCTGATCAAACCTCTGTTGTTATTCAAATTTTATCTGTATGTGGCGTGGACAATCACTGTTCTTGTTTTTCTCTTTTTTTTTTTTTTTGGGGGGGGGGGGGGGTTCCACGAGCTTTAAATGTGATTATGTTGCCTCATGTGTAGATAAGCTCCGTGTTGTGGTGTTGTACAACAGATTATCTTAATAAATACTTTTGACGTGAGTGAATGTGTTTATATGCAGGCAGAGGCAAGACGACAAGTGAACACGATCTTTATGATGATGAGCGACCTCAACTATGTATGGATCAGCTGAGATATTTACATACTACTAAGTTTCCTGCTTTTGTTTTATAGACCACATCGGGTTTGACACTGTCAATTGGCTATGAAGCACACAAGCTCACTGGAGGAGATCTTCGTCTGAGGCTTCAAAGGAGGAGCGGCCAACAAAATTCTCAAGGTGGCGTGCGAGATCTGCGTGAAAAGTTGTCTGGCTCAGTGCATTCACAGCAGGTAAAGAAGGATCCACCAAAGCCAAAACCCGAACCTGTGGGTGTCAAACCTGTCAGAAGAAGTGCCATTGTCGAAGCCCCTGTAGCAGAGAGTCAGAGACCAATAAAGTCTCAAATTCAAGAAAGAAGACTCAGCAGAAGGTACTGTCTTTCTCTTATTGTATGAATGCCATCATTTTGTGTATGAACTTGTCAAGAGGAATCCCCCCCCCTCTCCCGGATCTATGTTACTGAAACCCTTCATTTTATGTCGAGTGCCTGTGTCGGATGTTGACATTCTGACATGGTATAGACCAGTGCGAATTGCATTCTAGAATTGGCGTACTACGTACTGGGAACACAATTCGCTGAACCTCTCCATAGTGCAATGCACAACTTAGATAGTGAATTACGTTCCCGGGTACCCATTCCATGTGCCAAAACGTACCACGTACCATGTCACACTGGTACAAACACTGGAGACTGTTTTTGGCCTAAACTCTAAAAACTTTCAGTATATGGCCCAGTGTCACATAATTCGCTCAAACCCCTGTGAATTGCGTTCCCGAATTGCCGTTCTGCGTAGAAACACAATTCGCTGAACCCCTCTCTAAGGCACTGCACAACTTAAGCAACGAATTACATTCTCGTACCCGTTCCACGTACCAAAACATACCACGTATTATGTGACACTGATATGTCACAGTCCAACACCTGGACATGCACCCAGTACCCAGTACCCATGTCCTACACTTGTAGCCGAGTCCAAGTAACATAGTTTGATTGCTCTGAAAGCAGCTATTTGATCAAGCTACATTAGGGTATATTTTTGTTTGCTGTTGTTGAGTTACCAAATATATGTTCCCCATGGATGAAACTAGGTAATTCATTACAGAATGAACGGAGGATCATGAATGCTATGAAGCTTATAACCTCACAAAATTCCGCAGATTTATATAGGCCAAGTAGTTAATTTACCAGGTTTAGCGTGAAATCATAAATAAGCTTGGCACATTCTGGTTTAATATCTAGCTTCATATCCCCCCTAAAAGCAGTATGTATGGGTCTCGGTCTCCTTGTTCCTTTCCGAAGCGCCATCTAGGAATTCTAGACACCATATATCTATGCTTTTATAGGGGCATGGTTTTCCTACGGGTATGCACGCAGAGTGGCATACCGAAAAATAGCAAAGTTTGTCACTTATCAGAGCACTGGCCAAACAAAATAAGAAAGTCCTTGTTTGTTTATGCGTATGGGTTATCCACCTCTAAACCTGAGGGAAGGTTGGTCAAACCCTACAATAAGACTTGGCCTCTATTCCAAGTGCCTAAAGAGACGACATGGGTAAAGCTTGTAATAACAAATTTAAATTTTATCTGATTGGTTAGCGTTTAGAATAAAACAACTTATATGTTAATGGATTGTTTTCATGCTTATGATTTTTTGGTTCTTTGTCGCAGGTTGACGCATCAGTTGATGGAGTTCTTCACTCCTTAGGTCTTGAGAAGTATCTCATCACATTTCAAGCAGAGGAAGTAAGTGACACTTACATGCGACTGTAGCCAGTTTATCCATTTCGAGGACTCTAATTTCGAGTTTGTATTCTTCAGGTTGGTATGACAGCTTTTGAACACATGACTGATGAGGATCTGAAACCAATGGGAATACCAATGGTAAGATATCTAATTTGACATCAACCTGTCCAGAGTAGCTTGTATAACTGCTGGAGTCAGTAATCTGACTTTCTTTATAAAATTTCAGTATCCATATGCCGGGTTTAGGTGTAACTTGAATAGTGTTACAGTGAGTTAATTAGCGACCATTAGATGATTGTAATAGGTATTAGCATTTGGCTACAGTGGTTGTATTGGTACTTTGGTGGTTCACTGTTGTGAGCTTATAGTGAAGACTGGAGAGGACTGCATTGGATGTCACATATGGTGATAGATAGGATGGCAAGACGCTTGATGGGGTGGAATAAGAACAATAGTTTTCTTCTCTCCTTTTATATTTGGGTGGGGATTGTAAAGTTCATGCAACTCAGCTTCTGTTTCAACTTAAGCTAACATAATCGAACTACTACTATTACCTAACCACCCAATGGAGGCAATATTTGAGTTTGTCACATGAATGCTTTCTCTTGTTCTCTGTTTCAGGAAGTAAATACTATTAGCACTGAGTTCAAGGGACTGAGATCGTGGAGTGAAGTAAGGATAAATTTTTTTCCCGAGGTTGATCCACCAAAGTTACGCAGTAAAGACATGACCTTCTTTGCTGTATGTCATTCGTTCTTTGTCGAGACAAAGCATCAGATGACGATATTTTGTCTATGTAATAACATTTCTAAATATAATATTATTCATGCATATTTTAATCACATAAGAAGTTTAACACAGATGTTTGAGTTGCTTATAAATTTTGAGAGCTCTCGTGTTCAAGACTCCCTAATGACAATTAAGAATGGTGGAGGAGATTCAAATTACACTAAAATAAAAACATATCTCTATAAAAACAACAATATTTGAACTTTGGATCCACACACATGTTGTTTTGCCCAAAATAGTTGTTTCTCATTTGGGGGTTGGGGGGTTGAGCCTGTTAGGTTGGTGCATTTATTTGCTTGTTAATGTTGAGCTGGCCTACACAGAAACTGTTACAGTAACCTGTATGGAAGTCAAATGCTTATCTTGGTTAGATTCACGAGAAAACGTTGACCTTTTGAGTTAGATGCAAAGTTGCAAACCAAGCAATCGTTTATTCAAAGGCAATCCTGGCTTGAAATTTGACCTTGAAGAAGTATTTTATTTCTTCAACTTTTTTGGCCATATAAATTCAATTTTGGCCCTACTAACAGTAATATGTACTGTCTGTTACGTCATCAATGATGTTCACAAAAAAGTTTTTTTCTGGCTTTTTAAAATGCTTAGAAAGACACAAAAGTTGAGTTAAAGTTTTGAGACTGATGGATTCCAAATCCAAGTCTAATACAGTAATATATACGATATACCTAATTCTAAAGACTAGACAAATAAGACGCTAAACTAGATGATATTTGCATCTATTGATAAAGTTTACTCACTATTTTGTTGGTAGAGAGGACAAGAGCGAATCTATAAGATTAACACTTAAGATTGCTAATAAAAGGTTTCGGGTTCTATTTTTGACTGTTACGTCCCCTCTATGAGAGCCCAATGCAGGATTTATGAGGCGCCAGAAGTACTAACAATTAACTTTTAAATGATACCAACAAGGGTGGTGGTTTAATGATTCTAAGTTTACTCCCGAGTAGTTTGGTAAGGTAAGGACGCAAGGTCATGTGTACAAATCCTCATTCTCCCTATTCTCCTCATACCTTGTGTCTGCTAGTTGTTTATTTAATCTGATATGTTTACTATTGAATATGAGAGTCTAAACATTTGCATCTTGTTATTGATGACAAAAAAAAAAATTAACTTTCAAATGGAAGAAATTCCCTATATAGCTATATCACCTACTCTATAATGATTATCTTTTATTGGTTAGGAATGATTATTGTTGTATATGCCGCTATTAGGCTATCAATCAATGATAATTCCTCTCTCCCCATTTCCAACGCTCAAAAAATAATCCTATATGGCTATATGTACAATACTCCGTACTATGTTTGCCATATAAAGTCGGTCTAAACCCACGGACTATATACACATTTGTCGTCACTTTAGAATTTAGATTTATCTTATTCGACTTTTTGTTGATTACTCCACCTCTAATTGATTCCCTCCCTTGCTTTTTTATTTTCTTTTGGCAGAACTTTGAACTTTGCCTTCTTTTCAATACTGGAGTATCAGATATCAGATTGTGGCTTGTTACATCTTTTTTTTTTTTTTTGGCAGAAGGCTTGTTACAGTTACTATCACGTTTATCAGTGTAGAACACCAAATTGAATAATTGTCATCATTGTTTTGCGTTCCCATTATCAGAATTTGATGAGGTTGGTGTACTCTTAGTACTGCAACTTGCTAGCCAAAAAAGTAGTCCTATTGATATGGTGGGCTTTATACAATAATACTTTCCTCCCCTGTCTTTTTCATTGCCAGCCTATCTCTGCAAATATGGAAACTGTTTCTTATTTTTTTGGGGTTTTGGTCAACATACTAGATGCATGAAATTATTCCCACAAATATGAAATCAACTTTAGGCAGCTTAAGCACCCCTTGTTTTACCTTTCCCACTCTTCACATTTGCCACTATTTGTTCAAAGTCTCTGAAATGTGATTTGCCATCCAACAAGAAAAAAACCAACAAATGGCAGAACAATCCCAAAAACATCCTCATGTTGATCTTGTTGTTATGTTTCACAAAATCATCATCTGTTGTTTACTGTTTTCTGCTTTGATAAGTTTATCATCAGCAGCAACAACAGCAGAAGCAAATGCACTTATCAGGTGGAAGAACTCCTTGTCTCAAGCTGATTCCCTCAGTTCTTGGAGACTTTCTGATGAGCAAAACCTGTGTAACTGGACTGGCATTGTCTGTGACAACCTTAACTCAATCACTGGCATCAATTTGACCAATGAGGGTCTGGGTGGCACACTAACCAGCTTCAGTTTCAGTGCATTTCCTAATCTGACAAGTCTCGTTCTCGGCTCGAACAGCCTCACAGGTCAAATCCCATCAAGTATTGGTAATCTCTCTAAGCTCATTCACTTAGACCTTAATACCAACTTGTTTGTTGGATATGTTCCTACTGAGATTGGTCAATTGTCACAGCTTGAGTATCTTAGTTTGTTCAATAACAATATTGTCAATGCTATTCCTGTTGATCTTAGCAATTTAAGGAAGTTGAGGTTCTTAGACCTTGGATCAAATTTCCTTGAAACTCCTGATTGGTCATCTTTTACTACCTTCCCCTTTTTGACCCATTTAAGTTTTGGTTACAATGAACTGGTTGGAGAGTTTCCGAGCTTCGTTATCGAGTGTCAAAACTTGACTTACCTTGATTTGTCACAAAATCAGTTAACTGGATTGATCCCAGAATCCCTTTTTACAGGTCTTCCTAAACTTCAGTACCTTAACCTTAGTGATAATATGTTTAAGGGACCATTATCATCCAATGTTTCGAAACTCTCGAATTTGATTGAACTTCAGCTGTTCAGAAACCCCTTCACTGGTTCAATCCCTGAAAGTATTGGTCAGCTTAAGAATCTCCAATTGCTTGATCTCCATGAGAACAGATTGAATTCTACGATTCCTTCTGAGCTTGGGCTGTGTACTAACCTTACTTATCTGGCTGTTGCTGGGAATTCACTCTCTGGGGAATTACCTTTGTCCTTGACTAATCTTAGGGCTATATCACAACTTGGGTTATCTGAAAACAATCTCTCTGGAAAGATTTCCCCATATTTCCTTACCAACTGGACCGAGTTGATTTCCTTGCAACTTCAGAACAACAGATTTAGTGGGATTATCCCATCAGAAATTGGCCAATTGACAAAACTTGGGATTCTTTTTCTCTACAACAACAGTTTCACTGGTTCTATACCCTCAGATATTGGCAATCTTAAAGACGTGTATAACCTTGACCTTTCATCAAACCAACTTTCAGGTCCTATACCTCCATCCATTTGGAACCTGAAAAACCTTATTTACCTACAGCTTTTCTCAAACAAACTCACTGAAACAATCCCACCAGAGATAGGAAATCTAACCTCATTGACTGTTCTTGATCTCAATTCCAATCAGCTCCAAGGGGAGTTGCCAGATACCTTGTCTAGCCTTACCAACCTAAATTTTATTTCCCTTTTTACCAACAATTTTGTTGGGAAAATCCCACAGAAATTTGGTGAAAATATCCCTTCTCTAGCCAATGTTAGCTTTGCAAACAACAGTTTCGTGGGGGAACTGCCTCCTGGGTTATGTAGTGGTTTCAGCCTTGTGCAGTTGACAGTCAATGGCAATAATTTTACTGGAGGGATTCCGGATTGCATAAGGAATTGCTCAGGGTTAGTTAGAGTCCGGTTTGATGGGAATCAATTCACAGGGAATATATCAGAGGCATTCGGTGTGTATCCGAATCTGACTTTTATCACCCTGAGTGACAATCAGTTTGTTGGTGAGATATCACCCAAGTGGGGAGAATGTCAGAATCTGACAAACTTGCAGTTAGACAGAAACAAACTTTCAGGGGAAATACCAGCTGAGCTTGGGAAGCTGCGCGAGTTGCGTGTTCTAACTCTCGATTCAAATGCACTAAGTGGGAAAATCCCTGATGAACTTGACAATTCAAGCTTGTTGATTACACTTAAGCTGAGCAGGAATCACCTGACAGGTGATATCCCACAAAGCATAGGAAAGTTGCGGTTTCTTCAGTATCTTGAATTATCGGAAAACAATTTGACCGGAGAAATCCCAAGAATGCTAGGAGATTGTGGTAGCTTATTGAGCTTGAACTTGAGGCACAATGGCTTATCAGGCAGGATACCATCAGAGCTTGGTAACTTGGATCAACTTCAAGTCTTTCTTGATCTTAGTAGCAACTCTTTGTCGGGTCCAATCCCTCAAAACCTTGACAAGCTGACATCATTGGAGAACTTGAATCTTTCTCACAATCATTTATCCGGGGTGATCCCACAAACATTGTCAAGCATGGCTAGCATTCAATCTCTTGATCTCTCTTACAATTCTTTATCAGGTATGGTCCCTAGTGACAGCTCTTTCAAGCAAGGGCTATACATGGGGAACCCTGGCCTTTGTGGAAATGCAACAGGAGTATCCCCTTGTAATAATAATAAGTCTCACAACAACCACAAAAAGGTTGTCATTGCAGTGGTTGTACCGATTGTTTCTGTGCTGTTACTTGCAGCATGTGTAGCAGCAGGTTTAAAATGTTTTCGCAAGAGTAAACAGAATGATGAGGAGAGCAAAAGCTCAGATGTGTATGATTCAGAGTCTGTGATATGGGAAAAGGAAGGAAGGTTCACATTCGGGGAAATTGTGAAGGCTACTGATGACTTCGATAACATATATTGCATTGGAAAAGGTGGGTTTGGTACCGTGTACAGGGCGTCTTTGTCATCAGGTCAGGTAGTTGCAGTTAAGAAGCTCAATGTGTCGCAATCTAGTGACGTTTCATCAACAACCAGACAGAGTTTTGAGAATGAGATAAGAACATTGACAGAGGTCAGGCACCGGAATATAATCAAGTTATATGGGTTTTGCTCCAGAAAGGGGTCCATGTACTTGGTCTATGACTACATTGAAAGGGGCAGTTTGGGGAAAGTGTTGTACAGCAATGAAGCCAAAATTGAACTAGGTTGGGAAAGAAGGTTGAACATTGTAAGAGGGTTGGCTCATGCACTTGCTTATTTGCACCACGATTGCACCCCAACTATTGTTCACCGTGACATATCCATAAACAACATCTTGCTTGATCCTGAATTTGAGCCTCGTCTTTCAGATTTTGGCACTGCAAAGCTTCTTAGCGCAGATACATCTAGCTGGACCACAGTTGCAGGATCTTATGGTTATATGGCCCCTGGTAAGTAGCAATCTTGCCCTTTATTTTGTTATGAGTCAACAAATCAAACATAACACAATTCTAGAGACACTATTTCTAAAGTTGTTTTCCTTTCATTTTGTGTTTGCAGAGCTGGCTCTGACAATGAGAGTAACCGAGAAGTGTGATGTTTATAGCTACGGAGTGGTGGCATTGGAAGTTATGATGGGGAAGCATCCAGGGGAACTCTTATCTTCTTTATCAGCTTCAGCCAAGTCTAATATGCTCTTAAAAGATGTTCTAGACCAGCGGCTCTCACCACCTACAGGACATTTGGCACAGGCAGTGGTGATTGTATTTAGATTAGCTTTACTAAGTACGAGTTCAGTGCCAGAGTCACGGCCCACAATGCGTTATATTGCTCAAGAACTATCAGCTCAAATACATAATCACCTTTCTGAGCCTTTTGGAACGATTAAACTTGGTGAGTTGAATTTTGTTCAAAGATAAATTTTGAAAAGAAGACAGCTGAGCAGTGTAGTCAACAAGTCTTTTTCTTGTACATCTTAAATCTTTGTGGCACAAATGCTCAGTTTCAATGAAGAGCTGAGCAAAGCCTGTAAAGCTGATTCTTTGAGGCTAAATTAAACAAGTTATAATATATGTATATATAGTTATGCCATGGTGAAATCAATTTTTTATTTTATATTATTTTATAATTTTGTTGTTGTGTGCATAACTTTTAATTTCTGTAGAATTGGGTAAACAAAAGAGCTCAGCAGTCAGTTGGAGTTCTTCTTTCATTGATAACATTTGTTTCTCTTCATCTCGTCCAGACCAGACGACAGACCTTGTTGTCATTTTTTGTTGTTGTTGTGGTGACAGGCCTCATTGTCAATTTGAGCAGTATTGTTTTTCAAAGTTTGGTACTGGTTATGTCTATTTTCCTGAACTACTAGGGATCTAGGGATTGTCACAAGCCAGAAGAAGGTCACACAAATGCTGCATTAGAACAAGAATGTAACTATATAAGCAGGTTGTTTCTCCGAGGTCGTATATGTTTGACTGTAGTTTTTGCTATTTTCTTCTTCCCTGATGTGTTGGCTTTTGTTTCCCTGAGGACTCCAACTTAACTGTAAGTCTGTAAAGTCTGTACGTCCGGTAATTTGGTATATATGCTGTATGCATGCCTGAAGCTAGTATCAGTAAGAAGAGTGGAACTTTTAAATGCCATAGGTGATATTTCATTTGTTATAGAAGAAAACCAAGCCTTTGTTCAATAATACCAAGATTCCAGGCTTTATCTTCTTAAATCAGCATGATAGCACTCTGATTGTAAGCACACCACAATTGTTCAAGTATTTCTTGCCCAAAAGCCAAACAGAAATGATCAAAACACAATAGCGAGCAAAGTTGTAACTGTTTCTCAATAGGAATTTACCTTACTGGGAAGGGAAACCCAATCTATTGAAGCCAGAACTAGAATAAGCGTCCCACAGTGACAAAAGGGAACTTTTGAATCTATTTCAGAAGAGAACAGAAGACATAGCCCATTACCTAACTCAGTAACGTGAGCTTGTAAGTTGATACCTGAGTAGGGGCAGATTACAAAAAAACAATATTTCATCAGAGGAGAAGTTCAAATACACAATCTAAGATACAATTCATACAAAGACACTGAAAACGTTGTCAGTGAATTCGATATGGCCACCCTTAAGGCACGAACCACTGACCTTTCTGAGAACATTGTTTCCAACTTCAATGCTTGATGGAGATCCTATTCAGTATATGACCTTATAAATAGAAGTTTCAACAACCAAGAGCTATATTAGTTACTCAAGCTTGCACAATAACAAGACATACTTATTCCAGTTTGTCAGCTAAAGTCTGTAGGAGTGACTTCATCATGCGTTATGGAGGGTATACTCGCATAAATGTGGCGATCAGCTGACAAGATGGAAAACATAAAATGCTTAAATCTCAATCGAGGGAGCTGTTCAAATGATAAACCAACAAAACATAGATGACCTCGTACACCATCAGCAGCCCATACAGTTCTAGCCATGTGTAGCACAATTTTTTAATTTGGTTCTGCACGTAAACAAAATACCATACGGATAGACAATGAGAACAATGACATGTATCCTAGTATTGTCAAGCAAAAATGAGCACAATGGATCAATTACTTAAGTCTTTCTTGTGAGCTCTACTCAACTACATACCAAGTACAATTCAAAACACATCAGCATGTTCAATTCCTTAGATCCACATAGACTAGCTTGACTTATACCAATCGGATGTTTCATTCGTTCACCAAAGTAGAGGCTCCTCAGAGAAATTACTTCCATACTACAATCAAAATGAATCTAACTTATCAAACCCTGTCATTGAAACTAAGCCATTCTACAGTTTCCATACCAACAACAAAGAAAGCAACTGAAATAACAGGGCTACAAGGAACCACATGAACTTTTGTCTTTAAAATATAAGAGAACTCAATTTGAGTCGGATTAAAACAACCAAGATCAAACAGAGAATAAGTTGAAAAAAAATAATATTTTTAAGGTTTCAGTCCATTTAGGTATATTTTAAGAGTGATTCCTCCTAGATTTGGATAGTAAGCAGCTCAGGAACGCTCTCATTTGTAATATCTTGGAATAAAACTTGCAACACTACCAGCTGGATGAGCCAAACTCAACTCAATACTATGGGGTTGCCCTTGGGAACCTGGCTGGGTGGCTCTGCAAGGGGATAATAGGAGTGTTTTTAAAAGCCTTCTCAACCAAGTGTGAGACCTACTCTTTCGTTCATGCTCTCAAAGGCTTGTTGATGGTGAATGATTTCCACATCCATAGGCTAACAGTCGAGGTGGATTCTAAAGCGATCCCTCAATGTGTGGATAAAAGCAAAGAGGTTTTGTTGGTTGTTTTAAGTAAACTCTAGAAGAGGTGATAGAGTTGACGACTTTTTCTCGATTTGACAAACTTTTTTGACAAGCTAGGTTGACAGATTAAGAATAACATTTGGACGTTGTTCCCTATATAGGTTGTTTGTGAGATAGACTTGAAGTAAGCAATAAGAATGTAAATAACCCACAACCTTTTTTGACATGGAACCTCTACGGGCGCTCGAATAGGATTAAATACCACAATCCAACTTTGAGATTTTGTCACATTGTTTCTCTTATAACCCAACATCCAACGCGTTTGGTGCTACCAATACTACGTACTGTCTCGTAGTAATGGTTACAAAATGAAAGATGGATAATCATATCTCGGTGGTACCCACAGTTGTTTTGGTGTGACAACTATTGTGTTCTTTGAGTCAAACCGACGTACCATAACATAACATAACCTAACCTAACCTAAACTAAAAATAACGAATGAGTATTACCTTTCCCACGACAAAAAAATATCATTGTATCTGAAAGTTGACAGACATTTACGACAAACGCTGGCGAGGGGGTTTGTGAACCCGATGAGCAAGATTTCGTACGTATCAGTGATACCAGAATTCTGAGCCGGTTTGTCGTGGGTGTGACTCAAATATAATCTGAAAAAAGGAAAGTTGACTCGCAGGTTTTGCACGTAGCTGCAACGACGTTCTTATGGCAGCTTTTATTGTGCGTCTCCAGCCCACCCTCGGTTGGGAAGATGGGGCCCTTACAAAGTTCATGGCGGCAAATCCATATAGTCCTCTTTGGTGCCACTGATACATGAAAGAATGTCAGAAAAACAAATGCAAAAGGAAGCAATTACAATATATAATTCGAGAAATTCCTTGATAAGCGGTATCACAGTGTAGGTACAAATCTATACACAACAAACCACTAGCATGAGCCAACAAGAGGTTTAGTCAGTAAAACCTTCTAGGAAGGACTGCCAGAGTAAACAAACTCAAAGCTAGAAGATTTGCACAAAAACAGGAAACACAAAACAAAGCTCATAAACTACTAAACAGATTTGCTAAGGCATTATGCCTCTGAGCTCTAACACAAACTGCAAGCTGAATACTCGGCACCAAGTTGTCGTCTGGCTTCTTTATCTGTTGAAAACATCGCATATTTCGTATCCATAGGTGATAGATGACCTCTGAGAAGCATGCTTGAAGCTCCATAGCATGTGCAAACTTACCCTGCACTTTTGCAGGACCCATGTAACTTCTTGCTCCAATGTCAGGCAAGGGCGGACTCACTTGCATCCAAGTCAGATTCCTCTCCCAAACTGCTCGAGCATATCGACAATGGAAAAATAAATTATCAAAATCCTCATTCGTCACTAAAGCAAGCCACAAAATAAAATTCGCTTTCGGAGAAGCGTGATTTCCACACACCAGATTTTTCCAAGGCACTTTACTGAATTGGCTTTTCAAAACCGAATAAGCAAGTCCAATAGAAAATCTACCTTTTTCACAATAGGATCCCAACTGCTAAGGGTCTCCATATGCTTCTGCAAGTCAAATACTTTTCCTGATGGCCCATGAAGAGTGGTAACAACAACTAGTCAACTACATACTCTCAATTCGCGTTTCTAAAGTAAGATTATTTGCCATTCCATCTAACATTTCCATCACAAGCATAATTACGGAGACAATTCATTGACCCTCTTTTTTTCAAAACAAAACCATGACTGTTTAACGCTTAAACAAACAAGAACGCAATTTAAACAATTTCAACCGGAACTTTCAATTGGAATAATAAGTACATCAATAATAAGGACATCTATCCCCAGCCCCATGGGCCGATCTTATATACTCCCTCCGTTCTAAATTGAGCTTTCTGTAGGACTTTTTGAGTCAAACTTTACAAAATTTGATTTTTGATTTGTCAAAGAATTACAAATATTTACAATACCAAAATAGTATTGTTAGATTCATTTTTAATTATACTTTCACAATATCAACTTTTTATAAGTTTGATACTATTATAATTATAGTTATTGATGATCAAAGTGTTGTCTCGTAGACCGCATAAAAAGAAATAAGAAGCTCAATTTGGAACGGAGGGAGTATGTCCCATGCACATATGTGCACTGCCAGTTGAAAATAAACCATTACAAGCAAAACTATGGTGTAATGAATAATTTCATCCCAATATTGAGTCCTGTTAATATGCCAACTGAGTAATGTACATCTGGCCAGATCACCATCACATCAAATAAACTAAATAAATTCAAGTTCAAGCACAACAAGGTAAAAACGAAAACAATTACAAATGTGGGATGATCATCCCTATGATCTCTAACCCTAAATTAGCACCATTCAAATTGAAATTCGAGTGATGAAATAAAGGTAATTGATGATAACTTAAAGGAAACCAAGAAAATTAAAATTTTGATCAAAATTACTACAACAAACCAAAACACAGTCATTAGCGCGCCAAATTTTCGATTTGACAGCAAGTTCAATAGATTTGTTGAATTTTGGTTCGTTAACGAACTTTTTTAGGGTTTACACTTGAGACGTAATTTTCTAAGAAATATGATTCAAATTACATAATTAGGAGTAGTCAAAACAATTAAGTTCCACATAATTACAAAAAGAAGCTTCTCTATATTCAGAAGTCTTTCTATTAAAGATAAGATATCAGTAAATATATTCTAATATTTATATTCAAGAAAAATAAAGATAAATCATTACATCTACGAAACAGTTGAGCAATATATCATCAAGCTAAGAACAAGTACTCTAGATCATCAGACAGAAAATCAAAATGCATATGTCAACCGGAAAGAGGAAAGAGAATTGAGCAAAAGGTGGTTTAAGTAGCTAGGGGAGAGAGATCAAATGCGCGGGATATTTGCTGATTGATGAGCCTAACTGTTTTTTTTTGGTTGTTTTTACTAAAATATCCCTATTTGATTTTTGGAGGGAGTTAAAAGGATGGGTAATTGTGTCATTTGGTTAACAAGCTTGGGTTGCAATTGCATTGTCATCAATAATTTAGTTTTTTATTTCTATTTTGTTTTTACTTATTTTGTCTAGTTTTACATAGGTGTAGGTAGAAAGTACGAGTACTCGGTATCAGTACTGGAACCGTTTCAAAACAATTAGTTTTGAAACTGAAATAGATACAACCAATTCCAATTCCAATTTCAAAACACTAACGACTACTAATCGTTTTTAATTACGATTCTTGAATTTAGGAAACTAGAACCGATAATAAAACTATACTTTTCATTTTAAAATCCAAAAAATTTAGAATTCCTCCTACAACACTTGGTAGTAGCAAGTAATAAGTAAGTTGAAAGTTAATAAATACCCGTATAAAAATTGACAACACTTGTTAGCTTGTTGTAATAAGGATTAATACGGATCGGAGTATGATAGTTAAGATTGTTGTATTTTCGTAAGTTATTTGACATTTTGTTGGTGTTGTAATGTTGTTTTTTGCTATTATTAAATGCGATGGGTTAAGTAATTTCAAACCAATATGATTTAATTTTTGGTGTACATATATATACTTAAACTAATAATATGGAAATAAAATAGAGCCATAAATTGGCCTGAAACTTGTTGTAAAGTTAAGACAGCCCATTATTAATTCATTATTACAAAAACTTATTTAAGAGAATTTATTAAAACTTTTGATAAGATGGGAAAAGAGAAAACTAGATCTATACGGTACCGCAAAGAATCAAGCCCCGACAATTTGAGGCTTATGGCACCTCATAACAAAATAACTAAATTACTCTTCTAATTTGAATGCACCTCATAACAAAATAAAGTGGAAAAAACCCAACACATTCAAGCAATAGATTTGAAGTTTTGAACCGAAGATCAACGGTTCTCAAAATGAGGATTGGGATTTGAGATTCTATCCACTAAGCTTATTCATGTGTTTTTTATCTTAATGGCTTTGTGCGTGGAGGCCCAGTAATTGGTCACGCCAGGTCGTATATGATACGATAGCATGTCTTGTGTGGACTTAGTCCACCGTGGACCAAGTAATTTTGAGAGGTGGCTTTAGGTGAAGTAGGGGGTGGCTCCAGGTAAAGTAGAAGGGTGACTTCAGATAAAGTAGGGAGTGACTCTAGGTGAATTAGGGATAGTGCCAAGTATAAATTTGAGGGGTGACTCCAGGAAAATTAGGGGGTAACTCCAAATATTGGTCCACCATAGACTAAGTGCACACAAATTTTTGTAATGATACGGCGGCCTCATACGGCTGAAAGTTAAAGTCAATTCTTTTTTTGTCAACAAAAAAGGAAACTAAAAACCGACTCCATCATGTTTGGCTTCGAACTAAGACTTCCAATTCCTAATTGTATTCATATAATATTCCGTACTATATATATATTCAATGCCCCTCTCACTCCAATCAAATAAAAAAAAATTCTCTGTCATCCCACCATCACCATCACCATCACCATCACCATCACCAGAAGTTTCGATCTTTTGTATTTAAAAGGTAAGGTACTACTCAATATCCTTATACTATATAAATTAAATTAGTCGGTATCTTTTTTCAAATTTAGTTAATTATGAAATCATGCCTTTGTGTTCTTGTTATTGCTTGATCCTCGATTTATGGAGATGACTAGCTAGCTTGAAAACTATCGAATTACTTTGGTTAATATCAATGCCAATTGATACTTTGTGTTTTGGGATTTATGGGCGAATTTGTGAAAGAATCACTTGGATGATTTGTGATGCATGATCCTTGATACTTATAGTTGTGAACTTTTTTTTTTTTTGATAGACCACCTAATAGGCAACTTAGTTAATATAGCAAATTGTAGGTGACTATACATGCATTTTGGAGTTTATGATGTTGTTTCGATCTCTAGACATTGCGTATTTGCATTATCTGTTCATCATAGGGGACGTTTCATTATGCATAGCTGGTAAAAACATTATGCTAAAACTTACCCTGAAGTTTGTAAAGAATTTCTGTAAGCTAAATATAGTTTGGAAGAATTTCAGTTAAACTATGTGTTGGAATTTCGTGTTAGTAACTTGCTATAAGAAATTACGAAGTCAAGCATGAGTTATGCTAGCGATTATAAGCTATCCATGCTTGTCGCAAGTTTTTTTGTACTTGTAAATTTTGATAGAATATACTTTTTCTTTGCATTGACTTGAGTCTTGTTCCTGCTTCTTCAGGTTTTCGTATGTCGAGATGGGGTGAGATTCCGTTAGATGTGGTGACGAAAATTGCGTCGCACATTGAGTATTATGAAGATTTTGAGAGGTTTGGTCAGGATTGCAGTTGGTGGAGACATGCAAGTAAGAATGTTAATTGCGTTCCACCATCCTGTATTTAATGCTTGCAGAGCCACCCCGTAGTTCAAAGCGCCAACTTTACAACATCCGTAGTGGCAAGATCCACTAATATGTTGAGTTACCGACACCACAGGAGTACGACGATGACGTGAATGGTGGGTTGGCACGGATGTTTCAGGAAGAGGAGGGCCTTGGCGATTGGAGATACTTCGTTCTCGTCTCGTGGATGGCTTATTTCGGTGACTCAATATGGTTATAATATCACCCTTGTGAATCCCTTTTCTGGGGAGGTAATAAAACCCCCTTGCATCCGAGATTTTATATTTCAAAAATATATGAATTACTGGCAGGATGATCTTTACTTGCACATATTTAGCAAATTTGTTCTCTCTCAAAGCCCCTCCAAAGCAACAGCTTCCAAGGATTTCACTCTTGCGATGATTTTCCCTATGAATCACTCCATTGGTTTTTGGAGAAGTGGCAATGATGATTGGACCTTGATCGATTGGCAACACGTATATTATACAGATAATCTTCTACTTCAAGGTGTGGGAGGTGAATTTTGACACTGGGGATGTTAAAGAGGTGAGGAGCTTGAGGAATAATAGAGCTTTGTTTGTGGGTTTGAACTCTTCCTTCTCTTTGGAGACGTCGTCTACCCATGGTTGTAAGCCTAATTGCATTTACTACACTGATGATTGTCTCGACTTGTATCACAATTCCCATGTCGGAGGGGGTAATGACATGGGTGTTTATGATTTAGCTTCTGGGAGGATGATTGAAGACTACTATGACGGCCCATCCCGTATTAGTGATATTACACCACCTCTATGGGTGGAGCCGTCTTGAGTAGTACTGTACTGTGCTTGAACTCTTAATTAGTACTCTTTCATTTGCGTGTAACAATGATTGTATTATGTACATTGGAAAATAATTCAGTGTAATGGTTAGATGTAATGTTTTTGACAGATTGACCACTAATGTTTTATTACTATAATTTTGAGTAGATAAATGATTTGAAACTCTAACAATCCAGTATGTGATTGCATAACTGACAGAACGAAATGGCAAATGCTCACAAACAAAATCATCATCTCTTTGTTGTTTTATGCAATGATGATCGAGTTCATCAACAGGAGCAGCAACAACAACAGAAGCAGAAGCACTTAATCAGGTGGAAGCTAATTCCTTTAGTTCTTGGAGACTGCCTGACCAGAAAAACCTGTGCAATTGGACTGGCATTGTATCTTGTATGTGACAACTTGGAACACTCACAAGCTTAAGTTTCAGTGGAACACTCACAACCTGACAAGCCTCATTCTCGGGTTCAACAGCCTCAAAGGTCAAATCCCATCAAG
This sequence comes from Tetragonia tetragonoides, assembly GCA_038025085.1. Lineage (NCBI taxonomy): Eukaryota > Viridiplantae > Streptophyta > Magnoliopsida > Caryophyllales > Aizoaceae > Tetragonia > Tetragonia tetragonoides. The sequence continues at coordinate 12,439,697 of CM076142.1, forward strand.
CATCGATAACCTCTCTAAGCTCGTTCACTTAGACCTTAATACCACCAACCTGTTTAATGGGTTTATATTGTCACAATTCAAGTATCTTAGCCTGCTATATTGTTAAGGTTCTTAGACCTTGGAGTGAATTTCCTTGAAAGTCCTGCTTGGTCATTTTTTTACTACCTTCCCCTTTTTGATCCGTTTATGTTTTGGTTCGAATGAGTTTGATGGAGAGTTGCCAAGCTTCATTTTTAGGTGTCGAAACTTGACTTAACTTGATTTGTCACAAAATATGTTAACTGGGAGCGTGCATTCCTCCTGTATATTAGGCTAGCTTAAGAACCTCCAATGGCTTGATCTCCATAAGAGCCGATTGAATTCTACGATTCATTATTCTGAGCTTGGTTTTTGTTCCTTCCATAGCCAAAGTTGATCTAGGATGGGAAAGAAGGGTGAACATTGTAAAAAGGGTTGACTCATGCACTTGCTTATTTGCACCATGATTGCTCCCCAACTATTGTTCACTGTGACATATCCATAACTAATGTATTGGCACTGAAAAGCTTGTTCACTGTGAATCTGTGATCATAAATTTGAGCCTCGGCTTTCAGATTCTGGCACTGCAAACCTTCTTAGCTCTAAATATACATGTATCTGGACCACAGTTCGTTGCAGGATCTTTTGGCTACAATTACAGCTATAATTTTAATAGATACAAAACTATGGTATATCTAAGAATTAAGTACTTGAAGATAAAGCTGTGATCTGACACAATCAAATTGAAAAAAAAAAAATAAGTTTTGACCGAAAAAGTGGTTGGAAAGTGATTTTTAATTTTTTTTTTTTTGGTGAAAAGTGATTTTTAATATTTAAGTGCACAAGTTAACCATATTTAAAATCTTATTAACACCGAAACTTTTATTAAAACCAATATGACAAAGGAAGTCTACTAAAAAGACCAATTTAAAAATGCGACCATGGTAATTAGCATCACCCAAACCTTATTAGAGTTCTGAAAAGGAAACTTGAAAGTTGAAACCAATGAGACATCTGATTATTAAAAAAATAAAATAAAAAAGAAACTAACGAGACAAAAAGGAAAAACAAACTACAATAGAGCCTCTCCCCTTCTCTCTCTTTCTCTCTCCTGCCCATTCTCCCTCTCTCTCCTGCCCATTCTCCCTCTCTCCTGCCCGTGGACCTCACCTGCTTCTCCAATCTCCACGTAGCTAGGTGAACGTGGGAGTATATAAAAATTTGCGGTAAGACAGCGTACAAGTGTACAATCCCAAAAAAGGAAAGAAAAAAAAAGGGCAATTAAGAGAATAAACTGTTTAGAACTAGGAAACCAACCCAAATTTGGACTTCCAAATTCTCATCGTATAATGCTGTCTCTTTTAAATATTCCAACCACGACTCTCTCTCCTCTCTCACACAATCACACCGGTGCTCGAACAAATCGTCAGCCATAACCTCAAATCGGTTCACCTATAATATAACCCCTCTCAATTATTAGATCCATAAAAGTTTCGATCTTTTCAACACCACTATCATTAACGAAGGCCAACCAGGTAAATCCTTATATTATATTAGTCAGTCTTGATAATCAGAGATTTTTTTTTATAGTTTTATGAATCCTTCTGATTTTAATTAAGTTAATTTTTATGTCAAGTGATACTCTATGTTTTCGAGTTTATTTTTTATGAGCTTATTGCTTGGTCAGTGAATTAATGACTTGGATTTGTGCTGATTTGTGATGTTTATATAATTATTTGTGTTGGGATGATTTATATAGGTTTGTAAAGTTCAGTTAATTTAAAATTTTAATTGATACTCTGTGTTTAATTTTTGGAAAAAGTCTTGAGGCCGCCTCAAGGTGAGACTAAGCATATAACGTCGGCATGACATCATAATTGTATGAGAAGCCTCACCTTAAGACCGCATCATACGAGATTTTGTGTTTTAGGTATGGTTTATATATATCGACTAATTGGTGGTAGAATTACTTGGATGATCTGTGTGAAATTTTTATTTTTAATTTTCGGGGAAAAATTATAGGGAAAATTTCAGTGAGGTATACCAATGTTTAGCAAAGATACACTAAGGTGTACTGAAATTTTAAAGTACACTGAGATATAGGATCGGAGTAGTATTGTGCAAAGCTAATTGTTACCCCTGATTTTAGTGACCAGGACTGTCAACAGTAATAATAGTCAGTAAAACACAGCCAAAAGGGCATTATAGTCGTAAAGCTTTATGATTTGTCTTTTGAAACATATTGGCTTCTTAGTCCCTTCAAACCCTCTACATATACCATCCTGATCAATCCACTTACCAGATTCATGAGCTTCACTCAAGGTTTCAAAATTCTTAGTATATCTTGTGAAATGCCGGTATACCTTATGGCTTATACCTTAGTGGATTGTCGCTAAACCTCGGTATACCTAAGTGAAAACTTTCCACATTTATATGTATGCAAACTTAATCAAATTACATTACATGAGTGTTGTGTGTAATTAGTGAATTTCCTAACGAATATGTTGGGCTAGTGGTTAAGATTGAGGTGTTGAGTACATTATTATGTTCTAGGTTTAGATCCCCTTGCCCATTTATATAATTGTACATGCATATTGGAGAATCTGATTTGTTTTGTCCTGTTTTGTTTGTTAAGGTTTCCCAATGTCGAGTTGGAGTGAGATTCCATTAGATGTTGCGACGGAGATAGTGAAGCACATTGAATATTACGAAGATTTTGAGAGTTTTGGTCAGGTTTGTTGTTGTTGGAGACATGCAAGTAAGAATGTTAATTGCGTTCCACCATCTTGCCGCACCCCGTATTTAATGCTTGGGGAGCCACCCCGTAGTTCAAAGCGCCAACTTTACAACCTCTGTAGTGGCAAGATCCACCATGTCGAGTTACCGACACCACAGGAGTACGACGATGATGTGAATGGTGGGTTGGCACGGATGTTTCAAGAAGATGAGGACCTTGGCGATTGGAGATACTTCTCTTCTCGTGGATGGCTTATTTCCGTTACCCAGTATGGTTTTAATATCACCCTCGTGAACCCTTTTTCTAGGGAGGTAATAAAAATCCCGTGCATCCCTGAAGATTATATGTGGCAAAACTTCAACGCATATTGGCAAGATGATTTGTACTTGTTCATGTTTCACAAATTCGTTCTCTCTGAGAGCCCCTCCAAAGCAGCAGCTTCCAGCAAGGATTTCACTATTGCCATGATTTTTCCGACTAACCACGAGGTGGGTTTTTGGAGTAGTGGGAGAGATGATTGGATCTTGCTCGATTGGGAACATAAATTTTATATGGATATAAGTTTTTATAAGGGAGAATTTTATGCCGTGGATCATACCGGTATGGTTGTGGCTTTCGGAGAAGGAGTTGGGAAAACGAAACCACCTCTCACTCCAAGAGTGGTCACAAATAAATTTCAGTGGAATATCGCTTTCCTTTCAAACGCTTACATAGTGGAATCAGATGGGGCGTTGTTGGTTGTCCTTCGTGAGATTGAGTGCAGTGATGATCACGTAGATGGTGATGAGGATTATTCCTTTAGGTATAAGACCCTCTACTTTGAGGTGTGGGAGGTGAATGTCGACACCGGGGATGTTAAAGAGGTGAAGAGCTTGGGGAACAATAGAGCTTTGTTTTTGGGTTTGAACTCTTCTTTCTCTTTGGAAACTTCTTCTCATCGTGGTTGTAAACCTAACTGCATTTACTACACCGATGATTGTATCGAATTTCATACCAATCCCCGAGTGGGTTCCGATATGGGTGTTTATGATTTAGCGTCTGGGAAGATGGTTGAAGACTACTACCATGGCTCATCTTATTTTAGTGAAGTTACACCTCCTCTATGGGTTGAGCAGTGTTGAGTAGTTTTATTGTGCGTGGTTGATCACTCGAACCAAAAGTTTTGGAGTATTATGTAAGATCAGCTCAATTGAAAGAAGTCTGTGTAGTGTATTGATTTCAGATTTGTAGATGAATATTTCTTCAAAGTAATGTATAATGTTTTCGTACTAAAGTTTTAGTACAGAAACTACATATACGAACTACATTGTATCTATCACGGGAGTACTTCAAATAATTAAAAGCCACCATCTGATATATTTGAGTGATTCTGCCAAAAAAAAAAAAAACAAGAAGATATATTTGACTGACGATGACCTCAATGGATCTTGAGAGAAATCAGATACTCTATAAGAAATTTAAGAGATTAAAAAAGCTAGACAGCTAGTAATCATGCAACTGCTTGTTTTTCAATTGGCTTTGGCACAACCAGAGAGTACCCGTCGTCTGGAATCTGAAAGCAATTTTGCAAGGGGAACCACAAATAGTCAAGGTTTTTGTTTTTGTTGGATAAATCAATGTTATATCATTAAGCCAATTCGGCAAAAAAAGTTTAGCCATGAGAGCATCATGATTGCTCAACTAAAACCGCGGCAAGAACTACATAAAACTCCAATATATACTAGATACATTACAACTAACTCCGACTAGAAAGAACTCCACCACGCACCAAGTAATAATAAGCCTATGTAACCTCCATATTGTAAATGATGGTCAATCAAAAACCCATCAACTAGAAAAAACTCCACCGAATACATCAAAGATGAATTCCAGGTAAATGTTCCAAACTCAATCAAGTTAAACCTCTGATTCATGTTGTCATGCTCAAGTTCAAACTCCACTAGTGTCTTGGTTTACAATACATACAGCAACTATGACCCTCACATACAGCAAAAGTCTCAAGGTTATCCAGCATGCTATACATGTTTTTATGTAAATGTTCTATTTTTCACCACATTGGTAGATGACGACTGACCTCCATGACATATCCTGCATGAAAAAGACCAAGGCAGACAGCTTACCGATTGAGGAACCATTCTTGCAGTATTCTGAATCAGAACTCACCTACTGAACTTATTGTCCGCTTCTCGCTGTAATTACATAAACAAGGTTTCAAAACATAGGTACTTGTTCTAGTTTTATTGAAGAAGCAACCTGATTTAGTATCAAAAATAAAAAAAGAGAGAGAGAGAAGTAAACCTGATTTTCAGATGACAAGTTACTGACTTTTCCAGAAGAATCCATATCAGTGACACAAAAATTAGAATTCCCAGCTTGATCATCGACTGAACTTGTCTGCTTGTCACTGTAATCACATAAACAAGGTTTTAAAACATGAGGGAATCTGGTTGTCAAGAAGATGCAGTTGTCATGAGTATCAGAAATAACATTATCGCATTACAAGATTAGCTTCTCTCACACTTTACTCATTGTTCTTGTTTCAAGCCTTCATACCAAAAATTATTTATTGACAACCGAAATCGAAGTATTTTTTTTCTTTTTCACTCCTTCCTGAACAACAATGATTTCAACATAACCATGTTGGTAGTTGGTACACCTAATTACATCCTCTTTGGTTCACAAATTTAAATTAGAGGCAAATGATTCACTCCTCCATTTCCTAATTAAATAAACAAGTTTAGGAACATCAAATGCAAATAAGCAACTCCCCATACTCTAGTATTTCATATGGGGCAGAGTACAGGAAGAAAAAAGTGTGAAATTAGGACAGAAAATAAACAACAGATCAATAGAAGCACAACTCTTAAGGTGTATATATTGAAAAATCATACTGTCATGTAAAGTTGAACAACAGTAAATTCAGAAGATATGGACCATGAATGTACCTTTCCCCACCACCAGCGCTAGAGGTTTCGGCCTCATCATGTTTGTGCGACAAAAACGCATCACAGTATCTGAATATTGAGAGGCATATAGAGCAAACACCAGCCAAGGGGGGTTTGTGAACCCTGTCGTTGTGCTGTTTAAGACCCGATTTAGTTGAGAAATCCGGCGACCCACGCCTGCATGTTTCGTTGAGGCACCTCCAAGGGCCTTTGTACTTCACTGAAGAAAACAAAAAAAAAAAAACAAAATGAGAACTTCACTTATTGCAAAATATCATCAAGCTAAGAACAAGTACTCTAGATCATCATATCACAGAAAATCAGAAATTTGAGCAATTGAAGCTTCTTTTACTCAGAAGTCTGTCAATTAGTAAATATATTCAAATCTTTATATTCAAGAAAAATAAAGATAATTGCACCAAAAAAAAAAAAAGAAAAATAAAGATAAATCATTACATCTATAAACATTTGAGCAATATAATCATCAAGCTAATTAGGAACAAGTACTCTAGATCATCAGATCACAGAAAATCAAAATGCATATGTCAATCGGAACTTGAACAAGAAACGTTCGCATTCTAAAATCAATCCAATCTTTGCACAGAGCTTAACCACAAAACTTAATTGCAACAAAAAAATCAGTAGAAAATGAATTGAAACATACTTTTGTCTTGTCTTTTCTGGCGAGCATACAGAAAGAGGAAAGAGAGAGGATAGAGAGAGAGAGGAGAGAGAATTGAGCAGATGGTGGTTTAAGTAGCTAGGGAAGAGAGATAAAATGCGCGGGATATTTGCCTGATTGATGAGCCTAACTGTTTTTTTGGTTGTTTTTACTAAAATATCCCTACTTGCTTTTTGGAGGGATGTAAAAGGATGCGTAATTGTGTCTTTTGGTTGACAAGCATTTTGGGTTGCAAATGCATGTCCTCAATAATTTAGTTTTTTTATTTCTATTTTGTTTTTACTTATTTTGTCTAGTTCTTCATAGGTGTGGGTTGAAAATACGGGTACTCGGTATTTGATAGTGGGAATCAATTCAGAACAAGTGGCTTTGAAATTGGAATCGATCCAACCAATTCCAAATTCAATTCTCAAAACACTAACAGCTACTAATCGTTTTCAATTACGATTCTTGAATTTGGGAAACTAGAACCAATACTGAAACGACACTTTTCATTTTAAAATTCAAAAAATTCAGAATTCCTCATACATTGTCGCCAATTAGTAGTATTGTAGAAAACAAAGAACAAGTTAGTAGCAATAAATAAGTAAATTGTATGTTAATAAATACCCGTATGAAATTAACAAACACTTGTTAGCTTGTTGTAATAAAGATTGTAATGCGAAATATGATCGTTAAGATTGTTGTATTTTCATAATTTGGTTGACATTTTGTTGATGTTATAATGTTGTTTTTTGTTATCAATGAGATGAGCTAAGTAATTTTAAATTAGTATGATTTAACTTTTGGTGTACATATATTTACTTAAACTAATAACATGGACATAAAATAGAGCCATAAATTTATTTGTATTGGGAGATGAGAAGGTGAAAGGGCGGCGGTTTAGCTCAGGGTCATTGTCTCAAATATTTTGTAGGCCTCAAACTTGTTGTAAAGTTAATATTAGCCCATTATTAATTCATTATCACAAAAATTTATTTAAGACGATTTTATTAAAATTTTTAGTAAAATAAGAATTACTTTTTAATAGAATAAGGATTACAACTTATAATAAGTAACTCCTATTTCTATATTTTTTTATGAGTTCGTCTTATACAAGACTTACTCCTTTTTATTAATTGTTTTGGCCTACACCATGCACTACTACTATTAATCAAAATGGGGTCTCTTAATTGGCAAGTCATGATACCATTGCTTCCCTTGCATGTGACAAGACTAGCTCTGGTTCAACAAATTTTGTCTTAACGAGAATTCATTAATGTGCCATAGCCCTTAGCATACCTGAGTCATGAAAGAAGAGTAGGTCAGTGGTGACTGGTGAGTTCGAGCGAGCTAATAAGATCGCCATGGGAGTTAATCATGAAGTTAATTTCTTTAATCATTAGTGCATAATTAAATAAAAAAAAATTGTTACACTCTAGTTTCCGAAAATTTTCAAGTATTACGATAACACATACTTATGTTGTGTTACTTTATATAGATAATAGATTACATCACATTTCATAGTAATTCAAATTATTATCGAAACTGGCTTGTGTTGAGAGTCCCTCATAATTGATGGCCACTATAACAATAAATAAATTAAAGAAAGAAAAAAAAAACAGAATATTAGAGTAATGTTGGATATTAATGCAAGAGAGTTACAATTCTCTATTTGATTTCTTATGGAGAATTCTATGGTGTAGTAAATGACAATTACTACTAAACATTGGTAACTCAAAGAGCTGCGTACATGAACCATTCTAAAACTAATTACTACCATCCAAAACGGCTTGGTGTTATATATCTAGATGGCGGAAGAAACCTTCAAGCATTAAGTTATAAAACTCCTCTAAAACACCTATAAATAGAAGACTTAGAGAAGGCAAAAGAATTTAATCCAATTGAAGAGAATTCAATCCAAAAGTTGTGAAGTACTTAACAACACAAGTGAGAGATATCCACTCCTAGAGATAGTAAGAGAGAGCCACTACAAAGTGAGATAATTTGAGTGCACCACCATTTTGGTGAGTTTATATGTTATTGTAACCCATCCTTTTGTGGGTGAGGTCTTTGTGTGATATCCTTTATTTAGTTCATACTAGAGATGACATCTTGTAATCCTGATATTATAGTGGAAGTTTTACCGGATCAAAGTTCCTGTGATTTTTCCTTTCGTCTTGAAGGATCGATTTTCCACATAAAATTTTTGGTGTCCTCATTTATTTATTTTTCCGCATATTTTATCTAGCCCATTATCATTCAAAGAGGGAAAATATTAGCCGCAATTATCTGCATTTTTCCCGACAATGGTATCAGAGCGAGGTTTAAGTCATAAATATTCTTGTGTGAGTTAAAATGGAGTCGAGCGTCACTCATGATGGTGACATGTTTAAACTTACCGCGGAAAATTACGTACTCCTTTTGAAAGCCAATAATGAATGACCATTTATATTGCAAAGATTTGGACGTGCCAATCACATCCACTTTTATAAAATTGAGTATAACCTTTAATAGGAGTATTAATAATATACTAGTAAGTCGTAACTTAGGTGAGTTCTTTTTCACTTATTGGACCTTATCCAATTTGTGAAAATAAGTGGCAATACCTTAATAGGTGGGCATCAGTGGTTAGACCTTATTGAATCAATGAGAATAAATGGCAGAACCTTACTCAAAGAAATCAATGACAAGACCCACATCCGTACTCACAGAATTAGTGGCAGGATCTTACTGAATCAATGTAAGGACCTTACCGAATTAGTGGAAATCAGTGACAAAACCTTACCCAATTAGTGATAATCAATGCCAAAACCTTACCCAATGAGTAAAAATCAGTAAAAATAAGTGAAAAAGAACGCACCTTTATTCTTACTAGTTGTAGTTGTCCTTGAATAACGACATGGATAAGCTTAATGACATGGACAAACTAGTCCAAAGTATTTGTTTATAGAAATAAAAAAATTTAAATAAAGAAGTAAAAATAGAAGCAATTTCTCATAAATAACCCACTCCCTCTTTTCTCTCTCCATTTTCAAGTTAACTCCCCCACGGAAATGGCTGTTGGAGCGATGCTTAGAGCTTCCCAAATCCGCAAAGCTTGTTTCTCTCTCCGAAAAGTTACTACTCACCGTTTCGTAAGCTCTCATGATCACTCTATTTGTTGCTTTATTTATAGTTTTTTTTTTTTTAATCGATTCAACTATTACATTTTGCTGTATTGTGGATGATTATTTCCCACTTATTCATCAATCAATCAGTTAAATTACGAGGTCAATGAATTGGAATGAACTAAGAATATAAGCTAGTTTGATTATATCAAGTGTTGGAATGAATTATTGACATTAAGTACCCACTTGGGATCATTAGGTGTTACATATGAAATTGGAAGCTAGAACTTTTATATGTTATGTTAAGGATCTTCAAGTAAGTTCATGTCTACCTTTTTACATTGTCGTAAGTTTTCTAAAAATCTTATGTACTATATGATACTATATGATTATATGACTATATTACCGTATGTGCTATATGCGATGCGACTAGATGGAGAATATGATTATGTGACTATAAGACTTTATATATGTGACTTATGCTATATATGATCTCTATGATTATCATCTATTACGTGAGCTTTAAGCTAACTATAAACTGCAAAAGTTCAGAATATACCAAGTTGTGGAAAGTGAGGCTCAAATCATGATAATAAAATACTATTACTCAATCAAGAGAGCTTTTATAAGCCTATGACGTTATATTTTGAGATTATGACCAATTGAAGGAGAAATCACTCTATATTGAGATATCGTTCATATTGTCAAGCCTTTGAGCTATACTACTTTGATATAAGTTTGAGAATTCTTAAGTTGTGGCATGACTTTCAAAAGGGGTCGTTGGAAGTTTCGAAGGCGCGACTCTTTAATGTGCACACTCATATTTCATTATTGAACTATCGAGGCAATAGCCAACGAGCTAGCCCGTATATCATTATGATCATTATTATTTTATCACCAACCAATGGCAGTAATCTTGGCCGGATAGTACCTTAGATCAGTACTATTTGTGATGTCGCGTTTCGGCGTGTTTTATCTCGAGCGTGCACTTCCATGCCACCTAACATAGTTGAGAGCTAACTCCCAATCAACTCAATCTCTAATCTAAGATATGGAAAGATATGTAACCTCTTTAAACTCTTTACAGCCTTATTAAGATACTTTAATGTTTGATTTGGCGGTGTATTTGATGATGGTTTTATACGACTACTACTTCATACATATATGTTTATATAGTACTATTTAATGTGCTACGCTATATGTACTTTCATTTATAAGCGTTTTGACAAGGTGGAGTGACTTACTTAGTATAACCTAATTTTTCTTTCTTTTCTTCTTCTTTGCATATATTCGTGCATGTGCGTGTTGACGACGTGCAACTTGCAAATTATGTTCGGGACCTGTGTGATGGCAAGGCACGGAAGATCTCTTAGAACCATCTAGTGATCATCATGATATCATGTAATAAGAATTAGATAGGTAACTATTTTGGAAGATGTAAAATGTTAGGTACTTAAACTTCTAAATTATAATAATAAGAAGAATATTCTTTTTCAGTTTCACTAAAAGTCTTAATTTATTTCTAGTTCTTTTGGCTCTCTAAACCTCTAACTTTGTACTTACTCCGGTAAGTACGGCGGTAACACTCTGGTATTAGTATTACCCACATGGTTTAATGGCTAAAGTATAAGTAATCAAGGTGGTATTAATTTTGGGGGGTTACACTTTGAGTCAAACCCACATACCATAACTTAACATAACATAAACTAAAAAAAACTCAATATTATGTTGGTTTAACCTCAATCATGAACCATGCATGAGTATCAATTCAATCTTTGTTCATCATTACAAAAATCACTGCCGCAAGTGAGACCTTTATTTAAACAGAGCTTAACTACAAACAAAACAGCTTAATTGCAACAAAAAAAACCGGTAAAAAACGAAATTGAAACATACTCGAAATTCGTCGATAAGTAATTTGCGATTGATCAAGTTTTGTCCTTGTTTGTCTTTGTCTTTTCTGGGCAGGCAGAGAGAAGGAGGAAAGAGAAACTAGTGAGAGAAAGATGATAGAGAGAGGAGAGAAATTGAGCAGAATCGTAAATTTGAAACTTACTTATTGTGAGTGATGAAAAACAGAGAAGCGCGAAGTTTTTGCGCCGAAAAGCTGTTGTTTCAGAAACACCTAGAAAGAGAAAGAGATAGTGAGTGAATGTGCGAGAGAGATAAGAGAGAGAATTGAGCCAACGAAGAAAAAAAATGAAAGAAAGAGAGAGAATCTTGAACCACCGAATTTGTTTCACCACCGTCGTCGTCGGTTGTAGTTTAGAGAGAGAAAGTAGTAGAAACTTGCAAAGAGAGAGGAGAGAGGAGAGAGGAGAGAGAAGAGATAGAAATGATCTGAAACAAAAAGAAATGCGTGAAGTAAAATTAAAAATGGGCAAACAAAATGGGTAATATCTGGAAAATGAGGAGTGTTGAAATGAGATGAATATATGAAGCTTTGGAAAAATGGGTTTAGTAGTGCAGGAAGTGAAATATATGGGCGGGAACTAACAAATGATCGATGAGGATGTTCGGTTGCATATGCATGTCCAGTGTCCTAGTGGAGCTTTAATTACTCTTAACTAATTCTCGAATGGTACTCTCACCCTCGATTGTATTTGGGGTGTTCCCACGCACTGCATATCTATCTTGCCATAAGTATTCTTGTGTAGTCTTGGAGTATGTGGTTATTCTTTCTTTTTCTTATTTTTTTCTATGAGCTCGTTTTTATATTTCTATTGAATAAGGGTCTGTTCTCTACACAATACTAAATTGAACTAAAGTATAAGTAATTAAGATGGTATTAATTTTGCGGTGTTACACTTTGAGTCAAACCCACATACCATAACTTAACCTAACATAAACTAAAAAAACTCAATATTATGTTGGTTTAACCTCAATCATGAACCATGCATGAGTATCAATTCAATCTTTGTTCATCATTACAAAAATCACTGCCGCAAGTGAGACCTTTATTTAAACAGAGCTTAACTACAAACAAAACAGCTTAATTGCAACAAAAAAAACCGGTAAAAAACGAAATTGAAACATACTCGAAATTCGCCGATAAGTAATTTGCGATTGATCAAGTTTCGTCCTTGTTTGTCTTTGTCTTTTCTGGGCGGGCAAAGAGAAGGAGGAAATAGAAACTAGTGAGAGAAAGATGATAGAGAGAGGAGAGAAATTGAGCAGAATTGTAAATTTGAAACTTACTTATTGTGAGTGATGAAATATAGAGAGGCGCGAAGTTTTTGCGGTGAAAAGCTGTTGTTTTAGAAACTCCTTGAAAGAGAAAGAGATAGTGAGTGAGTGAGAGAGATAAGAGAGAGAATTGAGCCAAAGAAGAAAAAAAAATGAAAGAAAAAGAGAGAATCTTGAACCACTGAATTTGCTTCACCATCGTCGTCGTCGGTTGTAGTTTAGAGAGAGAAAGTAGTAGAAACTACAAAGAGAGAGGGGAGAGGAGAGAGAGGAGAGAGAAGAGATAGAAATTATCTGAAACAAAAAGAAATGCGTGAAGTAAAATTAAAAATGGGCACCCAAAATGGGTAATCTGGGAAATGAGGAGTGTTGAAATGAGATGAATATATGAAGCTTTGAAAAAATGGGTTTAGTAATTAGTAGTGCAGGAAGTGAAGTATATGGGCGGGAACTAACAAATGATCGATGAGGATGTTCGGTTGCATATGGATGTCCAGTGTCCTAGTGGAGCTTTAATTACTCTTAACTAATTCTTGAATGGTACTCTCACCCTCGATTGTATTTGGGGTGTTCCCACGCATTGCATATCTATCTTGTCATAAGTATTCTTGTGTAGTCTTGGAGTATGTGGTTATTCATTCTTTTTCTTATTTTTTTCTATGAGCGCGTTTTTATATTTCTATTGAATAAGGGTCTGTTCTCTACATAATACTAAAGTGAACTAAAATTTACTTAACTGAATTGAATTTTTCTGAACTGAACTGAATACTTGAGGGAAAAGTTTAAAAGAACAGAGAACAAGGCTTTGTGCGTTTGTTAGAGCTTACACGGTCAGTTTAGTTAAGTTCAGTTCAACTGTCAATTTATTGATTTCAAATTCAGTTAAATAATGTTCAATTTAGTTCAGCGGGTGTTGAGTTCAGAAACATACTTTTGTCTCACATATCAAGTTGTGTTCAATAGTGTCTACTGTCTAGTTTAGTATTGTTGAATTCAGCTCAGTTTTACTAATAATAAACAAATTGTTTCACCACTTTTGTAAATTGAATAAAACCTTTCATAAGAGTAGTAATAATATTAATATACTCATAACTTAGGTGTGTTCTTTTTCCACTTATTGGACCTTTCCAGTGAAAATAAGTGACAGTATCTTACTCAATCAGTGATAAACAGTGGTTAGACCTTATTGAATCAGTGAGAATAAGTGACATGACCTTACTCAATCAATGGAAATCAATAACAGTACCCACATCCATACTCACAAAATCAGTGACAGGACCTTAATGAATCAATAAAATGACCTTACCGAATTAGTGAAATTCAATGACGAAAACTAGTAAGAATAACCGCCAGTCTGTCAGGGTCTTACCCAATCAACAAGAAAGAGTGAAAATAAGTGGAAAAGAACAGACCTTATTCTTACTTGTCCTTGAATAAAGACATGGATAAGCTTAATGACATGGACTAACTAATCCAAAGTATTTGTTTAAAGAAATAAAAACTTTTCGCACAAAAAAAAGAAATAAAATATTTAAATAAAGAAGTAAAAATAGAAGCAATTTCTCGTAAATAACCTACTCCCTCTTTTCTCTCTGGTCTCTCCATTTGGAAGTTAACTCCCACACGGAAATGGCTGTTGGAGCGATGCTTAGAGCTTCCCAAATCCGCAAAGCTTTTTTCTCTCTCCGAAAAATTACTACTCAGCGTTTCGTAAGCTCTCATGATCACTCTCTTTCTTGCTTTATTTCTAGTGTTTTTTTTTATCGATTCAACTATTACATTTTGCTGTATTGTGGATGATTATTTCCCACTTATTCATCAATCAATCAATTGAATTACGACTGCCCGACTTTTAGCCAATCTGCTGCAAATTACTTTGTTGTTCTTATTGCTTCAGTTGCTAATTAGCTAATTGCTGTAAATGATTGTTTTTGTTTCTGTTGATCGATGGAAGTACCATGTAAAGGGAGTAACTTACAGACCCAGATGAACATTTTAATTTTATTTTTTTTATTTTTATCAATTTGTGAAAATTGTTGAAAGGAATCCTTAAAATTGAAAGTAACTCTTGCCCATGAACTCAATGAGTGTTATTTGTTTAATCAGCTTACCCTTTTTAGCCACCAAGTATTAGAATTTCCACTAGATGGGTATCTTTGTTTCTTTTTCCCCTTTATTTTTTTTGTTTTGCTTTAGGCTGAGTTAGAGTTGTCAAATTGTCATTGAATGAACTTTAGGCTTGTAAGTTGAATTTTAAGAAGGGCTTATATGGTCCTCAATTTTATTTGGTGCATAAATAGGAATACAGATTGGTTTGTGAGAGGGGAAGCATTGATTAATCTACACACTATTGAAAATTTTAGGAAAAACGTCACCTTCTTCGTATGTCGTATGATACAAATAGCTTTGTGCTTTTATGGGAAGAGGAAGTTAATATTGTGCAAATAATGCCATCTAATATCACTTTGTTATGGAATTTGAATGAAATTGCGTGGGAGTATGAAGTTACTAGATCACTTTGACACAAGTTTCTAGAACATTTTGCCACAACTTGATCTCTTTTTGTAACTATTGTAGCCGATAAAGCTTCATGTAAGACAAAGATTCATCCCTGCTTCTTCATTTCCTCTTCTATTGAGGGGGACCAGGTGGTCTATACAGGCTTCAAACTTTGATATTATGAGTTGTGAATGTGGATATTTTCAATTTTGGATCGACAATAGATTTTCTTTAGTATCAGATTGTAATGCATCTTAAAGGTAGCAGATTGTGATTTAGGGGCCCTTATAAGCTAAAACGTTTCCTAGAATGCTAAATGCTAAGAGTACAGGTGCATCATATATAGGATAGAACACCTTTTAGGAATAGTTGTTACTGAGATCCTCAATCATGTGTGAGAATACATATTACAGAACCAATAAAACCTATGAAACTGTCGTAAGCAGGATATCACATGACCTGCTTCATACTTATAGCACCATCCAAATCTGTGAAGCTATTAAAATATAAGGACACCTCTGCATTAGTATACCAATTTTGTAACATATTAACAGTACAGCAAATGTCAGATGCATAATCAGAAAGCTTCATTTACAGGCCATATAATCTGTAGGCTGATACCAACGTGAAGGGGGCAAGAAATTACTCGCATCTTAATCTTCCAGTTACTGCTCTTGATCGTGTAGCTCGTTATCCGATTGAGATCTGCATTCGCTGTATTCCTGTATATCACAACTTAAGCAGTAGCAGCAGCCTTCTTCCCCTATTTTCTCGAATAGCTTACCAATTGGTTCTGACAAGATGGCATAAGCAATATCAGTGAAGGACATTTAAGCAATGGACCTTTTGCAGACCTTTAGCCCATCTATTCCAATCTGACCTCCTCATCCCATGTACTGATGTAATGCTGCTATTTCAGCCAAGCAAGCAATCTTTTCGAGACAATTATCATTGGCTCTAATGGTTTTTAGATTTTTCCACCACTCTTGATGCTATCATGACTACCATCTTATATCTCTACATTGAGATTTGGAATTCACCTGTTGGAAATATTAGTATAAACGTCACCTTCTTCGTATGTCATACAAATAGCCATGTTCTTTTCTGGGAAGAGGAAGTTAATATTGTGCAAATAATGGCATCTAATATCACATTGTCATAGAATTTGAATGAAATTGCATGGGAGTATGAAGTTTCTTGATCACTTTGACACATGTTTCTAGAACACTTTGACATGACTTGTTCTCTTTGTAGCCGATAAAGCTTCAAGTGAAACAAAGATTCATCCCTTCTTCTTCATTTTCTCTTCTGTTGAGGTGGACCAGGTGGTCTATACAGTGTTCAAACTTTGAAATATTGTGAGTTGTGAGTGTGGATCTTTTCAGTTTTTGATAGACAATAAATTTTCTGTAGTATCAGATTGTAGTGCATCTTAAAGATAGCGGTTTATGACTCAGGGGCCCCTTAAAAGCTAAAAGATTTCCTAGAATGCTAAATGCTAAGAGTACAGTGCATCATAAATAGGATATTTTGCTTCCCGATATGCGGATTAAGTGCTACAGCATCAGCCCTTGAGCTGCTGTATGACTAACCATGTTGGTCAATCGTTAATTGATAAAGATAGACATGTGTCATATAGGGAGTTAATATCCATCACAGTGATTTTTTTTTTCTTTCTTTGGGATTATTTACCTTATATAATGATTTAGTTGCAAATTGATTCTTCATCCATTTCCATGTCTTTAACCGCCGCTTCTTTTGCTTATGAAATAGAGTAGCACATTGGTGTTGGCTGAACATGAAGGTGGTTCCATCAAGTCATCATCCATTAGTTCTGTAGAGGCTGCAAAGTCTTTAAGTGAGGATAATTCCATCTCCATGCTCTTGGCTGGATCTGGATCCACTCTCCAAGAAGCTGCTACACATGCTGCATCATGTCATCCTTCAATTTCTCAGGTGATTGATTCTTGTGCATTGCAGTTTGTTGAAATTAAGTAGTTCTGCCAGTTGTCCGTAATTGCTTCTATTACCACTGTATCTTTTCCAGGATGCAGCATTGTGCTGAGATTTTGTTGTTTAAAGCAGTTGTTGATTTGTGAAAGAAAAAAAATACCGACTACTACCTTCTATACAGCATTTTTTGCGAACTGCTACTTGTTTCTATATTTGTTTTAAATGACTACCCTTTAGACCTTTTTCTTTTTGGTTTGCCATCGTTGTGGCCGAGAATATACATGAAGTGACAAAACTACCCTCATATGTATGGTGCATGGGCGGTACTCGGGTCATAAAGGGTTGTAGTACTATATACAATTAACCATGTGAGGGTTTTTCTGTTGCTTCATATCTATTTTGGACCGGTATCTGGGAAGGTAGCAAATTTAGATAAGGTCACTAAAGGTTCTTTATCTAAACAAAGGACAAATAAAAAGTTATTAGTGCGCAAAAGTGTTTTACAAATGTAGTAGCTGAATAATCCATTGTTACATCATATTATTGAGTACATTTACTGTTGAAAGTTTTTCACAAATGTAGTAGCTGAATAATCCATTTTTACATCTTATTATTGAGTAAATTTACTGTTGTTTTTATTGTATCTGCGGTAACCAATATTTCTAATAGGATGGTTTCTATGAGTTTCTGATATAAAAAAAATGCATGGTTGGAGATTTAGCCTGCACTCGGCATGGTCATGTTGCACGCATGTGTGATTGAGGAGAAGCTCCTCAAACTTCTAGCCTGGGAAGACATGCACTGGGTGGTTCTAATGTTGCTTAATCTTTTAGGTGCTTGTAGCTGATTCAGATAAATTTAGGTATCCTTTGGCTGAGTCTTGGGCAAAACTAGTTGAGTATGTTCAGAAGAAAGATGGATACACGCATATTCTTGCTTCTTCGAGTTCATTTGGGAAGAATATATTGCCACGCACAGCTGCAATGTTGGATGTTTCTCCAATCACTGATGTAATTGAGATATCTGGGTCTCATCAATTTGTGAGGTACGGTTGCCCTTTTTTTTCCTTTTCCTTTTGTCTTCTTCTCATTATTTATCATGCATAATTATCAGAATTAAGTTTGTTCTACTGGAGCTTGACATCGATCCATGCTTCTGACCACTATTTGGCGATAATTGATGCTGCATCAGTTTTACAGTTTTGAAATTGCTACAAAATTTTACCCTTTTTTTTGGTTTATGAGATGGTATGTTGACTATGAATCCCAAGACTATTAAAGTTTATGTGCTATATGACAGGCCAATCTATGCTGGAAATGCTCTTTGTACTGTACGATACACTGGCGAGTTCCCCTGCATATTAACCATCCGTTCCACCTCCTTTCAAGTTCCTCCAGAAACTAGATCTAATGCTGCTCCCATTACCCAGGTTGATCTCTCAACCTTTGGTGAAGGTCTGTGTATTTTCATCATTAACAAGGTTTTATTTTTTGGTGTTGATTTGGCCACTGCATGAAATACAATGATGAAAGTAGTTACGAGCTCAATTTGTTGTTAATCTATGATTCTTGAGATATCTCTAAGAGCCATGGTTTGCTAGCAAACTAGTAGTTTATTAAACTCCCCTGAGCAATGAAGTTGATAGATTAGAGCTACCCCTTATGCCTTCAAGTAGCTCTTACATGTCATAACAGATAATTTGGTGAACATTTGCAGATAGTCTAGGTAAATCCAGATATGTAAATCTTAGCTCTCAAGAGACAGAGCGTCCAGACCTGGGGAGTGCACGCATTGTTGTGACTGGAGGACGTGCTTTGAAAAGTGCTGAGAACTTCAAAATGATAGAGAAGCTTGCTGAGAAACTTGGTGCAGCAGGTATTGTTGAGTTTTTGTTACATTTCAGATCTGTGAATGGTTTTATATGCCTATGTTGGTATAGCCTTTAAAGTCAATTATATGTCACACTAATTCTACTCCAAGAATCCTTACATCCTTTTTGTCTTTAAATTAAGTAATAATATCTTTTTTTTCTTGATATAGTTGGAGCTACACGCGCTGCTGTAGATGCTGGATATGTTCCCAATGATTTACAGGTGAGTTGCTGCAAATACTGCTCCTTGTTATATGGCTTATTGTTTTCAGTATTAGCCCTTTCCTTCTAAATAAAGTAGCTCAATTCAAGGGGCATTTTTGTTGCGAAATCAAAAAATGACAAGATTCATCAACATTTCTAACAGATTAAGGATGTTTAGTGTTGGAGCCTCAATTTTTGACCAGTTGCTAATAAATTCTTTGTTAGGGTTTCTTTTTTCCTTTTCTTTATAAATTATAGTAAATGGATAAGGGAGCCAAAACTTCCAAACTCTAAGGAAGCATGAAATGCCCCCCACTGCACCCCACCCCACCTTTGAACAAAAAAGAAAAGACGATCTTCTAGAAAATACTTTTTAGTTGTGGGATAACTGAACAAGTGTAGCAAATTCCTATTTTCCATATTTCATAGGTGACTATGGGTCAGCCCAACAGAAAATACTTTTTCTTGGCAAGGGTGATCCATAGATCCATTTATTTGAGACTCCGCTTATTAACACTTAAAATAAGGTGCTTAAAGACTCATTGGCCATGAAAGAAAGACCATGTTTAATTGTTTAGGGTCCATGCCTGGTAAGCTTTTATTTTTCATTTTATTATTTTATTTTTATCACCATGTCCTCAGATTTCGGCATCTGATACATTAGTACCGTTTCATAAACATCATCTCCCAATTTCCATCACCTACTTTGCTGACTGTGCAACCACTTTCAATACTTTGCTATATGTTTTAAGTCAATTTTGCTAGCACGACATTTCACATTCTTCCTTTGGTAATTCCATCAGCCGCCTGACCTCTAAGTTGTTTATTCCTCTCCATAGCTGCATGTTTCCACTGGGCGAAGGTAGCTTATAAAGCCCGTGTACCCACCTAGCCCATAACAATAGATCATTTATATATGCTTCATATTTGCCGCTTTATCAATTAAAGTGGCTCCTTTAGTACTTTATTCCAGACCCTCAGAGTTGGGCTGACATACAAGTAACTAAAGAAGTTCTTCTATGCTCTTGAGCTGAATGTCATAAAAGCTTCCTGCAATCTCATCAATTCTCCTTGTAACAGAGTTTATGAGGTGAGACCTACCTGCATAAGAAATCTTTTCCAGAAGACAAGTATTGAACTTTCTAAGAATTTAGCCTGATCCTTCAAGAGATAAGCTCCTTGTAGATTTAACAGACTAAGTTACTTCAAAATAGGCTGTTCAGAGCAAGTCAGAAGCTTCTGAATTACGACAAAGGTGTGTAGAATGAGAGATAGATTTATCACTACTTTTACAGAATGGACAAGATCATTTGCAAGACAGGGTGGCTCATCCTCTGGGTTCTGCTTTCTGATGAAAGCTGAACTCCTGTTGATGAGCTGCCCTGCATCTGTAGATAGATAATTAACGCAATAAATAAATGGTAGAGAGAACTGGGCTCACTTCCCTAAGCTTCTGTCTTCCACTCACTGCCCTCATCAATAGTAATAGAAAAAAAAGGGTGAACAGAGACATCATAGTGAGCTTTTGTGGTGTTACTTTTTTAATATAATGCATTGATCTGCTATGATTAATCACCTAGTGCCCCATAATTGGCTAATATCGCCATTGAACGAAAATATGATTGTAGCATGTAATTGTTATATTCAGGTTCAGTTGACACTTGCAGGAAAACCCCCCTTTATTTTGGGTGGGGGGAGGGAAACATTGTTAAATGTGTTCTATTGCAATTAGGCTGTTTGTTGAAAGCAGCCTACAGGGAATTTTGATTCGTTAGTCTTAGTTGTTTTCTTGTTTTTGTCTTTCAGGTTGGACAAACAGGAAAGATTGTTGCACCAGATTTGTACATGGCTTTTGGTGTCTCAGGAGCCATTCAACATCTGGCAGGCATGCGTGACTCAAGAGTCATTGTAGCTGTAAATAAGGATGCCGATGCGCCCATATTCCAGGTAATCCCTTTATTGTTTCTGACTTCTGGTTGCTTTTGTGTATATATGATGCTTCCTTCTTTGTGTGATTATAAGTTTATAACCAAACTGAATGTATTCTAGTTCCTTTTCTCCCATGGGTAATTGGGTACCAATTGACCAATCCCATTTCACTACTGTGGAAACCATGCTGACACTAGGGATGTGGAATCACTAAATCAATTTCTACCTTTTACTTTAATTTTATCCTTTTGGTTTTGTGGGGAACTGACATGTATGCATTTAGAACAGAGGTAGGTTGAACTCATTGCTCGCTCCCTTGTTTATATTGATGTGGAACCTGCTATGATTCATTGCAAGGCCAAACTATCTCATGTTGCAATGCACTTTTGGCAAAGTGGGCAAATGCAGTTGCAAGGCCAAACTATCTTATGTCGCAATGTCTTTTCTTCTCTGTTTTGAACTTTGAAATATAGCTGTTTGACTTATCGTGGACCTTGTGGTGCAGGCGGCAGATTATGGACTGGTGGGCGACCTGTTTGAGATCATACCAGAGTTGCTGGAGAAGCTTCCCGATAAAAAATAAATATACAGTGCATAAAGGATTTCGATGAATTTGCTCTTGCTGTACATGATCAGGCATTAGCATTTCAAAGCCTAACTTGTAAAGGGGGAAGGACTGTTTTGTTGGAAAGCAGTTCTTTATCATCATGCCCTTGTATGTAAATGGAAGCTTATCTCTGATCAACTACACTGAATTCTGATTCACATTGATGTGATTAATATAGAAATTTAACCAGCCCTACATAAATTTCGCGTTAGACTTGCAATGACTCTGGACTTAGACGTCTCACAAAGCACAATTCGGAGGGGAAGCCATTTCTCTTATTTAAGAATATTCATCAAGGAGTAATACTCTCCTATTCAATAAAATCTTTCATTTTGTCCGCTTCTGAAAAAACATTTATTACATTTCTGTAAATGAAAACAGTTAAAAAAGTAAATGTCTATTCTACCCTCACCTTTTCCCATCATTGACCCATAAAATATACCCACTTGTAGTTAAAGCATAACTGGAAGGCCAAAAAAGACATCACATGCTATTTTCAATTCTCCTGAAATACCGTGTAAAAAGTAAGTGTTAAGATTTTTATGAGACATAGTACTTTTAAGAAATTGAGAAAACCTGAACTAATGTCTGTATGATTTCACTCAACGTTTCTACTTCAAAATAAACAATGTCCTAAATGTAGGTCTTCATGGACTAAAACCATTGTATGGACCAATTTTTAAAGGTGACTATCATGTTTTAGAGGGGCGACTCTATTATCATATGCAACAAGTCTTTAAAGAGTTGACTTCTTCACTCTATGGAACTAACTCCTACTTGATACATACGATAAACTAAATTTATACAAGAATTTGTTATTTCATAACTCCGATAATTTGTATGAGATGGGGTTAGGCTAGCTTAGGTCCCAATTACTAATGTAAATAGAGAATTGATTAATAAAGATTCTTATATAGGTGCAACCTCAATTAATCACTCTTTACTACATCAAAATTGTGTTGATGATTAGTTTATTCTTACAAGTAGATAATTGTAACCGATGAGGTGTGACTGAGTTGTAGGGACTTATCTATCTTTAACCAAGTTTGAGGGTTCGAATTTAACATTGGAAATGGAGCAGCTTTGAATTTTTTGGACAACTGTCCCACCTTTTGTAGTGCCTATAAACTAGCGCAGAAAAATAATCAATATAGTCGACGGTGGTTATCCTTAGTTGTGAAAAAAAAATAAACAAGTAGATGATTGTAGATCCCTTCTATTTTGACTTCCCTTTCATGTTTCTCAACTTTCAATATATTGATTGGTTCGAAACATCACCAATTTTCATCTTAAACTTCAATTCTTACAACTAATGATGAAGTACGAGACTTTCCCTAAAAAAAAGTTGTTTAATGAAGTCTAAAATCAATCTATATAATTCAAGAATGCTTAGTTTACCCACCGGGTAATTTATCCGGGTGATATGGACAAGAATTATATGCTTGTACATTGAAACTCAAATAAAATATTTTCATAGACAAAAATAAAATATCAATACTCAATCAATTATCAATGTCCACATCACCCAGATAAACTACCCGGTGGCTAAACTAATATTTCTCCATATAACTCTGTCATTTGTGCAAATTTTCCTATGTTGGAGAATGTTTCACTTAGAATCAACTCTATTTAATCATTGACAAAGTGATTGGTTCCAAAATGATTGGATTTGGACCTTTTGATTTGATTGGGTACTGCCATTTCTTGGGAATCTATTTTGCGTCTGGCCGTCAGCTACACGTTTCACCGGAAGATTCCTGAAGTTGGAAGATTCTCTCTCATTATTATTCCTTAGAATATTGATCATTCAAATTCGTGGTGTATTAAACTAGGATGCTCATATTTTTGAAAGCTACTCTAATTACTAATTAATAGAATTAATACTCTATGTGATGACTAATAAATTCAAGAAAGCCTGCTCTGTTTTAATTTGTTTGAGATAAAGTCATCAACACTTATCTCTTAGCCGATCCTAGTTTCCACAAGTAATTAAAAACTAAAAAAATTTTAATCTTCATTTTGTTATTTTTCTTTTAAGGTGGTAAGTAGTACTCTAATTCAGATCCTATCCCATTTTGTATACCACTCCTATTCCAATTACATTATGATCATACGAAATTTTGTTACACATCTCAAAGTAGTAATAAATCAAATTTTAAAGTTGATATGTCAAATGTATATATAAGGGAGTGTGAAATGAAATGATACACAGAATGAGACAGAGGGAAATTCAACAATTCGTGGTATATTCTACTCAAAGGTCTCACTCTTAAATAAGTCAGTTTTGTGTCACGGTACTGTTAAAAATAGTAATATTTTTCAAATGTAAGCATTTTTTGTGTGAAAAGTAATATTTTTTGTTCGATAGTTAACATGTTTTATCTTTAAGTATCATCATTTTTTTGCTCAAAATGTTAACAATGTCTTTAATGGTGCAGGGTAAGATCGTCTTATACGAGTATTTGCGTAACTTCTATACAATTCTAACAGCTAAAAGCAACGCTTCCTTTTTGTTATTTTGAACGGCAAAAGGTGAATTTTATTGATAGGCATCGAATTGGCTTAGACTATCACAAGTTAACAAACATACAAATTGAAATCAACCACATCACTGGTGACATCACCTGAACCATCAATATAGCAGTGTCGCAATGACTCAACACAATGGTTGACAAGTCTAAGAAACCCTTATTATCGTTGCTTGGTGAATATATAGTGCAAAATCCATAGAGTATCAATGAGCATTTTAAGGTTTCACCCATAAACCTGCCTCCAACGAATCCCCCCCAAAACTTATCTATATACACTTGATGTTGAATGAAAATTTTAAGCTCCCTATAAAAAAATATTCCCCTAGGAAATAAGAGCAAGTGATTTTTATTGAAATTTACAAACATATGGATAATGTTTCAGCTATCCAACGGATAGTTTACCTATGTGATGTGGGGTACAAAAATAAGCAATGTCTAGGAACTTTAATAAATAATATTTGAATAAAAAATCAAAAATTAAAAAGTAACCATATCATTATTCGTACCAAGGAAGATGACTACGTCAGCTTAGGTTTTCCGTTTCCCGCCCATGACCCCCATATCCGTGTTCCCCATGTTCGCGTTTCCATTTTCGTGCTTTATTGTATGTAGATTATAAAAATTTGCGTTTTTCGTGTCTCGTGTCCATATTTTCCGTTTCCACGTTTCAGTTTCCATGCTACCGTAGCTTAATTATTTTGATTCTATATGAAAGTTGAAACACTGTTCTCCCAAAGGCCTTAAGCACCTCAATATATATGCATAACAAGCGTAAATCAGGGTTAGTATATAAAGCGTTAAGTAATCAATCTCCATCCATTATTATTCATAACAACTAATTAAAGATTGATATTGCATAATAGATCAGAAGAATGAAATATTATTGGTTACGTACATAGTGTATAGTATTGATGGGAAAATATTCCAAGGTGATCTCTAGGATCAATCATTAATTACGATTGATATCAACTCAATATTTTATTATTTTATTAAAAGGCATAACATTTCTGATCCGAACCGTATCTAAAATAGGAGAAATAATAACTGCAATATTTGTAAGGGAGAATAATCATAATTGAGTTCAAGGGTTTGGTTACGTACCTTTTATTAATTCCCTCCAGCTTTTGCCCTCCAACGTCAGCTTGTTGGGATTCCGACAACATGTGAGATCACAAATTAAAAACCATACACTAAAATCCTCGGCAATCATTTGGTTGTCCTGCTGATAATGTACAATAATTTTAGTATCTTTAATTTGTCCCATTATTATCCATACAAGTTGCGTTCCAATCTAAGCAAACATCTAGAGAGACAAATAGAGAGGGTAGTAGGTAGACCACAGTCTATTGATGTAATTGAGTGGTAGAGATTCATTTATTTTTAATTAAGGTTAAGGGTCTGAATCTTGCATTGGACATGAAGTAACCTTAAATCCTTGGCCAATTGTCCCATCTTTTAAAGTGCTTATAAGTTCACACGAAGAGATAATCACGTTGATCAATGATGAATACTCTTAGTGTGAAAAAGAAGAAGAATAGCCTGGATACGTAAACTACCCTCATGATGTAATGATAATTTAAGTATATATTACATCGAGCTGTATATAAAAGTGAGTTTAAGACCCACCTCATTTGAGGTTTTTGTGAAAAACTACCTACCACAAGTTATTTATCTTAACAAAATATAATACATACAATACTAAAATTATACGACCAATAAAAACTAAAATTTTCAAATTTATCCAAAATACCCAAGAATCATGTAAAAAACGTAAGCAATATTAATGATAATACCATCTTGTAGTAGGTCGAGTCATTAGCCGGTCAAATTTTTTCGAGTTGGATTTTGATTGGGTATATTTAATTAAAGCAGGTCACGTTGAATCGGGTCAGATTTTACCAGCTGTACTACTAACTAATTTTTATGATCACCTTCTCTTTTTCCTTTTCTAGTTGAAAAGTTTGATTTCGTTTTTATTTTCCTTTTTTCATCCTTTCAAACATTTAAACTTGAATTCAACCGAGACATAGTTTAGGGAATAGAGATCAGTTTATATATATTGGCTTGGTCGGAGTACTAAATAATTATGTAAAATTTAAATAGATAATTATCTATAATAGGTCTTTTGTGCGAACTTATCTCATAGATCCGCCTTATACAATGTTTTATGCAAGTAAAGAAACCAGTTGTATGATCGATACCTCTTCGTCTTTCTGAGTACATACACAATGATAAATTGATAAGATATATATCTTCCATGGAGGGACCAATTTGGGATAGAGAATAGTACTCCCTCCGTTCCAAATTGAGCTTCATGTTAGACTTTTTGAGTCAAACTTTACAAAATTTGACTTTTGATTTGTCAAAGAAATACGAAGAATTACAATATCAAAATAGTATTCATAGATTCATTTTTAATTGTACTTTCACAATATCAACTTTTTATAATTTTAATATTGATATAATTATAGTTATTGATGGTCAAAGTGTTGTCTCGTAGACCGCGTAAAAAGAAACAAGAAGCTCAATTTGAAACGGAGAGAGTATAAAAGATAATATTAACTCTAAAAATAGTAGGAGTACAATTTATGAAACCTAAATTTACACTTGCTAGAGGCTAGTTTTAGAGGCACTACAAGACCTTTAGCCTAAATATTTTAGAATAAATGTACATGAAGATAGAGCTGCACTAGCAAATTATGCCTGATCTTGAATATTTCAACTAACAATCTAACATAATAGCATAGACATTGGAACCAAGCAATATCCCTTTCTCCTTAGATCTGTCTCTGGGAAGCCCATGTCAATACTTTCTTCTCTCGTCTTTTTTAAAGCTTTTTCCTGCATAACCAAAACCACAACTGTTATCACCAATATTTACCACGGTCTTACACAAGACCTTCCGAGTAAAACAATACTTTGTAAGCATAGAGTAGTTATTCATTCCATCATGTACCAAAAACATCTTAATTTAAAACATTTAGAATTTAGGTTCATAGTTGATTTTTTCAATTTTACCTGGAAAACAATGTTATCATACACGTCTTTTGACTTCAGATACATGCAGTTAAAATCATTAACCTGTCAGAGACGAGGAAAAATGTCAGAAAATATGAACAGAAAACAGACATGATGGAGGTGGTTAAATAAACATACTCCAACAAAAGAAATAGTAATACATGGTTTGCTAAATACCTTGGGACTATGAACAGGTGAACTAGCTGTGTCTTCCAAGTCCTCATCAACAAAGGTTGCTTTGGTTTTTCTTCTTTTAGAGATCAATCTATCGCGGCACCTGTGCAACGAAAAGCTTCCTGCTGTGAAGTGCTCATGGTCACCTTCGGCGTCGTTCCTCATACCGTTGGGAGTCATTGAGGAGGTTTGACAACCAGAAGATAAGGAACTATCTTCATCATCAAAATTGTTGGCTATCAAGTCTGCAAGGTACAAAGACCAACCACTCTCCTGAGAAGAATTATCATCTTCGGTTCTAGAAGAGAGAGATTTTGTCATATAATTTGTGGAGCTCAGAGAGTCATCCATTTCTATCAACCAACCACAAGAGAAACAGATAAGAATTTTGGTTCAGAAATTTTGAAGGAAGTTTGACAATGTTTACAAGAGCTTAACTATTTTACACCAGCTGAAGAAACTCCAAGGAGGCCATATATATACACATGCTAAGAGGATAAGAGAATGGAATCAAAGTTGGGGGCCACAAGGAGCTGGAACACTTAAATTAATCAGAAGTTGCAACAAGGAGAGCAAAGAGATAGGAAGGAAAATTGACCTGGATGGTTTTCAGAGTACAATCTGACCAAACTGAGATTTTGCCTAAAAAATGTATATTTTAACTACGTTCCCACTTACTTTCACTAGACAGGTTTTGAATGAGTCACTCAAGTCAAGGACTTGGACATGGTCACCTAATATCTCCTGATAATTCTCACCTAGATCGCCAAATACAATCATCTTCTTTATCGTAAGTATAAGGAAACAAGGTTAAAAAAGGATATAGAAAAAGATTGGTTAGAAATATAGTTACATGACATTGGTAGGCCTCCCACAAATAATTGGTCATAGGTCAGGGTCACCAATTCGCGGTAACATATACTTTATTGGTCATAGGTCAGGGTCACCAATTTTACCCTTCCTGTATTGAAAATGGAAAATTCATCAATCGACTCGAGAACCACCTAAGACAGAGCAGACCTAAAGGATCCATTGTTAAGCTACCTAAACAAAATGACAAGCAATTATTTGTCGTTAAACACAGAAATTCTCAGCAGCAGTTGTCCGTTGCTTACTACTTGGACCTCCTCTTTACTGCCACCCCAAATACTTCTCTATAGCATTATGATAGACATCACCACTTCTCAATTAATCAATATAGGCAACGCTTTTTCTGTAGTATATTCAGGGGTAACTTTAGATTTATTATCTGATGTGTTAGGTATAAACAATTACTGTATTTTTTCTCAAAAAAAAACAAAACAATTACTGTATTAAAAAAGATACATTTCAGAGAGCAACAGGATCTGCTCATATTGTCAACCTCATTGACTTAGTTGTAAGTCACTTGGAAAAAAGAGGAGAGGAAGACAGGCTCATGATTTGGAGGAGATGATTTATTGACTTTAGCAGGAATCAAAACATAATATAATGGTTGAATTAGTTTAGCAAATGATTAAAGCTTAATGACTTGGACTTAAATTGATTCTTCCCCTTAAAATTTGTCAGCAGATGCTTAAGAGGGATATTTTTTATACACAAATTGCTAATCATGGCAGTGCTAATCTTATTCCACTGTTGAGATTTCTTTTTTCTCTTTCTCCTAGGATCAGTATAATTATAAATAGATATATAAAATTGATTTGTGTAGTAGATTCACTAAGAGTTGGTTGTTTAATTATTGAATAAACTCCCCTTTGTAATCGAAAATCTCTCTTCAAATTCTTTGCTAGGACATATTCAGAAGCCCAGATGAAATTAGGAAGGTTAAAGGAAAAAGACCCATACATTTTTTCTCCATCCCCATTTCGATGTTTATTAATTCTTGTTCTTTCAAAGAACAGTAAAATATTCTTTGAGCCATGCACCCTAAAGGGAAAGGAAAGAAAATAAATTTTGTTTACCATCTTCAGTTTGAAGGTTATTTTGCTCTTTAAAGATCAATTGCATATGCACCATGCAAATGCTCATCATTTGTCAAAAACTAGATTTAACTTAGATACCCCCTACGAACGGAGTAATTAGTAGACCATGTAGTCTCATTCTCACAAAAAACATTATGGAGCCCACTCTAAACCAAATGGTAGCCACCACCATTATGAGAGTGAGATTACATGGTCCAGGACCTAACAACTCCTAAAATAAAAAACAAGATCAAAATCCACTTAATCTAAAAGAACAAAGAGCTGAGGGGAAAATATCACTGTCATGGATTTCACATGGAATTTTTCAAGATAACTAAAACTCCATCAAAAGCACGAGCAGCAAAAGGTCAATATCCTAAGGAAAATAAAATATTTGGGGTTGGTTTACCTGATAATTTTGTCTAATGAGCTGAAGATCGTCAGACGTCATCTTTGCGTATGTTGAGCCAGAGATCATGGTATATTTTGAGGGCACTAATTGGCAAAAAACTGTTTCCACAATCACTGCTATTTTCTCCTGTTAAAAATAAGCAATGATAAGAATGATGGAAGTTTTAGCAATCTTAACAACTTGTTAACTAGACAAGATAGGGAGGGGGAAAATCATGCAGATCCTCTCATTTATATTAAAATCTTAAAATTTCCACTAATCTCTGATAAGTTACCAGCATAAAACACCTGCTGACCTGGGATACAAGTACAGTATTCAAAACATTTTAACTCTCCAATAATTATATAGCTCTAATCTTGACAGGGTTAGAACCTTAGAGCCTTAGAGCTAAAGTTGCATACAATTTGATGTTCCTAGCAAAGGTATAGACACTAGGTGTAGTTGTCGTGGTCATCTATCTTCTCCCCTTCACCCCCAAACTTTGTAATGGCTCAGGGAGATCTCATCCTCATTACGTTTATGTCTCTAACCTTAACTGCTGGTTGGAGATAGGGTCGTCGACCAATTGATGTCTCTAGCAGCACAATCGACACTCGATATTTACTGCTGTCAAAACTTCTACTGCCATTTCAGTTACTTGGCTATAGCTATAGTCCATTTGAATTTACAGTCTTGAAAAACAGAGCAAGATGCCGATCTCAAATCCTTATGATGCAATATCAGTGATAGGTACATCCTAAAGACCAGCTTAATTTCTTTCCCTTCTTTAATAGTCATTGACTTTCTTTAATACATTGATGACATTACTTGGATGAAGATCTTGAATAATATTTTTTTTCCTGTAAGAAGATTTTGTTCCATTATTTTGTGACGTATTATAGTAAAATAAACCTTTCCCCTGTCCCTCTCCCTCTCCCTTCCCCCTACATGTCACTTATCCTAGTCTCTCCCTTCTCACTATTTGTTGGGTGCCAATCAAACATCCCTGTGTGACGTCATTTGTGCATCTATATGAGCTATGGCATGAGGGTAGGGGCCAACCAAATTTGATATTCTTCTTCCACATACATAGAGCATACAAAAGAAAAACATAAAGAATAAAGATAACCTCTATGAATAGAATTATACAAAATGATAAGGATATAAATCTGCCGTTTTTGCAAGGAAGTTTAATAGGGTGCACGTTTTTGTGGAGGCCCTCTTTTTCCCATATTTGAGTTACTGATATTAGAGCAAGAGAACCGAATGAAAGAGCGAATTCAGGGGTCTGGATCCACTGCGGTACCGCAGAGGTTCAGTTCCCCCTTTTCCCGTGCAAATAAGGGTATTTTTTGGAGTTTAAGGATTTGGGAAAGAGAGAGAGGGAACACTGGAACGGCAAAGGATCCTAGCCCGGAAGTCAGGACTACTTTTATTATGGGGTTTATGATGGACTAATAGAGTCTGTTATTGGCCACTACCGTCTTTGCTTTATTATTGATTAAATCAAATGTTTCATCCAAATGTGATATACTTCTCATACGTATTAGTCAGCAGTTGATGATTCCCTCTTTTGTTTTCTCCCCCTCTGTTATTTGGTTCAACAGGAGCACACCTAGTCTTGTAGAATAATGAAGAAGGGTAACAACTAACAATCCGAGATCCTAGAGCAAATGTGCAATCCTAAAAGCTTTACTAGACAAACTAGTTCACGATAGTCCTAATAATGGAGATAACTTCTATCATTATTGATCCTTCCGTCCCCCGTCATAAGCAAGAGCTATATGCCTAAATCCATTTGGTTGATGGTCAGTTGAGTTTTTACAGCCTGGGCATGGTTAGAGAAATGGCACTTTCATTTCTGAAACAATAATGCACATAGAGCATCCAAGCACATGTGTCCAGCATATTCTGTACCACATGTGGAGCTGCAGACCAAGACAAAATAAGTATAACCCATCATACATCCGTTTAACATATTGCTCAAATTTCATGAACAAATTAAAATGCTCATCTCAAGAGGTTTCAAAATTTAGACCATTTGTATAATTAGCATGAACAGAGCAGTAAAACTCTGTTTGGTTTGAATTGTCGGGCTTGAGTTTTCTGTGAAAATCTGGGAGGATAAAACCGGAAAAGATAATCTCTAAGTTGATCATACATTTCTCTTAAAGAACAATGGTTCTCTTACACTATCTGTATCCCCATAGTTAAACTGTCTGCTTTTACTATTGGAAGTACATTAGCTTCTTAATTGCCCCAATTGCAGATGCATTTTATTTGCTAACTATGTAGGATCCAAAATTGCCAATTGGAAAACCACTCATTATGTCAGGACTCAGGAGTCAGGAGTAAGTCGCATACATCCGTTCGAATCCACCCCTAGGTGTTGATTGTTGTGAATGCCATTTCCATTAATAGAAAGTGTATAACATATTTTCTAAGAAGCTAGTGAGTTTCTCCTATTAGTAATAAGGAAATGCGATAAAATCCTCCAAACAATTAACTCATTGAAGAAAGTTTGGAAAGAAATGTGAGAGAAATTTAGCCTACAAATAAATATATTTCCCACTCTTTTATCTGGATAAGCAAAAAGTTATCTATTAGAAATTTAGCAGAGTGCCTGCCAGTTCTAAATATTTTTATAGAGATTTCTTCAGAAGATGAACTTTGTTTTACAGGGGATAGAATCAAATTAACCAGACGGGCTGGGAAAAGAAAAAAAGGAAAAGAAAACATCAACGGAACTCATGCAACAGTTATATGTAAATTTTACTTGCAGCAAGAGAAAACAACAGCTTGAACAGTCAAAACAGCAAGAAACATTTAAATCAGATGGTAAACCAAACATCTAAGCACAGAATTTGTGGTACTTTGATTTTCTTAGACGGAGAACAACAATAGTGTCGATCCAATTCTTAACAAAGAACGTTTATCATTTGAAAACAAAGTTCTAAAATACATAATTAGAGACCAGTCTGCTTCATTAATTAATGCATAGCTCAAATAACAAGTGCAGATGATGATTACCACTATCTTCTTCTAGAAGGCTCGACAACCAACCAATATATTATAGCGACAATACATGTATGGTCCTTGAGAGTACCAAATGCATTGATAAAAGGCAGAGCATAAATAGTGACTAACCTGCCTTTGTCTTTGCGTAGCTTGAATAACTTGCATCAATTGTGCCAGAGTGTAAATGGTTTGGATTTACCTTGATGTCATACCTAATATACAGGAATAGAATGACCAGGTTATTCCACAAACAAGGTACGACTGATGCAGGTAAACTGCTACAACAAAAAGAATGTCCTGAACCTTAGGCATCACTTGGTGTGTGGTGTGCCTTGTGCCTGAGTCTGGAAGCATCTTGTTCAACAACCCACTTAATGTTAAAACCAAATTGATGGACCTGAAGGCAAAACTGTTTGTCCTGAAAAAAAAGCCTTTCCCAACTAAGTTCAAACTTCGCAATGCTGTACCTACAGGAATCAGACCAGAGAATATCAAAGGTGGTTATTGTGCTGGGAAAGTCCCAAGCCTTTCTCAATTCTTAAGTGCAGGTGAATCATTCATCTCTAGTAGAAAGGAAATTAAAAATCCAGAATTACATGGATGTAATTGCAGCAAACTGAAATGAACATACAATCTTGCATACTGTGGCTAGTTGTACATATATGTCATACGTTTGTTTAACATTGGCTCATCCAAATTCACAAGTACAGAAAATAGGCAGAGACTGGCAAAAAAGAAATAGTACAGTAAATTCTATTGTGGTATCATCAAACAACTCAGTCACTCAAAGTGAACTCCTCCTTCGATTACACCTGGAGTTGTGAAGTTCAAGAGTATAGAGCAATTGAAATCAACATTCTGCTAAAGACTTAGAAAAGTGAATATGGCCAGCAGTCTTTCAAATGACTAAGATACTGCATGTTCTAAGCTTCCAAGTTTACATGGACATTATCTTCTTCTATTTTAATTAGGGAAAAAGAGGACATCTACTTCAGAATCCTGTGGACATGCTTTTTGAATGTAATTGTAAAAATATATACATAAACGAATGAAATATGTAACGTAACTCGAAAATGAAGCACCACAAATTCAGGAGATAACACAAAGTAACCACCAACTTCGCTCCATATTTAGGTACCAGAAAAAAGAAATTCAAAACTCTCTTTGTTCTCTTATTCATCCACAAAGGACAAAAGAGCATTACGCCACAAAAGTTGTCTCTCCTTCCCCTCAAGGTCGACAAGTTTAGCTGAAAAGATCAACACCTTTCTTTTTCTGGTTTTTCTTTCTTTTCCCAGAATAATTAGGAGTCATATCTTATTCATTGACTGGGGGCAATAGACTTTAGTGAGTGTACAATGTATCTCGAATAACCTGTACAACCCAAATGCACAGAGAACACTCATACCCAACCTATTCCAATCTACCATAGACCCCACAACCCTCTGAGCCAAAAAAAAGTGGTCATCCAAACAGACCCAGCTTTCTATGTTCTGAGGTGTATAGATTCTAATACAAACTACTCATGTATTTGCCTAACAATATGATCAGAGTTACTAGATTTGTCGGAAAATACTCTGTAAACCCGTTCTGTCCAGATTTCACATACAGTTGCTACCAAGGCAACTCTTGCAATTTGGCAGATAGGCCTTCTGCTGTTCTGTGTTGATAATAACCTACTTTACTCCATTCCTCAAGCTAAATCTTTTTGTGTTGATACCTAGCCTGCTAGCCTTCTCATAAATTCTTCCCATGTTCCAGCAGCAAAGGGACAGCATGGTTCTTGACTTCTTTCTATGGGCAGATCACAAGGTGTAACTGACTTCTCTGTTGTGTTTTAGCATGAGTGATACTTCATGCATCATTGTTAATTTAAAGAGAAACAGCATATGTAAGAACAATGTAACATACATCACTGGTATCACATCAATAGTTTCTTGAGCTGGATAAAAGCATAAAATTTCAACAATGATACAAAAAGAAATAGTTAGCTGATGATCTTACCTTCCTATCTTCAAAACAGATATGTCCAAAGCTGCAGTGAGACAATCAGACCTTAAACTCAGTCCATCATAGCTTCCTCATATTCCTAAATCAAACAGAAACTTTAGGCTTCCAATGAACCATTAAAGACAACATACAAGTGAATCAAATGGACTCAAAAGGGTTCACATGATCACTCGGATAAACAAGATGAGAATAATTGAAGTCAGTAGATATCTGCCTATATAACTAATAACTAAGCTTCTGGAACTGTGGTTTTCACTTTCCCCAATTCAGATATATTGATAAAGAATAGAGAGAAAATAAGGTTTTGTAATTCATAAAACAGTTTACTTGACACACCACAGAATAAAAATCAAATTCTCCATTGTAATAAAAAGTTCATCATAAAAAGTTAGCAATAATAGGAAAGCCACTAGATTATGCTCTTGTCACAGAAGCAACATTGTTCACTCAAGCAGAATCTTAGACTGTACAAGAAATGCATGACAAAAAATAAGAACGTATATAGTTATGTGGAGCTGGCTATATCTGCCTGCCAATCACAGACGAATAAACAATTATCCTATCTAGTGGCTGAAGACATCAATGTCATCATTCAGGCCTTGAGCAGCCATAAAAGAAACGATGGGCAGGGAAAGGAATGGAACAAGATTCGCAAGTAAGTTAGTTTACCAAATGGGGTAGCGAAACTAATAGTGATATTCAAGCAAGTACCAAATACAAAGCTCTGAGGAGGCGCACTAATAAACATTTGAGCAAAATAATTGGAAGATCTCAGAGACAAATGCTTTGACTCCACAGACACTAAGGTTAGAGCATACTAAGAATCTTGATATTTGCCATATCAAAATACCGCGAATAGCATAACTCAAACATTATTATATCCATCTTCTGAAAATGTCTTTACAACAATTTCTCATGATATATAGTTGAAGCTCAAATGAAACTTCTAGAGTGAGTAACTATTGCATCCTGCATTGTAACTCTCTCGCACTGGTGCAGCATTTAGTCTAGGCCCTAGAGTGTATCTCTCTTGAAGACAAAAGTCATCTCTGTAAGAGTATAAATTCTAAGGAAGATCCATAACATTGGTGTTCGGTATGTTTTTGCAGAAGGTTAGACATGATTGAACCAGTGATATGATGATACCTTGCATATCGAAAACCATTTGTCAGCATGGCAGCCACCTTCAGCCTCCAGTACTGTTACTTATCCCAGTTCTGCAATAACAAGTTTTGCATCTGAATTCCGTCCTTCAACTGGTAAAAATGAGATCCACCCTGGAAGAAATATCATAGTCCTAGCTGACATGCCAGAGGAAAGTTGTTTTACACAGATTCAGATAGAGGAAGCCACACTGTAGTATCTATGGGGTGATGGGGCTAGTAAGAAAATATGTGTACTCTCAGAAGCCATGTCAAAAGTGATCACTGATTAATCATGAAACCCTTTACAAAAATGACACATTTACAAGCCATCTCAGAGATAAAAATAGGTCGTTAATCAATGTTGGGAAGACTAGAGGACCAAGCAGCATTTGTTTTTTTCCTTCTATACAACATTTTCCAAAAGATATGAAATTTCTGGGGGCTCATATAAATGATCATTTACAGAGGATATATAATCTGATCATTACATTGCCCATATGTTTCACACAGCTAAACCTGCACTCATAACATCAGCTGAATACGCAACTGCTTTCCAGCAGTTTTCCTCTACAAGCTCCCTTCAATTTCAAAAAATTTGTACATTCCCTAATTTGTATGTATCCGTCTCATACTATGAGCCACATGGTCTGCCTTTCGGTTGTGATACTATTTGACAGGGAGCTCAAAATGCAGCCATCATGATTCTTACTCTGAGTGAAATATAAGTCTGCATATAAGCAAACTCCTGTCATCTCATGCCACATTCTGATGAGTTGTTGTATTGTTCACTCTGAAGTACTTTCTCCAAATTCCAATGTCTCTTCACTATTAAAAGTTGAATAATATAGATAAAGGAACCAAACAGAGTCCGTTTCCCCTAAGTCCTGTATAGCTTATGTCTTTCGCAATAAAACCTGAGTGCTTTACTTCTTCAGACTGGTTGAAGACTGTTCTATTTTTCTGTAAAACAAAATCCAGTAAGGCTTTCATTAGCTAAATGAACAGGAGAATAAGGACAAATGTACCGAACCATTGTTGCTCATGATACACTAAAAAAGTTAACATGTAGAAACGGTAACATGGGAACACAAAAACATATGGCTTGCAAATGTCACACTTCCTTACCTCAGGGTTATGAACAGGTGAGCTAGCAGTGTCCTCCAAATCATGATCAACATAAGTTGCTCTGGTTCTTCTCCGCTTAGACATGGATATAGCAGATCCAGCACAATCATCATTGGCATACATCTTTTCAGCCATCGAAGCAGTATCAGAAAATATTGAAGAGCATTCAGGCCCAGAACAGACAGAAGTTTCTTCCATACTGCTTCTAGCCATAGACTCTATAAAGTAGGAAGACCAACTACTAACCTCCGAAGAAAGCTCAGTCCCAGAAACAGAACAAACAGCTTTGTTCTTGAAGTTTGTGGAGCTCATGGAGTCCTCCATTTGACAACCAAGTATAGAAAACAGGTGATTAAAAGCGTACGAAGTTCTTTCTTTCTTTCTTTCCTTGTTTTCTTTCTTTCCTTGTTTTCTTTCTTTTCTGGAAGAAGGCTATAAAGTTTGGCTAACCTGCAGAACCTGAAAACATTATATAGAGACAAATATTCTGTGTAGGATATGAGAGAAAGAGAGAGAGACAGATGTTGACCTCGTCTATTTTAAATTAGAAAATGGGACACCAAAAAATGCCACGATTTGTTCGCAAAGCACTTGCCTTCCACTAAACAAAGTTCACACCTGAAGTTACCTTGCAAAGATTTGGAAGAATCTCATGTTACCACCCATTACCGAGTCAATGAATAATGCCAGAAGCATATTCTACATACCAACATTCCTCACTGCATGATTTTCGCAAAATTTAATTACAGTATGACTACTATGACTTCATGATCTTCAGTAACACAACCATGTTTCACATTCTTGAAGATAATTGCCTAACACATTAAATTAGTCCAAGCTTTTACAAATTTACCATTGTTACTTTTAAGAATTGGTTTGTATCATAATCATAAGCCAATCAGTTAAAAAATCTCGACTTCTACATCACAGACTACTTCTATCACTACTATAAGAATCAATTTATGCAGTTCTGATCTTGTTAAAGATGTGCCAGTTCAGTAGCATCATCTACACATTGCAGCAGGTAGAATACCAATTTTAGAAACTACTATCCAGTTCTTTGGACAGCCACAGAAACACACTACAGATCAACATTTGAAGAGTATCACTGAGAGTCGAACATAAATACACATCAACATCAACGGAAGTGAATATATCTGATAAACCCAGCCTTACCCCTGTCAGAACAGAGATTACATTTGACCCATGATCCGATGCGCGACTACCATCTACAAATTCACGAAAACTACAGACAATTAATCAGTCATTTTGACTTCGTCCATTATATTCACTCTTTTCTTTTTATCGTAGTCCATTATGATCCAAAGGCAAAGATTAGTGAATCTTTTTGGCTCCTTCAGAAATAAGTATAAAGAATCTAACATAAATAAAAGGTTGACTACACTTTGATCATAGATTATTTCAGGAAAGTGTCAGGAAACTTGTCATGTGATGTGCCATAAAGCATAAATCTTTTTTCATTTTTCATTGATTTGATTATTTATAAGATCTCCAGAATAACGCAATTTAATTTAGCTAGCAACTGAATATCATGTGTACGGTAAAGATTGTGAAGCACGTATTAGTTGTGGAAACCATAAATACGAAAACTTCAAAGACAGAATAATACTTCAAGATTATTCTAAACTTGTTCAGCAAGGAGGATAAGAAAAACAGGCCAATTTGACCAACTTTTTTTGCATTATCTTTCTCTTGACTTATCACACAGCTTTATATAACTAGATAATTGTAGAAGGATTCTTTGTCAGATGGATTCTATTTTGTATGCCTGTTTATTTATTGCTCACATTAATCCACAGTTATTCCATATAAGCACTGAATTAGCATCATGTTTCCGGAACTACTTAAGTAACAAATCACACATCTTTAGACAATGGCAGCAACTTGTGATTAAGAAGCAACTACTGCAAACAGCTTACTCTTGTTTCATTGGAACTTCAGACAAACAATGCTATATCAATGATACATCTTTTTTCCTTCATAAAATAAGATATTGTTGAAGCACAGGAATACCATATTTCAACATGCCATTCTAGATAGAGTAAGAGACAAGAGTTTTATGCATCCTCCACATTCACTCAAATAGTTAAAAATGTCGCATAACTCTACACACTTAGCTAAGAGGCGAAGTCCATCTAGTCTCTGCATTACCTCGGCTTATTATCCTATACTTCTCGTAGTAAAATCTCTGGATAAAAGCCTTCAATCCTAGCCACAAAATTAGTCCTGCTGTTCCAAGGTCAAAATTTCATGATCAATAGAGCGCAAAACCTTCTGTTATATTTACTATTTACAATTGACTAGTTATATCCTGATTACATTAAATTCACATGGTCACCATCTTGGACGGAAGATTCCACATTTCCACGTATCATATTTAAGTGGAAAGATTTTCCATTACTTTATATCATTTCCACATGTTTCTTCCTCCACCACTAACTCTCTTGCATGTCATCCAACCTGCCCTCTGCTCATAGTTTGTAGGCCTTTATCAAACCTGTGTTTGACCATAAATAGGCCCTATCTAATCCACATGTAAACATGGTACTGGCCTACAGATTCTTTAAACATTGCTATAGAAATACTATATGCAAGATATATGCATAAAATAGAAACAAAACAGAGTTTAAATATTAATTCATAAGGCATGATGAGAAGCACACCTGCCACCTAGGATAGTTAATACTTGGACATGCATTTGTGGAGGCCCTCTATTAGTTGGAGAATACCCTTCCACGTTTGAGTAATTAACAAATGAGCAAAGAACCGAAGGAGGAGTTGTTTGTGGTTCTCATTTCCCCACGACATGGAGAAGAGAAATTCCACCCCTCCTCTTGCTGGGTTTCAAATTGAGCAGCATGTCCATCCTAAGACTTCTCCCACGCTCAATATAGTGCTGCATGTTATCTCATTTCTTCGTTGCCGCCAAGAAATGTATCTGAAGAGTCATAGAAGATAAATGCCCCTTTCAACTACGAGGCCTAATCAAGAAAACATATATACAAACCTGCACATTTTCAACCAGGACAACCACACCTATGATAGTGCAAACAAGCAAGCAGCAACTATTCTTCAAGTAAAGAATAGAAAAGGAAGGAATAAATATCATAACTTCCGTGGAAACCATTCCATTAGTAATCAAAATGGAAATTATCTTCTTAAGTGGCTGATTACAATGGTATGACAACAATAGAAACATTAGAATTCTAAGATTCTTCTTTTGACTTTTATCTAAAAAAAAAAAGAGATTCTTCTTTTGACTAATTTGAGGGACTGCATAATTTACATTTCTTTTATGTACTATTTAAGTTATGCTGTACGTTTCATTGAGCTGAAATAACAAGGGACGGTGGTAACATTATAATATATCCAAGCTTTAGTTTGTCTAGTTAAACTAATTAATGATGTCTTAATTATGGCCAAAATGAAACGATCACAGAGAAAAAGCAAATAGAAGAAGAAAACTCAGTAGAGAGCAAAGTGATTATCACAATAATAATACAACTGAAGAGTAACACAACATGCCCCTGAAAATACGAGTCTCCAATGTCAGAGGCAGAATAAGACCTAACTAACAAAATCCAACACAGATGCAGGGATGAGAAGCATGGAGGGGGTGGCCGATATAGAGAGTAAGATGTGTGTACGAGAATCAGGTGTTTAGGAAATGTTAAGAGGAGGCACCTGGACTCCCTAGTGAGGAGGTGCGAAAAGATTACAAAAAGGGGAGGGAAACCAAAGAAAATTGTTAGAAGTGGAAGGATATGGCCCTTCTAGAGCTTACCGAGGACATGAGTCTTAATAGGAATCTTTGGCATGATAGGACACGAGTAGTAGATCCTAGATAGAGGATCCTAGGAACTTAATACTATGTAGTATATTTTTCCTTCGTTATCTTTTCCTTTTAAAGTTCTTTTGTGTAGCTTAATTTATCTACTTGTATTTGCTTATCTATCTATTTAACGGTATTTGTTTAGTTCTTCAGTATTCTTTTCTTCCTTCATCTATCAATTCATTATTCTTGCATTCATTCAGTCAAATGTTCTCAATTGCTTTCAGATTTTCAAAATTTCTTTCGTGGGTCTATCGAAACGGCCTCCTGCCTCCCTACGAGGTGACTAGCTAGGGGTAAGGCTGCATACATTCAGACCTTCAGACCCCCACCCTCGGCAGTATACATACAGGGTTGTTGTTGCTTAGCAATAGAGCCAAGCTGCATGAAAGACATAATGTGCATGATTCCCCAATGACATCACATTTTGAAGGACCACAAGAA
Organism: Tetragonia tetragonoides; assembly: GCA_038025085.1. Lineage (NCBI taxonomy): Eukaryota > Viridiplantae > Streptophyta > Magnoliopsida > Caryophyllales > Aizoaceae > Tetragonia > Tetragonia tetragonoides. The sequence continues at coordinate 12,481,068 of CM076142.1, forward strand.
TTTAATCTCACAACAAAGAGGTACAGTGAGAATTCAGGGAAGTTGAGAGGTGCGTCCATTTCCAACAAAGCCTAAAGCATCACTGTTGGGAAAATTTCGGTATTTGGTTTATGCTGAATTACATCATTCCGTGTCAATAATTTGACCTCAGATATTATTCATTTATCTGTAGTGAGGTAGTAGCAGGTCTCAGTGCACATTTCATGGAAACAAACTCTCTGCAAGTAAGGGTTAGGTCGCATAACTCTGACACGCTAATAATATTATGTTGAATGCAGAAGACTCATGAGAGGCATTGAGGAGGGGAGCCATGTGTCTCAATGGTGCATACCTGTTTCATAATGCCAAGTCGTCGAACAAAAGTGAAGGCGCAAACTTGGAATTGTACACATAGGAATATCACTTATCTATAATAAGTGATAGAAGCTTACTATTACTACCTAAAAAAGACCTACCTACATAACCTCCTCATTCAGCTAACTCATAGCTGTATTTGCTCCAAAAATTCAAAAATCAGATGAATTGGAATCTCATTGAGTGATTAGCTGTGTGACAATCTTCAACAAGTACTAAAATGATTGAGGATGGATGCAGCACAACCAAACTCCTCTGTCTATGTCATCATTTAGATGTTGAGATACATTTAACCAATGATGCCGAATAGAACATTTCACCTTCTAAGAATTGAACAAGACTTGACATTCAGTTGTTACAAGTAAAAGAAATAAAGCTACCAAAATAAGCAAATACCAGCATTTATTGAGTCAAACACTAAGTTCCATAAAACTTCTTATTGTTTTCCTTGATTAGAGTACTAGTTATAGCCTATAGGCAACTAATGCAACATACAGTGAAGGGAAATTGTGAATGTGAGCCATATGTAGGATGCTACTGCAGTGATTTAATATTCCATTCGTCATGTCAAGGAGACTTGATATGCAGTATAATATTAATATCTACTTCGTCACAGCACCCCATTGTCAACTGAGAAGGGTAACTATTACTACAAAATTCTACTTAGTCAATTTTCATTGACTGGCTTACTATTAAAGAGAATCACACAGTTTGTTTCACAGAGCCCAGCAGTTGCAAAATCCTAGATTAAATATATGGTTAAGATTTCCGGCAGCAGATCTTATTAAAAAAAAAGATTTCCGGCAGTGGAGTTGGTAATATTGTTTACATTTATTATCTGTATCCTCGTGAAAGGCAGGACTCACAATGTTGTTGTACATCTGGACTCTAGAGACATAGATATTAGTTTAATAAATATTTGACCAAACTTAGAACTGTGTATTGCATGTAAATTGTCAAAGACAACTCATAAGCGAGTTAGGCCTGTAAAACACCAAATAAGACCTAAATCCCCTAAACACAGCACCAGTAACTACCCCAATGAGTCACAAATAGGCCTATGATGACATTTAGTGAAATTACCCACAAAACTAGATTTTCATATAAAACATATACAACCCTATCTTCATGCAGGTCTATTTGTTTGTTTCTTCCTGTATGCTTTGTACATTCAGCAGCACAGTGATTCTGTCATTAGCTATGATATGTAGGCTAACCATTCACATGTCAAGGCAGATGCATAATATATTTTAATCACTAATTATAATATAAATAGCCAACAGAGACAAAGAAATTCTTATGTAGCTGTTTAGTGGTTGAAACAGGCATGTAACCTTAGCAAAAAAACCAGGGTAATGAGCAGTACCAAAGGCTTTAATCTATTACCTTAGAGTAAGGATCGTATCTTACGAATGCTTTTTGCTCCTGTTGAAATTGCAGAATACAGCTTTCGAGCTATGATTTACTGGCTTGATCATTAGCCTAATGTCAACATTGGCTAGCAACAAGAACCACGAATAAACCAACATGCTTCAATTTTCTAATCAACTATACGAGCTGATGAAGGAAGCGGCTGAACTCCAGGCAATAATCTTTCTTTCTTAACTACTATAGTACCCTTGGAAGACCCATCGAAAGTTGAAGATTTCAGTAGCAAGAGAATTTGAGAAAGGTACCAATATCTCTTAATTGAAGGAGGTATACAACAAGGTAGGGCATGCTTAAATGTAGTCTCTTTTATAATCAAAAGATATGTCTGTGATAGATGCTGGCTGTTAAGAGCATCTCCTTCATTGTTATGCCAACACTGGAGAAATTCTGTACAGGCCATCCCTGCAGCAGTTATCTATTTCAGTTCCAGGTTTTTCTTTGACCAAAATATCAGTTTCGTCATCGAGAAAAGCAGCCCCTTCTTCACGTAATCCCATCTATTGCTTCAAAGCTAATCATCTTTGCAACAAACCATATTTGACGGCATACTAATGGTGAAGCTTCTCAGTTCATGGTATAGTCTCGAACAAATGAGGCAACATGAAACATTCAAACCTTGTCCGGAAAAGGTATTTCAGAAGCACCCTTCTGAAACACCTGTCTTCAAAGTCCACTATATATACCTACAACAAAACAAGACAATCATCAAACTGGAAATTCGAACTATCATATTGGAGTGTCAGAAATCAAGACACTGAAAAGGGCAGGAAATATCTCTAAGGCATCTATTGAATTACTTCCTTTGAACACTTCCAATATAGAAATAAAGCATTATGTTCTATAAGATCACCAATAACATTGTCAAACAAAAACACACAGAACTTCCTATCACATTGCCCTGATAGTGACAGCACAGCATTGACAACCTAAGGTCTATATGCAATCTTTTTACGAATTTATTCAAGGGAACAATCTTTCTTAAATTATCACACCCATTATCTTCATCGTTCCTCTCATCTCCTTGCACTATGGGTCCGTCACCACAAATTTTTCTTCGTGTATCTTCAAAGCTTTCTCAATTAGTTCAAAATCAATGTTTTGAACACATTTTCAGTAATGTTAATTCTAAACCTATGGTTAAATGAAATTCTTCCATGCCTTCAGTATGCAATTTAAGTGGGGAAGATCGATCCCTCTTAAGCAAAACCCACCCATCAAATATTCAATCAACAATAAGTGCCTCAATTAACAATATGATTAATACAATTGGTAGGGAAGATAAACCTCTCTTAAGCAAAGCCTCATAGTCACCACTATATACTATGAATATGATTAAATTACTTGCACCATATCATACATTTCTAGGGCACAAGATTTTGATGTGCCTGATGTTTGATAAATTGCTTCCAAATCTAATTAATCTATACATCAAAATAATGATCAACTACCACTTTCTATGGCGTTATGTACCTACTCAAATTATAAGCTCAATTACAAAATAGAAACAAAAGACCCAAAAGAGAGCAATCAATATAACTAGTTCAGGTAGTTCAATGCATATAAATTGAAAGCATAAATTATGCTATTTTTAGGGTTAGGGTTAGGGTTAGGGTTAGGGTTTTTGGAAATTTGTAATGAAACTGGCAAATGGCCGATCAAAATAAGCAAAATTTAATGCACATTTCCATACATACCTTTGCATCTGCCAATGCGCAAACGATTTCTGAAATGTTCATCAAATTAATTTAAAAATCTGGACGCATTTGTTTAGAATATACTTCTGTTAGGGTTTTGAGCCCGAAAATAAAATTGGATTTGAAATACTCTGGCTACTGTGAAATTCGAGTGGTCTTGAGATCTGAGAATTGGGGTTTAGCGTAATTTGAATACTAAGGAGAAAAAAAAAAAAAGAACAATAATTACCCAAAATCTACGTTTACCGCCAAAATGGCGAACTTGTTCGGTTCCAAGTGCCAAACCCTCATTCGTTTTCCCTTTTATGGGAATTTTTATGTAGGAGTGACCCGACCCGGAAACTCGATCAATATCTAACCCGTTTTTGGGTCGTGACACAGTTATCTAAAAACAACTGAAGTTAGATACCTAAAATAAATATGACTTAAAACCAACCCATAATTAACCTGATCCAAATTAAAAATAACCAGACCTAAAACAATGATGGACCGATCCGTTTGACAAGTTTCACCCCTCTTAGACGGATGCCCATTATCGTGGATATAATTACATTCTTATTTGATATCCTCTAAATTTTCAGCTACACACTTTGCACCATTATAGCGCGAGATACCATATGAAATGAATTGGAATTCTTAAAACTAAACAAAAATTCTTATATTATAGACTAATAACTTCTCATATATTCAAGGAGTCTCAAATAAATTCTTACTTCCTCCGTTTCTGAAAAATGGTAACATTTACTTTTGCACGGTCTACAATGCACTACTTTGACCATAAATATTTGTGTCTATATGAATACATAAACTATAAAAAATAGATTTTCCAAAAGTACTAATTAAAACGAATCCAACGATATTATTTTTACATTGTAAATTCTTATATTTTTTCCGAAATCAATGGTCAAAGTTTGTAAAGTTTGACCTTCAAAAAGTAAATGTTATCATTTTTTCGAAACGGATGGAGTATATGTTAATGTTACCATGTTCGCTACATTGAGTTTATTTAGTAAAAGTAACAATAGTAAAGAACCAGTAAAACAAATAACAAAAAAGTAGATTGTAGACTTTCTTCTAGTACTCCACTTTGTATGGCAGGGGCATAGGAGAGCATAGCCGAAACAGGAAAATGTCAAAGTTCTAAAACCACCAAGCCTAAGCTTTGAGGTTGTACCCTTTAGAAGCTGGCACAAATTAGCCTGCCAAGGCAAAACATTATTTTACATTCAATCAAGTTCTTACATTTACTTTGGTTTACCTCAAATATCAGCTGGTTGTTGTTTGATTTACATTTAACAAGAAATATATACTTGAGCTGACAATGGCTGAGGAGAATATCATGACAATATTAGATGGGGATGATCAAGCTCAGGAAACTCGTAGCATCAAAGAGGGTGACGACCGACAAATCGCCCTCGTTGATTATTCACTCCTACGCCTCATGAAGATCTCTAATGAATTCACCATGATTAGAGAGTATATCTACAACTTTTTTCTGACTTATTTTTGCCAATGTGTCCTTTATTTATTGTTTTGTCTTAGAAGTTAAAGGATTTCTTATTTCAAAATGACTCTTATGAGACCGCCTCAACATGAGGCCACCTCTATAGCCAAGCATGACGTCATGCTTGTTTTTGTTTGAGGCGCCTCACGTTAAAGACGCCTCATATGAGTTTTAGTGTTGGTATTTTGGTTTTTCTCTATTTTTCTTATGAATTTCCCATTTTCCTCTGTTAATTAGTTCAATGGAGATGTTTCCCCTTCCAGGAAACAAGGTGGAGCCTCAGCTTGCGATTAATCTAGGATTCGGAACTCCACCAAATGTAAGTAACTAATTATGATCAGGATCCTTTCCAATACACTATTTCTCGCATTTACACACTTTACGCTTATGGATACTTGACATGTATTAAGTCAACACTATCAACCATCCACAAGTGTGCCTAAATGGGAAATAATGTACTATGGCATAGCATGCATGCTGACTACTATTCTACCTTTAAGAGTGTAGCAAAAACAACCAGTAATGTTGCATTGACATGAGTATATGACCCTTGTATTCTGAATCAAGTAGAAGCCTCAACAGATGAGCAAAAAAAAAGTAGGAGCCTCATCTGATGTAATTACCAATCGATTCGTTGGTAATTTAAGTATTTGTTAGAAGAACCATAACTTATAATATAAGCTCATAGTACTAAGCAAAAAAAACACAATTTTTTAGTAGTCAGACTCATAGTACTAGCACAAAAACACAAATTACTAGTGCTAGTGCATATACTATGCAGTAATGTAAGCTTAGCTAATTGTCAACCTTGCTTTATTTTGATGTCTGTCTGGCAATTAGGCAGGGGAGTTTGGTCAAGGGATGAGAGCTACCGATCTCTTAATGTCTTTCTCGCTATCAGAGGACATCACCAAGCACAAAATCATGGAGCTTGCTGAAAATGCATTGAATGAAGTGAGTAAATTGTTGGCAGCGGGAGAGCCTCTATGGCAACATGATTATAATAGAGGGATTGAAGTTCTGAACAATGCCGAGTATACAAAGAGATTTCACTCCAACTTAGAAACAACATTAGAAGAGATTATAAGGATCATAGCTGTGGATGCTCCCTTAGACCTTCCCGGCCTAGATGGAACCATGGATAGTAATAACTATACGCCCAAGAGTGAAGAAGGGCGCGTCATGCAGGATGATGATGTTAATAAGCCACGACCAAGACCATGGCATGTCAATCAAGCATCGCGGGAGATTGGTTATGTCCAAATGCCTGCAATCTGCATCATCGAGATCTTAATGGATGTGGTAGTTTTCTCTTCTGCCTCACTTTTTCGGTTACTTAAATCTCAGAAATTTCTGAAATGTCCTCTACTTATGCAGAGACTCTGGTCATTTGTGTTCTCTGAAATGCTCTCAAGGGCTGCAGTTCTAGGAATAATATCACCTGGAACACCAGGAACACATGATGGAACTCTACAAGTGGTAAGTAAATTATGATTCTATTATATTCCAACTTTCTCCAGCTCTCATTTCTGTTAAAATTACACAAGTCTGAACTCTTCTGATAAATAACTTTTTGCTCAAATTCTGTAACTGCAATAAGGGAAATAACATGAAAGCTTAATGATACCAGTGAAATAGTTGGCAGATTAATTCACAATTAGAGGAATTGTATTGTTGTCTAGTATTTCATCTCAAGGCATGAAATAAGTGGAACTTTTCGTCATTCGAAATCCTCAAATTTTGCTTGCTTTTGTGTAGATGACAGCTGAATACCATGCTCCCTCTCCTCTTCTCCCAACACGACAAAGTTGCTTCGCAAGATACTGCAGAGAATTATCCCCCAACATGTGGGTTATAGTTGACATATCCTTAGAGAGTATGATCGATAACCCGCTCATAAACTGCAAAAGGAGACCATCTGGCTGCTTAATCCAAGGCTCAATAGATGGAAACACTACTCAGGCAAGATCAAGTATCCCAATTAAGATTAGCTTGTAATTCGTATATTTCACTTGTATTGTAAGCATGATAGTATTACCATATTAATTTTGGTAGTGTTACTTCTTGTCTGTTTAATAAGGTTACTTGGATTGAACACACAGAAGCAACAACAGAACTTGCAACCATACACCCGATATTCAAGTCAATGATCGACAGTGGATTTCTATTTAGTGCAAAGCATTGGGTCGATACACTAGCCCAACAATGCCAGTACCTTGACATTGTAATACAGCACAGTCAGAGTGGCCTTTTCAAAGGTAACTTAGTCCAGTAACTCTTCAAATCACTTGTTTTTTATGTTTAAGGCCATTTTCCTTGGTAATCAACTTAAGCTTGTAGATTCAATTCGAGTAGAGGGTTTGCTGAGGTTGGCTGAGAGGATGAGGAGAGAATTCTATGGCGCTATTAGCTCTACCAAAGGGAATGGATATAAACCAATGCCAATTAAAGGAGGAGATGACATTTGGGTCAAGACTAGCTTAGACGGCGATGATCAAAGTCCAACCCTCTTCACTGTAACAACATCCACCTGGTTTCCATTTACGCGTAAGAGAGTTTTTGGCTTCCTAGGCAACGAGGGAAACAGAATTAAGGTATGTCGTCAGATATATATGCTCTATGTTTTGCCTTCCATATGTTCATCTAGGCCTAGCATTCATAGTGAGTTTATACACTACTGATCATACTACACATGATTGCTTACTGTTGCACAGCAAATATGAAGACATAACGGTAGATAGTGATAACGACCGATCTTTGAACTCTATATACGTTAGAAATTGACATATATGAATATGACATATAAGTTGAACATTATACAGTGGGACATGCTTGCACTTAGGCATAAGTCAGAAGAAGTTTTCCATGTTCACAGTGGTCAAGGTCCAGAAGACATTGTTACAATCACCAAATTGGTGGTGAGTCATATTACATTACATACGGAGTATTTGATTTCTCAATGGAAATAAAAGTGCTACTCCCTTGTCCTTGATATTAACCGATACAAGTTTGTCGATTTGCTCTTGCCAATGTAGGATGAAAATGGAACAATTGACACACTTTTTCTACAAGAAAAACACCAGACTGCATTAGCCTCATATGTCATCATGTCACCAATTACCTATGACTCTATTGTTTCACTATCAAACCATGGCAACATCGATGAAATTCCCCTCTTGCCTTCCGGGTTTGCAATTCTCTCAAACAAGCTGCAACCAGGCCAAGAAGAGGAGAGCGAGGGAAGTGTTGTTACCCTTTCGTTTCAGCTTCTAGATAGGTCGAAGAAGGCACGAGACATTACCCCTCCTAAGTCATTCATTCGCAAATTGTACAACCTTGTCACCAGCACTCTCTCTTCGATCAGAGCTGGGTTATTTGAACCCCCTACAAATGTAAGCCTAGATGATATCGAAGGATGTATGTGGTAAGTTAATTTTCTGTTTAAGCAAACTTTCATGATCTCTTGAAAGTTTCTTTTTCATTGTAAGCTTTAACTAACTTTGTACTTTCTCTGTATTTGTTTGTATATTGCAGTGTAAAGAGAAATAGACCCAAGAAAACAGATGAAGGTAGTGGCAATAATGGTATACATGTTGAGGAAATTATGTAAGCATGTAAAACTAGAGAACATTGATGAACGTAGTACAATATAGATCATCTTTGTTGATTATATTGCTCCTTGAAACACCAATTGGAAATTCTAACATAGACTTTCCTTTGGGAACAAGTTTAATACACCCAGTTTATCAATTTGAAAACAAACTCATAACACCCACTTGCGGTAAATTTAAATGCTAGCTAGAGTCACTTCAATATATATTGACTACACAAAAATTTGTATAGCACGATCTTATAATTTTTGGTGAGATGAGGATCGTAATATATTAAATTCATAAAGGAAATATTACAATAAACACGAAATGTATCCTTCCAAGGTCGATCTATATTCTATCATCTTACACTTTAGAATGTGTTTGGGTAATGGATTTGAAATTTTGAATTTGTAATAGAATAATGTTGTCCACCCCTCACTCCATGATGGGGTTGATTTTAATTAGTTAAATTTAGAATGTTTTTTATTGAAAATGTATCAATCATTATGTAATAATATAAAATAAAACTATTTTAAAAATAAAAGTCTTGTACCACCATTTCAAATACCGACAAAAGTAACACTTTTTATTCAAAATATAATATTTATGTGATTGTTTATAGTCTAAAAGTTAAAAAAAAAAATAAATAAATAAAAAATATTAGGACAAATGGACAATAATAAACCCAAATTTGCCTCATCATACAATACTAATCCAAGATAACATGTGGTCCAAAAATAATCTCACAAATTGGTCGCATTAATGTCCATGGGTTAAATGAAAACAATGTTAACTTTTCATTTTTTTATCAAATTGTAACAAATGTCCCATATAATGAGACCGTCTTATATGAACTTTTGTGAATAGCGATAATTGCTATTAACCGTGTGCACGAGCTCGAATACTAGTTTGAAAAAAATAGAGAACATTGGTATTTGTTGGATCATCCCCTCCCCAAAACAAAGCAAAAAAAAGGCTTGTGGTCCCTAGATCAAATACTCTGTTTGATGTCCGACTAGCTTAGAACATTTATCTCCAACTAGCTTAGGACATTAATGTCCATCATTGGCGAATTACTACTGCCGAACTATTGGGTCTCCGATCACCAACGAATCTATGATTGTCTTATTCGTTCTCTCTTGCATTCATGTCTTTTTTCTTTTTGTAGATTATATCGTTTTTATCAACTTCAAACACTACTACTCAAAACTAAGTAATTTTTGGTTTTAATGTCATGCAATTGAGCTAAACAACTAAAGAATAAGGATTTGAATTATGATATAAACCCTAATTGAAATTATTTTCTTGTTACATGAAATTCACAATATTGATTTGATAAATAATATACCTTGACTTGTTTCAAAGCTAGTAGCACAACTACACATTTATGTAATTTTTCTGGGTGATTAAGTATAACTTGTCCGTATATCACAATTTGAAGAAGTCGGTTGCTCTTCATCTAGCTTGCCCTTAACACGAGGTTGAAGAACTTGGTAAGGTTACTTTTTTTCTTCTCCAAGTCATGCAATAGAGTTTGCTCGCTCAGAAAAAAAATTCCGGTCATGTACCAGTTTAATCATCAAGTCACTTAAAGTAACATCATATAATTTCTAATTCATCTATTCAAGCAGTCATCTCATCCTTCATGACAATGATAGTGACAAGACAAGACTTCTATTGTTAAACATTTTTTTTCTTCACATATAGCTAAATTTAAGCCAATAAAGTACAGTTTTCCTCATTAACGTATTCAACTGTAAATCATTATAGAAAACATTAATGAAAATAAAACCGAAAGTTAACATAGTGCTTCATTAACCCATTCCTTCGCGTAAAAATTGGTGGTCGATTGACCCGTTACAACTATCAGGTTATATTGCGTTTTGTTTTGTTGGGTTAGGTTAGGATATAATTAAATTTTGACAATTATTGGAATCATGTATTAGCACTCGAAATGAATTGTGTTGTTTTGCTTCCTGTAAAGTTTTGAGTAGTCTTTTTAAGTTTCATGTATTGGTTTATGGCTTACACTTGTTTTGTAAAGTTGCTTCCCTATCTTGTTCAGAAATCAAAGAATCACCTAAATGATTATAATTCTACCCAAACCCCAAATACGTAGAACCTTCAATAAATTGTTCATTGGAGTCCTTATTAGATGCTCCAAACTCCTAATATGTTCCCAATTAATCCACCGCTAATCACATAAAGATTATGATTGGACATGAATAATTTGAAATCCTCTTCAAAATGATCTAGTTGCAAAGCGATCTCAATTAAATCTATACCCGCTTTGCCCGACTTATCTACATTGGGAGGGAAAGGAAGAATTCGGAGTCCACGAGTTGTTTTATCTGGATTTTTACTGCTCATTCACGAGTTCTTTCAATGAAGTTGCTATAATCTTGAAAGTTATTCACATTGAACTTTACCTCTGCCACAATTTTAACCTGACAACGAACAGATAATAAATCTCTTAGACTATGCGTAATTGTACAACACACAATTACTAAAAGTGGATGTGAAAGAAATAAAATACAGAGGTTGTTTACACGTGCCAATGACAGATGCGGGACGGTGATGAACGGAAAAATAAAACGGCGCAGATATTGGAAGAAAATCATGATTAATAAGGCGAAATATTTTGCCTTTTTTGAACTGTTTTTTTATAGTGAGATGAAGTCCTGCATTTCGTGACTGCACTAAACTTGTAAAATCTCACTTAACGTTTCAGAAAAATTAATTCCAGAATCTGAAAGACCAATACAGAGTAGTGTAAACATGCTCTTATTCTACTCTAGACACTAAATCATACCAAAATCATGCTCAATTAATAGCAAAGGGAGGACAACAGCTATGGTCAGATGTAAACAGCTCCGGAAAAAAAATAATCTCCAGGAATAGTTCAAAATTGTTCAGATTCTTATGTATGATGTTATGCTCATTTTTTTTCCTACAGATTTTCTATCTATCTTATTTTTATAGTTCAGCTTAGTCAATCCAATCATCATTTCAGTTAAATTCATTTCTGTCCTAACAAAAATGGAGATGATACTTGTGATTCTTGTGTTTCAAATTCATGGATATCATTTAAAAACAGATGAGGAGAATAGAGTATCTTTCATTTAGATCAATTTATTCACAAGTGTGTTTACTTCTTAAACTAATATGGAGTATGAAATTTTGTTGGTCTTAGCTAGTAAATCGTTGGAGACTGATGTCAGGCAGCCATCCAAAACCCCCATGTAGGGCATTTTATGCGGCACCATAAATGGAAAAGTTGTCTTCCAAAGAGTTCTTGGATACTGTACAGAGAGTTTGGAATACGGTTGTTGATTATGGGTGCAAAATGTATAGTGTTGAGAAATTGAAAGCCCTGAAAGCTGTATTCAGAAGACTATGCACAGAGTTATAGCAATACAGGATCGAGATCGAAGCAGGAAGTGCCATGAGGAGTTGGTGACTATTCAAGAGCAGCTCCACGATGATCCCTCAAGTAAAAGAACTGAATAAAAAATACATGAAGGCGAGGAACATTGATGAGTATCCTGCTACATAAATCAAAAATCACAAATGTTAAGCTTTGTGATGAAAACGCAACATATTTTCAAGCAAAGGTGGCTGAGAAGAAAATGCATGCTAAGGTAGGGGCCAATAATGATATGCATGGCGAACAAAGAATGGGAAGTAACAAGCTGGCGGAGGCTTTTATTGAATACTACAAGATGCTTTTGGGGACTGCACTTCCAGGTGGTGCTTATGATGAAAATCTTACTTACATGCTCTTAGTTCTATAAGACACTGATTCTCATTACGGTTCAAGAGGGTAAGACAATCCTGCACACGAAAATTTCTTAGTTCTTAAATATTTAGTTGTATCAAACATCATTGAGCCAGCGATAGCTATCGATCATTAACCTAAAATGAATAAAATATGGAAATCAGTTTTTATATACTTAGTAAGTTACATGTCTAAGACAAAAAATCAAAGTGCAAAAACATAAGAAATGTAGGGGTCACTTATAATGAACAGTGACTCACGTTTCACTAAAAAGTGACCCATCTCACCAAAAATTACAATAAAACCGTCTCAAACAAATTTTTGTGAAAACATAAAGAGCATATATTAACACGGAAATAAAGATAAAAAAATGTACTTTTGCTCAATTTTATAGGTAGAAGGTAGTTGTGCTTCTATCGGGTCATTCAACAATTTGTCCATATCACGAGCATTTGAGGTTTGCCGTTCATTTTCATCTCTTGAAGAAATTTTTACATTTTTTGTTTGACTTCTCCGAGTCATATTTTAGAATTTTAACGGACAATATCTCCCAATTATGAATAAGCTAAACCATCCAATTCTTCAATGTCATATCATGGGCACGATGAGTAGTTATCGACATTGAGAAATCCTCAAGCAGCCACTCCATCCGGGGGCCTCGGAGGTCATGACGATTATGGTGGCGAAACGTGATTTCCATTCATCAACATTCCCCTTAACATGTTCATTTTCGGCCAAATATTTCACTGCTTTTCTAAAAGCGTGATAGCCTACTATATCTGTTGGAAGCCCCCCAAATTATTGTAATTTTCACCAAAACCAAGGAATGTTGAACCCTTAAGCAACCTCTTAGAATCTAGTTTGTCAAATTTCCCGAATTCCCATAGTTTACCGTTAGATTCACAACCTAGAATATACACATCAACACAATTTATCTTCTCTGTAACTTCTTTCGATGACGATCCTACTTGCAAAACCACATCAACCACCTCTAAACTATTCGATTCACCAATCTTTGGCATGGGAGCAGGAGGAAAAATAATGAGACCGGAAGAAGTCTTATTTGGACCTTCTACCGTTTCACGAATGCTATGAATATAGATGTTGTAAGGATCGTCCTCCATGTTATATTTTAGATGAGATTGATTGACCCGCTACAACTATCGAGTTATAACAGGTTTTGTTAGGTTAAGTAATGTTATATATATTGTAACTATTAACGGAAGCCCTTAAGATAAATATTGATTACAGTGGATAATAATAAAATAAAAACGCGCCCTATCCATTAAATATGACAACTTTCAAGTTCTAAACGATGTTTTAGAGAGCTTAATTTCTTGACATAATGTTAGCTAATAAATACATTTCGTAAAAGTAAAAATATTTCTAAATACATTTGTATTTTTTACTTGGCTAGTCAATTTCCTTTTTTTTTTTTTTTTTGTTGCAATTGGCTAATCAACAATTTAATTCACCAAATTTTCGTAAAAGTTGAGATTGATTTTATATGACATAATGTTGCGATTAATGTTTGGTTGGTTTGCAAAAAGTTGGGGTTTTTAGTTATGATTGAAATTCACGTGTTTCATTCATACCAAAATTTATTGGACCCTTATCCCACAATTTGCAAATCAACCAAACATTAATCGCAAATCAAGATAAGAGAGATAAGAGATAAGTGAGAGAGGGTGCAAGTGTGAATTCAAATCGAGAGGGTGCAAGATAAGAGAGGGTGCAACTTATTTGAGGGTGCAACTTATTTGAGAGTTTCAGTTCAATCAAGATAAGAGAGGGAGGGTGCAAGTGTAAATTCAAATCGAGGGCAAAGAGAAATTCCCTCCATTTTTAATAAAGCGTTACACGTTAATTAGCAATGGTGTTAACTTCCTTTAACACTGTTTTCATATAACCCATGAACATGTTCAATTTTTCAAATATATATTTAAGTGGCTCTAGTATTTAAATTTACTGTAACTGGATGATTTGAGTTTATTTTCAAAATATTAACAAACTAGGAGTATTTTAAACTCGTTCCCATAGGAAAGTGTATCAGAATGTTAGGAAAATCAACAAATTCCTAGCTCGCATTAGTATTTCCAAAGAGCAACCAACAAATTAAAGATGATCAATATTGTACTACATGCATCAATGTTTTCTAGTTTTTCATGCTTGATGATTTCCTCAACAAATATGTTATTATTGCCACGGGGTGTTCTTCTCTTTAACTGCAATATAACACATACAGAGAAAGTACAAAGTAAGTTAAAGCTTACAATGAAAAAGAAACTTTCAACAACATGAAAAAGTTTGCTTAAACAGATAATTAACTTACCACATAAAACTTCTCTAATGATCTCATCCACAGTTCAGACTTCAAAGTTCAGCAAGTGATTGTTGTGCTCAATCTTAGGCCCTATTCTTTTCATCGATTCCATGCTGCATTCCGTTCCGTTCCAATCCGTTCTGTTCCGTTTCGTTCCGCATTCTGTACTTCATTTTGTCTCACATTTTTTTGAATTATCCGCGCCGCGCCGTTCCGTTCCGTTCCGTTCCGTTTCTCACCGTCCCACACCATTCCACTGAAGAGAACAGGACCTTATTCAGTGCATTTGTTCCCTGCATGCTCTCTCTGTACAATTTGTAACAGCCATCCACTATTCAGTTTGATTAATAATCCTCATAAAGGCTAGGCTTTTGATCCGTTATCTCCAAACTGCATTTCACTTATTTGTATGATAACAAATAATGCAATGGTTCAATCATGATCTTAAGAGTTGGAATCTCCCTACTCTTTCTCTCCTTCCTCTTCCTTTCTCTCTCCTTCCTCACCACTCTCTCTCCTCCCCCTTCCCCCACTTGCACACCTAATATCACCCCATGATGAGATTAGGGTCCTTCCTAATCATGACAGTAGGCAAGAATTTGTGCAAATAATGGGTTTGTAGGAAGCTATAACGCAAACATGAAACGGAACAAAAAAACAAATAGAGAGAATTGAATCATAGAAAAGCAGACTAGAAAGGGTTGATCATAATGAAACAAAAAACACTTAGATCACTTTTCTGCCTCTGTTAGATCTTTAAATTCTCTTTTTTGTGTTTGAACCGGTGCTACTTCTTGGGAACTTATTCTGCCACAAAATCCGCCATTTTCTGCTAAATTGATTTCGTTACATGTTAGAATGCGCTAGGTAGCAACTAGCAAGAGACATATAAGATGAACAATTTATTAGGAATAAAATTCCACCAATTGACAAACCCAATCAAAATAGAAAATTCAAAAACAAAACAAAATCAGGAGCATTCACAAAAGTTATATCTCAACTGAGAACAAGGCATAAACATTTCTTATTTTTCAAGAAAACCAATCAAATTTTGAATAGGTAAGGGATCAATTCCACCAATTGACAAAAGTCACAAAACCAATCATTTACTAAAATAGAAAAATCAGGAGAAATGACAAATTTTGGACCTCAACTGGAAACAAGGCAAAAACTACAATGAAGGTTTCATCACATTTCATATTCTTAACTCTAAACTCATTCTTTTACAAAAACCTAAAACTTGCATAGCTCAATTGAATGGATCACCTTACTGCAATGGATGGGCTATTGTAGACATCAGAGTGGCATGTAATTGGAGGCTGAATTACAGTGGCTCTTGCAAATTTGCAAAGCTATGAATCCCAAAGTTTGATGCTTGAGTCAAAATAGTAAGGGTCTGCGCGAAAAGAAGACAGGATGTTAATTTTCTGATGAGACATGCTTTTCTAATCAGTTGCCAGGTGTTGAACGGAAACAACCTCTCTTCTTATAGGGGTAAGGCTGCTTACAATCGACCCTCCCTTACCCCACCTAGGCGTCTTTGGAGGCATTAGGGTAATGTTAATGTTGTTGGTAGGTGTCGAACAGCTTTGACATGGTGCTGATCTTCATTGAGTACATGATGCTACTTTGTGTTTTGCTTCTAGTTTTCCACTTATAACGACTTTAAGTGTCCTTGTTAGTGTGGATAACTTGTGTTTTGCTGAGACACCACGGCTAGTAAAAGTATATCTGTTTATAAAATGGCTGTTGATAAAGATGTCAATGCTAGCTATCATTGTCACAAATGAAGAAACCAAGTACAATGTACAGCTATACTCGAAAATAAAGTAATCCATCCGTCTATCACTTTGTGTCTGAGAAGCCTGCAGATCAAAGTTCAGTGCGCTGTGCGCGCAGTTCATTTAGTTCCAACTCCAGGCTAAGAACTTCAGAGTTCAGATGAAGTCCCTGCATTTCATTACTGCACTAAAATTGTAAAATTTCACTTAATGTTTCAGAAAATTAATTCCAGAATCTGCTCCAACACTGCATGCTTTCATTCTACTCTAGACACTAAATCATACCAAAATCATGCTCAACTAATAGCAAAGGGAAGATAACAGCTACTGGTCAGGTGTAAACAGTTCAGGAAAAAAAAAGAGAAAAAAAAAAAACCAAGATTTAGTTCAAAACTGTTCAGATTCTTATGTATGACGTTATGCTCCATATTTTAACCTGCAGATTTTCTATTTATCTTATTTTTATAGTTCAGCTTAGTTCAATCATCATTTCAGTGAAATTC
Organism: Tetragonia tetragonoides; assembly: GCA_038025085.1. Classification (NCBI taxonomy): domain Eukaryota; kingdom Viridiplantae; phylum Streptophyta; class Magnoliopsida; order Caryophyllales; family Aizoaceae; genus Tetragonia; species Tetragonia tetragonoides. Next base: position 12,498,029 of record CM076142.1, read on the forward strand.
ATTTTTGTCCTAACAAAAATGGAGATGATACTTGTGATTATCGTGTTTCAAAATGTAATAAGGCTGTTGATGGGTGCAAAATGTATAGTGTTTGAGAAATTGAAAGCACTAAAAGCTGTATTCAGAAGACTAAATGCTCAGAGTTATAGCAATATAGGAGATCGATGCAGGAAGTGTCATGAGGAGTTGGCGACTATTCAAGAGCAGCTCCATGATGACCCCGGCCCTCAAGTGAATTTCTCTACCAGCAAGAAAAAGAATTGAATAAATAATACATGAAGGTGAGGAACATTGAGATGAGTATCCTGCTACGGAAATCATTAATCACAAATGTTAAGCTTTGTGATGAAAATGTTGCATATATTTTCAAGCAAAGGTGCGTGGCTGAGAAGAAAATGCATGCTAAGGTGGGGATCATTAATGATATGCATGCCAGGGCCAACAAAGAATGGCAAGTAACAAGGTGACAAAGGCTTTCATTGAATACTATAAGACGCTTTTGGGGACTGCACCTCCAGTTTCTGCTTATGATGAAAATCTGATGTTCAATTGTTATACAATTCCTTCTGATATGGCTGCTGCATTGTTACAGAAGAAGAGATAAAGTGTGCCCTTTATTCCATCACGGAAACTAAGGCTCCCGGCCCAGATGGATACTCCTCTGGAATTTTTATAGTTGCCTGGCCAGGGGTACAGATGTGTGTGATGCAGTGCTGGATTTCTACTTGAAATGGAAACTCATTAAACAGGTAATAAACTTTACACTTGTCTCTCTTGTTCCAGAGTGTGATGTTCCACATTGTGTCATGAACTTTAGGAGTATCATTTACAAAACTATAACAAAGATATAAGCTAGGAGAATGCAAACTGTAATGATGAAAATTGTTGGGGGTGAACAAGTTGCATTGCATTTACAAAAGGGAGGAATATTTTTGATAATATTCTTTTGGCACATGAGTTGTTAAAAGTTAAAAAACTATGAAGGAAAAATGTATCTCCTAGAATCATGATAAAAGTAGATATCAGAAAGACCTACGATTCTACTGATTGGACTTTTTTTGGAAAATGTGATGATAAAGTTAGGGTTCCCAGAGATGTTTATGCAGTGCGTCATGGAATATGCATAGCTGGGAAAAGGGGTGTGTGTGTGTCTACAACTATGCATACTTTGAATCTAAATGGCACTACCAAGGGATTATTTGCTGGGAAAAGGGGTGTGTACTTATTTTTGCTCTGTATGGAGGGAGGCTTAGTCGGAAATGTTGAGAAGAGTGAGTGCAAGTGCAGGGTTCAAACATCATCCTAGATGCCATAGAGTATAAGCTAAATCACTTGATTTTTGCGGATTACTTGTTGCTCTTTGCAAGGGGTGATATGAGCTCAATTAAAAGCATTGTTTACATAGAATCAAGTAACAATTGTTACTGTCATGTCGGGTCTTAATTCTAGCGGCCAGCCCTATTAAGACCAATATTTATTTTGGAGGGGTTAGTGATCATGTGAAATATGGAGATCATGCTGCACAGTGGTTATGTGGAGGGTGCCATTTAGGCATCTTGGAGTATCTTTGAGATCTACTAGGCTGACCTTTGGCTCTCTGTCAACCAGTGCTGGATATAATATTAGGAAGAAAACACACCACTGGGCTTCAAAATCTTTGAGTTACAGTTACGCAGGTGAAGTGCAACTCTTAAACTCAATTTTGTTTGGTATGCATAATATTTTGGGTGCTGCTTTTTTGTTACCCAAGGCAATCATTGATGAGATTGATAAGATGATGAGTAAAAGATTTTTCTGGGGAAGTGATGCCGGTCACCCTAGAATGTGTCTTATGAGTTGGACTCAGATTTGTAGACCTTGTGCAGAGGTGGATTTGGCGAATTACCAGGGATAAGGAGAGTTTAATCACAAGATGGATACACTGCTATCACCTGAACCATGACGGTATTTGGCATGTGCAGGCTAAGCAAGGGGATGCTTAGATCTGGAAAAAGCGTGTTCGTTAGAAACATTTTTGTAGAGAAAAGTGAAAATCTTGATAATGCAGGTGACTTGATCAGAGCATGGTGTGAACAAGGTAGATACAAAGTTACTGAGGCCCCAAGTGCAGATGGCATAGAGTTCAATGGGAGCCTATGAGTGTGCCTGAACATCGGATAATAGCCTCGTTAGCTGCTTATAATAGGCTGGCTACTGTTGACTTGATGATTCAGCAAGGGATGTCAATAAATAGGTGCAATCTGTGTTGCAGTGCACTGGAATCTTGTAAGAAAACACATGTTTTTTTGTGTGTCCAGCGACAAAAGTTGTGTGGCAAAAGGTGCTCAAATTGCTGGAAATTGGACGAAGAGCTAGGAGCTTACTAGCTGAATTGGAATGGTTTAAGAAACATGTTAAGGGCAAGCAACCAAGACAGAGAATCAATGAGAAGAGCAGCTTTAGTGGCAGCTAGAATATGGTGGTAAAGGAACAGGAGATTTTCGTAAGAATGCACAGAAATACAGAAAAGATAGTTAGACAGATATATACAAATACAGGTCGTGATCAGAGTTTATGACTGTACAGGACAAGAAAATAGCTGAAATAAGTTTCTCGTTATTTGATTTGAATTTTTCTCTTGGGGCAGTAGGTTTATTTGGGAGACTTTTTCTTGAGAAATGCTTTGTACACTTGGGTTATTGCATGGATATTCCTTGCAAATTGTATATGATGATATAGTGCTTTTTGAACATATTTTGAATACAAAAACTTAGTATGGTGGACCAATGGTTAAGTCTTTTTAAATATACCCTCCATATCTTTAAATATTTCCACTAATGTTCATGGTCCATGGTGGATTAAGTACACACAAGACATGCTACTTCCTGAGTATTTCTCTGAGTACGGTTAAAAATATTTGGATGGACAAACCCGAGTATTTTACACTCTTAACCTAAATAAACTGCTCACATAAGAATGAGGTTTGAAAAAAGGGAATGCAAAATATTTAAAAATGAAAAGCAAAACATTTTACCAACATCATCAGCACACAATAATTTCATTGATGTGAGTTTACAATGTCATCAGTAAGTCATTGAAAAAGATTTAGAGAAAATAGTTGAGTAGCAAGAGACATGTTGATTTTGAATTGACATTCTATCCATGATGAACTTTATCATGTTACTATTTCTGAACCCTCAACTTCATTCCATCAATTGGATGCACGATGAGGATGGGGAAGAGAACGAAAATCTATAACGACTTATAACACGGCTAAATAATATAGGCCAAAAGAAAAACTAACATATGGTCATTTTATGAAAATAGATCTACAAGAAACTATACTTACTGCAGCTGAGAATCTAGGTAACCTCACCAAAGTTTGTCTTACCTCTTCTTCTTTAGCATTTGACTATATCAAACGCAATTTCACTTCTCACATACTTACTTTCCATCAAAAAGTATTGTATCATGCCAAATTTCAACTATCAAGCCTTCAATCACAACCAAACACCCAGTTGGAGGAGCTCGCGTGCCAATCCTCAACGATTTGGAATTCTAGATTTGCACTTTAACTTTTGAGGTTAGGAGAGAGCGGTACTATATATATGTAAATCCAACACCCCACTATGAATCACCCTCTTCAGAAATTCAAATTGGAAAATCTTGATAGCTGACCAATGTAAAACGCCACATAGTCGAATATCTAGGAGGAGTAAATTTTTTGGCAAACGCACATTTTTGACGATATTGGTCACCATGTTACAAAGTAGATTAATTTCAGAATAGGAAAGTGCAATGAATCAGCGCACTCAATATCGAGATTTCCCAGGTGCCATAGAGTTTTAATTCAAGAAACATTCTACTAGAAAATTAGCACAAATGTAATAACCTTATTGGCGTTTTTCAACCGTGGCTTGCTTTCTAATGCCCCACTTCATGATGTTTTTTCAATCAAAGACCAACATATTAGTGTTGCGGCAAAAACAGAGAGATGTTTTCAATCAAAGGCATGTCAACCATATGTGTGACATAAAACCTATTCATCAACTTAAGATCTCTAACCTTACGAGCCGTTATTCACTTATATAAAATAACAACCTAATAATGTATAACATAATCCAATTCAACCTAACTAAAACATTTACTATTGAAGATGCCATGTCGTGGAGGATGAGGCAGAAAGAGAGGAAAAAGTTTAAGAAATGATGGAGAAAATAACCGCAACATTCAATGGAGACAAACTCCAACAACCTTTTACTGATTGATACGGTATTTTCTTTCACCTGCATATGATGGATGGCAAACGCCCCTCTACCACATTCTATTCGTTTGAAATAGATCAAATATTAATTGGAGCTTGTCAGGCCTAGAATAGTTCAAATCTCCCCGAAAACAGTCAAAAATGATTTCTCAAGCAAAGGCATGTCAACAATATGTGTGACATGCACTCTATTCAAACTAAGCTCTGTAACCCTAGGAGTATTTATAACCCCAAATCTTTCTAAGCCTTCAAGAAATAAATATTCGAGATTTGGTGCTTCAATTTTAGATTGATGACATGGATTATAAACCCTAATTTTCAGAATCTTCAAAGAGGATGAAGCAATTATAAGACTGAACAGAACCACAAACTAGATTCAACAAAATTTGTACTACTAAACCAGCTCCGATATGTCTTAAATGACGGGTATTCAACTGTATCTTTAAAATCTAATCTTTTAATACGCCGGCTAATCAGTAAAGTGATCTATATATGAGTCTATTCCAAATGGACTCCCAGACCTATACTAAACTTAACTTCCTCCAGACAAAGAGCCTTCTTCTTGGCTACCTTGTTCATAAAGGTTTGTTCATAAAGGTTCGAAAACTATTATAATATTCTCGATCCTTCTCTTTCTTCAAGAAATCCATGAGGTCAAGGACCCTCATTATTCCTGTCGTTATTTGTTTCCATCTCTTGGATAAGGTTGAAGTTGCCACAATTTCCTCTATAGGCACATGGGATATGATAAAGAATATAATAGGATTGGATATGTCAGATATCGTGTCAATAGCCTCCTTAGCACCACCAATAACAAGCTAAGAGTCTATTTTTCCATATCCTAAAATCCAGGGCAGAAATAATATACCTAGCAAAAAATTAAAAAAAATCAACTTCTTAATAAATGTGCAATTTCCTAAAACGACATTCACAAAAAAACAAAAAATCAACTTCAGTAATGAGGCTTAGGAAAAGGAAATTGACTGGCAGAGTAAGAAAAAGGCTGCATTGATTAATTACAATAAGGTCTTATTGTTTACAATATCTCTTTTCTAGAAATTTATTATTAGGAGATAGAAATAACGCCTATTTTCAAACCAAAGCAAACAATATTGTTTAAGAACTTATAAGTTTCATATTATTTTTTTTGATAATTGGGTAATTTTATTAAGCCAAAAAGGCAAAAACTTATAAGTTCGTAGTTCAGATGGAATATTTTTCCAAATTCATGTAGTAAAGACTAGGCACAACAAATTTAAGAAGGGAGAATAGTTACAAATAATATTTTTTATGTATAAATAAATGATAAAAATTATTTACTGGTAATTTTTGTTGCATACATCTCGATTTTCTAAGTGATTTCATACTTCAGCAATATAGTACTACCAAATGTTGGGAAATTACATGATTAAACCCCATGAAAATGGATAGTATTGATAGAATGTGTAAATAAAGTAGTCATAAATAAACATAATTAATTTACTTTAATTAAAAAAAGGTGAATATTAATTGATATACCCACATGGATCCAAACAACAGCTGCATAAAAATATAAACAAAAAAACAGCAATTGCGTAACAAATGACATGACACGTAAGAAATTTAACATAAAATATGATGTAACCTTGATTTATGTAAAAAGAAAATAAAATATGATATAAACAAAGATGAATACCAAGTATTTGTAGAAAGTTATTGAAATACGTAAACAGATGGAGGTGTAAATATATCGATTGATATTGTATATTAAGATGGTCTGATTTTTTGAGTAGAAGATATAAAATTAACCCCGAATTACCAAATTGATCCTTTAAATGAACACTCTTGGACAATTTGGTCCTATTAAAAATACATGTAATAACTTGATCCTTAAAAAGTTAATTATATGCAGATTCCCCCGAAAAACCGGATTTGGAGGAAATCTCCACTTAAAATACGTTTTTAACTGATTTCTTCCTTCTTTCTTTTTTCTTCTTAATTTTAGTCATTTATTCTGTTTTATCTCTTTTTAATTATTTTCTCCCCTTTTCTCATCTTTTTCCCTTTCCCCCTCCTTCCCCACCACTCCTCTGTCCCTAGACCCCCAATGGTGTAAACTCATCATCACTAGTCACCATCGCAACTCCCCACCCCTTCTCATATTCTTTCTGATCCATTCTCCTCCAATGGCGTTCCATACCACAAAACCGAGCTGCATATCAAGAAACGCCGCTATTGTTGAGTAACCGCGTCACCTCATAGTCGTAGATGCTCCTCCATTTGCGTCGCCGTTAATCGAGGTGGCGCAACCGAGTCAAGTCGCCGTCGTCAGAGTGACAAAAGATGGATACGTTAGAGGGGGAATCTGCACAAAATTAAGTTTTAAAGGACTAACTTATCACATGCGTTTTTAAAAGGACCAGATTGTCCAAGGGTGTTCATTTTTAGGACCAATTTGGTAATTCGGGATTAATTTATCCATTTAGATAAAATAACTATTCCCTGTCAAATAAGCAAAGTTACATTACACATAGCAAAAGAAAAAAAAACTCATTACACATACCACAACTTTGATTTTGTATAACTCCATATTACTTAGAAGTACTATAAACCTAATTAATAAAATTTTAATAATAGCATTGAAAAATATATTTTTAAACTATAATCTACAAGCCCGTGTATCGCACGAGATATACATCTAGTTAATTCAAAAGATAGATAACCCTATTTCAGCTAACCATTTTCGATTGTGTAATGCTATTTATACAGTTATCTCTAAGATTGTCTAAAACAAGTTCTAATTTTTTTTTTGGTTACATGGAAGGCGTTAGACGCCCAAACGCAATAATAAACTAAACTAGCTAAAAACTAATCATTCTGGGTTTAGCAAACCCAACAAGGTCTTCAAAAAGAACTGGCATCATGCTAGTAATCGGGGCCTCAAACTCTGCAAAAACCTCAGGTACTTGGAAGCTATAGTTCGCAAGCCAATCTGTTGCGACATTCGCTTTGCGATAAACGTGACGTAACTTGATCCTCTAAGGAGTGGTATGGATGAACTCCTTGCATTGCTCAATTATAAAATAGTACGGACTAAATTGAGGTGTTGGTGCTCCAAGCATACCCAATGCAACCTCAGAGTCAGATTCGAGCTCCAATTGTGTAATCTGAATTCGTTTAGCGATGCGGAGGCCATGTAAAATGGCCATGAGCTCGGCCATAAGCGCAGTTCCATGCCCCAACTTTGCTATATATGCTCGGATATATGCGCCATTATCGAATCTGAATATGCCACCACCACCTGCATGATCGGGGTTCCCGTTCTAATTAATAAGATCGTTCATCAATATCAAGGTACCTTTGTTGCAAATAAGTGTATCCCAAGACAATATTGGGTTAGCTAACGAGGTATTTCATTTCATTCTTTTAAAACAGACAACGGTAAAAGTGGTTAGCTAGCGCTAGCGGTCAAGCTTTGATATGGCTAAAGCAAACGATCGATTAGAATGAGAATTATCTTTTTACCACATTTTGGATCGATATCGTAAAAAAAATCACTTTTGTGGAGGGGATTGTCTTCAAGTTTGGAGTTTTCGAGATAAGGAGGGATAAGCTTTGCTTCGCCCTTACTGTTGTCAAGGAAAATACCTGTAGTACTTGAGTAATTAGTTGCAGGATTTTATTATGACTGTTTAATTTTATTTATGATTTTAAATTTTTATGTACCCTTTTGTAATTTTTATACACCGATAAATTAGTTGTCCGTGCGTAGTACGAGCAAAGTCCTAATATATGTTAATTATTAGGTAGCTAGCTAGATAAGAGTTTGTTGATTTGATTAACTTAACTTGATTATCAAAGGAGATGGAGTAACGTAACTCTTTTTGATAAAACAAGGGCTTATAATTATAGATATCTCATACATGCATGATAGACTTCTTGTTTGTGTAATACAATCTCGTGATGATACTCCTTTTTAGGACGACTCGACCAAATTGCCATTTAACTAGTTCCAACAAATTGCCCTGTCAACAATAATTAAATGGTTGTTATGGTATGTGTGGTTCGTTATTTTCATTTTTGAACCAAGATCAAGAGGTTTGATTTTTGTGAATGGAAAAAATAAAAATGTTTACTCCTTTTTAGAACGACTCGATGCGAGTAAGATTATTAGTTTTATACTAAAGAGGTCAAGGTGAACATGTTGGCGTGGCTAATAATATTGAAATATTGGATGTCATATTCATAGGTTGCACGATTTAAGAACACAAAATCTCGTATGAGGCAGCCTCAAGGTGAGACCACCCTTATACAAGTACTAGTTTAGCACCCGTGCGATGCACGGTTTTTATAGAAAAAACAGCTAATTTATTTAAAAATAAAATAAACTTCTCACAATGTCTAAATTTAAACTAAATAACACTCAATAATTATGTTTGTATTTGATGTAAAAGTTTTACCAATACTACGCAATATAAAAATATCATTGTTATTATTACATATTATTATTATTATTATTATTATTATTATAGGTTGTTAATAGCCATAAAAATAACACAAAAATTTCTATAAGTCTTTTATAATTTTGGTGACACGTCATACAATTATCACTTTGTAGTGAAATAAGGATCACGGTTTATAGTAAGTGACCCCTACATTTCTAAGTAATAACCCTATTTGATTGTAAGTTGGTCTCACACAAATACGTATCTCATGAAACTCTATTGTACAAAAAAAAGTAATAACCATATGTAGATTTTTAGATTGGTTGTAGAAGCTTCTGCATCAAACACCAGTACATAGTGCTCAGCACAGGCAACATTGACAACACCAATACAAACCAATACGTTCAGGTGCAATGCTTGGTTTGTCAAGGTAAAAATTACATTTAGTAAAAAAAAAAAAAGTGTCAGCACCAAAAAAAAAAAAAAAAGAGACACAATAACATGAAATTAGAGAACACACAGTAGGTATAGTAAAAATAACTCATCCAATCTCAAATTCTCAACCCCTGTACTTCTATACCGAAATCCAAAACGGTTCAAAGCAAGAATTTCGTATTTGAAGTCCCAAACAAATCAAACACATGCTTCAACCACTCAATCTCCTGCCAATATTCCTCCACTACTTCTGTAGTAGCCCCATTGTCTTAAACCTTTCCTCCTCAACCAGCTTTCTCCAGTACCACAGATCGCCAATGTCATCACAAAACACTATGTTTGAAGAAATGGCCAAAAGAGGGCAGATTTGAATTATGATCAAGGCAGTCATCAAGCATCTCCCTCTCCCACCTCTGATAAAGGCACGGTAAAACCTTTAAGCATCACTGCTAGTTGCTACACCACATCTTGCAAAGTACAGAACATCAAGCATTAACACTCCGATACAAATATAACCCTACCCCTGACAAATATGATCAAGCAACACATGCACATTCTTCATGGCACTGAACTAACAGCAAATGAATGTGATAAAAAATCCCAAAACCAAGATATTTAAACTCCCAACAGCGGCATATAAATTATAATGTAGTTTTAGAATTTCATATGAGCTAGATACATTTTGCTACTACATATTTTAGTCAATCAAACCTGTAATAAAACATTGTTGGCTTACATGTAAAAAGTCTAATTATCAAATACCTCAATTAGTCAAACCTCTATCAGAACTCTCTGATCCGCACGAAATCAAAGTAGAGTTTTTGAAACTATCTGATCTCTGCTCTACTCAGCTGACATAAGAAAAAGAAGCTATATGCATAAGTGTCCATCTTAATTGAAGTGACACATCCCTAGTAAGTATGCATATCCATCGGCTGACAAAGACTTATTCTGATTGTCTCTCATACGAAGATACTCGTAACAAATTGTCAGATTTTGAGCATGTTTCAAAAATTGTGACTTTAGTCACTCAAAAAAAAAAAAAAAAAATTTTGTGACTTTAGCATATTACTCAATATTTAATACTACAAAACTCAGGGCTCCATTTGAATTAGTTCCACAAACCAAGCCAGTCCTTAAATAGCACAACCATCAAAGCATCCCACATCATGGCCTCAAGCATTTTCATTCGGCCCACCCATTCAATTCAGCCAATTTTGTATCACTCTACATGCATCAGATCAAATAGCAAAAAAGAAACCCCAAAAAAAAAACAAAGACAAATGAAACCTATAACAAACATCAGAATAGCAAATTCCATACCCCTCCCATTAAAAAAGATTCAGCCAAATCATATTAAAGTATCACTAACCTGCATATAGAAGAGACCATTAATTGAAGTAGTGAAATATTTTTCGAGTACTGTGATGCTAATATCGGAGAACCTCACTTCTTTGTGTTGTACTTCAGCTCAACTACCTGAAGACTGGAGTCCACAGTAAAAGAGCAAAAGAGATGACAATTAGAGACCCAGGAGCTCCAAAATCCTAATACAATTGACATGCAGTTCATTATCAACCAAATTCCCCAACTCTAAATAAAAAGAAAAAAAAGATAGAACAGCAACTTGAGCATCAGAGACGTAAATGAACAAAAAAAAATGAAACAAATGAAACACGTTATCAATATAGTTTCAATTCTTATAAAAATTTGATCTGAAACATTCAACTCACTTTGAACCAAACTACCAAATCAACAAAAAATCGAAAAAAGATTCAACTTTATCTTGAATTTGTGTTGCAATTGAAACCCTAACCGAATTGATTTCTACTCTCACAGACCAAGATTTTTTTTTCTTTTGAGGGGTCACAGATCACGATCCTAAATTACTTAAAGAAAAAAAAACGAAAAGGTAAACTTACAAAGTTTGTGGCTCCAATTCGTGAAGGAGATTGAAGATGATGAGAAAAAATTAGAGCCTTTCTTAGTTTGCAGTACTTGGTTTACACTACGAACAAACAACTTGAGAATCAGAACATGCAAGTCAACAATAATGGAAATTATCAAGTTGGATCTGAAATAAACACGATTTCGTTCTTGGTCTGCCAATAGTCTGAAATGCAACCGAAACGTAAATGAAAAACTCAAACGGTGAAAAGAAATACTTTCTTATGGACAGAAACTTAAGGGTCTTAGGTGATATCCTTCTCTGCCATTTTCTCCATCATCTGAAACAAAATTAAAATAAGACCCGTAAGTTTAATTGAGATGGGGATCAAAAGAAAATTAAAGGGGTGCAGGGGAGGCGAAAAGGTGAAAAAGGAGAAGATTGATTGAGAATAGTGCTGGGGTTAGAGGAAAAGAAAGCAGATTGTTCTAGAGAATTAATGGGAGCATTACTAATTAGGTTTGAGTGGTGGATAGCCATTGGCCAGTAGAAGAGGAGCATTAAATTGGTAATCCGAAAGTTTTTTTTTTTTTTTACTCAGCAAGGGTGTTTAGGCGGGAAGTATGTTTCATGAGGAGCTGCCACATCAGTATGGGTGATGTCCGCGGTTTTTCTTTTAGTTATAATATATAGATGATGTCATGTCGACGTCATACTTGTATATATATAGAGGTAGACTCACTTTGAGGCGGCCTCATACGAGACTTATTGATTTTCCTACCAATTTAGCATGCTTAGCTTCCTCTCCAATAAAGGAGGTCGTAGTTGCAAACCAACAAAATTTTCCAAATGAGTCCCTAAGATTAGGTCGTGCCCTCCGTGACCTCAAGTTCACTGCATGGATGTCGGCTAAAATCTTAGCAAGGCCAACCTTAGCCCGATCAACTGCCATGAAAGGCTTCCAAATGAAGGCAGTAACCATCTCTACCTTTGTCGAGGACTTGCCTTGTTGAGATTTCTTGACATTATCATAACTCGCTAAAACTCGCTGGTTATAGTATTATAGATTTTCAACACAAAAAAAAACACACACACACAGTACACTACCCCCACCACCACAAGAGACCCTGAATAATATACTCCTATGACACAACATTTTCCACACATCACATTTAGATATATTTCATCAAATTTATTTGTACTTATCATATATAGTACCATGATTTATTTTTTTTGTTGAGTGAATAGTATCATGAATTTTAATCAATCAACAAACATGCATACTTAATTGCATAAAAAGGTACATCAGAAAAACCAACTAATCAGCCTGTGTAATGAAAGCCATATGACATTATTAATGAAGTAGGAAGCCATATATGATTAAGTTATTAGGGTGTTGTTGGTGTAAGAAGCTCGTAATGGTGTTCGAGCATGTCTATATCGTCCTTAAGCATGGTAACCCAAGCCTCAATTCCTTCTCCACATTTGGAGCTTAACAATATTACCACATTCTTGACAGACGAGGTGGAGGTAGATACCCATAGAGGCTTGCCCCATCCAAAATTCACTTCATATAGAGGAAACCTACACCAACTAGTGAAATAACATATTTCCACACCCTTTTGAGTTGAATTCTCAAACATATTCTTTAACAACTCCACAAGACACTCACCATTTTCTAGCATCTTTATATAATCATCGTCGATCTTTCTTATTGCTTCTCCTAATTTTCCTACCAATTTGGAAAGCTTGGCTTCCTCTCCAATTAAGGAGGTCGCGATTGCAAACCAACAAAAATTTCCAAATGAGTCTCTAAGATTAGGTAAAGCCCTCCGTGACCTCAAGTTCACTGCATGGATGGCTATTGAAATTTTGGCAAGGCCAACCTTAGCCCGATCAACTGCCATGAGACGCTTCCAAATGAAGGCGGTAACCGCCTCTACCCTTGTCGGGGACTTGCCTTGTCGAGATCCTTCGACGATATCATAATTCGCTAAAATTTGGTCTTTTAACATATTTATCATCTTTTTATCAAATAAAAACCTTTTTGTCATAACTTCTTCTTCACAAATGCAAAGTTTAGGCGAAAATCCACTTAAGTCTCTTGGAGGAAAATAAGATGACAAATCAAACTTCGGATTTGCTAATACAATATGATCATTGTTATTATTATTAGCAACCCCTTCACCAGCTAGTGTTGTTGTTGCCCTTGCCCAAGCATGAACAAAGTCAATCGCGGATGTTCCATCCGCGATTTTGTGTGAAACACACACACTAATCGCGATACCACCACATGAGAAGTAGTTCACTTGGACACCAAGGACAATGCTTTTGTCACTAGGATTAATAGGTTTAAATGGTAATAAACCTCTTGTATCTTCTAACTTGGGTTTGTCAATAATTGTTGAAAGGTCACTAGCAACATTTGTTTCAATATACTCAACCCCTTGGTCATTACAATCGATAGATATGTTATCTTCAACCCTCCCAGCAAGTGGATAAAATTGGACCAATGTATCCGATAGCGAACTTTTAAGAAGGATAGATGATTTGGTGTGGTTGATAAGGGAACTCTGCTTGTTTGAGTAGTAAAAAATGAGAGGAATGTAAGCTGATGGTTCAATAATTTGGTCTAAGAAAGAAAGTTGGAGAGTCTTAAGGTGTGGAGGTGTTGGGAGTGATGGTTTTATCAGTTCTCTTGATTGTATTTCAACTTTGAGAGCTACCATTTTCACCTATATACAGAGAAAAGTTCTGTAATTGAATTGGTTTAATATGCTTTACAATGGTGATGTTTTTCTGAGTATGTACTCTAGTGCTTAATTTATATACAAGCTTCACATTATTACATTAATGGCCTACTGTGCAAGGAATCGATTAACACATTGAGTTTTTATTTTATTGATTTTGCATAGCATGATCAGCGCGGTAGGTGGATTTAGTTTTACATTTCACTCATTCATGTACAAAGCTTTATGTTCACCATTCCACAAAACTTTTATACGACGGTTTTTGAGTAACTTACGGTGAGTCGAGGGTCACGTTTAAGTGAAATAAGAATCACGGTTTATAATAATTGACCCTTATATGTCTAAATATTGACCTTTATTTTAATATGAGTTGGTCTCATACAAAACTTACTTTTTTTGGACCCACCACTAACCACAATGACCATCGAAAGGATTAGATGCCATGTGAGTATGTGACTACTTATTCTTCTGCTAGCTGTAGGCAAGTTTATTGTAGTACCGAGTACCGACAGGATTAGTTGTAGGCAAATTAAGAAAAGCAAAAAATGAAGACTATGAAGTATGAACAAGAAAAAAGAAGACTATATGGACTAGAAATTAAGACTACACTGCAACAACGTACTAGTAGTAGAATTGCAAAGTCTCCCAGTTGGTCCCACGTTTTAGTGTCTGGTGGAACAACTTGCAAGAAGAAAATTGGGCTTGAGAGTCATGCATATTATTCGACTTTATTTTAATCCTAAAACTTGTATAAGATTGTTTTATTGTGGAAATGAATCACTTTTATGAAAAATAAGGGTAGCTTATAAATTAAAAATCTTCTGTGAAATACAAAAACTTGTATGAGACAGTGTGACTTTTGTGAAAAACAAGGGTGACTTAAAGACAAGAATCACCTTTATTATTCATAAAAGTTACCCCGTCTCACCATAAAACGTTCTTATACAAGACTTATTGCTTTTAAAATTACACCATTCCACCGTGAGACGGCCATCTTACAAGACTCTCTTATTAAAAATCAAATTGGTCCTTGCTCAAAACGGTTTAGTAAGCTCGTTTTGGTTTACACTTTACTCAACTTACGTTGATCAATTTCGATCACAAATAGATCAGGATTGGAGCAGTCATCCTACTTTGGCCATGTGTTTGCTATTCCTTCAAGAAACGAAATCACTTGCTACTTTAATCATGATTTGAAAGGTTGTGTACATCATTAAGGTTAGAAAAAATTTACATATTACTCCATTTGTTCCCAAATTCTTCTTTCCATTTGACCTTTTGAGATTAAAGTTTACAGAACTTTGACAATTAATTTAGGAAAAAATATAAAAATTTACAAAGTAAAAATAATATTATGATTGATTTTTAATTACATTTTCAAAATATCACATTATGATAATTTTTATAGTTACAGAATTATTTATGGCCAAAGTGTTGTCTTGGAAATCAAGCAAAGTCAAATAGAAAGAAGAATATATAAATCATTAATTTTAATCAGTCAACAAATTCATGAATAATATTTCATTATTGAATAAAAGGTACACTAGGAAAGACAACTTAATTCCCTCCATAATTGTCTAATGGCAAGCTTTATCACAAAAACTCGTATGAGGCGGCCTCAAGGTGAGGGACCTCATACAAGCATGATGTCATGCTTGGTTATAAAGGTGGCCTCACCTTAAGGCCGCCTCATAAAAGACTTATTGAAGTTTTATTATCTAGGATTGGTCCTCGCGACATTATCACCGAAGTAGTAAGTCGTATATGATTAGGCTACACAATTTCAAGCGTGAGTGTTGCTGGTGAAAGAAGCACGTAATCGTGTACAAGCATGTCTATATCGTCCTTAAGCATGGTAACCCAAGCATCAATTCCTTCCCCACACTTGGTGCTTAACAATACTACCGTATTTTTTATAGGCGAGGTGGTGGTAGATACCCATGTAGGCTTGCCCCACCCGAAATTCACCTCATATAGAGGAAACCCACACCAACTAGTGAAATAACATACTTCCACAACTTTTTGATGAGTTGAATTCTCAAGAGATTCACCCATTTCTAACATCTTTATACGATGATTGTCGATCTTTTTTATTGCTTCTCCAAGTTTGACTACCAATTCGGCATGATTGGCTTTCTCCTCATTTGAGGAGATTGCGGCTGCAAACCAACAAAAATTTCCAAATGAGTCCCTATGAATAGGTGGTGCTCTTCGCGACCTCAAGTTCACAGCATGGATGGTCATTGAGATCTTGGCATGGCTATCCTTACCCCTATCTACTGCCATGAGATGTTTCCAAATGAAGGCAGAAACCACCTCAACCCTTGTTGGGGACTTACCTTGCAATAATTCGTTGACTAGATCACTATTCGCGAATACTTGGTCTTTGAGCAATTCTATCTTTTTCTTATCAAATATAAACCTTTTTGTTACAACCTTTTCGTTACAAATGCATAGTTTCGGTAAAAGGTTTTCACTTAAATTTCTTGAAGGAACTTGAGACGACGAATCAAATTTTGGATTCGGTAGTACAACTGATTCATTGTTATTCATAGCAAACTCTTCACCACTAATTAGTGTAGTTACCCTTGCCCAAGCATGAATAAAGTCAACCGCGGATGTTCCGTCCGCAATTTTATGTAAAACACACACACTAATTGCAATACCACCACAGGAAAAGTGGTTCACTTGGACACCAAGGACAATGCTTTTGTCACTAGCATTCATAGGTTCAAATGGTAATAACTGTCTTGTATCTTCTAGGGTGTGTTTGTTTACAAAATTTGCAAGGTCACTATCAACATGAGCTTCAATATACTCAACCTCTTGGTCATCACAATCGATAAACATGTTGTCTTTGATCCTCCCAGCTAGTGGATAAAAATGGGCCAATGTCTGACATAACGATCTTTTAAGAACGATAGATAAGTCTGTATGGTTGATCATAGAGAAACTCGAATTGTTCGGGTAGAAAAAAATGATAGGAATGTAAAGTGGAGGTGCAAGATGGTCTAAGAAAGAAAGTTGGAGAGTTTTGAGGTGGTGAGGTTTGGGGAATGATGGCTTGATCAATTCTCTTGATTGTACCTTAACCTTGAGAGCTGCCATTTTTTGTACTTAGAGCTAGACCAAAATGTTCTATAGAATTGGTTTAATTTGCTTCAATATACTAGTTAGAAATAGAGAAAGAATATGTATTTTTGTGTATATGAAGTTTGTGAGGTACAAGGTATATATATACACCAATGTATATATCTATAAGTATAGAAAGGAATAAATCATATGAGCAATCTACTCAGTATAATATCATGAAGATATTATATGGGGTATCATGGAGATATTAGAAAATGATCCTATAGAATATTGCTAATAACCCTAAGCTCAACGTGGTATACAACCCCATCTTGAGCTTGAAAACTAGATCAACAAAACGTCAAGGCAGAAGTGCCTTGGTGAATACGTCAGCCGTGTGATATGAGGAAGAACGGAAACGAGGTGGAAATCATTCTGGACGAGTTGTTGAATGAAATGTTAGCAATATTATTCTATAAGATCAATTTCTAGTATCTCAAGGATACCTCAGATGATATTTTCATGATATTATACTGAGTAGATTGCTCATTTAATTTATTCCCTTCTATATTTATAGGTATATACGTAGGTATACATATATACCTTGTACCTCACAAACTTCATATATACAAAAATACATATTGTTTCTCTATTTCTAACTTGGTATCTAAGCATACTTGTTGATGTGCTTGGTACTTAGGGGTCACAAGAAACTTATAAGGGCAGCCTTACGCACCCTAAAAGGTTCTAAAACTGGTCGAGGACTATCTTGGAGCAGGTCGCTCCCTATTCGAACCCACTCCTCCACCCCCAACACTACTCGGTCAAAAGGTGGACACTTATCAATAGTGACAGTTATTAGTTTCGAATACTTCAACAGAAAGCCACACAAACAAGCATAAATTGGAACTTAAAAAGAGCAAGATTAGAATAGAATCTTAAACATATTTCATTCGATCAAAGTAATCCATACATTCGATTCAAAGTACGAAAATAAAAGATAAAACAATTATACCTCAAAAGAAGGCGTCATCGCTGAAGTGACTTGATTACACTTGCTCGAAGAGCCTAATTGATAATCTACTCCTATAATATAACACTACTTTAATGTGTACTTTATGACGTCTTGCCAATATGAGCTCTGCTGCTTTGTTCTTTTATTTTTTCTTGTATTTATAGGGGTGTGAGATAACTGCCCATAATCTTATGATTCTTCTCCTTATCCACTTCGTTCATATCGGTATCTAATTTCCCCCACGTTTTATACTTCTCTTGGTTTTCTTCGTATTCTTTCTTTTCGTATCCCTCGTTTTCAACTAATGTGAACAGTATGAACTAATATCGGAGCCGTACATGACAAAATTAAACGGATGAGATTTACCTTATGTTTTGTCTTTTATTTGATTAAACACTCCCACGTAATTCCTTGGTCATTGTTCACTCACTCACCCAGTCTCTCTCCTCTCTTTTCTTTCTCTCTCCTATGAAACCCACTCCCACCATTTCTTTTATTTGATCGTCAACTAACTCCAATCATTTCTTTTAATAATTGAAAGCCAACAGCTCCTGTAGCCTCACCGGCGGCTTATCTCCGTAAGCTTCGTCTGAGAACACCAGCAACGAACACAAAGACCTTGATTATGTAATGCCTTATGTACATTATTTTTTTGGGTGCTAAACCTTATATGCTTTTCATCAAAACATATCATTTTTTGCAGATTTAAGAATTTAAGATCATTATTGGAGCGTTAAAAGTGCTCAAAACAGTAATCAGTTTGCTTACCAATAACCAAATATACATTTTATAGTAAGTTTTTTTTATTTTAATTTCAATTTATGGATAAAACAATTATCAATTTGACTAACAAATTAATCCTTTGATCAAACAAACAAATATGAATTATTATAAGTATGTCTTTTTGCTCACTTTTCTTTATGTTGGTTATTAGGGGAGTAGCTAGCTGGATAATAAGAGTTTGTTGATTTTTTTAACTTAGGCCCTATTCTCTTCAACGAAATGGTGCGGGATGGTGAGGAACGGAACCGAACGGAACGGCGCGGTGCGGATGATTCAAAAATATGTGAGACAAAATGAAGTACAGAATGCAGCGCGGAGCGGAACGGAACGGAACGGATTGGAACGGAACGGAACGGAACGGAATGCAGCATGGAATCAAAGAAAAGAACAGGGCCTTAGCTTCAGGGTGGTGGTCTAGTGGTCCAAACTTACTCTCAAGTGGTTTGGTAAGGCAAGGTCATGGGTTCGAATCCGCATTCCCCCCATGCCTTGTGTCGTCTGCTGGCTTCTAGGAACTAAACTAGCCCCTTATTGGTGCTACATTGACTGGGTCAGTGCTTACGTTGGTTGTTCAGCTAGTGTGATATGTTCGCTATTGAACACGAGAGTCCAAACATGACGTAGCGAAGATAACTCGATCGCCATTCACTTGCACCCTCATTTTTCGATTACCAAAAAAACTTAGCTTCATTATAGGAGATGGTGTAACGTAACTCTTTTGATAAAACAAGGGCTTATAATTATAGATATACATACATGCATGATATACATCTTTTGTTTGTGTAATGCAATCTCTTGATGATACTGTTAGGCTGTTTGTCATTTAACCAGTCCCAACAAATTGCCATGTCAACAATAATTAAATGGTTGCTATGTGTACGTATGGTTCGTTATTCTCATTTTTGAACCAAAATTAAGGGGTTTGATTTTTATGAATGGAAAAGAAAAATGCTTATTTCTTTTTCGGACGATTCGATGTGAATAAGCTAGATTATTAGTTCTATACTAAAAAGTTCAAGGTGAACATGTGGGTGTGGCTAATGATATTAGATGATGGATTTAATTTCATATTCATAGGCTGCACGATATAATTAATTTTCAAAAAACCAATTATATTAAGAATAGTTTGAGAATGTTGTTAATCAATTAGAACAAATCAGTCAAATTATTTGATCTTATTGCTTCTCCCAATTTTTCTACCAATTCAGCTTGCTTATACCTTTCTCTTCATTTGGTCGCAGTTGCAAATCAACAAAAATTTCCAAATGAGTCCCTAAGATTAGGTAGTGCTAGTGCCCTTCGTGTCCTATTTATAAATAGGGTATGCACAATAATATGAAAAAAATTGCGTCACAAATTTATATTTTTGTAAGGTTAATACACATTATCCAATAACAACCCAAGAGGTTTTGGCTCACTGGTAAACAAGTTTCAACTTGTACACCAGGTCATGGGTTCAAAACTCCTAGGAAGTACCTACACGAATTATTATTTTAGTTTAACCGAAGCTTTCGGTACGGTTAGACGGTTAACCGATTTACATATTTTCAATTAAATATTGGAATAAGTTTTTTTCAAATTTAATCTTATCCCCAATACTCTATTTAGTGGGCTCCAAAATTCCTGTTTAGTGGGTATTTTATTTCCCAGAAGAACTTGATGCAATTGTTTCACTACAAAAAATACCGAAAGCCAAAAAAACGAAAGAAAGGAAATGTGAAGAACTTGAATTCATGTACTGTAGCACATAAATCCAGAACAATTACACAATTCACTCCCTGCCACTAAAAAGTCAAACCCACAAAACCCCCTTAGCCCTCATAAATCTTCTAAGAATTGAGAAGGTTGATTTAGACAACATAAAAATTGAGAGAGGTGGTGGGTTAGCGGCAATGACGGTGAACAGATATAAGGAGACAACAAGGACTGCCAAGGAGAGAGGCAGGAGCACGTACTGTTGTACAAAACGAAATGCCTAAAATGCAAACCGTAACCGTACAGAAATAATCATACTAGGACTATTTTTTTTCCCGATACAATAGCTTATTTTTGGGTACGGTTTTAAGCTTACGATTTTGCGGTAACGATTTTTTATGAACACCATTAGTCATGGCCACACCACATGTGTGATTTATGTTATTGACTGAACTTCGTTCCCTTCCAAAACAATAAGATATGGAGTAGTAGTTATGTGTGAAGACTGAAGAGCGATTCTATCTATACTACAAGGACTGTATCATAGGACAAAATCTAGTAAAAGCATCTCCAATGCAAGGTTTTTAGAGAGGTTTGTGAGATGAAAAATCATCACAAAAAACCTCTACCCATAGTGACAAACCTATAAACCTCTTTTTTTTATAAACCACTTTGTCTAGACAAATCAGGTTTGTGGCATAATCTATTTCTAAATTGGGTCCCTCACCTAAAGTTTTTTTGGAGGTTTATGCCATTGAGAGAGAGGGGTTAAGTAAAGAGGGTTTTTGCAATGATGATGTGGCACAAGTACAGCCTCACTTAGAGCCTTGTAGCATTGGAGATGCTCTAATACTAGAACTACTATTCTTACTTTTTCGCCACCAACTTCACCAAATTTAATGTTATTTTCACTGTCTTTTTTTTTTTTTTTTTTGAAAAGGCAAGACAACCAGGTAACCTCAATTAGAGGTATACCTAAGATGCCTTCACTAACATTTAGCGAAAGACTTAATAAACATCAATTACAACCAAGAAACAAGAAAAATAAAAACTAGAAACGATACATGATAGAAAAAAAAAATCTAAAAATGAACCATCTTCTCTTCCATCTTCATCTTGATCTTCAGCTCCCAAGAACACCAAGAAGACCAATTCTTGAAAATCCTCTTAACACCAATAACAGAAACTTTAACCGGTAAGATCAACGACAATCGGAGGACCCAAACAAAAATCGGAGGACAAAATGTAACCACCACAATGCTAAAGCCCAAAATTGAAAGCCAAGATCAAAAAAAAAAAAAAAGCAAAAAGCTTCAAAAGGGCGACTGAGCCCAGAACTCGGATTTTATTGTCGATTAATTTTATTTATTTTTGGCTTAACAATCTTCAGATCCAAAACTAAACCAAATTCAAAGAAAAGTCACCTTCATCTTCATCAGCAAACCTTAACGGCTAAGACTTCTTGTAATCAAATCATCAAACAAATTGTCCAGATCGGAACAACTAGCCCCAATCTGAACAAACAAAAATCAAGAGGACTAAAAGCCCATGCCGTTCAAGATCCTCGGTGGGGCAAGAGGTCGAGCAAATTCGACAAAAGACTTGGACTTCAAAGACAAACTTCAGGACTCTCTCTCCTCCAATCAGAGAAAAAAAACCACGCAAATCTGGGAATTCATTAACTCAGATCAGGAAAGGAGAGGAAGAGGGGCTAGAAAACGCTGAGGAAGAAGAAGGCTGAGATGAGAGTTTGAGAGAGGCTTGAAACTTTTGGCCGGCTGGAGCAAATTTCTTTGGAAAAAGCTAAACTCTCTAGAAACCCTAATTAATTAGAATTATTTTCACTGTCTATTGTGGAGAGTGTTTATGTATAATGTACGATAATAATATACAAAATGTTTATTAAAATAAGATAAATAAATGTTCATGAATCAAACTATTTCAATTTAGTCAAAACTGAGGCATAAAGTACAAAAAAATATACAAAAAGATTTCATAATTAATGCGCGAAAGATTTATAAAGAACTGAAAGGTCCATAAATCATAACAATCGGGAGAGATAAAATATATCAAATGAAAAGTTCACAGATGATAAACGAAATTTTCAAAAGAATAAACTAAAGGTTTACAAGTCATAACTATTAAGACAGCAGGACAGTGGCCAATTGGTTATGGTGTTGGGGCTTAAGTTAACTAACTAAAGAGGGGGAGATATGTCCCACCCATACTCAATACCATGTAGAATAATAGAATCGCGTAATTATTATTGATATAATAGATCCCTATTTATAGATACAAGAGTCCTACTCTTATGGAAAGAGTAGATTACACAATCTCTATAATATTATGCTAATCTAGAATATTCCTAAATAATATTCCTAATACTCCACCGCAATCGTAGTTGTAGATAAACGAACGCTACGATTGCAGTTACAAAAAGAAATAAATAAATAAAAATAACTAGAGTAAATATACGGAGATCTTGTAACGCAACCAAGCACGAATAATCATTGTAGCCGTCATGAAACTCCTCGTATTGTCGGCTGAAATTGAACCACCCGCTGCATAGCCCAAGTTCATAGAAGGAAAAAGATAAGTAGCCACAGACTAGAGAGGTCTAAAGAGTGAAGGGGTTAATGGGAAATGGAAATTAAGAACAAAATCCCAAATCAAAGAGAAGTATGGCTAGAAAACAAAATACAGAAGAATTAAAAGGGAAAAGTGGAAAGAGACCCACGTGATGCTGCTGGGTGGGAGATTAGCATAGAAAGAAAGGGGAACAAATCAAAGAAAATAAAAAGAAAGGAAGTAATGAACCCAATTGACGCCTGAGCAGTCATCTCGAAACAGAGGACAAAGGGAGAGTCCGAGAGGAGAGCAACTAGTGGCCGTGAGGGCATGAGAGTGACAAGAGCACTAGGAGACGGGAGGCCAAGGTTGCCGACAGTGTAAGACTGGCGACCGGTGTGTGGCAGGACCATAGTAGACTCGAAGACAGAGGGAGGCGAGGCTGATTTGAGAGGGGCTCGGCCACTTTTAGGGAAGAGAGAGAGAGAGAGAGATGGGTCGCCGGAATTACATGACGTCGAGATCTATGGCCGGTACTGGTGAGGGCCGAGAGGCTAGAGTAGAAAGTGAGGGAGAGAGGAGAGATAGAGCAGGGTGGTTGTGGCCGTGAGGGTCGAAGAGAGGATAAATAGAGGCAGACGGGCCGACCCAGTAGCCTAGGCCAGGGCGGCACAGACAACCATAGATGGTGGCAGCGGAAGGGAAATTATCGGAAGGATGATGAGCATATGCTTGGAGGAAGAAGATCCATAATAACTCTAGTATAATTGATGGAACACAGAAGGATAAAGTAAAATAATCTGGAAACTATAGGGATCAATTACGGAGGTAGGAGAATTTGGTGATGGTGATCAACATTTGTGATAGAACATTGGTCCGGTGACGGACAAATTATCCGCCACCGGCGAAGTGGAAGCTTAGGGTTTTAGGCTACCAGGAAAGTAGCCACTTTAATACCATATAAAATAATAGAATCGCGTGATTATTATTGATATAATAGATTCCTATTTATAGGTACAAGAGTCCTACTCTTATGAAAACTGTAGATTACAAAATCTCTATAATATTATGCTAATCTAGAATATTCCTAAATAATATTCCTAATAATTTAGTTCATAAATAAACAATAAAAATATGTTCAAGTAGAGAATTTCTACTAACTTTCTTATGAGCCGACCTTATGAGATGACTAAATGTATCATTCCGTTTACAATAATTGAATCATCGACTTTTTTTTGGGTGAGGAATCATCGACTTTAGGGTGTGTTCTTTTCCACTTACTTAGTAATGAGTTCAACTCTGTTCAATTCATTGGAGTTCAGTTCAATTCAGTTCACTGATGTGATGTGATTTACGTTTTCCCTCACAAATTACTATTTATTCAGTTAAGTTCAGTGGAGTTAAGTTCAGTGAACTTGAGTTCATAGTTCACTTCAATTTAATTGAGTAAACAATAAGTCTCTTATGAGGTCGTCTCAAGGTGAGACCTTCTTTGAATACAAGCATGATGTCAGTATGACATTATATTTGTATGAATGGCCTTGAGGCCGCCTCACACGAGTTTTTGGGTAAGTCATAACAATTTCCCTAAAATAAACACCTTTGAAAAAAAAAATGAGGTCCACACACTGTTTATTATGACTATAGTAAAATGAACTGAGAGTACCAGAGTAGGTTTAGGTCCTGTTTGACAATTTGCTGGTGACATTAGTTGTTGGCTGATGGCTGGGAGCTAGTGATCGATGGCTGGTATTGTTAGTTGATTTGACCGACTGGTAACATTGGATGTATGGAAAGAGATGTTTGGTAACATTGGTTGGTAACATTAGCAGGTTATATGTAAAATGACCTATAAGGACATTCATATGATTGAGGAATTTGATGGCATAGAAGTACTCCCTCCGTCTCAAAAAAACCCGAACCTTTATTTTTTGAAGGTCAAACTTATCAAACTTTGACCATTAATTTATGAAAATATAAAAAGATTCACATTATGAAAATACTTTTGTTAGATTAATTTTTAAAAGTACTTTCAAAAAATTCTATTGTTATAACTTTTATATTCATATAATTGTAGTTATTTACGGTCAAAGTGATGTCTTGAATACCGTGAAAAAACAAAGGTTCGGGTTTTTTTGAGACGGAGGGAGTAAATAATTGCAAGTCTTAGATTATTATGTCATTGGACTACATTAATGCCACCAGCCAATACCCATAAGCCAACCTAGCTCCTTGGATGGTGGACTGGTCAAAAATCCAATTGTGGGAACCCAAAAGCCAATCTCACAAGCTAACATCGAAACACCAATATTGGATGGTGGACTGGTCAAACATCCAATTTTGCCAAAAGTCACCCCACAAGCCAACATCCAAACACCCCCTTAAATTGTTGTTGTAAGAGTTGCCACCTCACATCATACCTTGTCTTGAAAAATTTTTCTAGTACTGCATCTGTCCCAAATTTATCTTTACATTTGACTTTTTAATGTCAAAGTTTATGAACTTTGACCACTTATTTTTTTAAAAGTGACAAAATTTGACAATGTGAAAATAGTATTGCTAGATTCAATTTAAATAGTATATTCAAAATATCATCTTTTTATAAGTTTTAAAATTATGAAACCATAAATATTTATCGTCTAAGTAGTGTCTTGGAGACCGTGAAAATCCAATGTAAAAATAAAGTTGGGGATGTAGGGAGTAATAATTAAATCTTGTTCATTATTGATGTTGGGCTTGGATATCACTTTCCATACAAACTGGATCTTCCAATCCCATGATCCATAACCCAATTCCTCAAATCTTATAACAAAAAAAGAAAAACAAAACAATATCCATTAAAGAAAAAATTCAATATCTTTGTCACCTCCAAAATCCAAAACCCCCAACCCAAAACCCTCATCCACCATTTCCCGGTTTCCCCCACACTCTCTCTCTCTCTCTGGAAACCCATTTCATCCATGGCGTCAACACTCTCAAAATCCCTCCTTTCTCTCCGCCAAACAACACCCTCTTCTCTCTCCTCTCTCAAACGCCTCTTCACTTCAACAACCACCACCTCAATAACTCACCCACCATCAATCTCACCCTTCACACGCCCCACACGCCCTTCAACCCTAATTTCCCACTCAGTCCGAGTAATCACCCCTCTTTCGACCCGCTTCACTGCTATCCGATGCCGGGTTAATCGCTCTGGTGGTGGTGGATACTCCCCATTGAATAACTCCTCCAACTTCAGCGACCGGCCTCCGACCGAGATTGCGCCGTTGTTTCCGGGTTGTGATTATGAGCATTGGCTTATTGTCATGGATAAACCTGGTGGTGAGGGTGCTAATAAACAACAGATGATTGATGCTTATGTTCAGACCTTGGCTAAGGTTGTTGGCAGGTCAGTCAGTTCACTGTTTAGTAGACTTTGATTTGAGTAATTTGATGAGGGTTTTTATTGGGTATTTTAAAAATGTTTTTATCTTTTTGAGCTGGGTACTGAAATAGTGATGTGTTCTAATTGCTCCATTTTAGGATTTTAGGGGTTTGTTATTGTTAATAAATGCTTGTGTTCAGACCTTAGATAAGGTTCTTGGCTTTCGTTTGAGGTGTTTGGTTAGTAATTTGATGTGGGCTTTTGTTGGGTACTATGAACTGTCTCATCTTTTTGAGCTAGGTTTTGAAATAGTGATCTGCTGTGGTTGCTCCTTTTTAGGGTTGTTGTGCTACAATAGGTACTTGGCAGGTATATTTGGGGAGTTTGTTAGGGTTTAATTTGAGTAATTTGATGTGGGTTTGTATTGGGTTGTGGGGTATTGGCTATTTATGGGGCTACTGGTGAGTGTTTTGCAGGTTAGAGAAGGAAATGATGCACTGCTGTTATGGATTGTGTGTGGGGTTTTGTGGGTTCGAATGGGTATTAGGGATTGTTGTATGAAATGAAACATTTGGGGTTTCTTGATTATTTCTCAGCAGGTAATTGGTGTGGTTTGTTGCTGTCTAATTTGAACAATTTGATGTGGGTTTGTATAGGGTTGTGGAGTGTTTCCGAATGTGTCGTTGGGTTGAACTGGTATTGCGTATGTGAGCTTGTTAGGGTTTACAATGAATTATTTGATGTGGTTTGGGATAGATTTTGTGGGGTGCTTGAAATGTGTCATCAAATTGAGATGGGTTTTCGGGTTGGGCTTGTTTTTTGAGTGTATGCGTGTGTTAATTGCCCCTTTTTTGTGGTTACTGGTGTGCTGATTATGCAGTGTTTGGATTCCCATTTAAAATGGTGTATCTTGCAATATGATTATTCTTCGGATGTTGATATTGATCCTGTTATAAATGTAGATAAGATGGAAGCTGAGAATTTGTGATAGCTTAGTAAATTGTACTTCAGTGGAATATTTTTTTTATTCTTGGGATGTTTGATTTTATTCTGTTACTATGCATGCTCTCTATAAAGTTTCAAGTAAGCAGTAAACCACAACGAAAAAGGTTCCCATCACTAAATATGTCCACATTTGAAAATTAGGCAGAGCCCGGAGCTAATTATAAGATTTTGGGATAATCATCAAAACATTATCCTCTGGGACCTCTGCGCATTTACGACTTCATACATTGGGTGTCTATTCCTTTCTAGGTCATCAAGCTCATATTTCAGAGAAATCCGGTATCACTGATTACAACAATCAGTGCCTTTGTAAAACTCCAACAGAAGCACCGATTTGCTAGACTCTGTCGTATCTGGGTTGGGGATAGGGTTCCACAGTAGAAATCATAAATGTGGATGGATTTGTTATGGAAACTCAGTAGATGCTCTTCATTTTATTTTTTTTATATAATGTCTTTCCACTACAGAAATCTTAAATGTGGATGGATTTGTTATGGAACTCAGTAGATGCTCTTCACTTTTTTTATATAATCTCTTTGAAGCTGTATAACTTTTCTATTCCAAAAATAGTTGTCTCCTATGAGCCATTGCACTAGAAGCAATTTGCACTAGAAATCTTGTACCTTAAAGAGAATATAATCTTAATAAATTGATAGGGCCGGTTGAATTCTGCAATTAATGGCAACTGATAAAAGCAACAGTAGATTAACAAGATATTTCATCTCCTATATAAAGGACAAGGAATTGATTAATCGAGGTCATCATCAAAGACACATAATGGATATTATTGTTATTGTACACACACACCAAGGAAACGACAGGCAAATCTGTTTCAATCAATTAAGATTTACGGAAAAGGTTACTAGTCATGTTAATCTACAATTAAGATTTAAGATCAATGATGGCAACCTAGAAAGGGAGGAAAAAATTTGCAGCTTGGAGGGGCAAAGCCGGGAAGGGTTTGAGTTTATTTTTTCCTTTAATGTTGTGGATTGTTTGTAGGATTGTTGTGGGTTGAATGGGTAACGATGGTATATATACGAAATGAGACATTTAACGTTTTCTTGATTGTTTTTTGGCAGTTATTTGAGTGATTTTACGGTTCAATTTGATCAATTTCATGTGGATTAGTATAGGGTTATAAGGTGTTTCAAAATTCCTCATTTGTATGAGCTGGTTTTTGGGGTTGGGATATTTCTTGAGTTGTGTGCATTAAATTTGCCCCTTTTGGGGTTGTTGGTGATTGTTTTGCAGGTTAGTGGGGGAAATTTTAAGTGTACTACTACATTTGTTGTGGGTTGTTTGAGGGGTTTTGTTGATTGAATGGGTAGGACTGTTATACGAAATGAGACATTTTAGCTTCTCTTAATTATTGTTTTGTATTCCTAAATTTTGGTTTTCCATATCACAACTATTAGCTGTTTAATTGTGGAAAGTGTCTCCAACAGACCAACACTATCATAAAATGGGTGCTTTAGTGTGATTGAATGTTTGCTTTTGATTTTGGATTTGAACTGCCAAATTCCTGTTACCCTGAAATCTGAATCTACTCGCAAGTATGTTATTTATCTGATTTTCTTTTGACGGACTAGAAAATTTCAGGCACAATGGTTTGATATGCTTGTTTATGCCTTGCAAATGTGCCTCAGTTTGCATGTCTTGAAGGAAAGGCTCCTAGCCTGTTGTAGTTTAAGACTGAAACATGAAGTACTTCAGTATTATGACTTTATTTAGTATATACTGTGGTGGTGGTGGGAGGGGGCTGATCAGCATCAGTGGTATTCTCTCTGCAGAATAATATTTGTTTTCACAGGTTGCTAACTAGCCTAGATATATGCATAGCAATGAATTGACCAAGTGAATGGTAGAATTTTGATGTATTTTGATATAATTTTCTGTTGAAGAAAGAATATTGTTGTCTACAATCTTAAATACTGATACAAAGCATATCTTGTTGTCTGTTTTTTTGTTCACAACATATTGAACATTCTTATGCTTCATGATGTTGGTCTTTTTCTCAGCTCCTAAAACGGGGAGGGTGTGTTTTGTCTTCCCTTCTTGTGGCTTCATTGTCATTGAACCATAGGTTCAAGCCAGTCATTTCATATAAACCATTGACTTCTTGCTTACATGAAATTGATGGAAGCATTTTCCTTTTTTCTTCTTTTAATAAGCAACACCAATAGACTCTTAAGCTTACATTAGAAAGGGGGTACTTGCTCTGATTTGTATAATATTCTGGATTTCTGGTCATATGTAATTTGATATAATTTTTGAATTGATTCTTACATTGTGAAAATGTTTGATGGTGATTCAGCGAAGATGAAGCAATAAAGAAAATTTACAACGTCTCTTGTGAGAGATACTTTGGGTTTGGTTGTGAAGTTGACGAGGAAACTGCTAATAGGATGGAAGGTTTGTGTCCATTGTTGTATAATAATTGCTATTTTTATCTTTCTTTTTTTTTTTTTACTTAATTGCTAATTGCCTAATTCTGTTAGCCCTATAGCTTGTGTGCAATCACCTTTTGGATTTGTAATTCCTTTCTTTTGTAGGTCTACCTGGTGTCTTATTTGTGCTGCCTGATTCTTACGTGGATCCTGAGTACAAAGATTATGGAGGTATGTACCTTATACTATTCTTTGTAAAATGGATTAGACTGGCATTTTATCTGCTTTTATTCTTATCTAATTGTCGTGAGAGATATTTCCAAAAGGTTGTTGCTGTTTATGTATATTATTTCTCTGCCAATCTAGCCATGTCTGTGAATTGATTGTTTTGGCAGTAAATGACGTCTTCGATTTTATTTTGAAGTTTTCATTAGTTTCACCTGTTTTTCTAAGTCACTGTTGGTGTGGTCAGTGGTGTACATTCTTGAATATGTTTTGACTAGTATAGCATGTGCACTAGCATAGTCTTTATTACATTTCCCGTGTCTAGAGTACACTGCTAATTTGATGAGTAGTGAGACTTTGATACTAATGTGTGAGTCGTGCATTCTGGATAATAATGGAAGGAATTTCTTGTCTTGCTAGGAAAACAGCTGCCTAGTTGTGGAGGTTCTCAATTTGTAGTATTGTTTGACTTTCATATGATACCTATATATAGGATTCATTAGATATGGCATGTGATTCTACAATTATGTATTTTGGATGTCACTAGTCTTCAGAAAATAATTTATGGGGGCAATTGGCATATGACATGTGATTTGACTTGTTGATAAAACTTCTCAATACAAGTTATCTTGAAGATACGCAATTGTTCCAATGAAGTGGATTTATTATCATTAATCACTATTGATTAGTGTTGAGGACAGATCGTCGCATGCTCTATTTTGTTAGATTTCATCGTTATGGTAGTCGCTACTGCTCCAAAGCTCACTAGTATAAAACTTGGAAATTCTTGTCGTTGAATCTTATAATCACATACATCCCATCTGCTGCATCACTAATCTCTTTTGGTTAACTGATACCATCTTAATAATGTACGGCCTCTGCATTGAGTGGCCCAGCATGGCTATGAAGGCTTGGTATGACTACTGATCCATAGCTTTTAAGCTTAGCGATGCTGCTGAATTGCTGATCAGTAAATGGGATTAATACTTTTCGAAGTAGTATAATAGAGAAATGTGCTTGTTGCTCTCTTGCTCTCTTGTTTCCCCTTATAATTTGTTGAAACTAAGATGAAGACGTACAACTGTATTGCGCAGCGACTGTGAATAGTGACATGAGCACTTGTTTACATAGGATTATGAGGATGTTACTTTGAATTAATATCATCCTTGTTATGTTTGGTGCAGCTGAGCTGTTTGTGAATGGAGAAATTGTCCAAAGATCTCCAGAAAGGCAAAAGAGAATAGAGCCGGTACCTCAAAGACATCAAGATAGGCCGAGATACAATGACAGAACTCGATACCAGAGGAGGAGGGAAAACATGAGGTGATGCTGATGAAAATGGAATAGCCAAATTGGGCATGAACGTGGACAGGAATTAAGCCGGCTTATAACCTGGTTGTATTTAAGTAAATGTCTTCGGATAAGGTTACGCTTGCGAACTACAAGTATGTTTGATTGTCTTGCCCTGTTGTGTTCGTAGTAGTAATGTCTAGGATCTCACTATGGAACCTCTATTTGCTAGTAGTTCCCGATCTTCTCTTGGTTACGTTGTCAGGTTACAATTTGCTGAAGATATGGGATTCAAATTTGGTCTGTATGCCTAGCAGTCGGTTGATTATTATGGATTGTTTTTCGTCTTAAAAGAGTTATACTGTAGGATTTAGCATTTTAGCTGATAGCATCACTGTCCTAATTCCTAAAGGATAAACGTTGGGAATTGCTACTTGCACTCCAAAAATGAGTTACTGTATTGCGCCTTGTTTTTGGTTGACATCCACAAATTTGAAGCACAATAGTCACAGCCTTACAGGGACTATCAACATCCAATTCTCCATCCTTGTTAGGACAGTGAATTGGAGCGAAATGAATTTTACTGAAACGAGGATTGAACTAAGCTTAACTGCTTAACTATAAATGAAAATAAGATAAAGTGAAACTGAACATAGGTTGATGTTATATTTCGTCATTCTTCTTTCTGTTCTATATAGATTTTTTGAGGGTTTATATCTAGTTTTACATGAATCTTACAAACTTGACCTTCAATTTATTGATGACTTTGAACTAACTTAATGTCACAAAAAAGTTTTCCACCTTCCATTGGGTGACTAATGAAATGTGGAGTCGAGGTGAAATTTGAGAAATTCGTGAAAAAATATCTAACAAACATTAGCATGAAGCTTAGAGTGAGCAATAATATATTTAGATAAAAAAAAAAAAGCAATTCATCTGGAGTTCAACACATCCGTCAGCTCGATTGGAAAAATAAAAAAATAAAAAAATAAAATCCGTCAGCAGCTTAATTGTTCATTGAGTTGGCATCCGTGTTACCAATTTCGTGAAACTAACCGAGTAGCATTAGATGACTATACATGGTTCACAACAGTCAGAGAGTGGTGTTTGATGCACTTCTTTTTTTAAATCAGACATCACCAGTTCAAGCACAACTCATATTATGCGAACTAACAATATAAACTCAAAAACTCATGTCCCTCGTTTATTTATTACTCCGTAATATAAGTAACATGAACATCCAAACTTCATTTGACAAACTCAAGGGTCATGTCCCATTCATTCAGTGAAAAAAGGACTTGTTCATACATCATTTAGTAAACCGAAGAGATAATGGAGCTCTATTATGGCATGAGCTAGACTTATGCTGCTCAAGGATATAATTTGGTACATAAGGGTGTAAGTATTCATCTGTCGTTGAATATAGGAATGAATAACCAAATCAGTAATCATGTTTGGTCCTAAATTTGGTCCCAACCCAAGCAGGACATTGGAATGAATCTAACCCAAAACATCACGTACATCAGGCATGTTAGGAATTATACAAGCTAACTGATCACATGTCGAATTGTCAACCACAATTTTTCCTTTTTGGTAAAACAAGAACCTCGATGATATTGGTCCTCAAGAAACAACAGAAACAGAAATGAAAAATGAAAAAAAAAACGATGCTCATAGAGATACAGTTCTGGGAACATTGATACAGCAAACATCTAATCATCTATGTTCATACTGTGCGACACATCGACGATCCACTGCCAAAATTCTGCCCAGAAGTATGATATTTGCTACAGCCGGAACGGATAATTTCTAACAAATACAAAATTTATGAATTGGATCTGGTATCCAATCTTACCTAAAGCTCTGACATTTTCCACTCAAATTTTCTTCTTGTAAGTGCAAATCCTCTGGCAATATGCTCTAAAAGTCGTATTTTCTTCTTGTAAGTGCAAATCCAGTTTTGCACTTTCACCTTATATTGCGTTTCGCAGCGGCTTATTTCCACCCCAGCAAGTAAATTTAGCAGTACCTTTTCCACTTGCATATATTATGAGCAACAATAAATTACTATGACATTCAAAGAATGAATCTGAATCAACTCCGAAGCAGCTGCCTACATAAACTCCCGTGTTGAAAAAAATTCGCATAGTCAGCTAACAGTGTACGATTAAACATGCGAATTCACGATACGTAGTCGTCAACTTGTAATGGATTAGAAATCAAAGCAAAGAAAACATTATTACATACCCCCCTATTTCTGCATATCATTTAATCACCAGATACAAATGTCTTGTCCTCATAGTACCTTCTTTCGCTCTCTGCTTTCTTCTCATTGCGCTTCTGCAGAAATTTCAGAAATGAAGAAAACTCATCAATCAGCCCCAAAATAGAGAAACTTGCCCACATCCCTCCCTTCCTAAATCAGACCAGACTTCATGGACAAGAGGCATCGATCAGGCAGGATCGTTCAGATAGTATAGATAGTATTTGTGAAGTCCTTAGCACACTCTAAAGAACAATAACCTATTGCGTCAGTCCCAGATTCCATGCCAAAAAAGCACGTTTAAACAAGATGGTTATTTCATATAACACAGTTACAGGAACAGGGAGATAAAGCCTAATTCACTGAGTGAAGGAACCTCTGGATTAACTTTATCATGCTAAAAAAACAGCCCCCCTAAGACCACTAGAGGTTTTCCTGACAGTTAACTTCATGGCCCATGGAATTCTCCAGGGAAAGCCCAGACACCCACTTATCCCAACAAAAAATATAAATAATAAATAAATAAACTTGCTTAAGAAAAAGCAAAACTGCACATTGGACAAAAAGACAAACCTGATATGCTTCATGATTTGCAACAATTCTCTTGATTATTGTTGTGGTAGTGATATCTAACGGACTGTCTATCAACTTGAAGATGCCCATACTTATGGGAACAGAATAAGGATTTTCTTTTTCCTGAAAATCAAGATCTTAGTGATAACCACAGAGGTAAGGTAAGAAGTTACTGACATAACTATTTACCTGCTGGAAGTCATCACTCTCAGCTATAGTTCCATGTACCACCAACGAGATATTGAAAGTTGTGATCTGCATGCAAAAAGGTTAACAGAAATTTTCACTCTATGATTCAAATGCTAGGTTATCAGGTCAATGCCCACAATCAACTCCGGAAAACAAAAAATAAAGAAAGGGGTGTGTCACAATGTTTTTTTGGTACTTATTCTTAACTGCCCTAACAAAAGAAATTTTAACAGCAATGATGGTAAATATTCAAAGAAAGGAAAGAACAGCCACTAATTATGCGTCCCAATTAAATTGTCATCGATAGCCTAAACAACTCATTTCCTCTTCATTGTTAGTCAGTCAAAATTTGGTATCTAATATGTAATGTTGTATGTTACTCAAACTCATCATTTCACCTTAAGCATGAGAATCATGAACAATGTATTTATGTATATATGAAATCAATATTTCAAAAGAGGGGGGGGGGGGATAAACGTAATATAAAAAAGGAATTAAAATTACTGAGAGAAATCAGATGCCCCAACCAGCTCTCCCATTTTCTCCCTAGGATGTTTACCTCACAATCAAAAATTGCTGTCACTAACAGCACAGCACAGTAAAAGAAAAACAAAGTGAGACATACAGAGTTGTATAACTGTTAAATTTGGTGAAAGCACCCCAACACATTCTGCCACTTCCTCCGATGTAGCCCTCCACTCTTGAATAGGGCTATTATCATACTAAGGAGAGAAATCTAAAGCACTCAAGCAGATAGAGGACTAACCATGTCTTTAGATACTTCCCAAGGTGCACCAATGATGACCTCATCTACATAACGACAAGCCAAAACACTCAGGCTTCTTTCATGAAGATTCATGATAGGGCGATGAGCTCCTCTTTTAGCACTGTTCACAAAATCACAGAGTAAGCAAAAAGTTAGAATAAAATAACCCAAGACACTTTGGAAACAAGAATGGCTAGCCAAATGTAACTCACAGCAAGGATTAGAAACTTGATAGCTAGTTACTTTCAGCTTCATCAAAAAACACTAAGTTCATGTTGTAAGGTTAAATACAAGTTATTTTCTTGTAGTCTCGTATTCTTGTAAAATATTGTGGGTATTCGCCATTCGGGCTTTGCCCGACTAATCCCACAGACCCGGAAGTTAAAAACTAGGAAAACCTCTATTGGCAAGGGAGCTCGAACTTGGGACCTCTGCAAATTAACACTAAGACTGGGCTAAGCACTCATGGTATTCAGTTCCTTTATCCTGGATTTCAATTGGAGAAAAATGTTTTCAAGCTTTAGTAAAGTTCCCTCTCCATGGTAGAACTAACACCAACATTCTAATTTACTTAATATTTCGATAAGGTACAAACTAATAAAAAACTCAATAGTTACAGCCTATGAGGACAAGGAGTCCTCCAAGAAAAGTTTAATTACACATCAGCCCAATGCCGCTTAAGCTGTGTGACAGAATAGCTCCTAAATCCACCAGTAGTCTAGCTCACAAAGATGCTAATGGATCACCCTATCCCACAAGTACAACATCAACATGTCAACAGACATAGAAGTGCTAGAAAAGACCAAGCATTCCTTTCCTCCAAAAAAATAAAATAAAAAATAAAGGTGTTTAACCACCACAACTTCTCCCACCTGAGAGCCCACAAAACGAACAGCAAGAACTCCAATACAGTGGCCGGGCTCACCCAAACCTCACCTTACAAACTGCCCCAAATGCCCTGTGGTACATCAAATCAAACACCAACATTCTTTTTTTTTTTAGATAAGAATTTTTTTAATAATCAATCAAATGTTAAAGAATACAAAATGGGAGGATAAGGCATCCTCATCAGCAAAACAAAAGTATCTACAAATCTCGTCAATGGCGTTGAACTAAATTAAGCGGAACACCCTTGAAGACCCCTGCCGCTTTAGCCCAAAGGGAAGCCAAATAAACTATGTGATTCCAAACATAATCAATGGTCCTCCCAGCATAATTATCAAAAAAAAAAAATGGTCCTCCCAGCATCAGAGAAAACCCGCGAGTTCCTCTCCAACCAAATGCACCAAAGAATAGCCATGCATGCACACCTCGACAACAACCTCCCCTCCTTGCCCCTCCTCATCGCAGCAAACCGCAATTGTAAGAAAGAACTCACCCACTGTTGCAGGACACACAAAATTCTCCCTACACAACAACCTATCCCATAAGGATCTAGCAGAATCACAAAATACAAACAATCATCGCCATCATGACGACACATCACACAAAACGCCGGTAAAAGTGACCAACCATCAAACACCAACATTCTAAATAGAAGACCTTGTAACTCTTACCAATATTTGTGTATCTTAAAGAGCAGTAACCTCTAACTAACACTTCCCTCTTCTCCGTATTAATTGCATAGAGATTGTGGAGAAGGCTTGGTTGTGCAAAGCCAATATTACTATGCGGTAAAAGGTGGAACATTCATGCGGTTTGGTATATAAACAGAATTGACACCAAATAATCTCCCAGAAAGGAGACATCAGATATGCATTCACCATAATTGCCCTGCTAACTTTAGAAGCCTCTGAGATGTTTTTTGAAGGGCGTTCAAAGTATCTAGAATGTTGTTTAAATTAAATATAAAAAAAAAACATTAATTAAAACTGTGGAAAGAGCAAAAGGAGGATCAGGAATCCTCGCATAACAACATAGATACAATTACAGGATCACGCAATTCCTCTGCATATCAGAAATCATGTAGCTCCTAAAAGCACCTCTCATTCTAGCACAAAAAGAGGCTAAATAAGTGACTGTATCCCAAACAAGCTCAGGTGACAACACTCTCCCACTAAAAATCCTAGTGTTCCTCTCCATCCAAATACACCAAAAAATCGCAAAAAATGTGTTCTGCCAAAGAAGCTTCCTCTTCTTATCTTCTCCAAATCCCACAAAGCGAAAATGTATGAAGTCCAAAACAGTGGATGAGCAAACCTCATGCTCTCCCCTGACCCAGTGTTCAAGTATCTAGAATAAATATTTTCAACAAATTCCTTCTTTACAACAATTGAGTTAAAGAGACTTGGAAGTTGGAACTACATAAATTAATATCTATTGAACTTAGGAAAACCCCCCACAAAAAGAAAATGCTCAGCCACTTCAGAACAGTTTAACTTAAACCACCACGGCACTGAAAATGAGACCAATCTAACTTCAAAGTCAGTGAAAAATAGTTGACCAATAAAAGCGATGAGTTGAAATGTAGTGATTGGAGGACTGGGAAAAAAAGGGGTGAGCATGGGGGCTGAAAAAGAGTACGAAAGTGATGGACAATAACCTGACAGTCTGATCAGGATAAATTCCAACAAGAAGAAAATCTCCTAGTTCCCGAGCAAGCCGTAGTATCTGTAAATCACCAGATTACAAGTATTCAAGTTTAAAAAAAAAAAAAAAAAGCCATGATTGTAACGTAACATATGTCAAATAGATAAGCATACAACAACAACAACAACAACAACAACAACAACAACAACGACCCATAATAAATCCCGCCTAGGACGGGGTCTGGGGAGGTCCACATGTACGCAGCCTTACCCCTAACTAGTCGCCTAGTAGAGAGACTGTTTCCAAAAGACCCACAAAAAAAACAAAAAAAAAAAATTAATTTTTGTAAAACAGTTGCAAAAGTTTTTTTTTTTTTTTTTTTAAACAAGAGTGCATGCAATGAAGAAGGAGATACTACATAAGCACAAGGGTGAGGGATAGAAACCAAAGTCACACCAAAACAGAAGGTTACTACCATAAACAGCTAAAAAGAATAAGACAACTACAAGCTAGAAATAAAAAGTCGCAAGCTCCAGATCCTACGGAATGCAAATCGCACACTCTATCGAAAGGTCCTCTACACGGATCCTACTACGCCAAATTTTCCTATCTAGGGCCAAGTCCTCAGTAAGTTCTAGAAGAGTCAAATCCTGCCTAATTACCTCTCCCCAACTCTTTTTCGGGCGCCCTCTTCCTCACTTGTAATCCCTAAGTACAATCCTCTCGCACCTTCTCACTGGGGCATCTTGATGTCTCCTCTTACCATGCCCAAACCACCTGAGCCTTGTCTCTCGCATCTTGTTGTCAATGTCGGTCACTCTCACCTTGCCCCTTATCACTTCATTCCTAATTTTGTCTCTTCTTGTAAAGTTGCACATCTAACGAAGCATTCTCATCTCGGCCACCCGCATCTTCTGCACATGCACATGCTTCACCGGCCAACACTCTGCCCCATATAACATAGCTGGCCTAATGGCTGTACAATAGAATTTACCTTTCAAATAGATAAGCATGACGAAAGAAAAATAGTAACGTAGACAGAGACATCTGCAAACAATTCCATGTTAGGCTATCCACAAATTGAACCATGGTGGCTCAACCAAGATGTTATCAGTTGGCTCACAACATTATCAAAGTTGAGTCTCATATGTAATGTCTATTTCTAACGGGCCGGAAAGAGTCATGGTTGGTAAAATTTTCAGAATTGGATCCCAATGGACTACATCAATGGCACATTAATTGCTTCTTCTATGCCATGTAGTAGTATGTAGTCACAACCTTTCCAATCAAGGATTAAACAAGAAACACCTCTCTGCAATTGGAGGGCAAGGTTACCAACTTCTGACCCCCGTACCCACCTTAAGGAAGAAGTGTCATAAGGACAGTAGGGAAAAGGTATGGTACAATAAAGTTCTTAAATGTCTTGCAGAATGCAAAATCTCTTTTGCGTGAACTAGTTCAAAACAAATAAAAAGACATAACAAAAAAATATAAACATGTGAACCGTACTCTGCTAATGCTATCAACAAAATTAAGGACAGTAGACTTCTGAGTCGGAGATTTCATATCGACAAAGTTGTTCAAAGTTGGGCATCGCACTTCCGGCATGTAAGTAAACAGCCTTCAAACACATAATATGTGTATGCAGAACACTCTCCTTTCAGCACCCCACAAAAGATCCAATGGTTCCAAAATTTTCATCTTATTTCTCTTCCAAAGATGAAAAGGTAATAATAAAGAACACTCAAAACGTATTAACAGGCGTATCAACCAGAATAGACAGAAATGAAGGGATAGCAGTATACCTCCACATGTCCAGCATGGAAAAGATCAAATGCACCGTCTATATAAATAATGCGGGAATCTGGTCTGGGACCCTGCAAGATCAGAATATCCAATGAGAGGGCAATAAGACATGACCATCTCAAAGACCAGGAAAGCATTACATGCATGAAAATCTAGCAAAGCATCTTAATTTCACTACCATAAGTTCAGTTGACAATGCAGTTTCTAGTTCCTATAAAAA
Organism: Tetragonia tetragonoides; assembly: GCA_038025085.1. Lineage (NCBI taxonomy): Eukaryota > Viridiplantae > Streptophyta > Magnoliopsida > Caryophyllales > Aizoaceae > Tetragonia > Tetragonia tetragonoides. The sequence goes on from CM076142.1 coordinate 12,537,522, forward strand.
GGAACCTAACAGGTCGGCAAGCACTGCAAAATCCAGTACTGAGTTAAGTCCTTTACAGAACAGTACGAATGAGCTTATATAGCCAATAAAAGACCAAGTTAAATTGATGCATGCTTTACCAAAAGATATATAGACCATAATGTCAGGGAGAATAATAACCCTATAGTTACATCCATGTAAACAAGTAATGCAACAATGTTGGCTTAACAACTCCGGAAGTGTATATGGTGATGGTGTCACTCAGCCCAAACAAATACAGTAGATAGATTGAAGTTCTGCAGCCCCTAGCACTGATGACGAAGAACTTGTTGGAACTAAGGAATGTATCATAAGATGTGACCAGGCCCAGCCTGATTCATGACTTGAAAGTTGCGCAGTGTCAAAGAAGAATCTGTTTCCGCTCCCTCGAGTATTTTTTTTTTTTTTATAGAGAGAGAAGAAATTTAGAAACCTAAGTGTTCTCCACTGCATAACCATATAAAGCAACAAAGAGCATACAAAAGAGCAACACATAATGAGACCGTTTCTAGTTCCCTCTAGTATATACCTTTTGAATTCAACATGCTTATCTATTCCTTGGAATTTCTGTATTTAGTCAATGTTCCTACAGGTGAAGTGGAGGTTGATATTCATATCAAGAGCCAGCAAGTAGGAGAAAGTGCAAGGGCATCATTTGGTAAGATTTGGGCTACTAATTTTTAGATAAAGAGCCAAGTATTTACTCAGTAGTGCCAAATGTAGAGCAAGAGAGAATAAGATATCCTCTACAAGGCAAGGCTATCTTTAACGCTAATGGACCTAGGAATAGTCTAACTCATTAAACCCCTACTGCTCCAGCCCATAAAGAAGCTAGGTAAGTGACCCTATCCCCCAGATTTATGCACCATAATACGTCCAACAAGTCAATGCGGGGCAGCAATTTTTTCTGCTTCCCTCTCCCAAACCCACTGGGTGTTTCTAAAGAAACTGCGCAACACTACATGACAAACCTACTACTCCCCCACCACATCAAACAGCCTACTTCATAGGTTGCACGCTACATCACACATGAGAAATATGTCGCTGTCTCACTGTTGGCCAGACAAAGAAACAAATAGCAGGGCTCAGCACGGAAGTCCACAAAAACGCCCGCGCCTTAGAGGCACCTTTGCCTTCTAAATAAAGTTTTCTGCAGGACCTGAGGTAGTGGCATTCCCAGATGCTACAAAAAGAAACAATGGTCTTACAAGGAATCCCTTTAAAGGGTTCACCAATCCAACTCCTAAATTCTCACTGCTATAAAGTTGAACAGACTAAAAAATGTGAGTTAAGAAGTGAAATCCTGGATCTCCCCACCGAAGGGGTCTGCGTAAATAGAGTTTCAAGGAACTAGTAGCTCCATGGAGAGATGAACATCTTACATCTCCCCACACCTCCTCACTAGTCCAGGATTGGACTGCCATGTCATTATCATTTTTAGGTGTGTAAATCATATCCTCCTTTATAGGTGCTACTACCACTTCTACTGAGTGGTTGTTGGCCCATTGCAAATCAAACCTCAAAATAGTAAGAACAAGACCGTACAGGCATTGTAACACTCTCATCTGGATTCTATCCAAAACCAGCTTGTGAACATCTTGATGCTCTAAAGATTAAGACATTGAGTAGCATTCAAAACAGAGTTGCAATTCTATAAAACTTCTTTTAATGAATATGTTGGCAATTTACCACCAAAGATATATCCAATCATGACACCGTAAAGCATTCAGGCCTCAGGTAACTTTCCCTTTGATTTTCTGTCTCTATCACAAGTGTTTCAAATATGAATGCCTTTTCATGTACTCCACTTTATTATGTAGAAAATGTCCATCAATCGGGTCACTTTATGCACCGTCTAACTACTCTTAAGTGGTTCTTGGTCTAGAGCCTGAATTATCATTTGGCAAAATGAAATGGTTAGAAGAGATCCATTTTCTCTTTTTAACTTACTAATTGATATATTAAACGTGTGAAAAGATGATTACAGCCTATGAGGGCAAAAGGTCTTAACAAAAATATCTAATTACAAGGATCCCTAGACTCGCTAAATGTCAGAAATTGCCACCCATTTAAAAGTACCCAGTGTTTTCGCCCAACGCGAAGCCAAATACACTAATACAGCATCCAACCCCAAACTAGGTTCCACGAGTGCGAAAGGCGGGGAGGCCCACAATAAAAGCGAGTATCACAGTCAAGCCACAAACACCAAAATAGAACGATAACTGCACGACGCCAAAATAGTTGTTCTTCTTTCCTCTGCCCCTCCAATATGCCTAGTCTGCAAGACTGCAAATTTTGTAGAACAGTAGCAACGCAGACCCAATCCTCCCCACCAATAGCAAAGGTGCTTTGGCTGCTTAATTCTTTTGGTACATAAAATAAAGCTTGTACATTGGACACTTCAAGTCAAAACTTATTCATGCAAACTGTTTTATTAGCAAACACTAGCTCCTTTTCCTGGTCAATGATGATAAAGTACAAAGGCCAAGTGTTTCCAAGGTGAAAGTTTGATATGGTTAACCAATGCATCAGAAGGTGACCAAAGTGTTTATGTGTCATGTTATCAACTATAAATTCTATAATGTACATCCTTGCCTTACACTAATCCCTATCTTTGTGTTAGTAGAATATGTTGCTGATACTTCTAGAAAGAAATGAGAATGACCTCCTTCTGAGGAATAATGATTAAAAGTCTGTCAGGTTGGGAGGTAGGCAAAACAATTCAACAAGTCGTCACTTCCATTACTATAACTATATATAGCTAGAGAGATGCAGCTCTGCTGCATTTTACTTGCTTAGTGTGAAGTTCTTTCTACTTCATTCTGCTTCTAGTTTGGGCACCCTTGATGTCCACTAAGATTGAATGTGTTGCATCAGTTATCCCCTGGCTCGATTCAAATAAGATTACAGATCATTGCCTTAACAAACAGAGTCCAGCGTGCATACACAATAAACAACACATGGCTATATGAAGAAAGCATCACTCTCAAGAGCGCAGAGATAATGATGCCTAGCCCATGCATGTTGCATGCAGTTTTGTAACTAGTGTCACTTAAGATCAAGTTTGTCCTGAATCAGGAGATGATTTATCGACTTGGAACAACTTGCATGCACAAAACCTGCTTTTGTAACCTAGTTACATTCTTCTGGGTACTCAATACACTAATGCAATCATATTATGGGGGCAACATAACAAGATTCAAACTGATGGCCAGCTCTACCTACAAATCATAATCCAAATTTATACAATCGTCTAGCCTAACTGTAGAGTGCATCGTGCATGTACCTTTCCATTTGAGAATTGAACAATTCTACGAGACGTCGGAAGAAAATGCGATATACGAGTTTCACCAGATGATGCACCATCATCAATCTTTTGGCTATGACCATGGCTGAACTGCCTTTGAAGGGATGAATGATTAGGCTTCTCAGTAGGGGTTCTTTCTCTCACACAAAGCAGCATACGGCCTGCATATGGAAATACCAAATATGACATTAGAGAGCGCAGGCAAACCTATGATAAGTCCAAAGCTACTTAGCAATAAACATGTTAATATAGTCTTTTTCAAAATTAATCATGCAGCAATTGACTAATTCCAAATTCAGAAACAGGAATCATAATATAAAGATATGTCATTATAAGGCAAAGCAATAACCAATACTATTTTTGCAAAGAGTTACTACCAACAATGTCGGTGCTGGACACTCCTTCTGTACGTTTGATCTGCTTAAATCGGCCAGCTTTTTTGGCAACAGCATAAGCATCAGTTCCATCAGGAAGAAGACAAGGGTCATCCCCATGAATAATGTAGTCAATGTTATACTCATCAAATAGCTTCTTCATGAAATCTTCAGTAATTGCATAAGGTGCATCAGGAATAACCTCATCCACCCATTTCACTGCACGGGCCATTATCATCCTGCCAACAAATTACGAAAAACAAAAAGAAATAGTGATTTTTATTTCAGTGAAATTTACTTAACCTACTCAAGTTTTCATAATGTTCACCATCGGTTAGAATCATTAGGTGTTTCATCTTGATATAACCTAAAATTATCAAATATCTACAGGAAGCCCAACCTCACAAGTCACAAAAATTAGATTATAGAGTTTATCAACCAGTTGATCAGGAGTCTGATGTCGATAACATTACAATACCAATAACATTACAATACCAATAACATTACTGATTAGATGGGGCATCAGAGTACACACTCTACATTCACGGAGGTAAGGAGCCTGATGACACCATGAACAAAGGACTCCAATGGCCTTACCCTTAAACTGGACAAGGACCAAAAGAAGGAGTAATCTTCAAAAGCTAAGGCACCCATTCAGTTTGAAATTCCTATCACAGAAGTCCAGTTCACCCAAAGAATATCAAAGCCATTTGCAGTTACTATCATGTTCATAATAAAGCTAAAAATAACAACTTTCTTTACTAGCTCAATATACCCCTCACAATAATATATATCACGGAGTAAAAGAATTAGCTCTTCCATTGATCAACATTCACCCATAGCTTTCTTTGAGAGTGCTTCAGCCAAGTTTACGAAATCTCTGAATATAACAAGACAGCTAGAGAATATAGATAAATGCATGTAGCCTGTGTTACTCAGACTCTTCGTCTCAACCCAAGATACTAGCACTGCCCTTATTGACCCAATTACAATGCATCCCACTTAGACCCTTCAAATTAGCTCAAAAAAAAAAGGAACCCACCAGAGCTTAAGTTATCCTGGGATATCTATAAGCTGGATTACGCGTTTTCCAAAATTGCACAACCATATACATAAGCCCACATCCTATGTTGCTCAGCCTCTTCATTCTAACCCAATGAAGTAACACTATTCTCATAAACCCAAGTTATCCAACTATGATATACAGAACTTGGACGCTTCAAATTAGACCACAAACACAATCATCCCCTCTAAATCCAAGTATCCGCAATATTTTTACAAACTAAATGTCATCAAGAAGCTAACTTACCCAATTGCACAGATACCCACACCCACAACATCAAAATTGAATCATTCCAACAAAATACCAATATCTAACCACACAAAACATGACAAAATCTATTGATTGAGATATAATACATAAATAAAAATAATACCTTTCATGAAGGGGAGTAACAGGTGGTCCTTTATTAGCGGTAATTTCAGCATCACTAACAACACCAACAACCAATTGATCACCAAGAGCACGAGCTTGACGAAGAGCATTACAATGACCATAATGCATCATATCAAAACAACCATCCATATAAACACGAATTGGTTTGTTCTTCTTTTTTCGAACCCACATTTCTAGGGTTTCCGATAATCCTGATTTATGAATCCCCCAAATTGATAACCCTAGAGCTAATCCTGTCACCACGCATTTTGCTACAACTTTTAATCTCAATTCTGTATTCGCTTCTGATAGTGAATCAGACTCCATTTTTTTGAATTTTTGGGGGTTTTTTTGGGGTTTTCTCTCTCTTTATGGAGGTTCAGCTACTGTATATGATGGTGCTGAAGCTTAATTTAATTTTGTTGGGGGTGATAGTGATCTCTATTTGGTGTAGGAATACGATTCTTTTTCTCTCTCCTTTCTTCTGTGTAAGAAATGAAATGAAATCTCGAGAAATTTTGGTTCGTTTATGTTCTCTTTCTTTGCCTTTTGTTGAACCAATAGTATCAAACGGGCTGATATTCGAATCTGGTTTATTGTTTTTCTTTGGAAATCTTAATATAAAGTCAAATCACAAAATTTCCTCTTATGAATGAAAGCTTATGAAGATTTGAATTTATTTATTTTTCCTTTTTTTGAGGGGATGATTGCATTGAACCTGCATAAGCTTGATTGGTTAGTCATGAAAATAATAGCCATTGTTAGATTATAAAAATAATAATAATTATAGCCCTTATTTATTTATTTTTATTTTGTTTGAAGAAACTAGAAAACTAAGAAAAGGTGTTCACTATACACAAGTTAAGTAAATAAACGCTTTCTTTCTATACTTTATTATTCGAGGTAAAGGTCTTAAAATATTGAGTGATTGTAGCACATCTTCAGTTGTGCAAACTGAAAAGTGATGAACTAATTGACCCCTTGTTTGTCACTTGCCCATCAATCTCACACATTTGGGGTAAAGCCAAGGTCGTTTCTGGGCATAGTCCGGAGGTGCAACTGCACAGGGCCCATCATTCAAGGGGCCCAAAATAAAAGAAAGTTTTAATATATAATAAAAGTTGCAATTAATAAACCAGACAACTTGTTCTGGTTCAGTGGCATTGTGTGAATTTGAGGGACACTTGCCTTTTCCTTATCCAGGTTCAAATCTAGGGTCCCTCAGTTTTTTTGTAATTTTATCTATTCTTATTTATAGCTTTTTAAGGTAATAGAATTACTAGCCCAATGAAAAAGAACGAGTTACGTAGCTTTTTTGAGGGTTAGGTCGGTTATGGGTTAATCTTGGGTCCAAATCCAACCATTTTTTAGTTAATTTTCCGGGATTATTAGCGGATTCGGGTTGAGAAAATTGTGTTGGGACTCAGAAAAAACAAGTTAGAATGAAGTTTCGAATCGTAACAACTTTTGACATCTTTACATAGAGGCCCTCATTTTTTATTCGCCCTAGGGCCTCAAAAATGCTAGGGACGGGGCTGAGTAAAGCTACAGAAAATGGATTGATAAATGCACATAGCCCACGAAGGACCTAATTGACTAATTAAATTCAACTAAAATTTAACCATTGATAGATACTAAGTATAATAGCAAATGTGTTTACCTGTTGCATAGTCTTTGGTAAGATCGAAGTGAGCAAGTCCTCAAATATGTTGAATCAAACATCATGTGTACCTAACTTAGAGCAACTAGTTGCCATAAAGAATGAAAACAAATGAATGGAAGCGATCCTATGACAAGTCTTCTGACCTACTTAGAAATCGGAGAGAGTTAGGGGTAGAGAACTAGAATGTTGGTCATCACTTCCCCTTAACTTCGTCACAGTCAATTTTAATGGGTCACTAGAAAATGAGGGTGTTGTAGGCAGGTTTATCATTCACGATCACCATAGGAACATTATCCTAGGATGTGTGAGAAGTCTAGGAAACACCTTAATCTCAATAACATAAGCCAGAAGTGTGCGAGACAACTACAAAGTGAGCATAAGATTAAAAGGCTTTAAACTTATCCAAGTGAAAGACGATATTTAAATTGTCATTCGAGCTATGTAAGAAGAATAAGAGATTTTATCCTCGCATGGAAGATACACATTGCTATTTTTGATGCTTATTCAATAGTAAGTGTGTTTTTAGAAAAAGGAAATACAATGATATATTGGTTTTGCAAACTTTGGTGATGTCATTAGACAAGCTCATCATTTGAGATTACATAGACATAGCACTAAAATAATTATTTTAAGCTAAAGAATAATATAGGCAACAATTGAATGACCGAAAACAAACTATATTATTATAGAGAAAGTGAAGTTGTGTTTGGAAAACATTTGTTATTACACTTCCGATGTTTTTGACTTCCTTTGAGTACCCAACTAGTTGACAAAGAACATTTGTTGAACTCTACCTCTAATAACACACAAATTACTTCTACCCATTTACAATATATTGTTAATTGCGAGCATAATGTAGAAAATACAAACTACCAACATGCCAATGTGAAATTTTGAGCATCGACAAATCCATCACATGTTGATACTCACTCGTACCTTGAATCAAGCTCATCCACCCATGCATACCGACCGAATTATTCAGTGATTTCACCAACAATATTTTGCAGCTAACTACTTAGTTTTTGAATCTCTTTTTTTTCATGATATCTTTAATTGTAATATATGAGTAATTATCAAAAATAATAATTGTGATGTACAATATTTTTTTTTTAAATGATTGCTTTTTTTTTTTTTTTTGCTTGAACCACATGTTCACCCTAAATCCTTTGGTCCACTAGTCACTACGAATAAATTTCTTCCTTCTCATTTTTCTCTCCCTCCTTCCTCCCAAAAAAACCCTAACCGTTTTTTGGTTTAGGGGTTGCCATTAGCAATTCTTTGCTAATGGTAAGCCCCAATTCTTTTTGTTTCATTATTTTGTTCTATTTTTTAGTTTTAGTATGTCGAATAATATCAGTCTCTCCACTTGTGAGAGTTAGTTTGTCCCATTCATTAGGTTCAGCTGTCTCTCACTTTTTGAGAGTATTGTTAGTTTTTCGTTTTGTTGTTCGTATGGTACTTTGGCGGATCTATTCTATCAAAAGGTGGCCTACGATGTCGGATTGGAGCATTCAAAGCTATAGCAGAGTCTTCTGCGAAGAGGCTGTAATATGGAAAACAACGATTAAATGGAAGCCGATCGGAATTGTTGAATCTCTAGTGCTACATAGCTTTTTCATTCGAATGTATTCTGATGTTTTAGATCTATTTCTTGTTGAATTCAATCCTTCTTGTAACTGTATGGCTTTCAATTAATGGAATTTCTTTTCCCCTCAAAAAAAAAAATAAAATCCTTTGGTCCACTACTAATCCCGTCCATATTAGGTTTTCTCATGAAAGGGTAAAGTATTCCCATCAACATTATTTCCATTTTCAAAAATACGAATCCTCGAACTTATTCAAGGAATAAGAGTGACAGACCTCTTGTTGATGTAATTTATGATTTTTAAACATGAGAAAATGAGTCACTTCTCATTAGGGCCATTCTAAGACTGACCGACCTAAAACGAAAGAAAATCTGAGAAGTCATTTTGGGTGGTTTTGAGTTTAAAGTTTTTAGTTTTTTTTTTTAACTAAAAATCAGTAAAAAAAATTCAGCTCCAAATAAAATTTCTATAAGGAGATAAAAAAATTTGAAAACCAAAAACTTTCAACTTGCAACTACCCCAAACAAACTCTTAGCAATTGAAAACCACTAAACTATCTTGGTTTGGTTCACACCTCACTTGGAAGTTGAAACTATATATGGGTTTGTTTGCCTTATTTGACTTGGCTTTATGAAGCTAACCCCTCTTGTAGGAGAAATTACCCAAAAACCTTCATGATTGGTTCACACAATAAATTTTCCATGGCTAAACAGTTGAAGCATTACTCACCATTTCCAGAATCTTATGGTTAGTTTTACTTTTCTCTCCCGTATTCCACGTGGGGAACAGCAACAACAAATTTCCAATTTTTCACACTGCTAACGAAAACGACCATTCTCCCCTTCCTTTCTGGCTTTCTCCGCATTTTTTCAGCTTCAATCGCAGAACATTCCAAAATAAAATAAACCCTGAAACCTGAATAATCTCTCTCTCTCTCTCTCTCTCTCTCTCTCTCTCTTAACATCCCAGTACCTGCTCCTCATTTGTGGGAGCTCAAAATGCGAGGCCTAATCATTGCATTATTGCTCTTGGCAGCTCTAAAAACACAGTCTTTTGTTGATGGGGAAGAGTTTAAAGGAGAATATTCAAAGTTATCTGGTATTATATTTCCAGGATTTGCTTCAACCCAGTTGAGAGCTTGGTCAATTCTTGACTGCCCTTATTCTCCTCTTGATTTTAATCCTCTTGATTTGGTTTGGCTTGACTCTACCAAGGTGATGAATTTTATTCTCTTGCTCATTGTATTGAAGTTTTTAAATTTGAAACTGTTTTGATGTTTAAATAGTGTTTCCATTTCTGGGATTGAGCATAGAACTGAAAATGTGTGATGGGTACTTTTCTGAGATTTTTTGATAATGAGTTTGCTCTAGTTGTGGTTTTTGTTGAGTTTGTTTTCTGGGTTTCTTGTTGTGTTGGCTTATTTTGTGCAGTTTGGGGTGTTACAGTAAGTTTGTTTGGTGGTTTGCTTGATTATTTCTTGATTATATTGGAATTTTGAATCCCAATATCATATCAAGGTGGAAAATTGCATTAATGTTAGTCCTATAGAAGTCTTCAATTTGTGTATGGATGCTGGAGTTTGAAATGGATTGCAATAGTTTTACCTGCTTCTTCATTAATATTTTGACCTCTCTTTATGTTATATCATTACTATGCTGAACATATATTGTGGGATTGCTAGTGTTTATCACTATAAATTAAGCCTAATGTATTCAAGCTGAGATATTGAAATGTGACTCTAATGAAATAGTTAAAAGGACCTGATACTGAGTCAGAAGTCAGAACTGAAACAGATTATCTGAGATTTTTTCATATTCATTTTGCAGCTACTTTCTGCTGTAAATTGCTGGCTCAAGTGCATTTTGCTAGAGCCATATAACCAGACAGATCACCCTGAATGCAAGTCAAGGCCTGATAGCGGTCTCTCTGCGATAACAGAACTTGATCCAGGTTACATTACAGGTATGCAGTTGATCAGTTTGTAAAGTAATATGTCTTTTCATTTGCCTCTATTCACTTTTTCTCATTGTATTAAATTTGCATTAGTTAGCTACTTATAAATGGTTTTCTAGAAGCTAGGTTGGATATTATGAGTCATATACTAAATAAGTATTAGTATGTATACATATACATATAGGTAAACAAACAGCCACCAACACACACAATTCCTTCCACACACAGCACACAACCTGGTGGTTTTTTAATAAATTGGAGGGCAGGAAAAGATGAAAGACGAACAAGATATCATCAACGTAAGTTGTAACCGTAAATCAGCACAATGAAGGTCATCTATCATGTTTTACCACCAATGATTTGCTATGAAAGCATCCTCCAAAGAAACTTCTTTCATGTTCTTTTACACTCTCTTTTCCTCATGATTGATAGTATAAGAAATCTGAATATGCTTGGGTGTAGCACTGCATTATTTTCCTCCAAAGAAACTTGTGGTGATGCTCCATTTACAACCTCCTTTCCTCATGATTGATAGTATACGAGATCTGACATATGCTTGCGTGTGGCACCCCACCGTTTTTCCCAGTGCTTTATGTTTTACTCACAAACTATTGAGTTTGCTGATTGCATAGCTTCAGAAAGCTGCAAGCAACCACTATATTGGTTTGTTATTTTGTGGCCTTTTCCAGAAACACTTAGTTTGGCATCTCTTTTATGCTGCCAGCAGGGTTTTGACTTGAAACCTTCGCTTAAAGTTTTTATATATGGGACTCAATGAAATAAAGGAGAAGATTCCAATTGACGAAATAAAGGATAAGATTTCAACATTGTGGGAAAGCATGGACTTTTAAGTGGCTTGTTAATTGCCTCATGCTATTGTTATATTGCCTGAAAACAATCTGTCAAATGAAGGTAACTACTTTAAATGCTCGATATTGTTGTCAGGTCCTCTGTCTTCTGTGTGGAAAGAATGGGTCAAGTGGTGTATTGAGTTTGGTATAGAGGCCAATGCAATCATAGCTGCTCCTTATGATTGGAGATTATCACCATCAAAACTCGAGGAGAGGGACCTTTATTTCCACAAACTCAAGTTTGTATTTATCCTATTATTTATGTTTAATACTATACTTGTCTATGTATTACTATTGTTTTCCCTTGCACAAGTTCAACTGTAGTTTATCCTTTTGTTTTGCATTTGTACAGCTCTGGCGCATATAGCATTATAGCTGGTGTTTGCTAAATGTGTTTATATGGAAGGCAAAAAAGGAAAATAAAAAAGATCTCTCTGTGCTAATTATTGGTACTGCAATTCTTAGAAAAATAAATGTGGGACAGTGATAATGCAAGATGTTCCAGTTAAGCTGATATTTTTTTGTTGACAACTATGTTAAAAAGGTTGTCATTATTGTCTTCTTGTACAACAATAACAGCAATAATGCTTAGGGCCCGTTAGCTAGCTCCCACCAATTTCAACTTCTCCTTGCCTATCCCCCTTTCATCCACTCCTGCCACCACCTCCAGCTTCTAGTAGTTGAAATAAGAAGTAAAAGGAGAAGGAGAAGTTAGAAATTGTAGCTTTATTTTAACTTCTTAGAAGTTGGAGGTGGAGGTGGGAGTAGATGAAAAGGGGGTGGACAAGAACAAATGTGAGAAGAAGTAGAAGTTGGAAGGAGCTAGGCCAAACGGGCTCTTAGTATGGATCCTGCTGCTAACTACATCTAGGGTGGTTATGATGTATACAACCTTCTCACAAACCTTATTTTGTGTTCAGACCAATTTAAATGAAACTTGACGATCAAGGCTAAACATTGATACAGACTGCTTAAGTTCAACCAGATCCTCTTCACAATCTACTTCTCGCTCTGCTTTTTGTTGCCAGTGGAATGACATTACAAAGGTTCGAAGGTTTGGAATACTACTTCGAGTGCTTCAATGCTGGAAATTCTCCAACTTTGGAGCAAATTTGAAAGTTTTTTTATAGGTCACTAACTAACAGGGGAAGAAGTTTTATTTTGATTACTTCTCTTCTCTTCCTCACATAATGCCCTAGTCTATGAAGATTTCTTGAGGACCTGAATTAGGCCGACTTAATGTACACGATCATAGACAAAGATTCTGTTCAGTTGTTTAAGCAGTTGTTTAAACAGTTTCAAGGGATATCTGATTTAAAATTGGAATTTCCTTTCTTTCTGTGAGCATTTTGAATTTGCTCTGAGATGCTCTATTGGAGCTTATCATAACTCGTTAATAGAAAAGTAAAAAGGAATTGAAAGGAAAAAGAATCTGGTAAGATGATGCTTAGTCTGAAATGTCAAAACACCTTAAAGAAAGAGCATTTTTCAGAGGATTATGCTCGTGCGCCTTTGCAACTCTCTGGTGCTCTGCAGCATATTTCTTGTGTGATTCTCTAATCATCTTACATGCAGACATGCAGTCACTTCCATTAGAACTTTGAACTGGTGACATGATGTATTTATTGTTTTAGTTTGGCGTCAAATACTAGCCAACACAGAGCAGCTGCAGACTCTAGAAATTCCATACTTCTACAGAATATGCACAACATTATACTAACAGAATCCACAAGTCTTTTGAGTTTTTTGATCAGTTGTTTTGCTTATATTTTCTGGTCTTTTAGCGTTAACTCAGTGAACAATATCAATAATGACTTGCTTCTGGTGTTAAATCTCAGAATATTTAGTTGATCTAAGGTTTCTTTTCTTTCTTCTTTTTTCCTTTCTCCTCTGGTGTTGCAGGCTGACTTTTGAAACAGCCCATAAACTGCGTGGGGGTCCCTCATTAGTGTTTGCTCATTCACTTGGAAACTTTGTTTTCCGATACTTTCTAGAATGGTTAAAGCTTGAGATTGCTCCAAAAGAATATATGAACTGGCTTGATAAACACATTCATGCCTATTTTGCTGTTGGTATGCATACAATAACTTTTTTGCCTGATAGTAGCTGTACTTATGAATGTCCATGCGCGTAAATCATTTGGTCTTTTTGCAGGATCCCCTTTCCTTGGTGCAACTGAAACAGTCAAGGCTACACTTTCTGGATGTACATTTGGTCTTCCAGTGTCTGAGGTCTCTCCCCCTCCTTTTTGTTTTAAGATCCCACTGCATAAGTTCAGAGGTTTATTTATCTACTTATCCTCTCCAATCTTTTTAGTCTTCTTTCATAATGCACTCAAGCATTTAGTCATTGAATGGTATTTTTGAGTCAATCGAAATTACTTTGTTCAGCTGAAGGTCAAACACCCAAAAACCTAACTACTTTTCAATAATAGCACATATGAAAAGATGAAATGAAAGTCTCACTGCATAATTTTTGATTGAGTAGTAAGTAATCAAGTGCGTGGGCGATTATTTCCTCCAGTGCCTGGAATTGTAAGCCTGTGCGATTGTGTATAACAAAAGTATTCCATACATGAGTATGAAACAAGCTTCATAAGTCATAAGGGCTTCTGATCCATAACCAGAAAGCAACAAAGGCAATGATGGATAAGAAGGTCGATAATAATACGGGTGGTTGTTTTTCAAATTTGGGTGCATTGAATAGCCAAATTGCTTTTCTGAAAACCCTGACTAAGCCACATCGGTATTTTGAAAATCTCCAGTGACAAATTGGTATCTTAAAAAGATAAAGGTGCAACATACTCCATACCCTTGCTGCTGGCAGAATCATTGATAAGAAAGAGTATTTTCTATTTTTTGTTTCTTCTAGAAAATGGTTGGGTTGCTTCAATATATGTAGCCAATGGAAGATGTGAAGCTTCCTACTTACACATTTGGTTGATTTGTTTGAGGAGATCAAGAGGGTTTCGATAGAATATCCCATATAAATTCTTAAGAACTGCTGCTTCATAGAATAGAAGGGTTGGTGACTTGGTGTTTACATAACTTAATGCCAGATTGAGCTCTTTATAATATTATTCCGTCCTGAATCAAGTGCACTCTTGGTGTGATCATATAGCACATCTCTTACTGCTTTTAAGATTAATGTTATTAGGGAATAGAATACTGAAGCAGATATACTAGCTAGGAAAGAGGTGGGTAGTGGTTGTGTAGTATATGCATGGATGTAGATCTTTCACGCCTTGATTTGTGTATAGCCATACCTATAGCACCTCACTCTTGTATTGCTGAGAGAGGGCTTAGGACATGCTGTGTTGATCTTTTGGCAACTCGTTTCCTCAATAAAATAATTATGTTGTGCCAAAAAAAAGAAAAAAACAAAAGTGGGCTTTTGGCGGTGACATATATCCTGTTTTCTCTTGCTGTTTTTCATAGTAAAGTTTTGCTTTTCTGCTGTTATATTTGGAAGTTCTACTAATCAGGGATTTAATAGTGTGCCCAGTGTGGTGGGGATATCATGATTTTTTTTTGGGGGGGGGGGTGTTCAGTCAAGGTCTTCATACATAAACTTAAAGTATCCGGATCAAGGTCCAGGTCATCTAACTGTGGGAATATCAATTATTTGATGTTTATATTGCCAAATCCTCAGTCTTTCACTCATACTATATCTTCTAGACTTCCATGAAAAATGTGGTTCCTATTTACTTTCTTCACTTACAGATAGTCATTTTGTTTATCTAATCATGTGATGTGGCAAGCAGGGAACTGCTCGTGTAATGTTCAATTCATTTGGTTCTTCTCTATGGATGCTGCCTTTTTCAAAGTACTGTAAAGCGGATAAAAAATACGGGAAACACTTTTCTGAGAGGGGCAGGGAAACTCATCATGCATATGACTGTGACGATGAGGAGTTTAAGGGAAACTACTCAGGATGGCCTACAAATCTCATCAACATTGAAATTCCTTCTGTTCGTGGTGAGACTTAAATCATCAAGCATATTACTATGTAAGAAATGCTGCCGTAGTGCCACATGCAAAACTTGTAAATTTGATTTTTTATCTTGTCTGTTTAATTTACAGGTGTTGATGCTTATCCATCAGTTGTGAACCTTGTGGAGACAAATGCTACTATGGAATGTGGTCTCCCTACGCAATTATCCTTCTCTGCCCGTGAAATATCAGATGGAACATTCTTCAAAGCAATAGAGGATTATGATCCAGATAGCAAAAGACTTTTGCACCAGTTGCAGAAGTAAGCTTTCTCTTGCAATTGTTTTTATTTATTTCAATCGGTTAAAGTTGATGATGCAGTCGAGCTCTCACTAATATGTCCTTTTGACTAGACCTCGCCCTGGATATTTAATTTGATCTTGTCTCTGTTAGAATCTGAGCAACTATGTTCACTTGTAGAGAATGTTTGATAGAATCTTTCATGCCAAGTTGTTAGTTGATGTGAACTTGTTTCATGCGTAAAGCCTATCTTCCAAGTTCCAACTGCAATGTTACTTTTATCATCAGTTGTGAAACGGTCTTACACAAGACCGACTGTACAAAATTCATCTAATTACACATTTTCCCCAATATCATTGGATGTCTGTGATCCAACCGTTTAAGAGCCCCGATCACTTTGGCCCATAAGGAAGCTACTCAAACCATGGGATCACAGACAAAATCAATCGGTCGGGGTAAATACCCCAGAATATGCATGAGTCCTGCTCTAATCGAAGGCAACACAATACCGCCAATGAGGGTCACGCCAAAGAAATGCTGCTCTCTACCACTTCCCAACTTGACATGCCTTACATTTTTCACTGTTTTCTCCCCCTCTTTTTCAATGGGGCTCACAAATTTGGGTTCAGAACAAACTTCTAAAGTAATAGTGAAATAATTGTGATGCACTTGTATATACACTGCTACTGGCGTGTTCATGTGGTTTCTTTCTTTCTTTCTTTCTTTATTTATCTATAAGAAGACAGGAAAAAGTATAATTTTGATTAAAGTATATAGCAAAGGAGGACTTAGTATTCCTTTTCGTGTTCTGGTGTAGCCGTGTAAGCAAGCTGGTGTAATGAAGGCAGCTAGTTGCAGCGACTTTAGTACATTGGTCTACACATTGTCCTTTCGACCTCTGACTGCTGATGTGATGTAGCTCTTCGTATATTTCTAGTGCCTGTGACAGAGGATTGTAAATTATTGCTAAGTTATGGAAAATTCAGACTCCAGTTATAAACACATGACAAGGAAGGCAAGAAATTGATACTCCAAAGCCTTAAGGAATTTCTAGTTGTCCCCAAGAAAACTGGGGCGAGATGAGAGACCTTAACACCTAATTAGTTTAATAGTTTTTTCGGGATGCCTCTGATGAAAGTGAAAATTGTTTTTCAAATGCATTTTTGTTTCAGGTTATATCATGGAGATCCTATTGTGAATCCACTCACCCCTTGGGACAGACCACCTCTGAAGAATGTTTTCTGCATTTACGGAATAGATTTGAAAACAGAGGTATGTACTATTAAAAGTTCTACTGCTTGTACGTTCTACAAGTCATCTCTGGGAATATTAAAGGTTTTGTTCCTCCTAGTAGGCCTCAGAGTCGGAGTTAGTTCATGTATAAGTTAGTTGCATTTAGTAGATCCCCAGAGAATTTGGTTCACTAAAGTTGAACTTATACACTGGTGACTGTTATTAGTTATACTTTGTGATGACATGTGTCAATGCTTCTCATGTATTGAGGTCAACTACTTTATTGCTGATTTCTGGTAGCCCTATGATTCTCTTGTTGTCTTTTTGTGTCATTGGGTACTTCCTCATACGAGTTATACTGTCTTGGGATGGGGTTTGCTAAACATAGCTGAAGCAAACATGGTACTGGGAAATAGAGAGTCGAATGTGTTGGGAAGATTCGCCCAGTGTGGAACTTTCAAACACACAACCTAAAGATTGAAAAGGGACACACAATACTTATATAACGTGGTTCAGAACCTATCACCCTGTTATCTATGTTGACGGGCAAAACTCGAATAATACAACCACAAAGTACATGTTTTGCATGGACAAACCTGCAAGCCCTCTCCACAGTGTAAACCACCCTAAAAACCCAAGGACCTTTTAAGTCAAGGGTTACAAGGAACAGCTACACATGACTTTCATCTAAGTAAGGAGAAACGCTCCCTTTATTAGAATCTCACACACTCTCACAACTCTTAGGCTGATTTTTATTATCATGGGTATCGGGCTTTGCCCGACTAATCCAAAGGGCCCCGAAGTTAACGCCCAGGAAAACCTCCAGTGGCCCTGAGGGTCTAACCTGGGATTCTGGAACAGAGATCTTACCACTTGAGCTACCCATTCAGGGTTTTGGTTGGTTTTTTTCCACAGTATGACTTCGACTTGGTGTATTTTTTATCAACTTTTTTGCCCATGTATATTTCATATGTTCAGTTTCTAGTGCACCTGTATATATTTAACTTATAGATATGTAATGTTGATTGACACTTCTCGCGTCTTGGCAATTGCAAAACAGGTTGGTTATTATTTTGCCCCCAGTGGAAAGCCTTACCCTGACAATTGGATCATAACTGATATCATCTATGAGATTGAAGGATCCTTGTACACAAGGTTAGTAAAATCCTCCCTCATCCTCATTCTCATCTCATGTCTCAACAACAACAAGTAATCCGATGTCCAAACACAGTTGGGCGTGGAGAGATCAAGATGTATGTAGTCTTACCGGACTAGTGGAAAACACAAACTTCTTTTATTGCTTGGTGCAAATCTCCCTTCCAAACTTCCTTGTCTTTTAGTTTATATTTTCACTTTCTTTGATAAGAGTCTTGATAGATGGATCTATATAAAATGCCCTGAGTAAATCCGTCACAAGGAATTTGATAGATCTTCTGTCAGCATCTGATACAGCATGTCTGAGGCAAACTGACTGGCTAAAAGCTGGAAGAGTTGAATTTTTGTCTCATGTATCACTTATTCTGTCTTTAGATAACATCATGCAGCAAAGAACAAAATGATTCTAGACAGAGATTTTTTATTTTTTGTATTTTTTTTTTGGGGGCTAAGGAGCGGACAAAGTACGTGTTGGGTTCTTATTACATATATGGATCGCTCTATGTCGATATATGATGATTGGTTTTTGTGAAGTTGTATATTGATACCTGTGAATGTGATAAGTTCCATATTTACTATAAAGAGGACAAGGTATCCTCTACAAAGAAACTACTCATAATAGGCTCAATACCCTTGGACTTTTGAAACAGAATAGCTCCTAATTAAAGCCCCCTACTGCTCTAGACCACATAGAATCCAGCTAAGGGCCTGTTCTCTTCAACTGAAATTCCCTGAACTTGATGAAACTGCAAGAAGTATACTAAATTGAGCTAAAACTAAAACTATAATAAAGGGGTTAGGACAACAGGGCTTAAGTCACTGTATCCCAAAGCATATCAGGAGAGATAGATGACGCAGTGAACACCCGGTCACCCGCACATTCCTAAAGAGTATTACGCACAACAGTGTTTCTCCTTCCAAATCTATCCATGACAGTCGCCAGACATACCCGAACTTCCCAAGTACACCAAATTACTTGCTCCAAACTCTACACACTAAATCACATCTCAAAAGGAAAGATATACAGAGAACCTTTGTACGATTCAAGTAATATTCCATCCTTCAGTTTCGGGTCCCGTCAGGGCCACTGGAGGTTTTCCTGGTCGTTAACTTGAGGGCCCATGGGATTAGTCAAGCAAAAAGCTTGGATACCCATGTTATCTAAAAGAAAAAAAAACCAGCAACAGATGTTGACAACAGGGCTTCTCTAACTTCATCTATTATGTTTGGTTTTGGTGTCATTCATTATTTAGTTTGATTAGTGTTGTGGAATTACATTGCACATCACATCTATTTGTTTGTGGATGTTTAGTTTTAGCCCTGTTGCATGAGAGCATCCTGTCTACTTCCTACCCTACTATTCTACATTAATGTCTTTTATAATTTTGTTATAGTCATACAAGGGGTTGTATGTGGACCTTTTCCTATGAAATACTAGGTGTATGATAATGGAGCCTAGCCTGTATAAAATGAAACATATACCAATTATGTATTGTTTCACTTGCTACAATATCCACTATGTTCAGTTGTTATCACTGTGAAAATTTACATTCTGAAAAAACGATTTTACATTGCATGCACCGGAAAGTTGAGAACAAAATCTATGTAGCAGCTCTCTTTCTCTTTCTCTCTCTATATATATGTAGAAAGAACTGGGAAGAATTATGTTTAAGCTGAATATTTTTTCATTTCCTTGCTGAAGTTTATCCACAGTTTCTTCTATTGAATTTGTCCCCATAACTGTACACAATAATTTGTTGCACACTATGGTAGAAGCTGGCACTGTGGTCGCTGCAATTCTAGCTCATGTTTATGTCAGACTATGGATTCTGGTTCAAGTAATGTAGCAACCTCATATTCTTGTAGGTCAGGGAATCTTATTGAAGGGAACCCAGGAGCTGCAAGTGGAGATGATACGGTGTGCCTCGGAACATGATATTCCAATATTAAAGCATATACAAATTTAGTTGTTCTTCAATGGTGGAATACCTGCTTAACTATGTGAAAACTAATCCTACATTTATGTTAAACCTTTTGACAGGTAGCATATAATTCCCTTTCTTGGTGCAAAAACTGGCTGGGACCAAAAGTTAACATAACTAGGACTCCTCAGGTATGCTTAGTCTATTTCTGAGGTCCAAAGACATAATTTTAATATGTAACTTTCTGCACTCTAGAAGATGTCCTGTCCTCTGTGATGTCTTCGATTTCATTAGCAGAACTCTTTTTCTATCTAAAAAAGGAATCCTCAGGTTTTTGTAGTCTTGTGATTAGCAAAAAAAAGAAAAAAAAAGGTTATTCGTAGTCTTGCTGTAAACTGAGATGGGTAAATATTTTGTTTCTCAATCTGTTTATCTAAACCTTATTTGAAAATCTGAGAAACATTTATTGAAGGTGTGGTCATATTAGAAGAAGAGAATAAGGAATGAGGTGATTCCCGATAGGGTGGGGGTAGCCTTTATTCCCAAAAAGGTGTATGACATGAAGCTTAAACGGTATGACACATGAGTGGAAGAGATCATAGTGTGTCGTAACTAGCATTTTATCCTTCTTCATCCACTTATTGTTCTTAGTTTTGTGGTTTCTACCAGGCATCAGAAGTGACCTCTCTGTCTTCTGTAGGATTAAGGTAGCATACGTTATGCTTACCTAAACCCTGCTTGTGGGAAGTTGGGAACCTGATTGGGTGGTTATTGTTCTTCTTTCCTTCCTAGTGCCTACTATCTTTCTTGTACTTATTTCCATCTCTCACCATCCTATATTCTCTTGACTGTTATTTTCTGATTTGGAGGTGTGTCTGGAGATTTACATCAGGGTTTAATTCCAGTATTGCTGCTTTATTGTTGTAGTCAGAGCATGATGGGACAGATGTACAGGTTGAGTTCAATGTAAAACATGATCTTGGAGCTGACATAATTCCCAATATGACAAGGTCTCCTAGAGTTAAATACATAACTTACTATGAGGATTCTGAAAGTATTCCTGGAAGGAGGACGGCTGTATGGGAGCTTGATAAAGGTAAATGAAACCCCGTCACAAAAAAATTTCAATTTTGTACAGAAGCAGAACTTTCTTTCAGTTTGCTAGGCCTGCAAAGTGTTCACTTTCTAAGTTTTTCCGTTGCAGTTGGCTGTGGTTCTTAAATTATTTTCTTTGTGATCCTTGAACCTGCTATATAGTGACTTCTGAGAACTAGACTTTTGCATCAACATAGGCTTGCAGTATTTGAGGTTTATTCATCATGCTAAAAACTTGAAAACAATGTCAAGAAAGGAAGTAGATATAAGCAAAAACAGACATCGGAATGCTGGAAGATAGTTTTTGGGACATTGATGTTGAAAATAAAATAAAGCCTATCTAATAAAATTGAAAATAAATTTTTGCAAGGGAGGCGTAACTTAGCGTTTAAGTTTGAACATTGGGTACAGAGTTCCAGATTCCAATTCATGGCCAAACTAATGTGTTACATGTTGAGGGTAGTCTTTTCACGCCTGAATTTCAGAGTTTACATTCAGAGATAGTGGCCTCTCTTGGATTTTTCATTTCAGAAGGAATCCTTAAAATTCGGAATTGAAAGTTTCAACTAACCTTCTAAGTATGACAGAGTCTTGGTCTGGTTATCCAGATAAGAGAGCATGGTTAGGATATTCTGGTTTTCCCCCTACAATTTCTTAAGGAAACTCTGGGAGCGATACAAAATCTGTGTCTTTCCTGTTTCGTTATTTGAGGAATAAAGGTTCCAAGCAGAGTGAAGGCCTGTGTATGAACAAGTTTGGATACAAACAAACACCTCTATAAGCTGCAGATTTGGAGGCCGTATTATGTTATCACCAGTTACGTGCGTTATGTGCTATGAGTGGTGAGACTGGCTATCACCTCTTTTGCAATGTAAGTGATTTGCCTGGATATAGCACATCTCCAGATGAGCTAAATTGCTTTAAGAAACCAAGATCTATCTTATCAAGGTGTGCTTGTGGGCCTGTGGCCACATTGTGAGATTTGGTTGGAGAAAAATGTAATTTCCAGGAAAAAGGATAGTCTTTTAGTGTGAATCCTTGTGGGATGGAGTATGGTTATGTTGCCTCCCATTTGGTTTTGTGGTTACTTTCTAGTTCAACGAGTTCATGGGTGGCCCCTTATGTGCAGTTTGTTTAAATCAAAATAATTTTCATTGACCTTAAATAAAAATGTTTATTGAAACCTCTCTTGAGCTGGCGATGCTTTCCCAGGGTTACCTTGTCTGATTAGCGCCGAGGGTGGCATACATTTACTCTTCCTGCTTAGTTTCTAGATCAGAGGACTCGTGGTCGACCCCTTATCAATAGAATTCTCATTTACATTAATTAGTAAATGCTTTTTGAAGCTTCTCACCCCACTCCCACTGGGAACGGAGAAATGAAAAAACTAAAATATAAATGGATGGATATGATAAGCTTCCATGGACATGGAGTAATTTCATCTTCTTTAGGAAGGATACTGCAACCCTTAGCCTTGCTTGTGCTTCTCCATGCTGGTAAATAATGTAATTTTCTACTTCAGATTGTGATCTGTTAATATTGGGCATGATCCCTGCATCAGAACTCCCTCTCCTCCACTCTCCATAGTATATCAGAGAATTTTGTTGTAGATTGCTAATATGGATAATCCCTGCATTTGGAATGTACCATGAGAGAAAATAGGGGATATTCTTGCTACATAATGTTGTCACATGCTTAACAGATCTGAAGAAGTTGGAATGTGAGACGCAACCCCTTGTCTCACAAAAGAGCAATGTGGCCTATTTCCTTTGAATAGAAGCATGATTTGTTTAAGTTTCCTCATGTAAAATTAATATGTTCTTGATGTAGTAAGTCACAGGAATATGGTCAGATCTCCAGTTTTAATGCGGGAGTTGTGGCTTGAGATGTGGCATGATATTCATCCTGATGCAAAATCAAAGTTTGTCACTAAAGGTGATATATTTTTTTTTGTTAGTAAGTTCCTCCGGTATCATTTAGTGTATATTCCATTGATCTTTATGAATTGGAAACAGCAAAACGGGGACCTTTAAGAGACGATGACTGTTATTGGGATTATGGAAAAGCTCATTGCGCATGGCCTGAATATTGTGAATATAGGTATTTTCGCTTTTCCAGGAGGTCTCTGTCATTTGGTCACTGTAAATTTAACTCTCTTTTCTTTCACTCTATTCTTTCCAATGTAACTCACCACCAATCTATTCCCTTGTGACCCAGATATGCTTTCGGTGATGTGCACCTAGGGCAGAGCTGTAGGTTAAAAAATTCGTCAGCTGATCTTCTGTTGCGTTATCTGTAATATATATAATAAAGGTACTCACTTATGTTGTACATGTTACTTAATTTGATTTGCTTTTGTAGTATTTCCTTTAAAGTCATAAACTATTTTCATCATTGAAGAAAACGCAGCCAATTCACCTGATACAACCAAAACAAAGAAGAAATAGATGCAGCAAAAAATCCCCAGCATGATGTTTACTGCTCAAGCTCTGTAGAAACTTTTTACCGCCACTTTGTTGCTGCAAAATTGTACTCCTAAGCTCCTTGCTACTATATAATATCCCCAGTTTTCTTGCAGTAGGTTTCTGCAATCATTCATTGCTATCCTCATTGGCTTAACCTGCCTACGTGATGTTCAATTATCATAATTGACGGATGCATTATTTCATGTATATTGCTATTGCCTTTCATTCTTACACTCCTAATGTCAATGATGTTATTTTGACCTTTATTTTTCAATTGCAGTGATGTGGATTCAAATTCTTATCACAAGGGACCTTATTGCTGGAGGTATACCACAAATCTTACAGTGCTATATACTTGATTTTTTGTTTCATGCTGGATTTTATAGGGTATCCACATTCATATGCACAGGGAACAGTGTTATCTTAAGCACCCCGGTTGAGCAAAAGTAGACGACTCAATCACATGCACAGAACTTTCAGACGTAGCTTGGAAAAAGCCAGGGAATATGATCGAGGGCAGTATACATGGCAACATCTGCTGTATGTCTTATCCTTCACACTAGCTGGCGATACTTCAACGCTTGTGGGCATCCTCAACCCCAGATTGTGTGAAATACGTACATGGAGATGATTTCAGGACCAGTCGATATACCCAAGACACATTATTATCTTCAACACGGAGACATAGCTTTATTGACTGATATTATTCTTTCCTGTTATGTACAGTTGCTCTTATTTATTGCGTTAAGAGTGATTAGTGATTTCCATTAAGGAAAAAAGGTGATTATTGATCCATGACTTACATAATTACATCTCAGAAAATCAGGAGTCGCATGTATAGCTGTATTTCACTCGGGAATTTGGTTCTGTTACCATTTCAATCTCATGTTTCTAAAGAATGGTAGATCCTATAATCTGTTCCACTTCAGAGGTGCGGCCTTATTCTACAGGATGATGATATATACATAAGTATAGCTCATAGTATGATTGCAAAAACAGGTGACTGTGTTCTTTAGATAATGGTAGAATTCAAAGAATCTACATATATGGTCCCTCAAAACTTATTTCTCGTTGTACTGTCCATTTACCTCATCAGGCCAACCAACTACCCAACATGGAGTTTCTCTAGTAAGATGAGACTTCGGTTGGCAACTTGGCATCCTAACTCCATTTAGCGCCTTGGTTAGTGTTTTCTAATTTCATTTTTTAATTTCTAGCATTCTTAAGGAACATACTTAAAAAAGAGATGATTAAATGCATTATGTGATTAAGAAGGTATATTAGCTCCTGCAACTTTCGTATCAGCCATTACCCATTAGGTATAAAAAAATTACCTTCAGAGGAGTACCAGAAAAGGCTTGTTTTTACAAACTACAGTGTTTTTCACGTAATAACGATGAGCTGCTGATTCCAAAGTTGATAACTATTGCATGTAATGAACAAACTAATGAATCTGTAATTTTCTGTAATGCCCAACACATCCATCACAACCTGTTTACAGTTTAATGAGTATCGGAAAAACACGACCCCTGAGTATCAGCTAGCTAGCTGCTCTTTTGATCTCGAAACTGTAACTCAGCTCCATGTGACATTTGCTGTCATCATCTTCGAACTGCAAACATGGGGCAACAAGCCAACAATGGGAGAGAAGCATTGAGAATAAATTCAAGCATAAGCAGACAGCTTTAAATTACTAAAGCATAGACCGCCATTTGGTTAACCTTTCTTTAATGGAACAAATATTTCTCAGTTTAGTCTTTTATATGTACTTATATTTTTAATGAAAGGCCATGAGATTAATGAAGATCATTTGCGGAATCACTGTTTCACCTCAATTTGTCCAACAACAGTACAGATCTATTGTGAAGTCAAGTTGTCTATACACTTCACAAAACTTGAGCCTTTCTTGCCATTCATTGTTGGTGTCCAAATACGGAGTAAGAAGCAAGACAACAGGTGAAGATCTGAAACAACCATCGATTTGACAAGCAGAACATATATCTCTTTCCTAATGTGACAAGCAGAAGCAGAACATATATAGCTTTCTTAATGTGACAAGCACAACCATGGTAGTACTATTGAAATAAAGGTGGGAGCTAACTTGAAAGAAGTATCAAATTGTCACCCCATTCTAATATTTTCTAATGTCATTTGCTTATAGTACTATCCCGAGTCAAACTGTCAATCTGATGGAGAAACAAATAAAACTTAAGAGTAACAGTATGACTTAATGGTACTCACCCTTAGTTTTGCCGTGTAGATCCCTCTTGCTAGTGCACCAGAAGGAGTTGTATCCTCGTCTAAGAGGTGTACATAAGGTTCCTGTTGAGGAGCAAATGTACCAAGCATTCCTCGTATCTTATCGACTGGAAACAAGTGGAACAAACAGTAGATGAATAACACTGAACATATCATATTGAGGAACATATATCCAGTGTACAAGCTCTAAATCTATAGAACTACTTTGCTAAGCAATTACAACATTATTGTATTTATCCTGAACTTTTTGACATCTGTCAGAAAGAGGAACTAGACTGGCTTCCTATTTTGTTCCCGATGACCAATCAACAGCCAGAATAGAAAAACAAAAACAAAAGATTTACTTTCCTAAATAATGCTTTCCCTAAATCGCAACGAGTTCCACTTGTTAGGACCTAATAGCAATAAGCAAGAAATCAAATATCATATTAAGAGCCATTCTTGTAAAGACCGTCTTATCGTGGGACGGGGGTGACTTTTATAAGAACAAGGGTGACTTTTTGTCTCTATGTCACCCTTGTTCATATAAAGAGTCACCTTGTCTCAAGTTAATCTAACTATAAAATGTCAACCCTTTATTTTTAGTTAGTCAACTGAAGTTACAAATTTATATTGTCAGAAACAAAAGCAAAAGAAGCTAGAAAAGACATGTGAAGTGAGTTGCACATGAAACATTGAAGATTAATCAAACTGCACTTGGCATGTGACAACGTAAACCGAATATGATTCCATGTTGACACAGCAGCTTGAAATCTTATGAAACAGAAGCATTATTTAGCACCATATTCATCATAAAACAGCAAACGATAGTACCCAATTACTTCCTTTGACAACATGTATTTAGAGACTAATATCTAAGGAAGTCTTCACAAAGACTTTCGAACTTTTAACCTTACTAGAGCAAGAAAAACGCACCTTGAACTCCGCCTTTCGACGCAGTAATAGAGTACGCCAGGCCAGACACAATATTATGCTTGACAGTGAATGAGAGCTTAAGACGATATAGAGACCCCTCTCTGAGTGAAAACAAAACTTTGCTGCTCTGGCTCTCATTAAGAGGCAAAGAAGTACTAAATTCTCCGAGGTCTTCAGATATGATTCCTATGGAGTGAAATGTAACTTCAGGTTCCACTTGGCCTAGCAGTGTAAATGCAAGATAACATATAATTAGAATATGGTAATTTGAAAGGGGAAAAGGTATAAACAAGAGAAATAAAGGTGTCATCTAAGACTAACCGTTAAAATCGCCTGCTACACCACCTAATAACTTCTCTTTCCACCTCCTTAAGCTCTCATCATCCTACAAACATGAAGTCGATTCTATAACTTTGTTTCATTAATGACAGATTATGCAGAACATAATGTAGTCCAGATATGATAACTATTCTGCATTCAAAATCAATTCCCGAACAAACAAGAAATGTTGCTCATATGTACAATAATACAAAGGGCGCATTATGTTTAACTTTCAGTGAGCTTTCCAAAGTAAACCCTGAGATATAAAGTTAAGACCAAAGGCTTTGAATTAGTTTAAAATAGTAATTACACCAATCCCAGGCCCTTAAACTCATCATTTGTTCATGGACTTCTTTTGTCAAATCTTCTTCTCACTTTCTCTTTCTCAATCCCAATGTTTTTTTTAACATGTTCTTCTAATTTCACTTGGAAGGAATTCCCCTATGTGAAGACAAGTAGACAACAAAGGAAGAGAAAAGTATTTATACCCGTTTCTTGCGACATTGGTTCTAAAGGAAAGACAAGACACAACATTTCATTAATTATCAAAAAAAAGAAAAGAAAAAAAAGACACAACATTTCATTTTAATTCAATCCAATCAGAAAGCTCGCATATAATACTCTTTATCAATCCTCTAAACTACAATGATATATATGGAACTGGAATGCCCAAAATTTAGATGAATTTTTCTGCCACATTCAGAAAATCTCAATGGAATACAGATAACAGTTGATTAACCATAACTATACAAATACAATGCTAACACCTAACAGAACTTCATAGAGATTTTAAAGCCCTAACATTAGAACATATATGAAGATCATCAAGAACCCATCTTGATGGGAAAATCAAAATACAAATGTAATAAAAAACCCATCAGACATTTGAAAGTATGAACACCAACAAATTCAGAGAAAAAACAAAATTGATGGGCAAATCAGAAAAGAAAACACATGTAACAATAAAACCCATTAGGCACATTTAACAAAAACACCCAATAAAACAAAAAACACCCAATAAAACAAAAAAAACACCCAATAAAACAAAAAAAACACCCAATAAAACGAAAACAAAATAAAGGGTTTTAGAGATTAAAGAGTAAAAAGTTAAGAACCTTGTCTTTCTCAAGATGGTGTTTGAGAGGAACAAGAGGGGCAGGAACAAATTTACCAAAAGACCCATCATCTGTTTCTTCTTTCTCCTCATGGGGTTTATCAGTAACACCATCATCACTTGGTATTTCAGTTTCTCTCTCTTCACCAAGAACAACACTAGCTGTAGCAACTGAAGAAGACTCTGCTTCTTCTCTTTCTTCACCCTTCATTTTCCCTTTTTTTTCACTGAAATGAAATCTCTCTCTCTCTCTCTCTCTGATTCAGAAAGAGAAATGTAGGAGAAAAAAAAAATTGCTTTGAAAGAGGTCAAAAAGAAGGATTTTGGTTCGAGTTGGGGGTTTAAAAAGGAAGGCAAAATGATACTACAAAGAATTCCTCGTTTCTCTTTCTAGCTGTGTCTGAGCATATTGGGGAGGGTTTATATGTCACTGCACAGATTTTTGTCGGTGTATATTAAATACGCGTTTTTTCCTTAATTTTGTTTAATTTTTTTTAATTAAATCATTAAACATGTCATAAAACTTATTAAACTGAGTATTGTCTTTGTTTTACTTACCATCCTTAGTTTGTAAAATGAAGAAAAACGTTGATAAAAAAAACATTTACTGTTGATGTTTTTATACACTTTTTTTTTTTTTGGATAGGAATTATATACACATTTTTATTACTACATTTCAAAGCTTTTGTTATTACTACAAAATACACTATGATCATTCTTCGTAGTGGACATAAATAGGGATATAAAATGATTAGACAAGAAAATATTGTACTCTATCTGTTCCAAAATGAATTTTCCGGATGAATTTTTATTTTTTTTAACTCAAACTTCACATATTTGACTATTGATGCTTGGAAAAAAAAGAAGATCTATAAGATCAAATATCGTTCTTAAATTCATTTTTATTGTACTTTAACAATTTCAACTTTATATATAGTTTTAATAGATATATATTTATAATTATTAATGTCAAACTGTAGTTCCGAAAATTATGCAGAGTCAGATGGAAAACTCATTTATGTAAACGAACCAACTTAAACAAACTACAACGATTAATCATCACCAAAAGAAGAGAGGAAGAGAGGAAAAGAAATAAGCTGGTCTTAATCTTGAGTTCATTACCTACTACGTTGAAGTTGAAACATCGAACTTCCATGGCAGAAGCTGCCAACAATGTGGCAGATGAACACTGAGTGACATTTAACTACAATTCATGAATGAGCAGTTGAGAAGTTTCTCCATTAATACGACCAAATAGTTGTGAGCCACAGCATAGAATATCTCATATGTACAGAAGCTTACTCGAACATACAAAGGTGTTGGAGGCATATACTTTCAAAAAAATAAGAAAGCAAGCCATCTTTTTTTTATTGCTTCCCTAAAAACTCTGGAGCTGCTGTTAAAGAAACTTCACAACATTCAACTCAAAACCTCAATTTGAGAAAAGAGCGAGGGGCAGACACAGAGGATGAGAGGAAGTGATGCATCAACGAGTTACTGGTTGTGGTCGTATATATATAGCTTCTTGTCATCTAAAAGGTTCCACAGGAGCGGTCTCTTCAAGAAAAGCTGCGGCTTCAAAGCATTCTGCAGCCTCAGAGAACAACGAATCATAATTGTAGAGCAGGCCGAGGTTATACCAAGCAGCATGATTCATCCTGTCAAGCTTGAGTGCATTCATCAGATAGCTTCTCATGACTGCGTCATACTTGCTATTGAGCCGTTTGAGTACGATAGCTGAGGATATTAAGCTAGGGACATGTGTAGGGTCAATATTCAAGGCCATGGTGTAAGCATCAAGAGCCTCCTTGTACAGGCCTTTTGCTTCATGAAGTGAACCTGTTAAATTTACCACAGGTCTTGAATCAGAAGCAGGAATATGCAACAAGCTGAGACAAAGCTCCAATCACTATCATCTTTTAGTGTGAAACATATGATTTCCAAAATGGTCATTCTGAATGGCATAGTCCCTTCATAGGGTCTGAACCTGAGAGTGGTTCATAGGATCTTAGCCTGAGACTGGTAAGTGGTAATTGCTCAAAGAAGTACATCCTACACTAGCCCCTCTTTCAGTAAGGTGCCCAGCAGTGCAATGAAATGCAATATCAAGGGCTTTAGATCCATTGCATATATTACTACAAAATTCACCTCCAAAATAACATGAAAGAACTGTTCTATCATTATGCCTACTAATAAGGAGCTTTTTTTTCCTTCTTTCTTTTCTTGACTTTTTTTTTTGGGGGGGGGGGGGGGGCATGGGCACAATTAGAAACAGTAATGCATATAAACTGGAACTTGCATCAGAAAACCTCAGGGGATTCTTCCCGTTGCATTATACATTCTAATTTTGTGTTTACAAATACACTAAAGCAGCAACGCATAAAAAACATATCCTTCTATCAGCAACTCTCAGAAGTCGGAAGATAATTTGCAAACATTCTTGGGTTGTGTTTACCTGTGATTTTTATTATACTAAAATTTTGACAACCAATCTGCTGTGCCCAATTTCTTCTTTTTACCCACATGGGATCAATGCCTATACACTCCACATTATCCTCAAGTTCTCAGACAAAGCCACATCTCAGATGTCATGCACGGAATCAACTGCTCAGCCAAAAGTAACTAATGATCACTATTATTGTTTCTTAAATATTTTAACTGGACAAGCTAATTAACAATTGGCTCATCAATACACATATTAGAATTCCTTCCACCAGTAGCACACAAGGTTCATCTTAAAACTACTGCCAGTGTACTAGAAAGCATTAGGAGGTTTAATCCTTCCCTCTTTTATGTCACTAGCTAGACAATTCATATAAGTCATACATGAGACCTTCCCATGGAATACAGTACTACCCCAGTCCAATGCATCCCATAACCATGACTATAACCTCCAAGGCTCGAACTCTAAGAGAATGACAAAGAATCTGACTTCACAATTGAATTACCCAGCAGCCTAATGTCCCAGTACTCCCAGAGCATATCTCTGTTTTCAATATCGTTGGCACTAGCATATTGCCCTACTGAAAGAATTATGCTGCCAGAATCAGGACTCTTAAAGAGCCATTCTAGGTAGAGCGAATCAAAGAAACCTCCGTCTGAGATGTTCTAAAGAATGAAGTTAAGAAAAAAATATAAAATTGGGAAATCTTCAATCCCCAGAAAGTTTGTCAATAAATCAACTTGTCAACCTGATAGCATGAACTTGAATCAGGAAGATTGTTCCGTGCTGATCTACGAATTGACCTTTTACAATGTATACACATGACATTTTCAGAGCTTACTATAACTAGTTTGTCACACACACACAAAGTCACAAACACACACAATTAAAATTAACTTGTCCACGAGGAGTTAGACCAATTCACCAAGTTTCAGACTACAAGCATCCTGCTCCAGACATTGATTTTGAGACAGTAAGATAACTCTTCTGGAATAGCAAGCAATGAATTGAAGAAGCAAAATAACATACTAAGGCAAAGCAACAATGTATGTACCTATGGCTTGCCATGTGGAAGCACAATTAGGACTGATGACCTTGGCTTTAGACAGACAAATCTCAGCATCATTCCATTTTGATAAGCTACTGTATATACGAGCCAGGTCATCCCATGTTTGCAGTTCCAATTGCTGATCATGGTTCGCAAGGCTCTGTCAGAAAGCAAATTGTACATTTGTGAGACTTGGGATTCTATTAAGACAGTTTCCTTGTATAAAGCTGGTAAAATCCTAGGCAAAGGAGCCTCAACAAAATTCAAGCAGCTTAGCAGTACAAGTTGACACGACTTTACCCTCCTGATGAAACAATACCCTTGGATTTAAATTAACGAGTAAGAAGGAAAGCAATTTTATGATCCACTTGACTAGTCCACGAGAATCTGCAAAACCTTGTTTCCACTTTCACATATATATAGACTAGATTATACCCAGCTGGACTCAGGATAAAACACAACAACATACTTAGCACTGTAATCCCACCATATTTATTCCATTATTTCCTGATAATGGAATCCAGGAAACTGTTACTCGTGAACCACCTACAACCAAATATCAAAGACTACTCATCCCACAAACATAACGCAAAATACAAATGCATTTAAACAAAATTGTATTTTCCTCTCAGTTTTTGGATAAAGAAAAAGTACAATAATAATATCTCAAATATACAGCAGGAGAGAGGACAAGTTGTCTTCTGCAGTACAACATTTATTAATTGCCCAATCATGCTGGATATACGTAATACGAAGTAGTACAATCCTGGAAAGCCTAAAAGTTTTCCTTATTTCAAGAAATTGATGAAAATTAAAGGATGATAAGCGAATGTTTTGATAAAAAATGTTATGTAAATATACCTTTTGAAGTTTCTTGCCAGATCCAATGCTCTTACTTTTAATTTGCAAAACTGCAAGAAGCTGACTATAAGTCTCAATGGCTTTTTTCAAATTACCCTGTGCAAATTGCAGTTTAGCTTTTGTTCTCAAAAGCTCTCCCTGATCCCACTTCCTAGTTTGCTCAAGAGCAGCATCAACAACTGTTTCAGCATCAACAAATCGCTTTTGCCCAGATAATATACGCGCCAACAATAGCCATCCTTTAGGATTAGTTCCACCTTCCAACGTCAGCATTCGCCTAGCATAAGATAGTGCAGCGTCCAACTTTCTCTGCTCGGCATACTGTAAACTTAGATGGTAAAGAACTGTGGGGTCTCCCAAATTTGTCAATTTCCCAGCATTTTCCAGTACTTGAATTGCCTCCGACTGCCTCATAACCCTCTCAGACTCAGCACTTGCTGATTTAGCATATTCTGAAAGTGACACGCCCAATAAAAGATTAGTAAGACCGACTGAGTGAGGACATCCATCCTCCTTCACTTCTAGGGCTCTTCGAGCATATGCGATCCCTTCTTCTGCCAAATTGAGGATTTCACCGCATAATTTTGAAGCCATTAGTAAGCCAGGAATATGATTTGGATCCTCTGAATGATGCAATAGCTTCCTAAGAAGATTCAAAGCAACTTCATTATCACCATCTGCATGACAACAGAGAGCCAGAGTGTGAAACATTTCCTTTCTCTCAATAATACCAGGAGGCAGCGCTTCTATAACACGTGCTAAGGCCTGGGGTTGATTAGACACTGACAAAGCATATGACAAATGATCCACTACTGAGGGATCCCACTTGATTACTCCACAAGTGGCTTTTCTCAATTGGATCATTAACAGCAGAATAGCCTCTTCCAAATTGTTTGTAGGTACAAATGAAGTATCCATCTGTGAACGCAAGTTCGGAGGCTTTGCCTCACTACCACCATACAAAAGATAAATAGCAAATTCTTTTTGTATCCTAGCAGCAGTTTCTCCATCAAGGTTCCAGTGACGCAGAAGGGTCCGCCGGTATGACAAAATTGCATCATTTGGACAATCAGCAAGCTTCCACAATTCTGGAAGCAACTCCACTGCTCTACTTAGTGTCTCCTGCAATTTAGAGTCAGCACCAAAGTTTTCAGGCAAACCATCTGGTAAGGAAGATTCAACAATGTCCAGAATAACTTTGCATGATTGAGCAGCTTCTGCAAGAAAAAAGAAAAAAACAAGATTGGAAAATGAACATTAGCTATGAATTGAGGTTTTATTCCTGCAAAATCTGGTCAAAAAGTTTCTTTCAGCCATCATACTTACTGACTTGTCACTCCCTGAATGCCCTTCTATGATTGATGCAGCCAAAATACGAAGAGGGAAATGCCAAAATCGTTAAAGGGATACATGACGCAGTAAAGGGTAGCAGAATTCTTAACTCATTCATACCTTTTAACAAAAACAGAATATTTGCCGGTTCTGGCTCTATGCACTTGACTTTTGAAGCTATCATGGCAAGGGTAATAGTAAGAATTTTATACCTCCCAACCATCACAAACCCCCGAAAAAGGAAGAAGAAAAATAAGAAAAAAAGAAGCAAGTAAAGACCTAGCAAAAGCAGGCATCCAATTTCAAACAACTTCCTCGGCTTGAGTGTATGGATGATTGCAGTAAGCTAATAGCTTGTAACAGTAGGAACACTCTATTTCTGAGCTTCCACTTGTGCTCCTTTCCAACAGGATTCCGTGGGCTGGAAACAATGGACGTGATTCTAGCTCCAGCCAAGTTGCAGGTCGGAGCATTCAGGATTTAGCAGTAAGAAACAAATTACTAAACAAGCTTTCTAATAAATAGGATAAAGTGATGACAAATTGACAACAACATTAAAGTGAGCCAGGAAGCATAATTGAATATAAGAACAAACTATTTCATATTGATTTGCGACTTTAAGCAAGGTAAAATAGTCGTAAAACTCATAACATTGCATAGAAAGAGTAATGACAGTGTCTGAAGAGTAGATAGAGATGGAAAAGTACAAAAATACCTTTAAACCTGCCAAGAGACTGCAATGACTTTGCTTTTAGAAACATCGCCTCAAACACTAGACTCACAGCACGTATTGACATGGGTGGGATAGGATCACTCTGAGAACGCCTTCTATGACGATCACCTAATTTTGCAACAAGGGTGACCTTGATCTTGGGAGTTACTGAGGTAATATCTATCCCTTCAAAGACTTGCAGAGCAGCTTCTATGTTTCCTTTCTGATACTCATATCTTCCCAACAATGCTCTTGCTTCCTAAGAAGTTCAAAAGCATAAAGTTCAGCCATCATCTTTAAGCACTTGTTTGAATCTTAACAACCATCAATTTCGTGTAATGTGATCTCAAAAAAACGTGATCAATCAAACTAGATGAAAACCAATTAGGTTTGTGTGGATCAGAAGCTAACAGATAAAAAAGAAAAACGTGAAAAATTTGCATTCTTTGGTTTCACAAAAAAAACTGGCAATCATTTTGATTCCACGTAAAGTTTCATATAAAGGTCCAATTGGGATATTACAAGTGCAAGACACCATGAACAATGTCATCCGACAAAGAGGACACATGGTGATGCAACAGAGGAAAAACTATAGTTCTCTTACCTACACAGCCTGTTGGTATTGTTATGTATGTTTAGTTCGAAAAGCATTATTGCATGAAATAACCAATACTCTTCAACAAACTTCTGTCCAGAACTACGTCCAATGTGAGACAACAAATAATATTATGCTTCAGCAGTTCAGCCAATTAAGGTAGAAATCAATTTGATGAATGAAGGACAATCGATTTCCCAGAAAATAGGTACCATAAAAACCAACCTCATAGTTTAGAGGACCATTTCCACGGAGAGATGATTCCGCTTCTTCAATATTGCAAGTGTCAAGCTTGTGCTGAGCTTCACCAAGTGAATCAGGCAAAGGCACCATTCCATTAGCTCTTATCTGCTCTCCGGAGCAGAGGCACTGCATCATAGTCCGAAACTTCCAGCTGGCATTACCCTTTACCACCAGTTCTTTTCGTGATCTGTTACGCCTCATATTGCTCGAAAATGCAAGGATTTCTGCCATACGAACACCACAAACAGAAAACCAAATGAGTCTATCATTTAATCACAGTGCATAACATTCAGCTCCATATAGGATTTAATCAAAATACCAAAGAGTCAAGACAAATAGTTATAGCTTCAGTAGTACACAAAGAATCAGATCAAAACAAGTAGAAGGAACCCAGATTTCATAGAGACCCACAATAATCACCAACATGTCCATAGAAATGTGAGCTAAGAATCATCAACCAGAAAAGAACATTCAACATCATCACTTTTACTACTCAAAACTTAGCTGATAGAAGTATTAGCACAGAACAACTAATCAAGTACCCAAGTTTCACCCTTAATCAAGTACCCAAATTCACAATTACCAAACCCACTATGATTAATCATTATATGTCAAGAAAACCGAGACAAGTACCCCAATATTCACCCAAACAGGCTTTAACAAGCCTAATAAAGTCAAAAGCTCACAAATGATCATTAGTTAGAAAAGAAAATTGACATGATCATTAACAAGAGGTATGAGCTTATAATCATTAACTAGAACAGAAAATTCAACCTGATCACTAATACACTTAAGAGCACAAAACCCTTAATCATCAAGTACCCAAGTTTTACAATTACCAAACCCACTATGATCAATCATCACATGTTGAGGAAAAGCCAGACAAATACCCCAATATTTACCCAAACAGGCTAATACAGTAAGAAACCCACAAATCGAAATGGGAGAAAATTACAGAACTTAGTGAAAATACATTTAAAACACCTGAAGAACAAGAATTATGTCACTAAACTCACAAATGATCATTAGCTAGAACAGAACATTCATGATCACTTTTACAACTAATAGATATATGATCACAGAACCCTTAATTATCATGTGCCCAAGTTTCATAATTACCAAACCCACTATGAGTAATCATCAAATGTTGAGAAAACCCAGACAAATACCCCAAATAGGCTCAACAAAACCCAATAAAAACCCAATAAAGCCAAAAACCCACAAATGAAAATGGAACAAAAATACAAAATTCAGTGACAAAACATCCAAAACTCACCTAAAAAACAAACGTTAAATCAATTAATGAACCCAAAATCATGCTTGAGAGATGATGAATAAAGCAGTTACCTTATGTTCCCAAAAGCAAAGCAGAGGAGCAGTGCCCATGAGGCCAAAGAAACCGACACCACCACAATTGGCAGTGCCCATCACAGTAATTTTCTTTTTCTTCACTCAAAGTGTTTTGTTTCTTTGAAAGATTCTCCTCTTCTCAATTTGATCAAAGATCACCCCCACCACCTTCAAACCTTCATGAACTTTTCGCCTCTCTCTCTCCTAGCATTTCTTTTTATTTTTCTTTTTTTTCTAATAACTATTATTGATTGATTTTGTTAATTTTCAATTTGACCCTTTATTTATTCTAACAAAATTAATATTTTATTGGGCCTCTTTTTGTGGATAGTGTCCTAGGGAATTGTGAAATCGAGGTGTTGAATCGTAAAGGACAAGACTTTGTAAAGTCTCATTCTCAGGTGTTTCATTTGACGATAAATATATTTTTTTATGACCCATTTTTCAAAAATAAAAAAAAGGAAAAAACGTAAATAAAGAAATTTTAATTAACATTCCATATTTTTGACCTACTCCATAACTACTCAGAAAGCAGGTAGGTAGGAAGGAGTGTAGGACAACCGTTCTTAATTTTTTTTTTTTTGAGCTTGTGAAGTTTTTTTTTTTTCCAACAATTTATTTATTTTATTACTCTTCTAAAAATGGATAGTGTTATGTCGGGCTGGGTAACGAGTTCTTTCCAAAATTAAGTCCAGACACGGCTCACTAGTTCTTGCCACACATCTCGTGTTGTACAGAAGTCGTACTCATGTCATATCGTACAAAAATGGGACCAAATCGTGCCTTTTAGCGTGCTACTTGACCATGGCCATCTCTATGTGTGAAACGTTTTCCTTTTCCGTGTCTTATCAAGCTACTTTTGGCTTGAAGTTCATGTTGAAAGTTGTTCTTGAGCAAGTACCTGGTGGGATGTTAAAGTTTTGGTTCCTAAGGTAGTTATAGTTTTGAACCCTTTATTAAAGAAGATTGAGTCGATATTGGTTTGTTCAAGCTACTTCATGTATTTGATTGTGGCTCACTATCAGTATCATGGAGCTTAATTGGCCAAGGAGGCAAGGATAGCAGTGATTTATTTTTCGACATGATCCTCTCGCCTTGTTGTTTGATCTTATTTGCCTCCCTAGTTTGTGAAATTGGTGTTTTACTTGCATGGTGGTGTACTAGTTGTTCATATTACTTTCTTACTTCAACCAAAAGAAAGATAAATGGTCAAGGATCTAAATCAAATGCTGGCACTTGCTACATTTATTGATATTTGAAGGTATCCAAAAATTGAGACTAGTAATGAAACAATGGCCTAAATTTGCAAAAGAAATCACTTCCCTAACAGCCAAGCAATATCAATAACCAATTGAGACAAATCATGCATTAATTTGTTCCTGAAACTCAGCTTTTGCAAATCAGGTGAAGGGTTCTTATCAATTCCATCCTGGCAACCTTCTCCATCCTTCATGGCTGCTGAAGCTGCATTTCTGGCATCCCCATAAGCCTTACTGTCCAATGATTTTAAGACAGAAGGCACATCCTTGTCAGTAGCAAGCTGATAGTCACCAATGCAAGTGTTAACGACAGCTTTTGCCTTCGGATCGCTGGCCTCTTTCTGCAGCTCCTGTAGGTAGTCTGAAGTGTCTTTTGCATGCCCTTGAAGCTTGTCGCCGGCTATGTGGGCTAGCAGGTCTGTGTTGGCTCCCTTACTTCGTGGGTCTGAGCGGAGCGTAATGACGCAGAACCCGAAATCACTTGTCTGTCGACAGGTCTTTATTAGCGGGTCAGATTCACTGTTCAATTTCCTCATCAGGCCATTGCATAGGCTAGATGGTGAGGTGTTAAAAGCAAGGATGAGGGAAATGTAAAGAAGAAATGAATGCTTCATTTTCAGCTTTGAAGGTTTCCTAGCAAGTTGTAGATGGTTGGGAATGAGAATATTGGTATGATCTTGCCGATTTATATAGAGGTCAGATTGAAGGAACACTCTTGGCTTGAAGGTTCTGTTTTAGCTCAGAAATCAAACATGCTGAGAACATATCCTCTGTTTTAGCTCAGAAATCAAACATGCTGAGGAAGTATCCTTTCTTGATATTTTGCTAAAATAGTTTGCTGCTATTGTACTTGAAAAGGAAAATAATCATTGATTTTACACCAAAGAAATCCTCTGGATTCTTTGCTCAGACAAAAACAAGAGTCAAGGGCGCAAATACTACACCTTAATTCCAGTAAGGATCTTCTGTCCCACTTTGTGTACCATCTCCTGTCTCACTCCTTTATACATTGGACACATCAGCTTTAAAATTTTATTATCAAATTGGAATGCATGACAAAATCACAGACGGTCAGGATATGATTGGGACAAGGGGTGGTACATAGAATGAGACGTGAGATCCAAATTGCCTTAATTCATGTGCAATGGACATCATCAACTGCTCAAGGTTTATCTCAACAAACTGATGCAAGCACAATCAAGACGACACTCAAAGTTCTACTTTTCTTCTTTTGGTGTTTCATGCTTCTGCTCATAACGGCGTTTGAATTTGGCTATCTGCCCCAAGCTTTGAGCCATCTGTCGTTTGGCTCTGAAATGGTGGAACTTTGGGTTCTGTGTGGATTTTGGACATCACGACGTTCATCAATCTTCCGCTCTGGGTTACATAGGATATCCATTGCATCTGAGGGTGCAATCCTTTCTTCATTTTCTTCTTCCTGCAGATGAACATATATGAGCAGAAGAGAAATATTACCAGATAACCAGAGGAGCTTTCAACTGGAAAAACAATGTAAGCAAAAAGGTAACCCCTTTTGCAGCCAGATATTAAATATTCTGGAAAGATAGGTAGACGATAAGAAATTTACAGGGAAAAAAGTAAAGAAAATCGAAGAAATGATTATCAACTTCACAAAATTTACACGTGAGGCAACTGCAGCCTGTGTTCAAAATGCATTAAGCTATGTCAAAGTTTAAAAAGCAGATCACCTCAAGAGAAAGGGGGGGGGGGGGGAGGGTGATTCACAAAGCAGATAGTAGTAGAAAGGAAACTTGGATGTAGTACTAAATTAGAATTTAGAATGTAGATACCGACAAAATCAGGATATGAGCACTCAGGAAAACAACTAACACAGAGACTTTATGAAACCATTCAAATTTCCTCAGGTTAGACCAATACCACCTGTACTGGAGAGTTGAGACTCGGGACTGAAACCGATTGTGAGTTTGAGGTTTCAGAAGAAAAAAGCTCAAGTACTTCACTTTCCTTTTTTCTCCAAGGCAAACAACGGAGATATAAGTGGCTATAATGCTACAGGCTTTGGTTGGAGATCCTTGTTGATGTATTAGAATGATCATGGTTCTATTGATAAGCCTGCCTGAGAACCACTTGCTTCCCAAATTAATAGGGGATGTTTCGCCAAGCTTTCTCCAGGCTTTAGCTTCTCTTCTCATGTTCTCTCACATCCATCCTTCAACTCCATCTCCACCACAAATACACCTTAAACGCTGAAAATAGCCCCCAAGTACTCTGGCCTCCATGAGGGGTATTTTCAACTTCTAAGAAGCTGAATTTGGTGGTGGAGGGGAACGATATGAGGGAAATGAGGGGGAGAAGTTGAACCTTGGAAGATACTTGCCCAACTCCCCCTCAGCTAAACTATAAG
Source organism: Tetragonia tetragonoides (assembly GCA_038025085.1). NCBI lineage: Eukaryota > Viridiplantae > Streptophyta > Magnoliopsida > Caryophyllales > Aizoaceae > Tetragonia > Tetragonia tetragonoides. The sequence goes on from CM076142.1 coordinate 12,577,649, forward strand.
ACTAAAGCTCTTAATCACTAGAGTGCTATATCCTTAAATCTGCAAATATCTGTTCCCTAATAAAAAGATCACAATAGGAGAGTTCAGTAGGGGAACCTTACTTTAGAGTAGTTGTGTATCAATCATTCAATTGTGGGGTAGGTGTGGCTAGCAAATAACTCAAAACAGGACAGAAAAGTCTAATATAGATGGCTCAAAATGGTAAAAGAAAGAACAGTGTTTCCAATCTGATTGTGGACATGTTTGTTTATCCGCGTCAGTTGCCTTCCAGTTCTGTTCAGTTCTATCTCATTCCACAGCAACAAGGCTGCTGGACCAAAGAGTGAGACCTGACTTGGTTCCTGGTCAGAACAGTTCAACTGGCCAGTTGGTTCTGTTCTCTCAATGGTGGTTAGGACTTGGGAGTCATAGCAGCGTGCACCTATGATTAAGACTTCTGACTTTTCTTTCAAAGGAGTTGATTTGGTCCAGATATACATTTCTGAATATGACAACTGTGCACTGGCAATGGAGAAAGAACTTCATGAACTTTCTAATTTCTATTATCTTATCCACATCTAGTATTTGTCATCTAGCAATCAGGCAAGAATCCTATCTAAGATGGTCGACAGCACAATGAAAATGGAAGGTAAAGCTCAAAATGAGGCATACTTTTGTGTGCGTATTGAGTGGGAAATCATAACATAGGCCTGAGGTCCTGTCAATGCTTCCTACACTTGTGCACGAAATGCCAATGTGCAACAATAGTGTTTAAAAGGTTTGCCTCAGTAGGTGAGGCAATGTACGCATTCCTGAGCAGCCAAGGGACACATAGCCACATAAAACACACGTGAGGCCCACAGAGCTTGCGGAGAGCCGGAAACAATATATGGACCACCATTTAAGGTCAAATGAGGGCAGAAATACATCTTGAATTTAATTTCAGCAACACAATTAAAGACCTTTTGTGCACATTCAATTTAAAATTTCTTGAACTTAAGGTGATTCCTCAGTAGCCGATTCCGAATTCTATGTTTTCATAACAAAATCAGCTCTCTTCAACAGGCCCCAATATAAAAATTACAAACAGGTTTAGATTAATTCAATTTCGATTTGATGAAGTGGCAATATCAGGCTACGCCCTCCCTCAAAAAAAATGTAAAACAGATGCAGAAATCATTCTTACTCTTCACCAATTGTAAGCACACACAAACCTGTCATCCATAAGAAAACAGAAAAAAAGAAGGAAAGACACCAATCAAATTCCGATCGTTAAATTCACACACAGCTGTAATTTCACCAAGGATTTTCTTTATCGAATGTTGCAATGTGTTACAACTACAAACAACTCTTCTAACATCATTTTTAGGGTCTCAGTCCACCACCAACTATCTAACATAGACCTTCACTTATTCATGATTACATAATACTACTAACGTCCTATATTGCAATTCTTACTATCCTATTCCCACTGACTCAGTACGAAAATCCAATGTCATGTTATGGAAATCTCTCATGGAAATGATCTGCTATGGCTCATGGAATCTTTCCAAACATTCATAGTAGATCTTCAAGGAATCGCCATGTGTAACCTTGAGGGGGTAGCTCAGCTGGTAAGACCTCTCAGAAGTATGTCAGAGGTCCCAGGTTCGTGTCCCCTCAGGGCTACTGGAGGTTTTCCTGGTCGTTAACTTCAGGGACCATGGGATTAGTCAAGCAAAGCTTGGACACCTATGTTATCTGAAAAAAAGAAAAGGATTCTCCATGTAATTCATGTTAACAAATGATTTCTCTGCAGAAGAAAATACATAATTAACTGGGTCAGAGACTCAGACAGCAGTAAGCCCTTATAGGTGGGCTATAAATGGTCTTGATAATTTGATATCCTTCCCTATGAGATGTAGGTTCATAAATTGAAACTTGTCCCACACTATCGATTCCTCACAAGCACATCATTTAAAACCACATTTGCAGTCCTTAATCCCCTGCACTTGAAATCTCAATCTCACCTCTAAAGTGTTTTTTATTAGAACACTTGAGTGGCTTTTGACACTATGCCAGGAATCAACCCATCCAGCAATCAGCAATATCAGTCGGAAGTAGTAATACTACATCATAAATCAATTTGGAGTCTCTTATCTTTTCAGTCGAGTTAGAGAGCTGTATCTTTTCCTTACTAGTGTTTATGTTTTTTTATCCTTTATCTTCTTTATCCTGTCCCTTGATGTCTCTTTCGAGGTATGCTTTCTAGAGTGTTTCTTTTTTGACCATTGTGAGCTAACCATCTTCGACCTTTTTTGCTTATCTTAGTCGAACAACTTGTCGGAAGACAGAAAGCTTCCAAGAGGAAGGCTTCTCTGGACCAATGGCAGCTCGATGACACCCCTCATCCTAGTTTAAATCAGCAGTAACAAACAACCCATCCTGAAATTCTGAAGATTTGGGAAGATAAGGGCCATTTTCATCCATTCTTGACCCTATAAAGCCCCTACCACGTTTAACCCTTGATTGTAAGGACTTTCTCGATCTCTTCACCCCTCTAACCTTCATCCTCCCTAGAATGATGATCCTCACATAATCTTTTGCTTCATGATCACGAGGCATTAGAATCCCACCTCTTGCTTCTGCTTCCATACAACTCTCTATCTCACTCCCTGCTCACGTGGGCCATCCTCAACCCTTGATCTACCTTTATGCTTATCGTCCAGCTCAAGTTCTTTCTGCTGAGCTCGCCACAATTCATTCACCTCTACAGATCGATTTGCTTGTTCCCAAGAATGGTTGTGGTAAGAAAACGAGAGTCCGGCCAATCCCTAAGAGAAGGCTCCCTAAGATACGCAAGCACACCTCCTTGCTGAGCCAGTCAGCACAATTCTGCAGCCTCTTTCAAAAGCGCTGCAGCTACTCTATTCTCAGTCTCTAAATCCATTTCTATCAAAACCTGGGCGTGCGTGCTTTGAGAAGAGTATCAAAGTCTGGAAAACCATGAATGAGGAAACTACCTACGCCCTTGTTAAACAAAAAAGGATAATCACCTCTAAAGTATAAACTATCCTCTTCTTTTATAACCCAAATAATAGACTTAAAAACCACAATCCCAAAAACAGAAAAACCCAATATCACATTGGACCCAACTCAATGTACTCATAGGCTTGCTATTTCAGGAGTCAAATTTGAATAAAGTACTTCAGCAAGGAACAAGCTTCTAGTACTCACACACAGTCACAGCAAACCTTTTGTCATCCCAAAAAAAAAAAAATCCCCCAAAAAGGAACAGTTCTATTCTACACTTGAGATCCCTAATCTTAATTCTAACACCCACAAGTCTAGAGCACAGCTCAAATCAGCTAATTGAAGAAAACCCCACAAAGGGGACATTTTGCTGGGTAATTCTGATCTAAAGTTCATCAATTGATAGTTGAATGCCCATTTTCCTCTTCCGTTATCTTTTTAGGTAATTTGGTTAGCAAAATCTAAATTTTCATGGCTTTTACATAGTTCTTGATGGGATTGATATATTCATGTAACCATGTTTGATTGATGAGAGAGAAAGAAATGAAAAAGAAGAAGAAGAAGAAGAGAACTGTCTGTTTTAAATTTTTTATGTAATGATGATGATGGGTAGGTCCTTAAGACATGTTAGAGAGTCTCTATCTTTGGGAAGATTATAAAGTTGCAAGCTTTGTAGGAAAATGTGAGGATTGTGGTGATGGGTATTGTGTGTTGATGGGTGCACATGAGCTGTTTGATAAAATGTCTCACTGAAGCTTGAACTTAGTTGTGTTCATAGCTATTTGGGATACTTTTTCTTTCCATTTCTTATATACCTGTTCAGTTTGCAGGTTGCAATTTTATGTAGAGGGAATGCAGTTTGAAAAGGAGTTTATTCTAAACAGGTTATTGATTACTATTGATGCTATAAGGTAAGAGAGTAAGAGACCAATAAAGCAGAGGATTGGATGATAAGAAGTTTTTGAGTTTGCTGGATGTTCTACTTGTCCGAAAACGTTACATCCTGCTAAATTAAGAAGACGTACTGTTGCTTCTTCATGTTGTTAAGTTCAATTGTCATCTTCTTGTAATTTGTTTTGCTAGTGAGGGAGGAGAAAAGCAAAAAAGATGGCGCTTTCGCCTGCAACTATCTGGCCACAGGATCACCTTTTTTTCAATGCATCAAAACACATCCAATATATTCATTCACAATATGCATATTTTCCTTCCCAAATCCCATTTGTAAGCTGTACTACCTCAAAGCTTCCCACATGCTTGTCTATATATCATGATGGCATCCGACGTTCTCAGCATTGTGCTGCTGCACACAGCAATCCTGGTCCTGATTCTAACTCTGAGAGTGATACCGGCTCGGAACCCAAGCCTCAAAGAAAAAGCCGTCCAAGTAAAAACATGAGTCGTCCAGCAGAAGTTGATAGTTCTTCAAAACCCTCACCAACAACAATCCCAAGAAAGGCGAGACGTGGTCGTAGAAGTGAAGCAGCTGCTGTTGAAGATTTTGTACGTAACTCGCTTGAAAGGACATTTACTTCCATCAGAGAGCAAAATCCTGATGTTTTTGAAAATCAAGAGCAAATTCTTAAAGAAGTCAATGATAAGGCTCTCTCTGATGACAGTGATGATAACGATGATGATGATGATAGTCAAAGTGAGAAGCAGATGGTACTTGATGAGGAGGATCCAAATTGGCCAGTGGATGCTGATGTGGGGTGGGGTATCAAGGCATCGGACTATTTTGAAAAGCATCCTATCAAAAATGTGGTTGGAGATGATGGTTTTGAGATTGATTGGGAAGGGGAAATTGATGATAACTGGGTACAGGAAATTAATTGCATGGAATGGGAGAATTTTGCTTTCCATCCAAGCCCCTTGATCGTTCTTGTTTTCGAAAGATACAACAGGTATTAATTTTAACTTTATCACATATACATGGAATATCCACTATTTCCAGTGGAGCCAAAAGCTTCTTTACTTTCTGGCTTCGGAATGCAATGGACTAAAGCAAAATGGCTCATAAAACTGTCGGCACTTCTTATTCATTGTGAAGTTGCCGATGGTCGACGCACTTCAGATCTCGGGTCAAACGGAAACAGCCTCCCTGTGAGACTCTCACAAGGGTAAGGCTGCGTACAATCGACCCCTCCTTACCCTGCCTAGGCGGGAGCCTCTTTGGAGGCACTGGGGTAATGTTGATGCATGTTGATGTTACATGGAATATCACTATACATCTGCAATTCCAGAAATATTTTATCATGTACTTTCTTAGGGTGACTGCTTGTGTACGTGTGACTGCATGATTAAATCCTTTTACATAAGTCGTGTGTGACTGTTTCATTTAAATGCTAACTAATGCTACTCCCATTTACAGTAAAACATGATAGCCAAATGACCATTGGCTTGGGATCTAAAGTTATTGAGTCAGGTTTATTATTTATCTCTCTTTTTTTCTCCTTGTTCCCTGACCTGAGAAGAAAGCATAGTTGACTGTAGTAGTTCAAGGCATAAATCATAATATCATCCTGCCTGTTTTTTGAGTTAATTTGTAGCCACGCATCAAGTTGGTATCTTAGTGTAGGCTTATGCTTCCTTGTCTAAGGTGAGGCACTCAAATCTCATAAGTTGAATGTGCATGTACTACTAAATTCTATCAGTTGGACAAGTGGATGGGATAAGGCTAGACCCTCGTATGGTTATCAAGATGGTTCATTTAGCTTGCTAGTACTTGGTGCTGGTGTGTTGCAGGGATAAATCGAAGCTCTCTCCAAATAACTAGATATGGCTGGAACCAGACATTCTGCAATGAGGAGTACCGGTATTGGAGCACCCAACTTTGCCATGCTACATCCGTTCCTCCCTTTTATAGAGCCAAAAAAAGAAGTCTCAAGTCAGTTTGTACTCATTGATTGATATGGAGAACAACAATTATATTTGTATACCCCATCATTCCCACATTGGTTGTGTGAGTGCGATGATCTTTTTATGAGGCGTGTGCCTACTATGTCAACAAGCGTTCTTCTTTTTTGGCTCAATGAGGACAAAAGGGCACAAAGGGCTTGGGTGGCGTAGGATTAATCACTGTAGAGGTAGATCATACTATATTAAAACACATATTGGTCCAAAAAACAAAAAGAAAAACCACATATTGGTCCAAGATTTTCTGTACAATATTACTTTAATTACCTATTATCTTCTGTAATAAAAGGTTGTGTTATATCAAAAGCTCTTTAATAATATTTTTACGCAGAGCAAGTGATAACTGGAAGCTTCTGAAGGAGATGGAGAAGGCATTCAAGGTCTACTGGAATGCTAAAGATCGACTCCCTCCTCGTGTATGTGAACTTCTTACTCAAAATTACATTTGTTAGTTGTTTGTACATAAAAATTTGAATGATTTCCCTCTAGCAAGTTGAAGAAGTTAATGAGTATAGCAACTCAGGATTTACTAGCAATAACTCGGACCTTCACTATAACTGCGTGGTTTTTCTAGTCATATTGATCTCCTAGTCACTGAAAGTTTAGCACCTAGAGATTGCCTATGACTCTATGAGGTCAGTCAAGTTTGCTTTACTTTAGGTTCAAGTAAAAATAGGTAGGGTGTATTGCGGTTCTTTGGAAACCTAACCCAAGGGTTCAGGTTGATAGTTGACCCACTATCTTGGAGGCACTTCCATTTGTTTTCTTCACCATTGATTTTAATGATAGGCTCTTTTGGAAAAGGTAAAAATGGATCTTTTGTTACAAGTACTCCGAAACCCAAAATCAATATACTTAACAAGATAGGTTAGATATTACCACTCTTAATATTTGTCACTTGGTTCCAATGAAGTATAATTTCTGTGTTGGCAACAAAAAGGCCTTAAATACTTGAGAGTATGAAGAATGGAAGAAAAATTAGCATAGCCAATTGTTAGTTTGTCACTCAAACAAATAATTTTTTTTTTAGATAAGAAATTTTTTATTAATCAATTAGGTAAAGAATACAGAAAGGAGGATAAGGCATCCTCATATGCAATCAAAAGAAACTACAAATCTCGCCAATGGCGCTGTGCATAGGTAAGCGGGACGCCCTTAAAAGCACCCGCCGCCTTAGCCCAAAGGGAGGCCAAATAAACCACATGGTCCCAAACGTGATCTATAGGCTTCCCAACATCAGTAAACACCCTAGAGTTTCTCTCCAACCAGATGCACCATAGGATGGCCAAACACACACATCTCCAGAACAATCTCCCTTCCCTCCCTCGCCTTATCGCAGCGAAACGAAGCTGTAAAAAGTCACCCACTGTAGCAGGACAAGCAAAACTCTCCCCCTCCAACAACCTACTCCAAAGAGCCCTAGCAAAGTCACACATAACAAACAAATGCAGACTATTCTCCCCATCATGACGACACATCACACAAAAACCCGGAAGAAGCGACCACCCAGGCCTCCGGCGTTGCACCATGTCATAGGTATTCACCCTACCAAGAACCAGAGTCCACACAAAAGCACGAACCTCCAATGGAACCTTAGACTTCCAAATAAATGTGGCTAAAGGAAATTGGGGAAACTGTGATGGAAGGCTAAGTTGGTGAAGGAAGGACTTGCAAGAGAAAACCCCAGAGGAGTCCCCAATCCAAGTCCTCGTCCGTAGGGGCGAGAGAAGTAGAGTGGAGGACCCCCAGGAGAGAGACAAGTTCCTCCATCTCTCTATCGTGCGTGGAACGACGCAAATGTAAATCCCAAGACCCACCTGTGCCCGAATAGAAAGCAGACACAGGGGCCCCGTGAAGTGTGGAAAGCCGAAAAACCTGCGGGTACGTGGAAGAGAAGGGGTTACCTTTCCACGCATCCTTCCAGAAACGAACCCGATTACCATTGCCCACATTGTACCTGACCAGTGGAAAGAAGAAAGGTGATACCTGAGAAATGAACCTCCAAGGACAAGCATGAGAGACAGAGGAGCAGGCATGAGCGTCCCACCCATTATGCTGAAGACCGTACTTGCTCCTGATAACTCGGTGCCAGAGGGAATCGGACTCCAGGGGAAACCACCACAACCACTTACCCACTAACGAAATGTTCTTGGACACCAACCTACCGAAACCCATACCCCCCTCCGACTTGAGCCTGCAAACATGCTCCCAACTGACTAAATGGTCACGTCGACCTTCACCCGCCCCGGACCAAAGAAAATCCCTCATCATCCTCTCAATTCGATTAGCCACGCTAACTGAAATCCGAAAGAGGGAGAGGTAGTAGAGAGGGATGCTCGCTAAACAAGACTACAAGATAGTGATCCTACCCCCCAAAGAGAAATAAACCCCTTTCCAACTATCTAAGCGCTTAGCCACTCTAAACACCACCGGATCCCAAAAGGACACGGTCCGAGGATTACCGCCAAGGGGCACCCCCAAATAGGTAATAGGCCACTGCTGCACCTGGCAACCGACTAACACAGCAAAAGACTGTAACAAATCCTCCCCAACATTAATCCCAGCCAAGCTACACTTAGCCAAGTTAATCCTCATCCCCGACACTACCTCAAACACCTGCAACAGCGTGAGAACCCTCTTGAAACAGTCAACGTCGGCCGAGAGGAAAAGGATTGTGTCATCGGCAAACTGAAGGTGGGACACAGGGACCCTGTTCACGACCCACCTGCAAACCCTCCACCTGCCCACGCACAACACCCCTATCTAACATACGACCAAGGACATCAACTACCAAGGTAAAAAGAAAGGGAGACAAGGAGTCCCCCTGCCGAAGACCACGCGAAGAGGTAAACCACTCGCGAGCGGCACCATTAACGAGCACACTGAGAAGCTCGCATTAGATAAGCAACCCCTAATCCACTTACGCCACCTCCCTCCAAAACCTTTCCTATCCATCACTCGATAAAAAAACTCCCAACTAACCCGGTCACTCAAACAAATAATAACATAAATGGGGGATAAGATCAAAAGAATCTGTGCACTATGTAAAATGAGCAACCTTTTAGAATGTGGTTTAGGTGCATTGGTCTCCGATTTTAGCTGTATTTGGTTATAGCAATCTCTTTATTATTACAAAAAAAAGAGAAGGGGGAACTTTTGTGTAGGGTGCAATATTTAGAATTTTTTGTGAGCTATATTCCTTTAAATTTTACTTCTCATATTCATTCTACACAAATTAAGATATCCTACGCGACCAGGATCTTTTGACAGGCGCCCATGGGCGTCTAGTATCTCTGGTCTTTGTAAATGTGGGTATGGAAATGGATGAGGAAAAGGGTATTCAGTTATTCATATTCTTCACATAAGGGTACCTACTAGCTAATCCGATAGTTTTGGTAATTTGGGTTGGCCTACCTCAACTTTGAGCCTACTAATAATTTTTCAGGTTTTTAGGTTTAGGTATAGGGGATTTCTCTTTGCTAGTCTCGACTAGTAGGGGTCTGGATGGACACGTCCTGACCTCTCTAGAACTTCCAAAGCAGCCGCATATGTGCACTGATTTCAGTTATAAAATCCCTGTGCAGCATCCAAAATGCTGTGATGTTTTGGGTCCTATTTTGGTTAACGTCAATTATAGCCAAACACAACGTTACCAAGTGCATGGGTACGAGTGTCAGGTATGGGTACTTATCAGAGTGTATAGCACTATAACTCTCTGTTGCTCGATATTTTGGACACTACGACTCTGTCCTACATCTGGACACGCTTAGAGGGACACGCCAGTTATGAGACGTGTGTTTCACACTAAATTGTTGCGAAGTCGTGTTAAGGTGCATAACTTTCTGTCCTCCCTCCCTCTCTTTTTATCCATTTCCTCTTCCAGTTTGTGGATCAAAATAATGGAAGTCTCTGATTGGAAATTGGAATGTGGGGGGTGGATATCATACCCATGTCGGAGTGTTGAGTCATGAGTGTCAGACAAGCGTGAGATAAAATGAAGAATAGGAGTAACATACGCTAAACATAAAGTTCTATTTTTAATGACATGATGCCTACAATACTATTGGTGGAGGGAATCTCAGAGAAGTAATACTCCATCCCTATTTGTTTGCATCTTCTGGAAAGAGCATGCAGATAAAGTATGTAACTAACAATAAAAAGATATCTGATAGTTACCTGTAACCTTGCTATTTAGTGGCTTTGGAACTAGTGAGTTTCTTGGTATCCTTTTTCAAGTATCTATATGTGACCTCACTAATTGCTTGTGTGAGAACTGAATGGAATGCAAAATTAATTTTTTCTTGTGAGTTGAGTAACCATGCATATAATGTGGGACATTCCAAGTAGTAACAACAAGCAAATAAAGTTATAGTGCGAGTGTGTCAATTCTACATAACACAATTTTGTCCCTGAGGAGAACAATGAAAGCCTCCTGGATCTTGGAGGACTCTGGTTCCCCGAGTTGAACAAGTCTTCTAAGCAGATGGTTTCAATGATTATATATTTTGAAAGCCAGCCTATGTCACATGGACTCTTCAGTTCACCTAGAGACCCGTGTCAGACACTCGACACTTGGACATGGGTATTATGGACACTCGACACTTCATTTTCGGCCAAACACATGCTGAAATTACAAAATATTGCCGAGTCTGACACTTGGACACGTATCCATGTTACACTTCGAGCCCGAGTCCATGTAACACAGAAGCCAGCCCCCCCCCCCCCCCCTTTTCTTCCCTTTTAATGGGAATCTAGGATCTATCAACGAGGAAAATTCAATTTTAGCTTTATAACAATAGAATTTCTTGAAACAGGCAGTTAAACTGGATATGAACATCGAGAGAGACTTAGCATATGCTCTGAAAGTTAGAGAGTGTCCCCAGATTTTATTTCTGCTTGGACACAAGATTTTGTACAGAGAAAGAGGTAATAGCCATAATTTCCTTTTTTTCTATCTTTTATTTACTGAGAATGTGATACGTCTGATTGTTATTGATGTCAACTGAAAGTATGGCTGCTACTTCTCTTGGTGTGCAGAGCTAAGAACTGCAGATGAATTGATCCAGATGATAGCTTTTTTTTATTACAAAGCAAAGAAGCCTTCATGCATTAATGATGCAGCTCCAGCTTTTTAGTGCAAATTCAGGTGCCTCTTCTGAATCTTATCTGGCATTTGCTCTGCTGTTTGGTTTTCTCAGCCCCTTTCCCGTTGCCATATGTTTTCACTTTCTTATGCGGGTATGAAGCATTCATGAAATCTAAACAAATTCGGATTACCTGCCTGACACGGAAGTATGTAAGCTTATTTGAAAGTACTGGATATAGAGCAAGTCAATAGAGATGTGTACTCATTGCTATCTACCTCTTAAAGTTGCGAGGAAAAATCAAATCAGATGAAGTTACAGATGTACAGCACCCATTCGGTAAGAGAATCAGCTGTACGTCATGTTATATTTTAGATGATTGGTATGCATTCCTCATCGAACCTTTTGACGTAAATATTTAATCCAAGACTTTCAGTTGGAACCAAAAGTCAGATCAGAGTTTGGTTAAGTAATATTATAAAAGCTGTCATTCCACATTTGATTTAAAGTTTGGAATGCGCCATTATCTGAATGAAACTATATTGGTGTGAAATAAGAGGAATCAGAAGTTCAAAACCCCATAGTTGAAGTTGTTTGGTTGGGAAAATATAAATCAACCCTTCCATTTTCACTCCTTATAAGGCCTTGTTCTCTTCACCTTCTGTTTAATGAACTTATCTGCACAATACTGAACTGAATTGTACTGAACTGAACTGAATTTTCCTGAACTGAACTGAATTTTACTGAATCTATACAAAGAGTAAATCTGTTCTTTGGTTTACCGAACTCAGTGGGGGAAGTTGAGGAGAACAAACCCTAAATTTATATATCCCTCTAGAGGTGGCACTTGGCCAGTAATTCCTTTCTCTCTCACTATCTTGGGTTTTCTTTTTCTTCTTTTGTTGTGGCTACAACAGTTTGAGGTCATTGGGGGTAGGAGGTGGGGTGAAGTCGAAATGGAGGACTTTGCCGCGTACCACCCAGCCAGTTTGAAGAAGGATAGCCAATGGGGATGTGTAGTACAAAGATAGGGTCCAATGACTCGTTGAGTCGGTGATATGCTTTTTGCCTTTGCTTGACTTTCAACATTGACTGGAGTATGTTTGGAATGAGTAGACTCGGTTAAGAAGTGAGGTATGGGAATCATATACCTTGTTCATTAATCCCATACATGTTTGCTCTACGAGAGGGATAAATGAACCTAACATATAGAATGGGGATCTTGATTCCGTGACATTTCAAAAACTGAACAAAGTTGGCCTTAGAGCTGTGTTTCATTGAAGTTGAGTAAAACAACTCAAAAGTCACAACGGAACAGAGCCACTATGTGTTCTTATTAGTTGTCAGAATAGTCTGCTATTAGGTTTACATATCATAGAAAAGACAACTATGTTTGCTTCAGTCGGGGGTTTTGGGGACACATAGCACTATGTGATTTTGTTGTGAATAACTGTGACTGTCTGCAATGTTCTCGGGATGATGATTCCAGAGCAAAGATCAGCTTCTCCCTAACATTGTAACATACAACCCACCATGTCATACTGAGTGGGACAACAATTAGGGATCCATTGTTGTATTACATATGTATTGCAAAGTACCCGGCAAAGATTGCGCTTCCCATCACTATTCAAGGGTTCAACTGAGGCAAGGCTGCGTACATCTGACTTAAGATCATTCATCGTCACTTTCGCTGAAAGTGCCTTTCTGAACCACATATCAATGGCTCGCTAATTAAAGATCCATTTGATAGTTGGAGGTGACTTTGGACCTGAACTGACTTTGGGCACAATGCTTTTAAGGCTCATCATGTTATGCAACTCCGTAGTTACTGAGCTCTTAATTCTTTAAGAACTTTGAATTTCTTATACATTGTAATCATAGGATTGGGTCTGTTAGGGATCGTGCCAAATTCAATATGAGCAAACCACAAGCAAAGCAATAAAATATTATGGAGAACACAAACAAATTAAGGAGGTTAAATCCTCCACCCTCAATATCACCATTATACCACGTTTAATAGTAATACAAAATAAATAAGAAATCTTGGTTGTTTTTCCCTCAAGATGTACTGCCTCTTTGCTCAGCACAAAACTCACGTATGAAAAATAAACAAACGTTTGGCCTACCACTAATATAGCCAAACTACCAAGAATCCTATTCTACCCCAAATTGCATTAAATACAAGATAAGTTAGATTTTAATAGGAGACTAAAACCCCCCATATCCCAATATTATTATTTATAAAATAACAAGGATATATATATATATATATATATATATATATATATATATATATATATATATATATTTTCCTAACAAAATTCATCTTCTTAATCCACGAAGGAGTCCCGACCTCTTCAGAACACTAGTAGGAGCAGTTGGCAAAATACTCTCTCTATTGCGCTGCCATTAAGTGCGCGCACCTTCCTCCTGAGTGGCTGAGTCCACCTTGGCCTGCTCAATCTGATGAGCAAAGCCATATATATATATCGTCCACTGCTTCACCCTCGAGTAGAGCTAGGCAAACGGGCGGGTCTCCTGTGCCCAGCCCGACCCAACCCCGTATTAACCGGGTCGGCCACTTATAGGGTTAGGACAGGTCGCCAATCGAGCCGATATTTTTTTCCTGTTTTCCTCGCATGTCTCACAGCCATTTTCGATGTCCTTAACATCCACCAATCACCATTAACATCCACCACCACCACCACCACCACCAGCAGTTGCCTCCACTACCTAAATTCTCAAGAGGAGACAGAGAGACAAGATGAGGCAACTTTGTTATTGAAGAAATAACAAATTGACAGTAAAAGAAGTACGGGAACTGGGGATTATAGTGAGGATGATTGAGGAGAGAGAGAGAGTGAATGAAGAGAGAAAGATGACGGGGAATTTGCATCCATTCAGTTTATTTCACTAATTCTGATGTAAAAACAAAAAAAAAAAAAATTCACTAATGGGCTATAATAGGTCGTGACCCGCCTTGATACGTTCTCAACTTTGGATGACCCGACCCGACCCGACCTGATCCACTTAATAAGTGCCCCGACCCGCCCAGTTGCCCAAGTCTACCCTCGAGTCCTCGACATAGATTCTCAAGGAACAATGGTTCAATTATGATCTCAAGAGTAGCAACCTCCCTACTCTTTCTCTCCTTTCTTTTCCTTTCTCTCTCCTTCCTCATCACTCTCCCTCCTCCCTCCTCCCTCCTCCCTCCTCCCTCACTTGCACACATAATATTACCCCATAATGAGATTAGGTTCCTTCCTAATTATGAGATTAGGCAAGAATTTGTGTACAAATATACAATGACATCAGCTCCTCCATGCCGATTCCTGAGATTAGTGGCACTTTTTCTTTTTCTTTTTATTTTTAATTTAACTTTCTTAATATAAAATCAATGAGCAGGAGTTTTTATTACAAAGAGGGATACACTCATCAGTCATCATCATAGTTTTAGCTCAAAATTCACACTAGGCAGCTGCATGTTTTAGCATTCGAGATAGTCCGAGTGAAGTAATTTCCTTTGCTAGGCATAGTTTTAGCTCAATTAAGGATAGGATTCATTCGTTATCAAAACAATTAGTGTGGGTGGGGTGGGTGGGGGTGTGAGGTTGGAAATGACATGTATAGTTAGAGAATTGAAAACATAATAATGTCAGTGGACGTGAGTAACAATTTCTTTGTGAAGAGAGACTAAGTGAGAGAGAAAAACGAGCAAGCGGACAGATGACAGGATCTTTGCCTTTTATTTAGAGGGACAGTAAATGTGGGAGATTGTAGGAGGAAGTGATACAATAATCCCTTTTGAAGAAAATGTAGAAGATCGTAAAAATGGCGAGTTAAAGCTGGAAAGGCTATGTTTGCTCTTACGATCTCAATTGTAGATTAAGTCCTACATAAGGTGAAAGAGGCAAAAACTCTCAAAGAAATTTGGGATACCTTGAAGACATTGTACGAGAAAACAAATAATACGAATCTGCAGTGCCTTGAAAATGAGTTAATGTCTATTGAGCAAAATGACATGACCATTAGTCAATATTTCTCTAAAGTAAAATCACTTTGTAGTGAAACTAGTTATTTTCATGTGCGATGCACGGTTCGTGTGTTTATAACAACTAAAATATTTTCATTGGTACAAACTTATACAAAGGTTTCGCCTATATCACATCTAGCTACGAAATTGTTAACCTATAGGCATCTCCCTTTCTATACTCAAATCAACTTTCTTACTTTCCTGTTAAATTCTAATTGTATGTCCCGAAAGATGCACTATTTTATATATTATATAAAAAATTCTTTTTTTACATAATTGATTCATTAGTGCAGTAATTTATAAGATAAATCCTCTAATAGGCATAAGGTGAAATGAATTTTCATTGAAAATTATGGCATATAGGTGAAGATACATGCACCTAAAGTGTATGATGACATGTCAATATTTACTTATGTGTCTAAACCTTTGTGTCAATCTAGCAAAGGTGCACATTTACTAAGAAAGTAATGACATGAGAGTAAAGGGACAAAATTATTTACAAAAAAAAAAAAAACAAACAAATTTCATAATACATTTTGACACACAAATATGAAAGATATATGGAACCAATGTGGTGGCTGTCAAATACAATTTTAAAAAATGGTCAAAAATATTTAAAAAAAAAAAAAAACAGCCATGAATATTTGCTTGGGTGATAAAAGATTAAACCCAAATTACTTGGCCAGAGAGTGATCTTTACAGTATAAGGAAGTAGGCAAGGCAACAACAATACCTTTTATATATATATGGAGAAAGAGTGAGTGAGTGATTAAAATTACACATTCAATACATTCATGCATATTGATGGAGGACCTGTGAGTCGGCCAACCAGCAAGCGAAACAACCCAAAGCAGATACATTTACATTCATTTGTTAATAAATGCATTAGTTAATAAGTACATTAAGATTCATTGTTGTAATTTCAACAAAGAGGGGTACTTCATTTGTTCGGTTTGGAAAAACTTTTATATTTATTTTTATAATCATTAGTTAATGAATGCATGAATTGCAAAAGTCTCTTATTTATTCATTTGATATATTGAGATTCATGTATACATTAAGATTCATGTATGTGTTACATAGCATTATTACATGGCAAAATGCTTATATATATATATATATATATATATATATATATAAGTGAATGTTGTTACATGCTACAATGACATGTAAGATTTGCCAAGTAAGCATTTTGCCATGTAATATAGACATTAACTCAATTAAGGATAGGATTCATTCGTTATCAAAACAATTAGTGTGGGTGGGGTGGGGTTGGAAATGACATGAATAGTTAGAGAATTGAAAACATAATAATGTCAGTGGATGTGACTAACAATTTTTTTGTGAAGAGAGACTAAGTGAGAGAGAAAAACGAGCAAGCGGAGATATGACAGGATCTTTGCCTTCACATATCAGTTCAACATCAATATCAACATTACCTTAGTGTTTTTAAAGAGACTTCCGTGTAGGCAGGGTAAGAGAGGGGTCGGTTGTACATAGTGTTGCAAAATAAATGAGACAAGAATTAAATATAGGAAGGAGAACTCTCAAACTTTGTATTCTTTCTGTGGTTTTTCTTGTCTCATTTATTTTTGCAACATTTGGTATCAGAGCGAGCGGCCAGAGACCAACTCTAATTAAATATTAAGATGGCAGATGTGATGAGTTCCATGAGCCAATTAGTTAAGGTCAGTGAGAACAATTTTAGTGATTGGAGTTTTCGCATGAAATTTTATTTAGAGGGACAGGAAATGTGGGAGATTGTAGGAGGAAGTGACACAATAATCCCTTCTGAAGAAAATGTAGAAGATCGTAAAAATGTCAAGTGAAAGCTGAAAAGGCTATGTTTGCTCTTTCGATCTCAATTGTAGATGAAGTCCTACATAAGGTGAAGGAGGCAAAAACTCCCAAAGAAATTTGGGATACCTTGAAGACATTTGTACGAGAAAACAAATGATGCGAAACTGCAGTGCCTCGAAAATGAGTTAATGTCTATTGAGCAAAATGACATGACCATTAGTCAATATTTCTCTAAAGTAAAATTGCTTTGTAGAGAAATATCAAAGTTCGATGAAGAAAATCTGATTAGTGAGACAAGGATGAGAAATATCATCATTTATGGAGTTCGATCGGAATTCCAAACTCTCATCACGGCCACTCGTGGATGGCCTACACATCCGGCACTTGATCAATTGGAAAGCATCTTGGCAAATCAAGAAGCTCTTAATCAACAAAAAGCCTGGTAATTCCAAAAATGAAGAAGAAAAGACGCTCTTTAGTAACAAGAAATATGTTAAAGATCGTACTATTGAAAATCAAGAAAAAGCGCAACATGGTCGTTGACAAAAGAAACAACCATGGAGAAGTTTTCAACAAGGAAAAGCTCGTTTTAATAATACTAAAGGAGGACATAATGCACAAAGAAGCCAAAGAAAGATTGGAAATTGTTGTAAATGTGGTAAGAAGGGTAATTATGCTCGTGATTGTTGTAGTAATCAAGCAGAAGGGAATATAGCCACATCGTCTCATTAGAAAAATGAAGAAGTATGGGATTTTCACGCATTATGCTCGATAGAAGAAAAGTGCTCAAGTTCCAAGGTGAAATTAGAATCGTCATTGGAGCTTGTTAAAGAAACTGAAGAGATTTCATTTGCGGTCACAAGTAGCAACCAGATTAGTTATAATGAAGATTGGATAATTGATTCTAGGTGTTCTAATCACATGACGGGAGATCTGGAGAAGCTCCAGAACAGACGAAATTATCAAGTTGAAAATCATATGGTTACTGCTAACAATACTAAGTTACCAATTACTCATATTGGCTAAACTGTGATCGAACCTCGATTTGATTCTCAAAAGGTGAGGTTGGAAAAAGTTTTCCATTTTGAAGGAATGAAGAAGAATCTCTTGTCGGTCTCACAATTGACATCCTCTGGAAAGTATGTTGTATTTGGTCCTTACGATGTCAAGGTTTACAAAAGGATCAAGCTATCAGATGCGCCGATCATGGAAGGGTGGCGTCTAGATTCTTTATATGTGATGTCGGCACAAAAAGCTTATGTCGACAAGACAGGAGGAACGAGACGACTGATTTGTGGCATGCTAGACTCGGGCATGTCAGTTATAATGAACTGAAAATAATGATGAAGGAGTCCTCGTTGAATGGACTACCTAAAATTAGTGTTCAAGATGGCATTGTTTGTGTTGGTTGCCAATACGGAAAGGCACACCAACTGCCATATAAGGAGTCACAATTCAGAGCCAAGGCACCACTTGAATTAGTGCACTTAGATGTTTTTGACCCAGTTAAACAGACATCAATAAGTGGTAAGAAATATATGATTACCTTTATTGATGATTATTAAAGATATGTATGGGTCGATTTTTTGAAAGAAAAAAATCAGAGGCCTTGTCCAAGTTTATGTTATTCAAAGATGAGGCAGAGAAAGATCTCAGTCGTAAACTACAATGTTTACGAACTAATAACGAGGGCGAATATACATCCAACGAATTCAACGGGTTTCTGAAGCAGAATCGAATTCGTTGACAATTGATCTGTCCTCACACACCACAACAAAATGGTGTTGCAGAGAGGAAGAATCGGCATCTTGCAGAGATATGCCGAAGTATGTTACATGCCAAAAATGTACCCCCGCGTTTTTGGGCGAAATGTATGAAGATGGCGGCACCTGTAATCAATAGATTGCCGCAGGCAAGATTAGGGTTCATATCACCATTCCAGAAGCTTTGGAATATGGTACCTACAGTAGTCATTTCAGAATTTTTGGTTAGGTTTTTTTATGTATTTGTTCCTGATCATCTCCGTGGAAAATTTGATAAGAAGGCAGTTAGATGTATATTTGTTAGGTATGATACTCAACGCAAAGGGTGGAAGTGTTGTGACTCTTCCACGGGACGCTGCTATGTATCAAGAAATATCGTGTTTGATGAAGCATCATCATGGTGGTCACCACAAGCAGTGTTGTTACTAGATTCAAAGGAGATGGATGATCAACTCCAGGAGAAAAAAAAGGAGACTGAAGCTCAACCAGAGTTAGACACAGAAGATGATAATATCGTATCATCGAAAGGAAAGGAGGTGACTAATGTTGAGTCATCTGAAAGAATGAAGAATCCATGGGGAAACAGGAGTGCATCAGAATACTCTGGGCGTAGAGAGACCCAGTCAGATTGAGGAGCCTAGTCAAGGTTTTATGCCACAACTTCGGAGGGGCACAAGAATAAGGAAGCCAAATCCAAAATATGCAAATGTTGCGTTGTTGGCAGATGACCAGGTGATAGAGCCATCTACATTTGAGGAAGCATCTCAAAGTATTGAATGGAGGCAAGCAATGAAAGAAGAAATGGATGCACTAAATCAAAATCAAACATGGGATTTAGTGCCTATGCCTAGACATGTACAACCCATTTCATGTAAATGGGTGTACATGTTGAAGACTGAGCCAGATAGTTCGATTGAGAGATATAAAGCAAGATTAGTTGCCAGAGGATTCTGTCAACAATACGGGCTAGACTATGATGAGACGATTAGTCCAGTGGAAAAAATCACTACATTGGCAGCCAATAAGTCATGGAAGCTATGGCAAATAGATGTTAAAAATGATTTTTTCTCCATGGGGAGTTAGATCGAGATATCTATATGGAACAACCAAGAGAGTTTGAAAGTCACTCACAACCAACGTATTTGTGCAAGTTGAAGAAGGCTTTGTATGGCTTTAAGCAAGCACCAAGAGCATGGTATGGAAAACTATCAGAGTTCCTATTGATGAATAGTTATTCTATGGCACTAGCTGCTTCGATTTTATTTGTGAAAGCTCGAGATGGAAAGCTTGCTATTATGCTAATATATGTGGATGATCTTATCATCACAGGAGATGCTGAAAGGGAAGTGCAATAGATAAGGGCTAATTTGTCAGTTTGATTTCAAATGAAAGAGCTTAAAGAGTTGAAGCACTTTCTTGGCTTAGAGGTGGAAAGGACTAGCGAATGACTATTTCTGTGTCAGCACAAGTATTCCAGAGATATGTTACAAAATTTTAGAATACTTAATTGTAAGTCCATATCAACACCGATTGAAACTAATGTTCGATTATGTTCAGCAGAAGGTAAAGACCTAGGAGATGCAACAATGTATCGGCAACTTGTGGAAAGTTTGATATACTTGACTCTAACAATGCCTGATATAGGATATGCAGTTGGAGTCGTCAGTAGATATATGCAGAACCCTAAGAAGAAATCACTTAGACGATGTTAGAAGAATTTTGCGATATGTTAAGGGAACAATCAACTACGATGTTTATTTTAAGAAAGGAGAAGCATGTGAGTTGATGGGTACTTGTGATGCAGATTATGCCGGTCACCATGATACGAGACGTTCAACAATCGGTTATGTATTTAGTCTTGGTTCGGATGCTATATCATGGTGCAGTAAAAGACAACCTACCGTATCATTATCAAGTACAGAGACTGAATATAGAGCAGCAGCAATGACAGCTCAAGAATGTGCATGGTTAACACAATTGCTAAAATATCTTCATCAACCTACAAATTATGTTGTGAAGGTGTATTGTGACAACCAGTCAGCAATAAGACTTGCTGAAAATCTTGTGTTTCATGCAAAGACCAAACATGTGGAAGTCCACCATCATTTTGTACGAGAGAAAGTACTTCGAGGAGAGATAAAGATGCAATATGTTAGAAGTGAAGATCAAGTTGCAGACATCTTCACTAAAGGTTTTAGTGCAAACAAGTTTGTTGAATTTCGCAAGAAGTTTGGGATGATTTCAAGTGAAGCACTTAGAGAGAGTTGTCGTTGAGGGGGAGTATTAAAAATACAACAATCTATAAGTTAGGATGATAACAATAGTAAAAGAAAATAATCAGTGAAAGCAAATAAATTATTATTTAGAAAGAGTTTTATATTTATTGATTATGAGAAATATTTGTGTGCGACATATATTTCTCATAATCAATGAATATAAAACTCTTTCTAAATAATAATTAATTTGCTTTCACTGATTATTTTCTTTTACTATTGTTATCATCCTAACTTATAGGATGCATTTGTGCAGAGAGAGAGAGAGAGAGAGAGAGAGGGAGAGGGAGAGGGACGAAGAGAGGGAGAGAGAGAGAGAGAGAGAGAGAGAGAGCGACGGAGGGAGGGGGGAGAGAGAGAGAGAGAGAGAGAGAGAGAGAGAGAGAGAGAGAGAGAGAGAGGGGGGGAGAGAGAGAGAGAGAGATGTTGTTGTATTTTTAATACGCCTTACCCTTGTGAGAGTCTCACATAGAGGTTGTTTCCGTTTGACCAAGATCTAAAGTGTGACAACCCATCGGCAACTTCACAATAAATAAGAAGTGCTCACAGTTTTATGGGCCATTTTGCTTTTGTCCATTATATCCCAAAGCCAAAAAGTAGCGAAGCTTAGAGCATTACTATCAATGAACCCAACAATTTGGGTTCATGACTCTCTCTCCTCCTTTCTCCCGCCTCCACCTCACCATGATCTCATCCCATGAACTCAACTAAATATGAGCATAAATATGAAGATGTAAGATTCGTAAATATGGAATTTGAGATTTGTGTAAAAAACCTAGCAAAATTGGTCTCGTTTTATAGAGGGTGGAAAAATATAGTCGTTGGTATTTTTTTATATTTTTTTGATTTTTCTTTTAATTATAGACGTTTGAAGTTTGCATAAATTAATTATTTTCCAGCCAACAGCTGGTTGACACGTGGTGCGCCAGCATTGGATGGTCTGACGCGCGCATGTCAGCCAGCCCAGTTAACTTTTTTTGCTGACTTTTAGCCTTAAACGACGTCGTTTAAGGCCTTTTGAAGCCAAATATATATATTGGGCCACGCGCTCAGCTTTACAGCCCGAGACCGCGGACGAGCCCAACTCGTTTTTGGCCTCCAAAACGATCACAGATCGTTTTCTCTCTCCTTTTTTTCCCTATAAATCCATTTGGGATCATTGATAACTCAATTTTTTGGGTTCATCACACACTCCTCCTATAAATCCAAATGGGATCACTAATATTTATGCTCTTAGGCTTCACTGAAAATGGTGGACACATATTGTTCTTTAGTTAGATGCAGATAATGCACCGTCTGCTCATAAGAGTATTTGTACATATAAGAAGTACTTGGGATGCGGCACTGACGACAACTATGATGACGCTCATGGGAAACCTCAAGGTCAGCTCGAGTATTCCTTCCCAGTACAATCAAAATAAAGAGGCAAGTGTCAATGCTCGAACGAGTTGTGCTAGTTTGAAACCCATTATCTATCCCGTTCATTCAGAATCTCATCTATTTCTATACCTACAAACAACCCTCTTAAGATTTCTAATGCCATTATATTCGTCCCAAACGCATACCGGATTGAAAGTTTTGATACGAAGAACTTAGAGTCCAAAAATGATATTCTCATAACCACACCTTACGTTTCAAGACTGGTTTTTATTCAAGGATGAGTTTGATTATATGATCACATGACTTGTATTTCCTTTAAGTTAGCTTTCAAATGATATATTGTGGGACAAACTAACATTAAGTAGAAACGAAAGAGTTATAATCTAATGATTGAGTGATGCATTGAAGCGGACACTCCTTTAATGTTCGAGCTATAAGAGCATGAATAACAATGATCCCATTTGGGTTTGTTGGAAGAGAGAGAGTGTGATGAACCCAAAAAAATGGGTTATCAATGATCCCAAATGGGATCATAGGGAAAAAAAGAGGAGGTAGAAAACGATCTGGAGGGCAAAAACGATCTCAGCTCGTCCGTGGTCCCGGGTGCAGGAGCTGATGCGTAGCCAAGTGGGCCGCGCGCCTTTTTTTTTTTTTTTTTTTTTTGCCTTCACAAAATAAGAAACGACGACGTTTAAGTGTTTGCTGAACAAAAAAAAAATATGGTAATGATGCTGGCCCGCCACGTGTCAGCCAGCTACTGGTCGGAGAAAAATAAGTTTATGCAAACTTCAAACGTCTATAACTAAAAAAAAAATAAAAAAAAATATTTAAAAAATACCAATGGCAATATTTTTCCACCATGTATAAACTGAGACCAAATTTGATATGTTTTTGCACAATTCCTAAATTACCATATTTGTTAGTCTTACATTATCATATATGGAGTATATATTAATCTTACATTTTAATTCTATAAAATAAAAAAATAAAAAAACAAATTGGAGGAGAGAGAAAATGGCATGGTAAAAGAGGAGAGAGAGTGTGATGAGCCAAGAATTTGGGTTCATAAATAAAGTGAGAGTTTTAGTTGAGTTTATAAAATGGGATCATGATGAGGTGGAGGAGGGAAAAAGGAGGAGAGTCATGAACCCAAATGGTTGGGTTCATTGTTATTTATGCTCTAACTTCCTAAAAGACTTATGATAAATTGCCCTATACTCCACATATTAAATGCTTTTGAACAAGGAATGCAATGCACCAAAATCAATCAGATCAATTGGAACTCTTAACAAATTATACAACGACAAGATTGCCCAATTGAAGGCGCTTCAGTGGGGCGTTGGGCTCAGCAACAGCCAACAGAGCTATTGGGGCACAACTGCTACTTTTGAACACTTCTAGGTCTCGGCTCGGATCCAAAGTCTAAATAAATAACTTTGATAAATTAATAAGAAAATTATTTTTCAAAACACCCATCATTTATAAATGTAGGACTCTGCCAATATCATCAATTTACAATTTCGTAAAATCTATATATAATTAGTTTAAAACACAAAGATTAAACCAGAGTCCGTCAAATCAGCGGATGACATGTGCGCTTAGTTGTAAAGTTATTTATCTACTCAACCAATCCAAGAAGGAAAAAAAAAGAAAAAAACCAACTTACCCTTGATTTTGTATCACCAACGAAGACGTCGGTCTACACATTACTAGAAATTAAGATGGGAAATAAATGTCCAGTCAGTTACAGAACTTCATCCTTATAGCCAGCAACGCTTCACTATCTCTCCTTCCTTCTCTGTATTTCTCTCTCTTAACTCGGACAAGCCCTCCTCTCCTCTGTGAAGTCCGCCACCGTTGCCACCACCACAACCACGTCCAACTAACCCACCTTCCACTGCCCAATCGCTCAACCGCCCAACCGCCCAATCGCTCGTCGCCGCCAATGGTTTGAGGAGTGATAAGGAGAAGCGACAATGTAACGATAAATCAATAATTCTCTTAGAATCAATATGTAATAAAGGTCCATTGTTTGCCTATTTAAATTCCAATTTTTTAGTTGAAACTGAATTGAAACAATGGATTAAAATCCCTATATAAATTCTACCAAGGATCCCTATTTAAAATCCATTCCATGCTGATAGTGCTATGTCATATATGCACTATGGACAGTAGGTTGCAGAATTAAAATAATTTTATGGTTTTATATTCTTGATCCTTGCAAATTGTTTTCTATGATCTGTTGATATAGTTGTTTATTTTCCCTGGCACTTTGCATGTTTTGACCTGTTTGCAACTTTTATAGTGGGCAAATTATTTGAGAGTGGTATAATTTCCTATCTCTCCGAATGAGTGATTTCCTTTTGTTTTATGAATCACTATTGATTTAATTCTTTTCTTTTTCATATTCAGATTAATGTATACAATTTTGTGATCAATGGTCTTCATTCCAAACTTCCAGTATTACAGATTTAACCCAATTGGATCAATGTGCTAGCAATTCAAGAGTGGGCAATATTTCTTTTTTGTTTACTTAAATTTCCAATTAAACATGAAAGCCAAAACCCGATTATGCAGATGACGAGAATGTGAAAAGGTACGAACTTCATGTAACTTTGTGATCCATTGGCTGCAAGATATGAACTTGAGATTACAAATCTGTATTATCCATGTTCGCCTCTCTTCAAAGATATCTCTTGCCCTTGTTAGAATAAGCAGCTGAGAGTTTGTTATTTATATTGCCAAGTCATCACAGAAGTTTGTTAGAGTGATTGCTGACTGTACATAAAGTTTGTTAGAGGCTTTGGTGTCTGTACATAATCAGTTAGAATTACTGTACAGATGATAGGAGCAGTGAGGTTGTATATAATAGGGAAAATCATTTATTTGTTCATTCATTCAATTAATTCAATGAGAAATCACAGAGGTTTTCTCTGAATTCTTCTCTCTCTAAAATTCTTTTACTTGTTCTTGAGCTAGTTCTTCTTTTTCAATATGGTATCAGAGCTAGCTAGCTCAATCAAGATTCTCAGTTTGTTCTTCACGATTTTTTTCTACTTCGATTGATCATTTTGTTTCATGATCGATTTCGCTATAATCAAAATCAATTACTGATCACATTATTTTGTGTGATTTCAAATCATTTTCATCTTCGATAAGTTGATTTGCTTTCATCAACTAATCAAGCTTCATCAAAATCTGAGAATCTTTATTTTTTCTTCATATGATCTTCATTATTTGATCAGATTTTTCGATTTTTCACACTGATTTGAGTGTTCTCACATTCGCTATCAGATATTTTTCAATTTGATATTCTTGATTTTAGGTCAAAATGCCAGAAAATACACAAATTGATTCTGCTCATCCGCTGTTTCTTCATGCTTCTGATCATCCAGGAATGATTTTAGTTGCAAAGAATTTTGATGGTTCAGGCTATGGATCTTGGAAGAAAGGAATGTCTATAGCTCTCTCTGCCAAAAACAAGCTCGGCTTGGTCAATGGAACAGCCACTAAACCAGCTGAAACTGATTCTCTTTTCAATCAATGGCAACGATGCAATGATATGGTGACGAGCTGGATCTTGAACAGTTTGGCAAATGGCATTCCTGAAAGTGTGATTTACTGTGGTTCTGCATATCAGATTTGGGGAGAGCTTGAAGACAAGTTTGGTCAAGCAGGAGGTGTTCGTCTCTATCAACTTCAGAAAGATCTTTGTGGAAATGGACAAGGATCCAGTGATATAGCTACCTATTTCACTAGGATCAAGAAGTCTTGGGATGAACTCAATGCCTTAAGCAGTTTGCCAACTTGCAGTTGTGGAGCAGCTCAAGCTCTAATCAAACATGAGCAAGATCAGAGATTAATTCAATTTCTCATGGGACTTAATGTTGTCTATGATAATATCAGGGGAAATATCTTGATGATGAAACCTCTACCAAGCATTGGCCAAGCCTATGCATTACTGGTGCAAGATGAGAAGCAAAGGGAGATGCATACTCCAACTCATTTTATTTTTGACTCAGCCTCTATGAATGTCACAACTAACTACTCTGCCAACTACAAAGGGAAAGCTGAGAACAGAAAATCTATTATTTGCAACCATTGCAAGAAGCCAGGCCACATAGCAAGCAAGTGTTATAGGCTTGTTGGATCTCCAAAGGATTTTAAATTTACAAAAGGAAGAAGTTTTCTGCAAATGCTGCTTGTCACTCTGAGTGCTCAATGGAAATTGATGCAAATAATGATATCTCTGCTATTCCTGGTTTATCTCAAGATCAGTGCAATCAGCTGCTCATGTTACTTAACAAAACTTAGATAAATGGAAAGGGAGCTGCAAACTGTGCTGGCACTAGAGGTTCTTTTGATGCTGATAACTCATCTGGCAGAGGTTTTGGTAAGGTTCCTTGCTCTTTTCATTCTACAAGTTCTTGTGTTTGTCATGTTTGTTGTGTAATTGCTGATCATGTTTGGATCATTGACACTGGGCTTCAGACCACATGTGTCATGATATCTCATTATTTTCTCAAACACGAAACCTACAAAAACCATATCATGTCTCCTTACCTAATGGTCAGTCTGTGCTTGTTACTAAAATTGGTAATGTACATATAAACAAGGAACTTACCATACCAAATGTTCTTTATATTCCTCAATTCAAGTATAATCTTCTCTCTATTGGAAAGATATGCAAACAACTTCATTGTCTAGCAATATTTTCTGAGTATAATTGCATATTGCAGGCCTCTTCACGGCCACTGGCTCTTGGTGATGCTCATGCTGGACTCTATTTGCTACATGTCAAGTCTTCAGGCATTGATCAATCTCAGTCTTTCAGTTCACCTCAAACACAACATGTTGTTTCTTTTTCAGATTCTGTGTCAAATACAAATGTTTTAGCTTCCAATTCTGTGTCAAATAAATCTGTTGTGGTTGATAATTCTTCTGTTGCAAGTGTTAAGGATACTTGTAATATTCCTGCAGTTGTTAAACCTTGCTGTAATACTGCTAGTCATACTGATACAGCCAAGTTATGGCATCAGAGGCTTGGTCATTTACCTGTGTATAAATTGCAAAGTTTGTCTGATTTTCCTGCTTGTGATGTGAGCCCTTTACATACTTGTGATATATGTCCTAAAGCCAGACAACATAGACTACCTTTTCCTATCAGTCAAACACACACTACCCAACCTTTTGAGCTCATACATATAGACTTATGGGGGACTTATCATGTTAAGACCTATTATGGTTTCAGTTACTTCTTGACCATTGTAGATGACTATAGCAGGACTACTTGGACACATCTTATCAGTTGCAAGAGCAATGCTCTTCAACTTATTCAAAACTTCACAGAAATGGTTGAAACACAGTTTAATTTGAAGCTAAAAGCTATCAGATCTGACAATGCACTTGAGCTGGGTGGTAGTAGAGAAGCTACTCAGTTTTTCCTCTCAAAGGGCATTTTTCATGAAACAAGTTGTGTTGATACTCCTCAGCAAAATGTAGTGGAGAGAAAACATAAACACTTATTAGAGACTTCTAGGGCTCTTTTCTTTCAATCTCAACTCTCTATTAGTTTTCGGGGAGATTGTGTTCTTACTGCAACCTACCTCATAAACAGATTTCCCATAAAACTTCTCCACAACAAAACTCCTTATGAAGTTCTTCATGGCCATAAGCCTAAATACAGCCACCTCAGGACTTTTGGATGCCTATGTTATGCATCCACACTCAAAGCAGGCAGGGACAAATTCAAACCCCGAGCTTCACCATGTGTATTTCTTGGCTATCCTTATGGCAAGAAAGCTTATAGACTGCATAATCTAAACACAAAGAAAATACAAATTTCTCGGGATGTTATTTTCCATGAGTTTAACTTCCCTTATCACAGATAATAATCCTTCAACTCCTTTATTCTCTCTACATCCTCCTATGTTCTCTGAGGATGTTCCTAGTTCTCATCCTGACCTTGTCACTCCACTACCATCTTCACCTCCTCCTACCCAACCTACTATGCCTACCACTACTGAACCTAACTCACAGTCACCATCATTAGCTATACCTCATACACCATTACCACCACCCATTCAGTCAAGACACTATAGCAGGATATCTAAGCCACCATCATATCTCACTGATTTTGTTTGCAATCATGCCAGTATTACTTCTAGTTCTGACTCTTCATCCTCATGTCCTCATACTGTCACTTTTTTTCCTTGTATGCCACAACATTTCTGTTTTTCTAGTCTTTCCAATCATGATCAGCAATTACTCAATAATATTGTTCAAATGCATGAACCTTCTTGTTATGAAGAGGCAGCTACTGACCTAGATTGGCAGGATGCAATGACCAAAGAATTTGAGGCACTTGATGCTAATAATACTTGGGTTTTGACTGAGCTTCCCAAGGGTAAGAAGGCAATAAGTTGCAAATGGGTTTTTAAGATCAAATTCAGGGCAGATGGTTCTGTAGAAAGGTATAAAGCCAGACTTGTGGTCAGGGGTTTCACTCAAATAGAAGGGGTAGATTTCACAGGAACTTTTCCCCTGTTGTCAAAATGACAACAATCAGGGCTTTGATTGCTACAGCTGTGAAAAAGAAGTGGCATATGCATCAACTTGATGTCAATAATGCCTTTTTGCATGGGAAT
Source organism: Tetragonia tetragonoides (assembly GCA_038025085.1). Lineage (NCBI taxonomy): Eukaryota > Viridiplantae > Streptophyta > Magnoliopsida > Caryophyllales > Aizoaceae > Tetragonia > Tetragonia tetragonoides. The sequence goes on from CM076142.1 coordinate 12,606,533, forward strand.
TTAGATGAAGACATCTACATGAAACCTCCACCCACGTCTTGTTTTAGACAATCCCAATCAGGTTTGCAAACTCCAGAAATCTTTATATGGGCTTAAACAAGCCTCAAGGCAATGGTATCCTAAGTTGGCAGCCTCACTCAAGTCACAGGGCTACTTATATTCAAAGAATTATTATTCTTTGTTTTACAAGAAGATGGGGTTTTCAGTGGTGTATGTGGCAGTCTATGTAGATGATGTTATCATTACTGGTGATAATGAAGCAGAAATTACAACTCTTAAAACTCATTTGGACAATGAGTTCAAAATCAAGGATCTTGGTTACTTAAATTACTTCCTAGGGATGGAAATTCTACATGAGCCTACTGGTGTCATCTTGACACAGAGGAAATTTGCAATAGATCTTCTGAAGGAATTTGATTGTTCTCCTGTTTCTCCAGCTATTTGTCCTCTAGCAACTAATCTCAAGTTAGCTCCTGATCAAGGGGATCCTTTGCCTGGCCCTACACTTTACAGGAAATTAGTTGGCAAGCTTAACTTCCTCACTCACACAAGACCTGATCTAGCGTTTGTAGTTCAGTTCTTAAGTTAATATATGCAGATCCTAGGCAACCTCATATGACAGCTGCCCTGCATACTCTCAGTTACCTCAGTAAGGATCCTCCCAAGGGTTATTTTTCAATAACACAACAGATTTCAAGCTCCAGGCATACTGTGACTCAGATTGGGCAGCTTGTCCTCAATCTAGGAGATCCATTAGTGGCTATTTTGTCATGATGGGAGGTAGTCCCATCTCATGGAAATCAAAGAAGCAACCTACTGTCTCTCTTTCTAGTGCTGAAGCTGAATACATGAGTATGCGCAGAGTTACTGCTGAACTGGCTTGGCTTTCTAGATTACTTCATGAGCTTGAGGTTCTTGATATCAATCCCATTCCCCTCAAGTGTGATAGTCAGTCTACAATCTATATTGCCAAGAACCCTGTATTTCATGATAGGACAAAACAATCGAGCTCGATTGCCATTTTGTGAGAGAACAATTACAAGCTGGTCTAATTAGTCTCCAACATGTCCGGACCACTGAGCAACTGGCAGATGTGTTTACCAAGAGTCTTCCTGGCAAACAACATCACTATCTTGTTGGCAAATTGGGAGTTTTATCATCCTCCAATTTGAGGGGGGATGTTAGAATAAGCAGCTGAGAGTTTGTTATTTATATTGCCAAGTCATCACAGAAGTTTGTTAGAGTGATTGCTGACTGTACATAAAGTTTGTTAGAGGCTTTGGTGTCTGTACATAATCAGTTAGAATTACTGTACAGATGATAGGAGCAGTGAGGTTGTATATAATAGGGAAAATCATTTATTTGTTCATTCATTCAATTAATTCAATGAGAAATCACAGAGGTTTTCTCTGAATTCTTTTCTCTCTCTAAAATTCTTTTACTTGTTCTTGAGCTAGTTCTTCTTTTTCAATAGCCCTTCAAAGTACAGTAGTATATTTTGCTTGGTGTTCAACTGTAGGGTTCTGATTAGTCACACAACTAGATTAGATAGACATGTACTTTGCTTTACAAACAAGCTAAGGTTAAAAAAAAATTGTCAAGAGTATTGATCTTCCACTGAGTTTTCAGGACTCAGATTTGTTGCCTCCAGTTTTGAGCTGCCTTTTTGAATTGACGTTTTCTATCTACAACTCTTCCCTTAAAAAGGTACTTGATGATACAGTTTGTAGTTCAATAAATGGTGGATGTATATAAATCTGTAATATAAGGTGAAAATATGTATATACCGTGAATATAATTAATCTTCTATTTGTATGGATAAGATCCACATTCATTAAACAAGGATTCTATATTTTGTACCTCTAATATACAGAACAATGTTTGTTGATTTATAAACAGTTGTAAACTTGAGTCTAGCATACTTAGAATGTTGAGATCATAGCCTCAGGGAAATGCATGTTCACTCTATTTATTGCAAAGTTACTTCCCAAATAGTGATTGATTAATTGGTAGGGGGTGGTTTAAAGATGGTCGAGTGTGCGTTAGGGGGCTTGAGATGATTGGTGAAATCTAAATTATCCAATTGCCTAGAATAAATATGATCTTTTCGTGAGCTTATGTTTCATATAGATTGCCCTAATTAAAAAGAAATACATATGTTTCATATGCGTGCTCTTTTCTATTTTATATATATGTGAGAAGGATTCTCCGATATGGTCATAAAAGGAAATTTTAAAGGATGGGAATTGGAAAAATTTGTTACATACTTGAAAGTGAATACTTGCGAGTTGGGACATGAAACTATAAAACTTAAAGTTCCTGTGTTTCTTTAATCTAAATGTCATCTACAGTTAAATACAATCAGATATGTAATTCGCAAATACTAATCACACAATTTCTCAAATCCCTACCAATAAGCAGATCAAAATTTTTGTGACCAATAATATGGATCATTAAAAACGAAGATCGTAACGTGGATTTGCATTTGTGTTGTGTTTGATTTTGCATTCACTTCTGAAGGTGTCTGATCCTTCATCTACTCTATCAAGTACCATTCACTCTAGATTAACGTTGTAATGACATGACCAATTCCTTTATTATATGATCTTTTAATTTCCAGGGCTTCACCAGTTTAGAAGGGAAAACTCCTTTTGGAGCACAAAGAGAAACAAATGGCAATTATCAAAAAAGGAAGAAAGAAGAGAAGCACATGATGACAAACTAACAAGAGCATGGTGTCAGGGCTTTGATATGGGAGATAGACAATGCCAACATTTTTCTCTTTACTCTCTTAGGCATCTGTACTCCCATCTTATAAACATTATGCATTGCCAAACACCAAGACTGTTGCTAGAAGATTGAGTCGATGAATTGAAGAGGCCACTGATCAATTAGGCTAATGGCAATTGATATACATAAAAACTTCTATAAGACGGTCTTTCTGTAATTTTTGGTGAGATAGGGGTCACTTTTTAATGAAACAAGGGTCATTGTATATCAAAAGTGCCATCTATATTTCTTAATAATAACCCCATTTTTTTTTGTGAGTTAGTCTTATAGAAGACTTACTAATTGATATATGCTTGAATTGATGTATGGAAACTACAAGTGGCAAGATGATTGAGATAACAAATGTCAAGTAATGGGTTAAAAGAAAAACAAGCAGCAGAGTATAACATTTGTGACTGCAATAGTTCAAATGAAACAGTAGGATTTAGAATAAGGGGATATTGTGTATGCAATGAATTTGTCCACTGCAATTCTATATTTTTCGTTTTCAAAAAAAAAAAAAAAAAATTATTAGCATAACACGGTTTTTTGTAACTTTTGGTAAGACGGGGGTCACTTTTCAATTAAACAATGGTCACTGCTCACCATTAGTGACCCCTACAATTCTAAAAGTAACCCCAATTTTTTGTGAGTTGGTCTCATACAAAACATGCTTATCTATCTTTTAATATGCTTAAACAAATTACCATTAATTACATTTTTAAAAACAATTAAGTAAAATGATTTTAACCCGTGCAATGCACGGGGCACATACTAATTACATTGATAAGTATGATAACTATGAATATTTAGTAAAATACGATTTTAATGTTTGATTTTTTTTTTTTTTGAAAAAGTAGTCTAGCTGTATTTTATCTTCAAATTTCCTCGTTATAATGCATTTAAATTTAAATTTTGGTACCAAAGATGTGTTTTGTCTACTGTTTTATTATTAATAGGATTTTCAATTAAACTAACTACCATTATTTCTAAACTTTGACCTGTATTTTATTTAGGCTCCGTTTGATTCACCTGGATAAAACTGATCTGAACTGAATTGAACTGAACTTAATTGATTTTTTGAATTTGACCGTTAACCATTTAAAATTCGTCCAAACATAGTCAATATTGGACTCATTTGAAAGTATGGTTTGAGATCTTTCCGATGACATAATTTTCATCATGAAATTATTTCGAAATAAAAAGTTATATGAGTAATAAAGTTACACATGAACTGAACTGAACTGAACTGGACTGGACTGAACTGAACTGAACTGAATTTAAGTAAAATTAAGGTGAATCAAACAGAGCCGTAATCCTATGTATGATTGGCATCCATTTTATTGGATAGTTGAGATAATTAATCATTGTGTTAAGTTTATGGGCGCTGTTATTGCCAGGCCAAAAAGTACTATTGCCAGGCTATTAAATTTTTGAATTGACAATTTAACCCTTTATATTAATAAGGCAAAATTCATATTCTATTTCCATAATATTACTTTGTCTACTCTTATCATATATACATATTAAGTATCTAAGAATTAAATCATAATGATAGTCATATAAAAATCTTGCCAAAAATAATTGTCTGTGCGTGTTTCTTAGTCATGTTAAGTAATATCAAAATTACAAAGAGCCTGTTTCTAAGTCATGCATCAAACGAATTAATAAGAAAGTTGCATGTCCATTCCGATCTCATTATCACAAGATCCAATAAAATAATTGATCGAAATATGCTACAGCATCATATATTTTGTTGGGCATATGATTGATCAGCAAATGAGAATTTCTCTTCTAAATCCACTCTCATACACCACTGAATGAGGTTACATCCCACAATTTTCTAGTCATTTATACTTTAAAAAAAGAGAAAATAAAAAGGAGTCCGGTGAGCTTCTATTTTTATTTTTTTAAAATTTAACTATTGATTGGAGAAGTTACGCTACCGCTAGCAAGTATATAGAGATAGTAAGCATGGAAGTTTGCAGTAAAAAATGTGGATCATGGAAATTCAAAGAGTTACGGGACATGATCCGAGTTGTTCGTCTCTGAATCTCTCTGAATCCCTTCTCAATATTGTTGCCAAATTGGTGGAGTTGTAGGGTTCTAATTCTAATGTATTTCTATAAATGTTTTTGTAAATAAAGCACTTAAAGATAGTGGAGAGTGAATATGTATTTTGCCTTATTAGTATGAAGGGTTAAGTTGTCAACTAAAAGAATTGATGGCTTGTCAATAGTATTTTTCGACCTAGCAATAACAGCGGCCAAGTTTATAATTGTCTTGTTCAATAATTGATTTCTTGCTTTAAATTAATACATTATTAATTTATTGATTAAAGATACCTCTTAAATGAATAAAATCATAGTTCGACACTATTCATTCATTTATAAAAGATTTACTGAATACAATACAATTGTTCAACGATATGATCCAGGATTTGCGTTCGATACATGAAATAAGGAGGAGCGCGCTTAATGGGAAATGAAAGGTGAAAGGTGAAAGGTGAAATGCGTAAACGTAGCTTACATACAATTAAGTTTAAGATGTCAATCAACAGCTTGATTATTTGATTTTAATGATTGATTCGACCTGAAATAAACAAGCGCTTGATGGAAAATCAATGGTGGAACGTGGAATGCGTAAACGTGGTCCGGCTATTGACTACACCTAAGTATAGCAAATTTGGTTACACCCTCTTACACTATTTTTAATTTTTATTATTTAAAATTTTACATTATTTTTTAAAATATAGGAGCATTCATTAATATATTAACCAACTACGTCATTCTTGGACAAACACTGCTTTATTATGGTTGTATTCAAGTTGGCTCCTGTAAGTGTAGCCAAGGATTTGCCATCTAAGTCCATCTTCTCTCTCATTTATCTTCAAAATGTGACATTTAAAGTAGGAGAAAAATAGACACAAAGAGAAGAGATAAGACATAAAAAAAGGGGATGAGTTGCCCACCCACGGAGTGAATCAAACATTCTCCTTTCACATGTGGATTGTATGTAGACCTTACACGTTCCCCCTTCAATTTGGAGGATGCTGTTTTTTTTTTTTTTTCACGATGTAATCAAAATCCTAGTACAAAGTCATGGAACTTTTAAATCGCCATCTTATAAAAGATTTCTTAAAAATAACTATTTTTTTATGGGGTGTAAACTTTTAAATCGCCATCAGATATAGGCCACTTTTTGGAAAAATTTGAAAAACATAACCATTTTGCCCCCTATTTTAATGACCTTTTTAGAATAATATACTTTATTTGACAAGGGGCAAAATGGTATTTTTTGTCCCTAATTTTGGCTGGAAAGGGACTTGAGGTTGTTGTGATTTAAAAGTTCAATATAAAATGTATTTTTATGAAAGAAACTATTTATATGGTGATTATCGCAAAAAAGTTGGTTTTATAAGGTGATTTTCGATAATTTTGTTTTAAAAAAAATCAGAATCGACGACAAGGAGGACACGTCGTAAACTCGTTATATGGGCGGATTTTGACGGGTCTTTTTAGGATATGAATAATAAATGAGAGTGGCTTTTTTTTTTTATCTAAAAGATAAAGCTTAGATCGGAAAGGAAAAAAAAGAAGAAGAAAGATACTCCACTTGCTTTGTATATGTGCAGTTATAAATTTTTTTTATCTTAAATAAGATAAAAACAACAATGTATACATTTATTTGAAACGAATGGAGTAATAATCATAACCCATGAGTCAAGGTAGTACCTACCCTTTAAAAAAAAAAAAAAAGTAGCACCTAGGATAGGAAGCTGAAAATACATGTGAACGTGGATTCTCCAATCGAAAAATCAACCACTACCATTTAATTTTCTAAATCTTTAATAGTAGGTAGTAGGAATTAGGAAAGGATGAGATGGGAGCTCAAGTGATAACTGGTAAGAGTACCACTCTTATAATCCAGTAGTTAGGGGTTTCAAATAATCTTCATTTATGTAGGGAGAATAAAAATTTCTCTTTCTTTTTTTGCAGGGAGGATTTCCTCCTCTGTTTGAGTCCGTCAGCCCATTAAAGATAGGTTAGCTTGTCTAGCGCATGTGGTTTGCGAGTTATTACATGCGTCCTTGAAGCGAAAAAAAAAAATAGTAGGAATTAGGAGTATTATACAAACCTTGTGGGTTTGTGGGTTGAAACAATAAACAGACCTCCTTGCCTATAAATAGAAGGGGATGAAGAGGTTAAACTCGTATATATTCAGAGCGGGAGAGTCAGAGAATAAAAAGAGAGAGAGAAAAAACAATACATAGAAAAGGGAGAGCGAGCGAGACAGAGAGATGGCATCGTTGCCTTCACATATTGCTCTTAAGTTAGAGGGAGATTATCCGCAAAAAAAACTTCTCCTAATATTGATATGAATAAAAACCAGAAGTACTTGGGTTGCGCTTGCGGCCCCAGTGGTGAACTCGACTACTCCTTCCCAGTACAGGACCCAGCTGCAAAGTTCGCCGACGAGCCAGCCAAGTTTGGTAAAGGTTTTGTCCACATGAGAAGTTGCATGAACAACAAATACTGGGTTAGGTACGTAATTATACTTCCATTTTACTTATGTTAATTATTACGATCCTTTTGTTCGAAATTTTTTATTTTTATTTTGAGAAAGTATATAAATTTATAAAATAATAGAAGTACTATTCTTATTAAATTCATTTTAAATAGTATTTAAAAAAAAAATGTATTTATAATTTCTATAGTTATAGAATTATAGTTATCTATGGTTAAAGTGCATTTGAAATCGTGATGAATAGCCAAATAAAAAGAAGAATAAGGAATGAAGGAAGTAATATTTTTGGGTGAAATATTATGCTTTGGATTTTATTGCATGGAAAATATATTTTTCTTCCGTTATTGTCCCATCAAAAACAAAATTAAAAGAAAAAAAGGACATCCTCTTGCAAATGAAAAGACCCTTATAAGTACATGTACATGTTGAGAGAGATTTACAGCCAGGGATGGCAATGGGTCGGGTCTGGGGCGAATCCAGCTGGATCCAGACCCATTTATATTTTTGGGATGAGATCCAAACCCTACATATAGGGTCTATAAAACTTAGATTCAGATCTACATTTGCTGGGTCTAGTGAATCCGTGGGTCCTAAATGGGTCTCATTAATAAATTAATAAATAAAAAAATTTGTTCCTAAATCATATAATAGGCATAAGCTTTTAAGTTTTTATTAGAAAATATCACTTAACAATGTATTTATACTCATTGAAAAATGAAAGAAACTCAAATTTTCACCTTTGGACTCTTTTTTTGTACATTGTCTATACTTTTTACTTTTTTATTTTTTATTTTTAATGTTAATGGGTCCATGGGTCGGGTTTGGGCCGGGTCTGAATCTGTGATGCTGGACCCAGATCAAGATCCATTTACGACACATGGACCCAGATTCGAATCCAGATCTAATGGGTCTATAAAAAGGGGATTCAGACCATTATAAATGGATCTGGATCCGTGGGTCTGGGCCAGGTCTCAGACCCATTGTCATCCCTATTTACAGCCATTCGGGTACTTCTGGCTGGACTCCAATAAGCTACTGTTTTAAAAATATGGATTCCATTGTCTTGTGAAGTTGCACTACAAAAAAAGTAGGATTAGTGGTAATTTTTCTTGCCACACTAAAGGGAAAAAATGCCACAAAACCCTTTTGTGGAACTATAAAAATTTGTCACTAGGTTGCCACAAAAAGTGCAACACAACAAATTATTGTGGCAATTTTCATATTTGCACAATACATAGTTCTTTTGTGGCAAAATACTCTTTACCACAAAGACAGTTATGGTAATATTTGACTTAGCCACAAATTTTATAGTGGCAAATTTTGATTTAGCCACTAATTTACCACAAATCATTAATGGCCAATTTAAATTAAAAAATTGAAGAACAAAAAAAACAATATAGAAAAAGTTGTAAATCAATATTTTTATAAGGTCAAGCCCACACTTAAGCTTCCAATCCAAATAAATTTGACAAGGCCAACAAGTATTTTGTAGCCTAATAATAGAAGTTGGATTCAATTGGGCCATCAACTATAGCTTTATTGATTCAAGTAGACTCACATATTCCTAGTTGTTATAGATAAAGTTGGAAACAAGTTAATATTGCTTGTCGATATGGGACAAAACTCCAAATTGTGAGAATTCTTTTTGTTGGCTGGATGCTTGGATATAGTCTTTTCTCGATCACATGCATCACGTTTTGATTATGATTTTTTGTATTGTATTCTTGACAATTAAATGTTATTAAGTTGATCCTCTACGACTCATTGGCGCTTGGCGGACTCAGGATTTCAAACTTGGGTGTACCTAATTTTAAAAACGATATAACAAAATCAGCAGATTATGATATATATTAATAACAAAATTAAGGTTCGTTTAAAATCAATATTAGCAAGTATGTTTAGTAATTCTATCACACAGGTTTAGGATGTTTAGCTGATAATTTTCAAAAACATAGAACATGTTATATAGAAATGTCATGTAAGCAAGCAATTAAAACAAAATAAATAAAGTTTTTGAATAATGAAAAGTGGGGTCAAGAATCGTTATTGATGTGCAGTGTAGATTGCTACATACTGCCTACTCTTATTTCACATTAATTGTTACTTTAGCCTAATCAAAAAATGAAACAATTGAGATGAAACAAAAATTGAATCCAATGGCTGATGCAAATACCGTTTCTAAGGTTTTTTTATTCATTCATAGTGGCAATACTAGAACGTCTCAAATGCAGAGTAATTTGTATCTTAAAAAATTTCACTACCAATATTAAGTTATTAGTGCTACTTATTCAAAAAGTTCTTTCTACTTTTTCTTTCTGATATCTAAAAGAATTCATACATGCATATCAATTGTGAAAAAGTTACGGGTTACTAAACATCAATTTTGTAACTTAATACTTATTATGTAAATTAGTACATGAAATATAGGTCTTCCTTTCTATAAAAAAAATAGAGAAAGAATAAAAATAAACTAGTAATGTAAATATAAACTATCGTAAATAAATACTTAATTAAGATCACATATAATTGAGAAGTGACATAGATATATTTTGTAGGTCAAAAATGAATATAAATTACACATTAGATGATTGAAAGCTTCCTGAACAATATTATAGTATATTATTTTTATTTAATTAAATAGACGAAAAATAAACTTTCTTGCAAAACTTTAATAGAGGAGATGATGATAGGAAATTGTCGAACAATTCTAATGTGATTTTCTATAACTATGTGAAAAATATCTTCTTGGAACAACGCATAGTAATAATAAGGACGACCCGTGCAAGATAACTCTGATCTATTAGTAATTATTATTATGATTATGATTAAATATTGATGATATTATTATTATGATTATGATTAAGCGTTGATGAATTATGATAAATAATCAAATACTCCATTATCATTTATACTATATACTAGATTTCATGTCCGTGCAATGCATGGGTTCTTCTTTATCATGCACACTCTTTATCTCCAAGCTCGTACTCAAGACGGTGATAGGCATTACGTCCATTTGGGAGCACAGATCCCGGGTCTAAATGGGTTGGGGAAGAGGTGTATGCCACTGATGACGGGCTATAGAGTTTTAAGAATACTCACTATGGCCAGTTTTGGAGGCTTAGCCCCAACTGGATTTGGGCGGACTCCACAGATACCAGCAGTAACAACCTTGACACATTATTTCAGGCAATAAAGGCTGATGACAACAGCAATGTTATAGCTCTTCGTAACATGGGCAACAAACAATTCTGTAAACGGCTTACCGTTGACGGCAAGGAAAGCTGCCTAAATGCTGGCATCGACAAAATCACAACAGAAGCCCGATTGACGGTAGCTGAGCCCGTCTTTTCAAGGTCTATAAAAGTATTTGAATATCCCGCGCATTAACGATGCTGTGTACTCTGAAATGGAAACTGTGAGGGGCGGTTCGGCCACGGCCTCGAACCCATCAGACACCGTTGACAAAATAAATGTTCACTTTTCACACGTTCAAACCAGTAGAAGGGTCTGGAGTAACAGTACCTCCATCAAGTATGGTGGAAAAGTCAGTGGCGAGGTTGGAATCCCGTTACTTGCAAATGGAAAAGTCGAAGTTTCGTCCGAGCTCTCCAACACGTTCCAGTTCGGAAGGACTACGACAGAGACCAACACCCTGCAATTTACCCACGCAGTGGACGTGCCTCCAAAATCTTTTGTTAAAGTTGGACTGATTGCCAAAAAATCCACCTGCACCCTTCCTTTCTCCTACAAACAGATCGACACACTCACTACTGGCGAGCATATTCCAGTCACCTTGCATGATGGTGTTCGCAAATTTGAGTCCATCGACGTTGATTTTCTCCGCAGCAAGCCGGAGCCCCTTGCTCCCTGAACAATAATGGAGTACTTTGCTGCTTCCACTTTCATGCATGTTTCTTTTACATTATTCTATTCCTATGAACTTTCCGTTTTTGCATCAGTGTGTTTTAATTTCCACTTATTTGTCGTCCAGGTGTGTATTTTCTTTCAAAAGTTGTTGGGTGTATTTGGGAGTGTTGAGCATCCATAACTTTATGCATGGTGTGTATAAGGCTTGATCTTATTATAATAAAGTTGTTTTTATGCGTCGTCAGTTCTGTATGTCTATCAATAACTCTGTAGTCTGTATGTACCTGTAATGGACACAGGTTTTGCCGTACCTATCTATGCCCTTCACAGAAGATGATGTATGATTGCATACTATTTTTAATAGACGACAGTTGATCGATTTGTATATATTTGTCATATAACAACACTTGTTGAATGCGATAGGATGTCTTTTACTATTCAAGTCTTGTGGCTGGCAAGGAGAAATCATGCATGTTCTTCCTATTAAACACTCTCTAATCATTGCCGAAAGATGAGTGAGTTGTTCTTTCATACTCTGCTATTAGATCCTTAATTCATGCTGATTCTTTAGATCAATGGCGCTTTTCTTTCTTTTTCTTTTTTTTATTTTAAAAATTAACTTTCTTAAAATTAAATCAAGGCAAGTGCTTTACAATCATCATAACTCCTCAAACTCTTATGCTATTCGTCCACCCAAAAATCTGACCTACCCCTAATCCAAGCACGCCCCTTAGCTTTTGATGGTTCTAAGTAAAATTCACACTAGGCATCGCGCAGCTGCTTGTTTTAGCATTCGAGATATCTATTCTGGGTGAAGTGATTTCCTTAGCTGCAGCGTGGTTTTAGCTCAATCATATCGACTTGTTTGTTCATCACAGATATCACTTGCTTGTTTGTATATATAACTTGAATCATAGTATGAATTTTGGTGTTAAAAAAAGCAAATTGTTTTAGTTATATTTGATTTGATTGAAAGCTAGAGAAAAACTATGGATTGGCATCTATCTAATATATATATATATATATATATATATATATATATATATATATATATATATATATATATATATATATATATATATATATATATATATATATATATATATATATATATATATATTTATATATTTGGGTAAGATCGCCGATAATGTGACATGTGTCACAGTTTTAGTCGTTGTTGTCTTTTCTTTCTTTTTTCTTTTTATTTTGTCATTAGTTTATTTATGGTGGTCATTAAGTTTAATATATTAAATATAATAATAAAAGTCCCTATTTAATACTCTCTTCGTTACTATTTGTTTTTTTACGGTCTCCAATGTGGCACTTTGACCACTAATATCTCTAAAACTATACAAGTAAAATTTGTAAAAATTTGATATTACGAAAATACATTTTTATAGGAATCTAATGCATATAATTTCAAGCCACAACTCATAATGAATTTTTATATATTAATGGTCAAAGTTTACAAAGTTTGACCTCAAAAAAATAATTAGGATGTTTAAAAGAAAACGGAGGGAGTATTTGATTATTTTTTAATTTAAATACTATTTTGGGTCATTATTTTTATTAATTTTTATATTTATGAGTGTAAGACTACTTAATGTCACAACTTTTATTGAATTTTATGATTGTGGAAAAAATGTATTTTGGCGTGGCAATATGTTTTAGAGGATAAGTGTGTGTAACATAATAGGTTATATATAGAGTCATTATTTTTATTAAGCTATATATTGTGGGTATTACATGGTAGGTGATCTTTGACTAATATTTGACAATTAACATGTGACTGATATTTGTGGAATAAGTGTAGCTAAGATTGCAAGTGAAGTTGACAAGTGTCATAATTTGATTGGACATTTATTAATTCTTTTTCTCCTTTTGTTTTTATTTTGGTGAGTAATCTGTTGTCAACCTCCTATATATAGTAATTGTTATAGCCTATTCATATTCCTTCTTTTTTCTTTAGATAGAATTGCATTAATGCAATCTAAAATGACCTCAATGTCCAGTTTTAATATTTTCAACACAATAAAAACTCTTATTGGGTATTGATCATATGATGAATATTTGTGGGAATAAATTCACATAATATAACAAGGGTTATATAGTTGTGAGTATAAGCACAGGTATCGTACATGTGTCCCATTTTGATGAATTACATATTATTTTTCTTATTTCTAGATAGTGAGTTGTCGCTATTTTTTCCAATTGAAAGAAGGTAAGTCTATTAACTTTTAGATTCCGATACTGAAATACTCATTAAGAGACAGTTTGATCAAATCGATGGTTACGTTGTTTACTAACAATAATTACATCAATTGGTATAAGCATAGGCTATGCGAAAATTGACTATTATTTGTGGGGATAATCGTCGTTAATATGACAAGCGTTAAATATTTAATTACGTTTTATACGAAGGTATAAACGCAGGTTAGACATAAATTTTGTAAGGATATGCTTAAATATAATAACATGTCCAGGTCACATATGCAATGACAATTTATTAAGTTATATTTTATGATGAACAATTGCAAGTTAACTGACAAGTGATAGATATTATTTTATTTTTTAATCAGAGAATGATGAGGGGTATGACATGTGTAATATTTTGATCAATTACTAATTTCCATCATTATTCTTTATATACCTATGTCTAATTTTAAAAAAATCTAAAAATTTATTTAAACATAAAAATATAGCAATAAATGGGTCACCCGTGTATAGCACGGATAAAATCCTAATTTTATCTGAGTTGTGGGTAGGCCACGTTTTCGCGTTCCTCGTTCCACTTCCACCCATCATTATTATTTCCCATTAATTAGAGTAAGCTATTCTTTTGTTTACATCGAATCAGTCCTTCCGTGGTGGTTTTTTGTTGAGTTTCACAAAATTTTATATGAAGCGGCCTCAAAGCTTGAGTTTTTAGTATTTTTGAATGGAAAAATATTAGTTTACCTATTGGGTAGTCTATCTGGGTGATGTGTGCATTGTTGATTTTTAATATTTTATTTTTTAAGTTGAAAATAGATTATTTATGTCCCAATGTACAAGTTTTACATTATCTATCAGACTACCCGATGGATAGAAAAAGCATTCTCCTTTTTGAACACAAAACAATAAGTTTTAGTGTTATATTACTACCCGAGTGATGTGTGCATTGGTGATTGGCTTTAAAAATTGTATTAACAATGAGATGCATTTACAATTTATTTATAATAAACGTATAAAATTGTATACAATGTTAAACCCTGTGAATAAATTTTTAAATTAATATTTAAACATAAAATTAAAAATAACTCAAAAAGTCCAACAAGAAGCTCAATTTGGAACGGAGGGAGTAAGTAGATTTTTAACTCATGTGATGCACAGACATGATTTCTCACAGGCATGATTACTATTATATATAGAAGGCTTTGAATCAAGATTGTTTGGTGTAGTGGTTCAGCACTCCATCCCTTAAACAAGTGGTTGGGGGTTTGAATTCCAATTTTTGCGAATGAAAAAAATTCCTTGACCAACCCCCTACCACTTAGTGCACTGACAATTGGGACGAGAGAGTTAATCACTGTGATCCACAATGAATATCCTTGGCAGAGACCAAAATATATACGGTAGAAGGGTTTGACTTTCATTCCGAAGCCGTTCTGAATTCGGGCGGGATTGGGAAGGGCCAGCGGCCCGGATATATTTAATCATGTCGGCTAATAATGGAAAGTGTCATCTCCACCCTTTGATTCACCCCACCAATCTCAAAAGGATTAATATTTTTACAGGAAAGAGTTCCCCTATGTACAATAATATTTTGAACAAGGCAATGTCCATACTCCATTATCCATATCTAATGAAAGTAGGGATGTAATGAGTCGAGGTCAGCTGAACTTTGTTGTATTCGATCTTTGTTCGAGAGCTCAGCAGTCAAGCTCGAGTTCGAACTTGAATGAGGTTTGATAATAAAGTTTGATAAATTTTAATAATTGGACCTTAATAAGTGAGCACATATAAGATAAGTGAGGTTCCAACTCATTTAGGTTTGTTTGACAATACGTAGCTATAGCTGTAGTCTTAGCTGTTTTATTAGTGGTTAGTTGTTGAACTAACTATTAGTTGTCATGAGCGGTATGTAACTTTCAGCTGTTTACTTGGTTGAGTGTTCGGTAAAATTAGCGATTTAGTTAACTGATTGATGTAAAATGACATAAAAGGGTGTTGTTGTGTTTGGTACTTAGGGGTCACAAACAACCGTGAGGGGCAGTCCTACGGCCCATAAAAAGGTCCTAAATAAGATCGAGGACTATCTTAGAGCATACCTCTCCCTATTCGAACCTACCCTTCCACCTCAGGACACTCGCTTTGGTCAGGAGGTGCACACTTAGTGACAGTGATAGCTGCTACAGATACGTATTCGAATACTACTAAATCAGAGAGCCATATATACAAGCATTAAGCAAAAAGGAAATTTTAAAAGAGCATGATCTCAGGAAGGAAAGCTAAACATACTTCATTCAATTAAAGACAGATATACATTTAATTCAGTGCAAAAAATAAAAAGGGATAAATTTGTGGCAAAGGAATAATCTAATGAATTGCAATTCTTTAATTTAGGTCATTCTTTTGCTCGAAACATAATTGAAAGAGCATTATTTAGATTTTAGATTGCCCCTCAAAAAAAAAAAAAAAAGAAACATTTGGATTGGCCGTAGGCTATAGGACGTACATCAAGATTCGTTGCGTTGAAAACTCAGGTTAGAATCACTACAGTAGGGATAAACAACACTATAAATAAAACTATCAAAGCACCAGTACTATATATAAATGCTTGTTTCAACACTAAGGCTCCGTTTGGTTGGGGTGAAAATAGTTTTTCTGGAAAATTGTTTTTCTGAAAAACTGTTTTCCCATTTTTCGTTGTTTGGTTTACAATGAGAAAGAAAATCGTTTTCAGGGGGAAAATCATTTCCACCTATATAGGTGTAAATGTTTTTCCTTCAAAATGAAGGGAAAACGGTTTTCCGTTGGTGGGACACTATGTCCCCGGAGCACTAATAGTGGACTTGATCAGCGGGTTTGGTTGTCGGGACATCGGGTCATAAAAACAAACTCACACCCGACTTGATTGGGCCTCAGGATGAACTTTCGGGCCACTTTCTCAATATTTTTTTTTTCTTCAGATAATTACAACTTTTGACTCCGATATGCATTTGAGGTGATTTTTTTCGAATCCACCTAACTTTTCGAGATCGATGCACTTATGTTAGTAGATTTTATTTTTTATTAAAAAAAAAAATTCTGGAAATTTTTTTTCCGTTGTAACCACACAACGGAAAATGTGAACGGAAATACATGTTACACTGAAAATGATTTTCAACTGAAATTACCTTTTAGATGAGAACGATTTTCCGTCCAACCAAACAGAGCCTAAAACAAGGTCCCCAATTAAGCAGAACTACGTTTTCTTGTTGCCCTTAATTAAATCCTTATATTTTTGGGAAATTAATGGTCAAAGTTTGTAAAATTTGACCTTCAAAAAGTAAATATTATTTTTCGAAAACGGAGGAAAAACATCACTTCTATAACCAGTGCACTTGTATTAATATTATTTTTTTGACAACAAGACCAACCCATAAACAGCTCGTAGACTACTGCGCGCTATCCAGGGGCGAAGCCAAGGAGGGAGGCTGGCATAGGCCTGGCCCCCGTGGCCCAGCCCAGAATTCCTTGTCTGTTTGTTTCGGCTTATCTAAAGAATATATATTAAAATGCTCATTTTTACGTATGTAAGCTATCTTAGCTCAGTGGTTTGACTTTGATGTGCTATAAATCCATTAGGTTCAAATCAGGTTCGATTCTTACGGCAGCAAATTTTCCCTTGTTTTTTCTCTTTATTGCTTTTCCCCTTGTTTCCTCGTTCAATGCGACTTCTTTTTTTTCCCTTCTTTCCTCGTTTAATGCGACTTACAGATTTCTAATTATTTTTTCATTTTTTTGGATCGTATCATGTTTCTAATTTTAATTACTCCCGAAATGCATATGCCGCTCTCGAATTTTCAAGCTTTTTTAGTCTATTTTCCCCATAGTAAAATAAAAACTTAACCAACTTTAAACATCTAAAATCAAAATGCATTTTTTTATCACTACCTTTGTATTTTAACTCGATAGTTCATTCTACGTGGATCAAAAATAAATAAGTCAAGGCTACTAACTGACTAGTCATGAAAGAGATTTCTATTGCCACAAATTTTGAATTTTGAATTCTATTGGGTATAGTCATGAAATCGGATTTTACTATTTTTTTTTTTTTGTAGAATAAAAACCCGAATCTAGAGACAAAGAAACGAAGATTATTGATAAGTTTTGTATGACCACATAAAAAAAATTAACAAATGTTTCGGCCCTCTGTACTTTCAAAATCCTAGCTTCGCCCCTAGCGCTATCTATTAGTACAAATAATGACTGTAATCTAAAAATAATACCCGAAATCTCAAAACACTGAAATAAAGATTTTCCAAAATAAGAACGCAGATATAATATACTCATAGTTTTCTACAAACGACGTTAAAAGTGCTAGGTTACTTAGTATCATATCAAACGCCTTGAGGCTGCAACAGTATTAGTGAAACTGAAAACCCCGCCACCGTCCGGCATTTGAAGAAAATGCGGCAAGTAATTCTACTTAAGAAGTTAAAAATTAGTAGAAGAGACTAACCATCCAAACTCTTTTATGATTTATGAAAATGGTTATAATTGCCATCAAAAAAAACTTGATAATATATTATATACCCTTCTATCAAAAAATAAACAAAAACCCATGAAACCATAAACAACTTGGGTACAACCAACTCATTAGATGAACATGCATGTGTCACTCACATGCTTCTCTCTCTCCCTCTTTAATTCCCTCACTCTCTCTGCTTCCCTCCCTGGGCATCTCTCTCTCTCTCTCCTCGATCCAACCTCAGATGTGGCCTGTCATTCCTCATCATCCTCTGATATCTCATTGTATAATTTAGACACTCCGGTTAGTACTTTTATTACGATTTACGAATTATGGTTGTTGTTGTGATGTTTATTTATTTATTAGTTCCAGTTGTTACTCGGTATATTATTCAAGCAATTAAGGGAATCCCGATTTATTATTCAAATTTTTTTAATCACCAAAAAAAAAAAAGCTTATGTATAAGGTGGCAAACATAAGTGCTACATGTGAACAAGGTCTTTAAATTTGTAGCTATTTTGAAAGTCTACATTGAAAATGTAAACAGATCCAAACCTAAATAATAAAAAAGATACGGGATGGAGTTGAAATTCAGGAAAAAAAGAAAACGTCTGACTACCTACATGTGATGGGAACGTAGGTAGTCCAATCGAATACTCAATGCGGCCACCAATTATTTTTCTTTAATTTATTTTATACTGCGTACACACTACACACTAATAATTGGCTTGAAACTTCAAAACACATATATGCATGATTATTATGCCTATAAATAGAAGGGGATGATGAAGAAGTTAAAGGCACAGCTCAAGAGTACTAACAGAAAAAGAGTAATAAAGTAAACAAGAGAGAGAGAGAGAGAGAGAGAGAGAGAGAGACAGATGTCGAAATTAATGCCTTCACTGATGGCTCTTAAGTTATCTTCAACAAACCGTATTAAGAGCAGTAATGAAAACAAGTACTTGGGCTGCGGCACCGATAACGAGCTGGAGTACTCCTTTGGACTACTGGACCCAGCTGCAAAGTTTGCAGTGGAACGAGCCAAGTCTGATGGGGGCCTTGTGCACATAAGAAGTTGCTTTAACAATAAATATTGGGCTAGGTAATCATATACCTTTCAATTTAATAAGTTTTGTTATCAGACTGTCTCACGATGGGAGGGAGTTATTTTTCTAATAAAAAACAGGGTCAAAGAATAAGTCACCCTTAATGTGTTAGAATTACTTTTTACCATGTGCTATGCTTTACGCCTTCACCTCCCACTAATCAACTTCTTTTTATATCTCAAGGTAACTAAAAATTGAACGTAATAGATCTGGTTGAGAAGGAAAGGGGTGACGGCAATGGCTTTTTGTCTCTAATTGGGTGTTTTAGACAAAAATATTTTTTCTAATGAGGTGTTTTTTGCAATAAAATTAATTTATTGGCAGGGTTGACAATTTTTAGTTGGGATCCTCTTCATTTTTCTTCTTTCCATTTCCTAAATGTAGGATGGATCTCCTTCTCTCATTTTATCTTTTTAAATTTGTTTAATTTAAATTTTGGTTAGAAGGAAATCTCACCCTTCATTTAGGAAATAGAGACAACTATTTCAGGCCACTATTTCTTTTAACAAATGAAAAAGATTTCAACTCGACATTCCTGATATAAGTACTACGTAGGCCAAAGTCAAGGGACCAGACATACCTTAATTATGCCATTACTCCCTTTGTCTCATTAAATTCTAAACGTTTGCTTTTTGAATGTCAAATTTAACAAACTTTGACTATTAATCTATGAAAATATATAAAGATATTCACAATATGAAAATACTCTTGTTAGATTCATTTTTCAAAATACTTTCAAAAAATCGTAGTGCTATAATTTTTACATTCATATAATTATAGTTATTTATGATCAAAGTGGTGTCTTGAAAATCGTAGAAAAAGTAATCATTTAACATTTTATGAGTCGGAGAGAGTATTATTCTGTACAACTGTACAAGAGTTATATGATCATTACAGTACGATGTGTTTTAAAAAATAATGAACGACGTGCGATACACAGACTGAGTGTTAATTTGTTTGGTGTAAAAAACGTAGATCTCTAATAAATGCACAATTGAGGTCATAATAACTCGACTACATGCAACACTATATACTCATGTCTTTTCCCCATATATATTGTAGTTATTAAATTAAAGCAATCACGTATACAACGCTGATATTTCTAGCTGGCTATGAATGAACTTTAAAATAAGTCGATCAAGTGATTCACTTTTATGGTTTTCTTGGACAACTTGAATGCATTGACTAACATTTTCCGTTTATATATTACTATGATTTAAGTTATCATTTTCACTTTTTCGGTATCCAATTGTTGTCTATATCTCTGTAGTCATTTTTGGTGCAGATATCTCTGTAGTCATTAATAAACATGTAGCATTCATTTTCGTTTTCGAGGCCAGTCTCTGACTATTGTTTTCTCCTAAGCTAGAATTCAAACTTTATAAAAAATATGTATTTATGAAACAATATATATATATATTTTTTTTAATACGAATCGTCCAACAAATGTTTTCTCATATTATTATAAACTGTACCAGATTACTTTTTCCACAAATCGATAGTCGAATGTGGCAAAAATACTTTAAATTTATTATACTTTCAAAAATGGATTCAGTGCATTACATTCTTCATGCATGATACATGCATCAACTAATCAGTTGATTCACAAATACCAACAATACATAAAAAAGAATAAAAAATCACATAATACATGAACCTACTGATGAATTAATTGAAAATATTAATCTACATAATCTATATACTTAGATTAAAACAAAATTATTTAACCACAACTCATCACATTAGCCGCCATAATTACTGGCACATCTACTGCCACATCACCTCCTGAGGTGAACAAGAAAAAAGAAAAAGAAGTAAACTAGTATTAATTAAATGCTGATATGGAAAAACTTTTTAACATGTTAATGAGGTGTTAGGTGATGTGAATTGTCACATGTCAAACCAACAACTATCCATTATTGGATTGCTATTACAAAAGGAAGCTGTTACGAGTTTATTGAATAGACAAGAAATTTTGTCTATTTAGTCATTTATTTACTAAAACATAAATTTTATTAACTAAAATATCAATTTTATTTACTAAAAAAATTTCAATTTTAGAAATTACAAACATCAACTTTGCTCACTTGAACACCAATTTTCTTTATTAAAATATCACTTTTACTTACTAAAACATTGATCTTGTTTACTAAAATATAAAACTTATTTACTAAAATGCTAATTTTGTTTACAAAATCTTCATCCTACTTAAGATATTTTGCTTACTAAAACATTGATCTTGTTTACTAAAATATCAAACTTATTTACTAAAACACCAATTTCGTTTACGAAATCTTCATCCTACCTTAAATAAAAAAAATTTCTTATTTATTTAATAAATGTTACCATTTTTTATTACAAAAACTAGGATCAGATAAAAATACTCCATCTATATTATAATAATAACTAAACTAAAATGCAATGATTTAACCACAACTCCTCATATCATCCGTCATATTTACTGGCACATCTACTGCCACATCACCCTCTGAAGTGGCCAAGAAATTAAAAAGGTAAAAGAAGATATTAGTATCAATTAAATGATGATATGGAAAGAGTTCTAAACATGTTAATGAGGTGTTCGGTCATGTGAAATGTCACCTGTCAAACCAACAACTATCCATTATTAGATTGCAATTACAAAAACTATGATCAGATAAAAATACTCCATTATTGTAGCAGGAAACAATTGCACGTCTACCTTTTTTTTTTTTTTTTTGCAGGGAAAAGAATTACACGTTGACTTCATAGACAACAAATGTAGTTTATTTATCATTTGTTAACTAAAACATTAATTATTACATTTTTTTTTACTGAAATAACAATTTTGTTTACTTAAAAATCATTGATCGAGGAAATTTGAAACATAAACTTTGTAACTGACATATCAATCTTGTATACCAAAAATATTAGGTACTTTTATTAAAATCATTAATTTTGTTTACTAAAACATCAAATTTGTCAATTAAATTATGAAATTTTTCTATAAAAACTTCTAACTAAGCTAAAATAGACAATTTTGCTTGTTTAGTGACTAGACTGTTAACATTATTGTGCTACAGGTCATTATCCCATGAACCCTGGATAACCGCATCAGCGACTAAGCCTGAAGAAGATGGATCAGCCAATGTTCATGCCAATAATAGTTGCAGGTCATCAGGGCAAGATTGATAAAATGAGGTTTCAGCATCACATGCGAGGAAAGTTATTATACGTGGCGTATAAGTCAGCTGAAAAGCTCTGCTTATGCCTGGACTCGAACCCTCAGGCCTTTATGGCTTTTTCCAAACCTATAAATTACAAGTCATTTGGGATTATTTTGCCCATCAATTTTTAACTACGCAGTGGACGTGCCTCTAAGGTCTTTTGTTAAAATCGGACTGATTGCCAAAAAATCCTCCTGCAGTATTCCCTACTCCTATACTCAGATCGAAACACTCAATACTGACCCCAGTGCTCCAATCACCTTGCATGATGGTGTTTACAAATTCGAGTCCACTGACGTTGATTTTATCCTCAGCAAGCCGGAGCCCCTTGCTACCTGAACAATAATGGAAGTATATATATATAACTATGTACCTGTAATGTACACAGGGTTTGCTATACCTATGCCCTTCACAGATCAAAATGATGTTTCAGTGTCAACTCAATCTGTACGTATGAATAAACGACAATCGATTGTATAACACTTGGCGAATGCGCGAGGATGTGTTTTACTATTCAAGTTATGTGGCAACTGGCAAGGAGAAATAATCATGCATGTTCTTCCTATTAAACAGTCTGATCTAATCATGCATTGCCGGAAGATGAGTTGTTCTTTCATACTGTACTTTATTTTGTCTCAAATTTTTTTCGAATTATTCGCGTCGCACCGTTCCATTCCGTTCTATTTCTCATCGTCTCGCACCATTCCGTTAAAGAGAACAAGGCCTTAGTCCACCGTGCTATCAGATCCTTAGCTGCAGAGTGGTTTTAGCTCAGTCAAAAAACACAAATTGTTCTCGTTGGAATAAAGGTGTGTATATTCAATCAATATATAAAACAGAAAGATTTTACTTGCAATACTTGTTGTGCCGTGGACATACCACTGTTCTAGTCTCGGTGGCGGCTGTCCTCCACGATTAACATAATTCCGGTCACGACGTGCACTCACAGTAAACGGATAGGAGTAACAGTACCGACTTGCTCAAACCACCACCCCAAGCCCCGCCCGACCAGACGGGCGGCGGCGGTGCGCGCGTGTGGTGGTCTATACTTTCCCCTTTTCTCTTATTCAAAATCTAAAGGGAGAGCCACATATATAAACCAATTTTTATTAGCAATCCCTTTAATTTCATCAAGTGATTGTGTGAGGACGCTCACAATTTAAATTTAAATTAGAGAGGAATTGTCGTATACTCCTATTAAATACTCTGATATGTAATGCGGTTGATTCATTCGCTGGATCAACCTATCATTTTCTATAGTATTGCTGGAATTAATGTACACACCTTGTGGGTTGAAGCTATAAACAACTAATTGCCTATATGTAAATAAAAGGGGATGAAGTCATGAAGAGATTATAGAGACAGCGAGCGAGCGAGCAAGATGACAGCATCATTGCCATCACATATTGCTCTTCAGTTATATGCAAATGATGCACCGTCTGGTCATGAGAGTATTTGTACACACAGGAAGTACTTGGGCTGCGTCAACGAATGACTGGTCAAATGACTGCTATGGCAAATAAAATCTGTAGTAGTGTTAGAAGTATCGTTTATAGTTATTTAATCAAAGTTGTGCACATGTGGCATTTACGTGTTATCTTCACACAAATATTTTCTCTTATATGGCATCCTACATGTCGTTACCGCACAAAAATAACCCAACTTTTATAATACACATATATTTATATATCTCCTTTTGAAACTTTTTTTCAAATCCAATCCATTGAAATAGGATATATAATTTTATGACTTACGTAGCTAAATTTATTTTATTTTATTTTGTAATATAAAAAAATGCTAATAAATATGTAATAAATCCAACTAATGATGAGACATTATTGAGTGACACTTGGATGGTGAGTTGTTAGGATATGTAGCAAGTTTTGCTTATGTGATGCTTAGGTGTCATCGTCACACGAATTTACACCTCCTATGTGGCGTCCTATGTGTCATGCCCACACGAATTGGACTCACTTTATCTGTATACCGATGTGGCGCCTATGTGTCATCTTCACACGAATATATCCCTCCCATGTGGCGTCTCACATGTCATCCTCCCCCGAAAAGAACACAACTTTATAAGACATAGTACATATGCATCTCATTTTGAAGTATTTTCAGAACCTGATCCAATAGAAGAAGAATTATAATTTTTAAAATTGCATAACAAAAGTTATTTTATTTTATAATCTTAACAATAGAATAATAAATATAACAGATTGTATTTATGAAGTCAAATAATGATTATTAATTAATGCTTGACACACTTGGATGAAGGCTTAGGTGACGGTATACGTGTAATCACCACACGAACTTGGCGCTTACGTGGCATTTTAGGTGTTATGCCCACACGATTTTAGGTTCTTGCGTGGCATCCTACGTGTCGTGGCCACACGAAATGAACTCACTTTGATCATAAATATGTCGAAAAATATAAAGATTTATAAAGTAAAAATACTTTAGAAATCATAATTTTATAATTTAAATTTAAATATTCATATAACTAGGTGGATGCCTGTGCGTTGCACGAACTATGATTATATAATGGAACTAATATAATGTGATTATTAATCTCATCGAAAAATCAAAGTGTAATTGTCACTTATGAAAAATTATTAGTAGTATATGGATAAATATTTATATAATCCATTTAATATCATATGTCATATAATAAGATTACTATGACTTAGTTTACTCTGAAAAATCAAAGTATAATTGTCACTCAAGACGGTGATAGGCATTACCTCCAATTCGGGAGTACAGATGCTGGGTCTACTTGGGTTGGAGATGAGGTGTATCCCACTGATGATGATGGCCTTTATCGATTTAAGAATACTTACTACGGCCAATTCTGGAGGCGCAGCCCTAACTGGATTTGGGCTGACTCCACTGATACCAGCAATGACAACCTTGACACATTATTTCAGGCTATAAAGGTTGACGACAACAGCAATATTATTGCTCTTCGTAACATGGGCAACAAATATTTCTGTAAACGACTTGCCACTGAAGGCAAGGAAAGCTGCTTGATTGAATGCTGGCATCGAAAACATAACAACAGAAGCTCGGTTGAAGGTAGTTGAACCCGTCCTTACAAGGTCTATAAAAATTGTTGTATATCGCTTAGACGATCAGAATTATCTGGCCAAACCCCTCTGCTGGTAGTGGCTACGGAGAGTGCCACAAACCCATTTGATGTCGCCAATAATATGACCATTCAGTTTTCGCACCTAAAACTATTACCAGAACCTGGAGTAACAGTATATCTGTCAAGCTAGGTGTCAAAGCCACTCTCGAAGCTGGCATCCCGTTTTTTCTAAAAGGAAAAACTGAAATTTCGGCTGAAGTCACCAACCAGTTCCAGTGGGGAGAGACTGAGATGGAAACCAACACGACAACTGCTACGTACACTGTGAGCGTGCCTGCAAAGTCTATGGTTATAGTCAACATGGTTGCCACGAAAGCGTCTTGCACTATTCCATTTTCTTACACTCAGATCGATCAACTCACTAACGGGGAGCGTATTTCGGTAACCATGGAGGATGGTATTTACACGGGCGTCGACTCCATCAGTAGTACTCAACCTTTTACTTTGCTGCTTCATTAATATTACTCATATTTCTTTGCGTGCAGTTCATCTATACCTTACATTTCCCGCATTGTGTTTTCTATGTTTGTTCAGGTGTGTATTTTCTTTTAAATAACTTTATCTTATGCATTGTGTGTCTGAGGGTTGTCCTTATTTTAACTGTTTTTATGCGTCAGTTACGCATGTATGTGAACTCTGTACGTACTTGTAAGGCCACAGGTCTTCCTGTTATGCTCTTCACTGAAGATGATGTTTCATGTGTCAACTTTGTATTATTGCATAATATATTCAATAAATGACAGTCAGTTTTATATGTTTATTTTGGCTATGTTTGGCAAAATTAATTGTAGCTGTAATCTGTGAAATAATCTTAAAAAAGGAAAAAAAAAAAAAAAAAAAAAAACTAGCAAAAAATAGTTGAGAATAAAGTTGCTACAAAAAGTGAATAAACTAGTTTGATTCTTTTGGCTTCTATGACACAACAGATGAATATAACCATAGATGGCTTCTCTATGGCAAGAGCGCAGTTGAGTTGGAGTAACTAGTAAAGTTTCCTATTTCTGTGAGAAATTAGTATTCGGAAGGTGGTAGATTTCTTAGTTGTAATCGGGGTAGGAGTATTTGATTGAATGCCTAAAAATATATTTTCTGATCTCCGTCTCATGAAAATGTTCACATTAGTTTTTTCCAATGTTAAACTTTACAAACTTTGACCATAAATATGTCGAAAAATATAAAAATTTATAAGGTAAAAATACTTTTAAGAAATCATAATTTTATAATTTATATATTCATCTAATTGTAATTATTTGCGCTTAAAGTAATATCTTCGAGAACATGAAAAAATTAGTGTATGTGAACATTTTTATGGGACGGAGAAAGTAGGTAATAATAGATTGGCTTGGCTTGGCCCCAAAAAGAGTTCCTTGTTGCACTTTATTTAAGCTAGGTGGGTTAGGATGACGTAGAAATTAAAACATACGGAGAATTTTTAGTTTTGACCGAAAAAGCAAGCTAGGTTGATGACACACGAAGGAGATGGTATTGTGACTTTTCCATGCGTAAAATTAGTTGAAGGGTTGTGAGCTAGGTCACCAAAGACAATGAGCGTCGGAGGTGCTTACTAATTAGAGGAGATTGAAATGTTATTGTTTAAATGTCTATTTTATTGTAACTCTTTTTTATGATGATCGTAAACTAGCTAATAGTGAAGTATTGTCGTATGTGCGTGATTTTTTCCCAAATTGAAGAATACTTTTTGACTTTAAATATTTTGTGGGATTATGCTGTTTATGAGATGTATGTTGTTTATTATGCTTCCGTCGTACTCAAATCCTGAACAAGTAGTATCGTAGCGGGCGAAGGCATATTTCAAAAGATGACAAAGCTAATACATAGTATTCATTTTTATTATGTAGATATAACATACTCCATTATTATTATGTTTATAATTTTAACTTATGTGATACCAACTTATAAAAAATAGGGTTATTAATTAGTGATGTATGAATCATTTAATATATGAGTACTGATTCTTATATTAAAAAATTAACCCTCATCTCACTAAAAATTACAATAAAATTGTTTTGAACAAGTTTTTTGTGTTGTCAAAAATCTAAACAATATTCAGTGGACCAAACACGAATAAATTAAAAATATTGAAACAACTGAAATTTTAATTAGACAAAAACTGGAAGAAAATGGAACAAGCTGGATTGCAGTACAACCCAAATCAAAAGTGTTTACCCTTTCTATATGTGGATCCTTTTTACTCTCGGCCGAATAAATTTCGAGGAGGATCTTTTAATTGGTCCAAACTGTTTTACAAGACATTTGTTTGTTTGTTTCCTTTCGCGCTTTCTCTTTAGTCCTTCGAATAATCCTTGTATTATCTGCTTGATAAAAAGGAAAAGAAGAATAACATTTCAGAAAATATATGCGTCCCTCGCTTTTGTAGAGGCCTTTTTCTCTATTCTGAGGTTCTTACTTCTTTACTGGTTACATTCTCACCCTCAAAAAAAAAATTGTGTAAGGTTGTTGTTATTACCAAAATATGGTCGGCGTCAATTGTTCGATACTCTTATTTTTTAAGTAAGGTTCAAGATTTGAATTTTGTGAATGGTGAAATTACTTACTGAAAAAACATTAACTTACTGCTTTGTTGGCCGACCTTGTGCGAACTCGTCTGTATTAGTCTTGGCCCAAATAAAAGGCTTAGCCCTATTCTCTTAAACCGAAAAATGATGCGGGACGGTAAAAAACAGAATAATGAAACGCAACAGTGCGGTAATTGAAATAAAATGTGAGAAAAAATGAAGTACAGAATGCAGAACGAAAAGCAACATGGAGACAATGAAAAAAATAGAGCCTTATTAGTTAAACCACAAAATTGTGTAGCCCTGTTCTCGTCAACGGAATGACGCGGGACGGTGAGCAACGGAACGAAATTACGACGCGGTGTGGAATAGAACAGAAATTGCAGCGCGGGACGAAATGGAATAATAAATATAACTTGTGTGGTACAGAACCGAACGGAAATTGCAGTGCGATGCAGAATGGAACAAAATGTACCATAGAAACGACGAAAAGAACAGGGCCTAAGGTTGATGCAGATTTTTTACTTTAATGTAAGAGTAACTTTGTGTTTTTGTTTCTTAGGCTCTGTTCTCGTCAACGGAATGATGGGGGACAATGAGCAACAGAGAAGAACGGCGCGGAATGGAACGGCGCAACGCAGATATTAGAAGAAAATGTGAGACACAATGAAGTATAGAATGTGGAACGGAACGGCGCGGAACCGAACGTATTGAAACAAAACGGAACGGAATGAAGCATGGAAACGACGAAAAGAACAGGGGCTTAGTTGAAGCAAGGAATATGTTGCTATCTTGAAGGTCTTGGTTAAAAATAAATAAAAAAGACTAACATCCTATCTTTTCGTTGTCTGCATGCTGCATTTTTTTCTGCATTCTCTACTTCATTTTGTCTCAAATTTTGCTGCATTATTCGCGTTACGCTATTCTATTCTGTTCTATGCTGTTTTGTTTCCTTCTCGTTACTCACTTTTACAGACCATTCCGTTTGAAGAAATATACAACCTAAGTTCAATAATATTGGTACGGGAGTTAAAATAATAACTCACCATTACGGATCATTCCATTGAAGAAAAACAAAACCTAAGTTCAATATTGATACGGGAGTTGAAATACAGAAAAAGATATGTATGTTGAACTAGTAGTAACTAGTAACTACCTACAAACAAGAATACAAGATAAAGAAAAAAAGAATACAATACCCTTCTGCCTCACATCGCTATTTCACTAATGAGTATCAGATACTCATCATCCGCCAAGCCGGCCGGCCAGGACCGCGAATAATTTTATTTTAATACGGAGTAATAAGTTGGCTCGAATATGGAAATAAAAACTAAAATGCCTATAAATAGGAGGGGATGAAGTAAATTAAAAGACATCATCAGAGGGAAAAAAAACATATATAGAGAAACAATCAAGAGAGAGAGAGAGAGAGAGAGAGAGAGAGAGAGAGAGAGAGAGAGAGAGAGAGATGGCGTCAGTGTTGCCTTCAGTGTTTGCATTGCAGATCCAAGTACAGAGAGAAGGGAAGAACAAGTACTTGGGCTGTGTCACCGACGGGAACCCTAAAGGCCAGCTCGAGTACTCTTTCCCAGTACTTGACCCAGCTGCTAAGTTCGCGGTAGAGCCAGCCGCTTGTGGCGGGGGCCTTGTGCACATAAGAAGTTGTAAAAACAACAAATACTGGGTTAGGTACGTATTAACAATAATGCATGCTTCCATTTTACTAGTAATAATACTTATTAATATGAAGCCAACTCATATAAAATTAGGGTCATTTATTATGAGTTATCATTCTTATTACACTAAAAAATAATCATGTTTTAACAAAAGTTACAATAAGCCCATTTTAGACAAGTTTTTGTATATTATTATTATTATTATTATTATTATTATTATTATTATTATTATTATTATTATTATTATTATTATTTATTTTATTTTATTTTATTTTATTTTATTATTATTATTATTTTTAATATTATGATTATTATATATTTATATTATTTGCCACAAAAGAGCAAATGTATGGTGGCAAATATGAAAATTGCCACAATAATCTTTGTTGCACTTCTTGTGGCAACCTTGTGGCAAATTTTTATTTCTCCACAAAAGGGTTTTGTGGCAATTTTTGGCTCTATTGTGACTAAAAAAATGCCACTGATTCCAAATTTTCTTGTAGTGTAGCTAGGAGCCAGTAAAACATAAGACATGAGGAAATTGATAATCGAACTCATAACCTTATCTTACAAAATCATTTGAAAGTAAGTTTGAAAACATTACTATACCACGCACCCCTCTTGTTGGCTAAAAACAAAAAAAATGACACTTCTTTTATGAACTCATCTCCTACTTTATTTTATACTCCATCACCTAATTATATGAGACTTATAAGATGCATTATTCTATTGGAATAATAGATCAATATGTACAAAGACTGACTCTCCTTTTCCTTTCTCACTTATCTCCTTATTAGCGTATATCATTTCTTGTTTCCACTCCTCGCATACTCCTTGACTAATGCAACATGTCACAGCAACTCCATCAAGACCTCGCGTAAAGTATAATAATAATTAAACTATGATAGTATTGGTGATTTGGTGTCTCAGTATATTTTTGTTTGCGTTAATACAGCATAGAACAAATGAAACCCCAAATATATTTTCACAATTTAATTTAAGTACAGTACATGAAAATTAAAGAAAATTATGAACCCTACCCCAAAATGTTACTGCCTATCATCCATGAATAAAACACCGAAAATGTCTTTCTGGCACAATTATGTATGGCTATATATATCAGAAATAGGTATGTATTACGAGTATTAGAGTTTATTGCCAAATCTTACTACATCCGTTTCTGAAAAATGATAACATTTACTTTTGCACGATTTCCAATACACTTGACCATAAATATTTATATTTATATGAATACATATAATATAAAAAATAGATTTTCCGACAGTACTAATTAAAACGAATCCAATGATAGTATTTTTACATTGTAAATCCTTATACGGTTAAAGTTTGACATTCAAAAAATAAATGTTACCATTTTTCAGAAACAGAAGTAGTATATTTCTATTTTTCTTATTTCAAATGAAAGCTATAATATGCAAGGAGTTGCACGTACGCTACCGCTAATAATCATCAAACTTTATATATTGATAGATTTTGTACTATAGCTAGCCTTTACTGGTACTGTATTGTACTCCATATATCAGGTCATCGCGGGATGAACTCCGGATAACTGCAACAGCGACTAAACCTGAAGAAGATGTATCATTGTGGAATTGCACATTGTTCAGGCCCTTCAATTCTCAGGCTTATTGGGGCGTGACGTTTGAGCATCGCCAGCTAGGAAGGACGGTCAAGTTGTGGGACTCGGCTTCAAAACTCTGCTTATGCCTGGATGGCCAACCAGGAGCCATTGGGGTAGCCTACAACAGAGCGGTGGATTACGACTCTTTGGTGATTTTGCCCAAACGAGTGGCATTTTTGGGTGACAATGAGAGATATCTCCAAGCTCATACTCAAGATAACGATAGGCATTATCTTCAATTCGGGAGTACAGATCTTGGGTCCGTATGGGTTGGGGAAGAGGTGTATCCCAACGATGACGGTCTTTATCGTTTCAAGAATATTTACTACGGCAAGTTTTGGGCGCTTAGCCCCAACTGGATTTGGGCTGACTCCAATGATACCAGAGCTGACAACCCTAAGACATTGTTTCAGGCAGTTAAGGTTGATGAAGACAACAATGTTATTGCTCTTCGTAGCTGGGCCAACAACAATTTCTGCAAACGACTTACCACTGAAGGGAAGGAAAGTTGCTTGAACGCTGCTGTTGCCAATATCACAACAGAAGCTCGACTGAAGATAGTTGAGCCCGTCCTTAAAAGGACTATCAAAGTGTATCAATATCGCTTTGATGATGTTAAGATCTCTGGGCGAACCCCCATAATAATGGCTACACAAAGTGCCAAGAACCCATTCAACACCTCCAACAAAATGACACTTCAGTTTTCACACGCTCATACTATTAGCAGATCCTGGAGTAACAGTATCTCCTTGAAGTTGGGTGTGAAAGTTGCTCTCTCTGCCCAAGTTCCGTTTGTTGTAAATGAAAAATTTGAACTTTCAGCTGAGATCAGCAACACATATCAGTGGGGAAAGGTTGAGACGGAGACCAACACGGTGCAAGCTAGCTACTCCGTGGACGTGCCTCCAAGGTCTATGGTTACAGTCAACATGGTTGCCACTAAAGCCACCTACAATATTCCCTACTCTTACACTCAAATCGACGAACTCACTAATGGTCAGCGTATTACCATGAACTTGGGGGACGGTGTTTACACCGGCGTCGAAGCCATCAGGGTTGATTTTGATCCCAGCGAGCCAGCGCCCCTGCCTCCCCATCAATGGAAGTAACTGCTACTGCCTACTATGAGAGAATAATACTACTACCTACTATGTACTACTACTACTACTACTGTCTTGTTCTTCTTCTTTTTTCTTTTTTTTTAAAAAAAAGCTGCCCACAGTAAGTGTGTTACTACTACTTACTATGTAGTGTAACTTTATGCATGGTGTGTATGAGGCATGGCCTTGTTAGGTGCTTTTTAATTGTGCCCAGTCCCGTATGTTGTCTATGATCCGTATGTACCTGTAAGGACACAGGTTTTACCTTACCTATGCCCTCCAGAGATGATGTTTAAGTGTACTTGTAACATAGATTCAATAAATTAAATGATAGTTATCGGTTCTTTATGTTTCTCATATAACACTTGTTGAAACTTATAGAAGCTTTTGTGTTATTCCTTTTGTGCTAATAATGGACATTATTTCCTAACAATGAAGTTCAAGAATAAACACTCATTTTTGTATTATTGATAATAATTTTACAATAATGCTTCAAACACAATTATATTGCTCACCACACTACTACTCCTGCAAAGCAGTCTACAGGAATGAACTTAACTACCCACTCACGAATGCATACAATACCCACTTATTTTAATTTTTCAAAAAAAAAAAAAAAAGGAAAACAAGAGGATGAGAAATTGAGAAGTTCAAGTTTCATATAAGTTGTTTAAATTTCATTGTTTGGTTCATCAACTTTATTGGAAGTGAAACTTTTCTATGTAACTTACTTCCCATGAGAAATGAGAAGTTGTTTACTTAAAGGGGCTAGGTAAGTCCAACTTCGACTAGGTAACTTCTACTTCCCATGCTTCTCCCACCCAAGTTACACATTTACCCATAAAAAGCGCATATATATATATTGAGGACTAGGATAAGAATGTTATTTTGCAATTCTTCCAAGGAAGTCCTGGTGTTAACTAATGTTGAGGACTGAACTCTTAGGTAATTTGGCGTTTAAGGACTAAAGTTTTTCTCTTTGGTTTTTAAGGACTCTGCAACAGAAACCGTAACAGAGAAATAAACGTTGGCTATTTTGCAGGGCCGTCCCTGTGATTTCAGAGGCCCTGTGCTAAACTGAAAAGTAGGCCCTAATTTATTTATTTTCTTTTCATGATTTCGGATTAAAATTTTATTAGCAACTTGAAAATTACTGTAAAAAGAAAGTGACATCTATGTCACACTTTTAACTCATAGCTACAAGCCATCATCGATTTCTCGTAAGCCCTTCAAATCAGAAAGTTAAATATATATCAACCTAAATCTCCATAAAATAAAACTAAAATTGCAAAATAGCTATAGTGATACACTACGATAACAGATTAAACTATTAAGAAAACTTTACCCAAGACAAACAAAAAAAAGTAAAAAACTTCAAGACTTAATTGAAAAATTATCAAAAAGGACAAAAAAAATTAAAATTGAGAGAGACAAGGGACTTATATGATGAACTGTAAATTAATGAAATCATGAAAGAAACATAGAATTAAACTCTTACCAACGACCTTCAGAACTTTGGGGTGAGAGATGGAAAAATGGAGAAAATATTTTGAGAAGCTAGTGTCTTATTTCTACTTACCCAATTCATAGATGAAGAGAAGGTGAAGCAAAATAAATGAATCAATTGTGTTGCCAACTTGCCATCATCAATGAAAATGAATTAATTTGTGGGAGGTGAATCAGCATCAATATTTGAGGAGCAAGGGCCTCAAAACGCCAAACAATTAAGGAAAGAGCAAAAAAATGAGGAGAGAGACTGATGAAGATTAACGCCATTACGTTTTTGAAACTGAATCAATTAATGCAGCTATAACTCCACCAATCTACGCTGCAAATCTTCAATCGAAGGAAATTTAGCGAAAAAAATCAAAGGAATTTTGGGTAGATAACCAGGCCTACTAAAATTTTAAAATGGGCCCTCTAATTTTGGAGGCTCTGTACGGTCGCCCACCCTGCACATGCACAAGGACGGGCCTGCTATTTTGTTGATGTGGCACTAAAACAATAAACTCTGTTCCACGTGCTGTGTATTTATTTTACCTAAGGCCCCAAAATACCCTTCTCTAGTTGCTCTTTCCCTGCGTCACACAACACAAAATCATATAAATATATATATAAAAGTGAGTTTATTTCGTGTGGCCACGACACATGGAACGCCACGCAGGGGCCTTAATTGTGTGAGGACGACATGTGTGATACCACGCAAGCAGCTCTTTCATATAGTGATGACACGGAAGCACATTCACGCCACGTAATATAACACATCATCTGTCATTAATGTCTAATCATTGTTTCATTTAATTATATATTTATTATCATATTCTCAAATTTAAAAATAAAATAACTTTAGTTACGTAATGCAAAAAAAAAAATTGAATCTTACTCCGATGGATTGGATTTGAAAAGTACTTCAAAATGAAATATATATGTCCTATAAAAGTTTTTTTTTTCCGTGCGGTCACATAAGAGAGAATGTTCATGTGACCATGACACATATGCACAATTTTGTCACATAGCCTAACAAATCGTCATTGAGCTGTCTTAGAGTCATTATTACTTCACATTATCATATATTTATTAGTATATTATTTCAAACTACATAAAGTTCAGTCAATTTCGTGTGGGCACACCATGTAGGCCGCTACCTTGGAGACCCAATTTCGTGTGGTGATGATACTTAAGCGCCACGTAAGCGGCCACATAAGCAAGTCGTACAAGTGTAACTAATAAATGTGTCTTTATTCATGACATTCATATAGTAATTAGATATAACATCTATATTTATTAGCCTATTTATTTCAAATTAGAAGATAAAATAACTTTGGTTACGCAATTGTAAAAAATTGAAGTTTTACGTCATTGCATTGGTCATGAAAAATACTTCAAAATGAGATATATATGTCCTATATATAAGCTTATAAAGTTTAACATCTTTTAGGGAAAGTTTTATAGAGGCGAAGGATAAAATACGTATAATAACCATATTTGTAATACATTAATTGAGTTCCACACTAAAATTGGGTCCTAACTCAAGTGATGATATAAAAGTGAGTCGATTTCATATGGGCACGGCACGTGGGATGCTACATAAGCACTCAAATCTGGGTAGGCATGACACGTGGGACGCTACGTAAAGGCTCAAAGTCGTGTGACGATGACACCTAAGTCGCCATAAAAGCAAAGTTTGCCACATAACATAACAACTTATCATCATCCAAGTGTCACCCATTAATATCTCATTATTAGTTGGCTTTATTACATATTTATTAGCATTTTTTTATATCACAAAATAAAATAATTTTAGTTAACTAAGTTAAAAATTATAAATCCGACTTCAATGGATTGGATTTACAAAAAGTTTAATATGAGATTTATATCCTATACAAATTGGGTCCTTTGGGTGCGGTTATAACATGTAAACGCCATAGAAGAGGGAATGTTCGTGTGAAAAGATCATCCACATAACTTAACAAATATCACCAAGTCCCACATGATCATCCAAGTTCAATTCACGTGGGCACGACACGCGTAGGACGCCACATAGAGGCCCACATTCGTGTGACGATGACACCTAAGTCGCAATATAAGCAAAACTTGCCACATAACCTAACAACTCATTATCCAAGTGTCACCCAAAAATGTGTTATCATAAGTTGGATTTACTATAATTTATATATTAGCATATTTTTATATTAGAAAATAAAATAATTTAGTTACGTGAGTCAAAAATTTATAAATCTTAGTTCAATTGATTGGATTTGTAAAAAAAAATAAATCAAAATGAGATACATATGTCTTATACAAGTTGTATCTTTTGCGTGCAGTGATAAAATGTAGACGCCATATAAAGCGAATGTTCGTGTTAAATGACATGTTAGACGCTACATGTGAACAACTTTGCCACATATAGCTTAATAAATATCATCCAAGTCCCACATGATCATCATCACTTGACTTTATTTTTGATTTATTTTTATATTATTTCAAACTAAAAAAACATAATTTTAGTTACATAACTCTAAAAATTATAAATCTTACTTCATTAAATTGATTTTTCTTTTACGTTTTGGAATTTTGAGGTAGGCCTCATGTTCATAAATTAATCTCTTTTACATTTATTCTATTTTAGATATAGATCGATTTAGAAAGATATTTCATAACAAAAAAAAAAAAAAAAAAAAAAACTAAAATAGTCAAATGTAAAACAGACATGAGATATCACTTAGAAAATTATCTTCATTTTCGAGAGATATTAACGAGTTCGTGCGAAGCACGGAGTTAAAACTAGTTGTTTTTGTAAAAAAAGAAAAATAAATTTTTGCATAGTCCAGGAGCATTGCTTCACAAAATAAGTGGACCCCACTCTAAATTCAAATTAATAATTTTCTATTTTGTGAAAGATAGGAGCAGTGCTCCTGGAGTACACAATAATTTCTTTCAACCCAAAGTCATCAAACGCTCACTCTTTAACTGAACTTCATTTTCTCTCTCTCCATCTAAACCATCCTATTACTTCAAGTCCAATTTCCCTGAATTGTTTGAGTGCCCACTTCATATTTTCCGCTCTAATCTTCCTCAATGTCATATCAAATTGACCAAATTACTGTAAGAAAACAAGAATTTGCTAATTCTTGTATTCACTCAATATATAAACAAAATAGGAGGAGAATAACAAGAATATAGGAAGTATAACAATCTGCTAATGTTTCACACTTTCTTCCTTAAAAATCTGATTTACAACATCTCTTTTATAGACTCTCATATACTAAATTTACCAAAGGTATCTAATGAAACTCATTTATAACCTCCTAAGATGTTACAATTAATCTGCGATTAATTGTGAATTGCTAAACACTTATTTACTATTCTTAGCTTATTTAATTCAAGTTTGTTTTCTTTAACACGCCCCCTCAAACTTGAATTTTCATTTCGGAGCAACTACTCCGAGCATAGTCTTGAATTTCTCAAATAGATCAGCCTTAAGAGGCTTTGTCAAGACATCGACAACTTGCTCTTCAGATTTGCAAAACTGAAGCTCAATCTCGTTTTCCTTAATCAGTTCTCTGATGTAATGATAACGAATATCAATGTGCTTAGATCGACCATGAAACACGGGGTTCTTTGCTAGGGCCATAGCAGACATATTATCACAGTAAATAGTTATTGGACTTTCTTCACGATGTTCTAGTTCTGCTAACATTTTTCGTAGCCAAACTGCTTGGCATGCTGTTAATGTTGCTGCTATATACTCAGCTTCCGCTGTCGATAAGGCTAATACTGCTTGCTTCTTTGACGACTATGATATGACACTTCTACCCAGATAAAAGACATATCCAGAAGTGCTTTTGCGTGTATCAAGGTCACCAGCCCAATCACTATCGCTATACCCAACCAACTTGAAATTATCTGAGTTGGTATAGAAGATACCATGATCTCGAGTACCACTGATGTAACGGAGAATCCTCTTTGCCACTTGCAAGTGTGATTGATGCCCATGTACCGACTAATCAATCCGACTCCATAGACAATATCAGGTCTTGTGGAAGTCAAATATCGAATACTACCAACAATACTCTTGAAATAAATTGGATTTACCAATTCTCCGCAACCTTCTTTCTTCATCTCGACTCTTTCTGCTACGGGGGTTCTAAATAGGTGCTGCTGCATCCATCTTGGACTTTTTCAAAATATCAGTGGCATATTTATTTTGCGAAGCAAATATACCTTCATTAGTTTGCTGCACTTCAATACCGAGGAAATATGACATCAAAACCATGTCTGTCATCTCGAACTCGTTCATCATTGCCTCTTTAAATTCAGCAAACATCTCTTCACTATTCCCAGTGAAGATAAGATCATCAACATATAAGCACAATATCAAAAGATCACCATTTTCCTTTGACTTGACATACAATGTATGCTCATGTGGACATTTCTGAAAACTATCTTGCAATAAGTATGTATGTATGCGAGAATACCATGCACGAGGTGCTTGTTTTAAGCCATATAAGGCTTTCTTGAGGCGATATACTTTGCTTTCACCTCCTTTCCTCACAAAACCTGGTGGTTGTTCAACATAAATTCCTTCTTGAAGTACACCATTCAAAAATGCCGATTTTACATTCATTTGATGAATTTTCCACTTATTTTGCGCTGCAAGAGACAACATTATTCGTACAGTATCCATTCTAAAAACAGGAGCAAATACCTCGAAATAAGATTTATAATTTTTAGAGTTATGTAACTGAAGTTATTTTATTTTTTTAGTATGAAAAATATGCTAATAAATAAGTAACAATACATAGAACTTAAGATGAAGCATTAATGAGTGCCATTTGGAGAAGAGGTTAGGTTATCTGGAAACTTTGTGCTTATATGTTGTCTAGACGTTTGCGTCTCATCTCCAAATGAACATGGTCTTGCGATATGACGTACTATGTGTCTTTCCCACATAAAATGAATCAAAAGGCTGCACTGTGTTTTAATAGTTAATAAGATTACATATTATATATGCTCAGCACGTAGTGATCAAAGTATGCTACTTGAGAGCCCACGCACCCTTGGCAGGATTCTTAGTGGGTGGTTATTGTTACAAGAATATTATTGTAGGATTCTTACTGGGTAGATAACTAAACATAGAGATTGCTTCCTATACAAACTGGGAGTAAGATTACGTTCTTTTCAGATGTAAAAAACTAAATTGAACAGAAATGAACTGATCAATAGAGTTGAATTTTTTTTTTTTTTTTTTTTTTTTTTTTTTTTTTTTAACTTGATTTAAAACTCATTCAAATATTTTCAATAATCTTAGATTTATTTAAAAGTATGTCTTAAAATAAATCTTTTCAATAACAGGGTTATCATCTCGAATTTATTTCGAATTAAAAAATTATTTGATTGATAAAGTTTCATTAAGCTTGTCGTGGGTGCATATATACGAAAATCGCTAGATTCATGGAGAATCAGTTGGTTAGTCATTCTATAGGTGGACCATATTTACCCTTCCACTCACACTCGAATAAATTTGGATGAGGAACTTTGAATTTATCCAAATTAAAGCTTTTGGTTTCTATTTATCCTTACGCTGTTTCTTATTCTTTTTCTCCCTTCCTTGTCGAATAAAATTTATGTGGGTGATATCCATTTTCATCACCATTTTCAGAATATTTACGTGTCCTTTGCTTTTGTAGAGGCCTTTTTTCACTTTTCTCTACTACTCTCTTCATTTCGGAAAAATCTTAACATTTATTTTTTAAAACAAAAGCTTGTAAATTTTGACTATTGATTTATAAAAATATAAGATCTTACAATATAAAATATCATGATTAGATTCATTTTAAATAGTTCTTTCGGAAAATCATATTTTTTTATAATTTATAAATGCATATAAATACAATTATTTAAGATCAAAGTAGAATATGGGAAATCGTGTAAAAGTAAATCTTAAAGCTGTAGAACAGAGGGAGAATTTTTTTTTTTTTTTTTTTGAGATATTGTTCTCTACTTGTATTGGGAAAGACCTTAGTGGCTAAGTTCAACATGATACGGGAGTTAATATTTAGAAAATATCTGTTTAGTACGTGGTGGATATGTAGAAAACTAATAAAAATAGGGGGAAATAATTTTATTAGGGTATTTAAAATTTCCACCTCCAAGATCTAGATACACCAAGAAAAAGCCTCACATCACCCAATGAGAATCGGATATCCGATTATCCGGCCCTATTTTATTTAATTTATCTTTAATTATAGGTAAAGAGTCGAAAATGAAAACACTTGATTGCCTATATGGCTATATATAGGAACGAAGAAGTAAAAGCCGGAGGGCGAGAGCAAGAGGGTAAAAGAGAGAGAGAGAAAACAGTACACAAAGAGATGGTGCCATTGTTGCCTTCACTGGTTGCTCTTCGGGTACATGTACCGTCTAATCAGAGTATTAATAAACACAAGTACTTAGGCTACAACACCGATGGGTCAGGACACCTCGAGTACTCCTTTCCAATACTGGACCAAGCTGCAAAGTTTGCAGTGGAGCCATCCAAGTCCTATAAAGGCCTCGTGCACATAAGAAGTTGTAATAACAATAAATACTGGGTCAAGTAATGATACTTTCATTTTACTAATGTTAATTACTTCGAAAATTATTATGCTTTGAATTTGATTGCATCATGGAAGGCATTTTCCTTCCATCCAATAGCGCAAAGGTCATACTCAACGTAAAGACCAAAAATTGGGAATTGTTTTATTTTTATTTTTGTTGATAGAAAATTAGAAGTAGTTAATATTATGTATTTATCTACTTAGCGTCTGTTCTCTTCACCTTCTTTTTACTAAACTTATCTACACAATACTGAACTGAATTGAAATTTACTGAATTGAACTGAATTCTTCTGAAGTGAACTTATTTTTACTGAATCTACAATTACAAAGAGTAAGGGTGCGTTTGATTGAGCTAAACTTACTAGAACTGAACTGAACTGAATTCAACATTACTAAACTGAACACTACTGAACTGAACTGGACACAACTGAACTGAATTGAACACAACTTGATATGTGAGACAAAAAGTATGTTTTTGAACTCAGCAGCAATGAACTGAACTGAACATCATTTAACTGAATTTGAAATCACTGAATTGACACCTGAACTGAACTGACCGAATAAACTCTATCAAACGCACCCTAAATTTGTTCATTGGTTTACCGAACTCTACTGAATTATTCTGAACTGAACTTCTCTTTACTGAACTGAATTTTACTTATACTTCAAGGAGAAGTTGAGGAGAATAGACCCTTAATGGAGTATACATATATTAAACTCCGTTTTTTTTAACTGAACTAAATTGAGAGGAAATGAACTGAACTGAACTGGATGGAATTGATTTTTTTAACTTGACTTTTAACCATTTAAAACCCGTTCAAACATATTCAATATTGGAGTCAATTGAAAGAATGCTTAGAAATCTTTCGAATCAATGACATATTTATCATCATTAATTTATTTCGGAATAAAAAGTTTTCTAAGAGCATCTCCAATGCAAGGTTTGTATGGAGGTTTGTGGGGAGAAAAATCTCTCAAAAAAAACCTCATTTACATAGTGATAAACCTAAAAATCCCCAATTTTTACACAAACTGGTTTGTCTAGACAAATCTGGTTTTTGGGTCATGATGTGGCATAGACAATAAACCTATTAGAGGTTTGTGGCATAGTGTACAAGAGGTTTATATAAATGGATTTTTAGGAACATAGAAAAAACCTCTCTAGAGTTTTGTAGCATTGGAGATGCTCTAAGTAACAAAGTCACACATGAACTGAATCAAACTAAATTGAATTAAATTAAACTGAACTCAATTGACTTCAACTGAATTAATCAAGTGAAATTAAGGGTGCGTTTGTTAGAGCTGAACTTACCAGAAGTGAACTGAACTGAATTCAACATCACTAAGCTGGATACTACTGAACTGATGAACTAGACACAACTAAACTGAATTGAACACAATTTGATATGTGAGACAAAAAGTATGTTTCTGAACTCAGCACCACTGAATTGAACTCGACACCATTTAAATGAATTTAAAATCACTGAATTGACCCCTGAACTGAACTGAACTGATAAACTCTATTAAATGCACCCTAAGTTGAGAAGATCAACGGAGCCTTACTTTATCTCACTGCTATGTTTTTTTTTTATTTTTTTAATTCGGAGTCTCTATCTCGTTGCTTTAACATTCCATGCATTTGTGGACTATACTTTGGCCTTCAATTTAGTCAAAGTTATAATTTCTTAAATTTTATCATACCAAAATCAAAAATTTATTATACTAATTGGAAAACTTGTGAAATATATTATTAAAATATCTTTATAATTTTATCTTTTTTGGTTTATGATGATTAGGGGTGTGTTTGGTAGAGGTGAACTTATCAGAATTGAACTGAGCTGAATTCAACATCACTAAACTAGACACTATTGAACTGAACTGGACACAACTGAATTGAACACAACTTAATATGTGAGACAAAATGTATGTTTCTGAACTCAACACATCATTTAATTGAATTTGGAATCACTAAATTGACATCTGAACTGAACTGAACTGAACATATGAGCTCTAGCAAACGCACCCTAAATCACGTTTTTTTTTTTTTTTTTTTTTTTTTTTTTGAGGGAATGACTAGAATCAAGTTTATCATATTTCTTGAATAACTACAGTAAAAGATTATGAACTAGTCCTGTAGTAATGTAGAAGCAGTAGAATTAGAAATAGATCGAGTCTTGTGCCAAAGTTAAGGGGCCAGACATGCCTTACTCCATTAAATGAAATCACAGGTCATCACGCCATGGACACTGGATAACCGCAACAGCGACTGAGCCTGAAGAAGATCTTTCAGCCTGGATATGCACATTGTTCCTGATTGGGGGTTTGGACAACAATCGTCTAGTGACTTTTATGCACTACCAGCTACAAAGTTTATTGTACTTGGTGTATAACTCAGCTCAAAAACTCTGCTTATGCCTACATTTGCACCCTCAGGCCATGATGGTAGCTACATCTGGAGTGGTAGATTACGAGTCTTTGGTGATTTTGCCTAAACGAGTGGCGTTTATGGGTGACAACGACAGATATCTCCAAGCTCATCCTCAAGACAATAATAGGCACTACCTCCAACTCGAGAGTACAGATCTTGAATCCAGATGGGTTGGGGAAGAGGTGTTCACCACAGATGACGGTTTTTACCGTTTTAAGAATACTTACTATGGTAAATTTTGGAGGCGTAAGCCCAAGTGGATTTGGGCTGATTCCAATGATACCAGCAGTAACAACCTTGAAACACTATTTGAGGCAGTTAAGGTTGATGACAACAGCAATGAAATAGCTCTCCGTAATTTGGGCAACAATCAATTCTGTAAACCACTGACCATTGAAGGAAAGAAAAATTGCTTGAATGCTGGGACCGAGAATATCACTAAAGAAGCTCGGTTGCGCGTAGTTGAGCCGGTCCTTAGAAGGTCTATCAAAGTGTACGAATATCGCTTTAAATATGCTAAGTTCTCTGGTCGGACCCCTGTGGTAGTGGCTACAGAGTGCGCCCGAAACCCATTTGACACCCCCAACAAAATGAGCATTCAGTTTACACACACTCACACTACTACCAAATCCTGGAGTAACAGTATCTTCGTCAAGCTGGGTGTCAAAGTTGCTCTCTCAGTGCAAGTCCCGTTCGTTGCAAAGGAAAAATTTGAACTTTCGGCTGAGTTCACCAACCAGTTTCAATTGGGAAAGGTTGAAACGGAGACCAACACGACACAAGCTAGCTACTACGTGGACGTGCCTGCACGGTCTATGGTTACAGTCAACATGGTTGCTACTAAAGCCACCTGCACTATTCCCTTCTCTTATACTCAGATCGACACACTCAATACGGGCGAGCGTATTACACTGAACTTAAAGGATGGTGTATACACAGGTGTTGATGCTATCAGGGTTGATTTTGTTCCTAGCGAGGCAGAACCCCTACCCCGCCAACAATGGATGTAACTGATATTCCTAGTACTACTATATATACTACTACCTACTATGTACTACTAATAACACTACTTTCTTCTCTCTTTTTTTTTCTTTTCTGTCGGAATAAACTACCCACCTTTAGTAATGTGTTACTACTAATTACTATGTAGTGTAATTCGGAGTTTCAGCATCAAGTACTTGTAGTGTAATTCGGAGTTTGAGCTTCAATAACACTATGCATGGTGTGTCGGTCAGTCCCGTATGTCGTCTGTGATCTGATAGTACCTGTAAGGACACATGTAAAACCTTGCCTATGCCCTTCAAAGATGATGTTCAAGTGATTACTTGCATAATAGATTCAATAAATGACTGTCATATAACACTTATTGTTTGTTGCAAGGAAGAATCATGTTCTTCCTATCAAACATAGTGTCATCTAGAACATTGCACAAAACAACAAACACCTCCTCCGTCAGTTGCAATCTAAGCTCTAATACGACTCGTCATTTATTTATATTGACTATGCATATGTGGCTTCATCCTTCGGACATATGGGAATGTGATGGAATGGTTGCCTGGTACAGTGCGAATGTTTAGTTACGAGTATTAATTATGAAAAGGAATTTGTTTAAGTTGCTTGTTTTGCTGGGGCTTGATTGCCTTTTGATTGATGAGATACTAGTATGGTTAATGAGATAATATCTCTATATATGGCTTGAACACTGTCTTTGTTTTAAGACATAAATACTTATACATAACTATTAAGGGTAAAGTAGTTTCAGGGTAGGATCCCCAAAAGTGATGAACATAGATAACCTTTTAGTTAAAGAAAATACGAGGTTGTGCTACCGTGGAGACAACTACTAGGTATGAAATTATGAATGAATATTGCAGATAATGGCTCAACCCAACTGGGAGCCTGACGTATCATATATAGAGAGATATACAGAGTCCAAAACCTAAACCGATTCAGTTCAAAACCTAAACCGATTCAGTTTC
Organism: Tetragonia tetragonoides; assembly: GCA_038025085.1. Lineage (NCBI taxonomy): Eukaryota > Viridiplantae > Streptophyta > Magnoliopsida > Caryophyllales > Aizoaceae > Tetragonia > Tetragonia tetragonoides. The sequence continues at coordinate 12,651,335 of CM076142.1, forward strand.
CTAAATAATAAATATTTTACACATTTAATTTCCTCTATTACGCTCCCTTAAGCTGATCGGGGGGACACACGAACAGATTGGACTTAAGAAAATGGAACTGCGGAGACGGAAGGGCCTTGGTCAAAATATCGGCAAGCTGAAACCGTTTAGGAATATAGCGAACTACCAGATCACCATGAGCAACACGCTCACGAACAAAATGATAATCTACCTTGACATGCTTGGAACGATCATGAAGAACAGGATTCGCCGTTAAGTATGTAGCACTGATGTTGTCACACAGAAGACGAACCGGTTGACGAAGAACAAGACCAATCTCAGCAAGAAGCTGACGAACCCAAGTAGTGTCATCAACCGCATACGCAATTGCCCGATACTCTGCTTCAGTAGAGGATTTGGAAACTGTAGGTTGTTTCTTACTACGCCAGGAAACAAGATTATTTCCAAGAAATATAGCATACCCAGTCGTGGAACGAGAACTGTCTGAACATCCTGCCCAATCTGCATCAGAATACGCCACCACAAGACTTGGAGAAGTAGACTTGCGGAAAAACAAGCCATGGTCACTAGTGCCCTGCAAATATCTGAAAATGCGCTGAACAGCACGCATGTGAGTAGTACGAGGAACATGCATAAATTGACAAACCAGATTGACAGGAAAAGCAATATCAAGCCTCGTCATAGTTACATATTGCAAAGCACTTACCATACTCCGATACGTAGAAGGATCTGCAAGTAATTCACCATCTGCAAGAGATAATACCGTACGAGATACTAGAGGGGTGCGCACAGATTTAACCGTATGTAAGTGAAACTTGGTCAACAAGTCCTGAAAATATTTCTGTTGGGTTAGGGAAATGCCTAAGGGAGTACGCACTACCTGAATACCAAGGAAATAGTGAAGATCTCCAAGATCCTTCATGGCGAATGTGGTGGAAAGTAATGTAATGAGATTGAGAACGAGAGTGGGGTCACTTCCTATTAGTATTATATCGTCGACATAAAGAAGCAAAATAATAACAGAAGGACCCGAACGACAGATAAACATGGAGGAATCAAACATGCTGCAAATAAATCCATGAGACAAAAGAAAACTGCTAAAACGTTGAAACAAAGCCCGAGGTGCCTGTTTAAGACCATATATCGCCTTTTTGAGCCGACACACATGACTAGGGAATTGAGGATCAACAAAACCAGGGGCTTGGGTCATAAAGACCTCCTCTTGCAAATACCCATGTAGAAAAGCATTCTTAACGTCTAGTTGACGGATTGTCCAATCACATGTTAAAGCAAGGGAAAGAACAATTCTAATAGTGGCAGGTTTAACAACAGGGCTAAAAGTTTCATGGAAATCAATGCCAGGCTTCTGACCATTACCACATGCAACCAAACGTGCTTTCAACCTCTCAACAGTCCCGTCAAAGTTATATTTAGTTTTGTAAACCCACTTACACCAAACCAAATTCTTTGTTCTGTCAAAAGGTACCAAGTCCCAAGTATTGGTCGTAATAAATGCATTAAATTCCTCTGCCATAGCCTGTTTCCATCTGTCATCTGTCATAGCTTCTTTAAAATTACGAGGTTCCACAATTTTAGACACAGAACTAAGAGACATCAAGACACGAGGTTTGACAATACCAGATTTAGAACGTGTGTGCATATATGTTGCTTGCGTGGAAACCACGGGAGGTGGATACAACGCAGGAATAAGTGACAGAGATGTGGAACTCCTGAGTGGAGAGTTAGATAGCTCATGAGTAGGGGACGGTGACTCAACGAGCATAATAGGGGAAGGAGAACAAACAAGAGGACTCGGAGCAGGGGAGACACGCACAGAAGACGGACTGGACACAACTCTGGTCGTGGGCTGATGAGACACAGGAGACATGAAAATACAAGCTGGGCTTGAGACAAAGTCGCTAGGGGATGAGACAGGGGTGAGAGATGATGACACCATAGGGGGTGTGTCATTACGAGTAGACACAACAGGGGGCTGTACGGTGGCTACAGGAACCTCATCACACACAAGTGGAGACCTGACCTGGGAAGACGGAGACAAATCGGGGACAGACGCAGACACAACAGGAGATACGACTACTGGTGGCAGCATGCAGACAGGGGGCGACGAAGGAGCCGTGTCAGCGGCCAACAATTCCTGAGTAACGGGTAAGGACCATGGGGCAGCGAGAGTCAGGGGATCAGCATCATAGGACTTAAGAGAGGGAGGAGCATTGACAACAAGATCAGGATACGGGAACTTAAATTCATGAAAACGAACATGACGACTCACAAATACTTTACCAGACAAAGGGTCAAAAGAACGATAACCTTTATAATGAGGCACATAGCCCAAAAAAACACATTGACGGGATCGAGGATGCAATTTATTCGAAGGTTGTGCAGAAAAATTAGGAAAACACTCACAACCAAAGACTCGAAGAAAATCATAGTCGGGAGGTTTATGAAACAATTTTTCAAAAGGCGAGACACCGCCTAAGACAGGAGAAGGAAGGCGATTAACAATATAAGTTGCCGTATAAGCAGCGTCAACCCAAAATTGAGCTGGCATGCGAGCCTCAATGAGGGAGGTGCGAACCATCTCAATAAGATGACGATGTTTCCGTTCGGCAACTCCATTTTGAGCTTGTGTGTCAGGACACGATTTCCGAAAATAAACACCACAATCCAATAAATGTTATTCAAAGGGACTATTATCAAATTCACGACCACCGTCACTTTGATACATTTTAATACGGCAATTAAATAAATTTTCAACCAATTTTTGAAAATTCAAAAAATGACCAAAAACTTCGGATTTTCACTTCATGGGGTAAATCCACGTAAATCGAGAAAAATCATCAATAAACGAGACATAATATTTATAACCCAAATTAGATAAACAGGTGATTTCCAAACATCAGAATGTATCAAATATAAGGGAGAATCATAACAATGATCCGCAACAGTAAACGGTAAATGGTGAGATTTCCCAATCCGACAAGAGACACAATTGTCACCAAACTTTGAAACAGAAGGTAAAAGTTTTGCACTCCTTAATTTATCAATAGTCCTATTACTAGTATGACCTAGACAACGATGCCATAGATCCCCGGACTCTCTAGTAGCTACGAACGCAGGGGTTGACTCGACAACAGCAACAGAGGACCCAATGGGATAAACACCACTCGAACTATTGCCACGCAGAAGAACTGTCCCCGTCTTATTGTCCTTAATAGAAACAACAGACTCATTAAACTTCACATGACAAGCATTATCAACACACAGACGCTTCACAGAAAGTAAATTATGTTTCAATTGAGGAACATGATAAACAGAATTCAAAAGAAGAGGCATGGCAGAGGTTTTTAATGTTGTTTGACCAACACCTTTGATGGACAATAAATTACCATTACCAACTTGAACATGATTCAATCCAGTGTAAGGTTTTAACGGAGAAATTATACCTTCTGACGGGGTCATATGAGAAGCTGCTGCAGAATCAGCATACCATGTGGGATTGGTCATATTCCCTACATCCATTGCAGCGTAAGCAGGAGTGGAAGAAGTCCCTGCATAACGGTCAGGACAATTGGCCCCTCCATGGCCAGGAGAAAAGCATATTTGACAGACAATATGTGGGTTAGAGACATTAGCTCCCGAAGAGGATAAATTACCTGCACATGAAACATTAGTAGGAGTAGATAAAATACTACGCAAGGAACTAGAGGATGAAGAGACATTACCCACTGCACTCTGGTTAGTACGGTGCTGTTGACCAGTGGAGGAAGACCGGGATTGCCCTCGATTGTGCTGACCACTACCCTGATTACCGCGCCCCCCGCGGTTGTTTCGGTGGTTATTATTCCGACGGTTGCCTTGATTCCAGTATTGTTGCTTGCTGCGCTGCCCAGATTGTGATGGCACGCCCCCAGAAGAGGACGAACCTAAACCGATTCAGTTTCCTAAATAATAAATATTTTACATATTTAATTTCCTCTATTAGAAATTATTATGAACTTCCTCCTAGTTGAAGAGCACACGGGACTCTAAGTACCTTGGAGACATTTAGGGTACGCTTTATGAAGTTTGACACCCCTCCCTTGTTGAAGAGCACACATGATTACAGGTACTGTGGAGGCATTTAGGGTAGGCTTTATTGAGACTTTCCTCTCTAGTTGAAGAACACACTGGACTGCGGTTACTGTCAAGGCATCTAGTGTAGGTTTTCTCGCTAGCTGAAGAGCACACATGTTAATGTGGAGACAGCTAGAGTAGATCGATGTTAGTTTTCTTTCTAACTGAAGAGCACACGATTGATCGTGGAGGCAGTTTGGAGAGGTGTACACATACACTAGGGATGACCATTAGAATTGAATTGAATGAGATAAGGATGATTGTCCTGATTATCAAGATTGCGATCTCTAGAACCATTCTCGATCTTCCATCTAATAAGTAAAATTTGTACATATACTTAAAGCTATAGAAATTGGCCAATTGTTATGTATATTTGATGTTTGGATGCTTTTGCATAAAAATGAGCTTAATTTGAAGGAGTTGTTGCATTAAGTAAGAAAGTGAACTTGTATATATTACTTGCTTGCAAGTACTACGATAAGCCATGGATGATCGTAATTAACGACAATTAGCTTTTTATGCAAGGATGAAAGAGATAGAAGGTACACTGAGACATGGCGGTGGCTATATAGTGATATTGCTACGCCCAATTCTAACTAGTTGTTTGCTTGCTTCACTAGCACTCTTTTTGCCCAAGTGCTGTTGTCAAGTGCAATTGTTAATTTAACCAAGCACAAAAAGGACTAATTTTGTACAACAAGCCCCAGTGAAGATGTCTATGGATCGGAATATTTTGGGAACTAAATTTGCACAATAAGCCCAAGCCAAGATGTCAATGGGATAGAGAAGAGCTAATATTGCTCAACAAGCTAACCAAGATCCGGATGCTACTATCACGCATTAAACCAATTGTGCTACCATCTCGTCGTAATACATATGGAGCCTTATGGAGGTAATATAAGGCTGTATAAGAACGCATTTTCAGGAGATTTGCTGGAAACTTATAAAACATTTGTTCAATTGTTCCCTTCATTGGGTTTTGGCTTGGTCATGATACTCCTTTAGTTTTTAGGATAAGGTTGGATCGGCTGCATGCACTTGGATTATGTTCTATTGCCACCAGAGTATATCGTCAATTCATCATGCTTGATGCTTTCATCAGTTGGAACTCGGATTAGGATTCTTTTCTCCTTTTGTGTTTTTAAAAAAAAAGAAGGGTTTGGATTAGAATTTTTTTTTTTTTTTTTGAACGGATTCGGATTCTATTTTCTATCATAAATTCTGTTTTAAAATGAACTAAAAATAATGAGTCCAAAATATTTCAGACTAGATTTAATTTGGACTAGCGAATTCAAAAGCTTTATTCTCTATCCATAATATAGAAAAGTTGAAATCATGTAATCATAAATTAGGCGGTGCTTATTGTTAGATACAATATATTGTATTCGAGTTTAAAATATATGACGATGAGGTAGATGGATAAAATATAACAAGACTTTGTGTATTTTGGTATATTTATAATAATTTACGTTATTTAAGTTCTTATTATAAAGGACTAAAATATATGAAATTACTTAATTATTTAAAATGATTTTTCGGTAGTTAATTATATGTATGTGCCAACTGCCAACATGTACGTACAGTCAATGTGCTTACAATAAAATATAGAGTTGATTGCGAAGCGAATGCAAAATTTTGTAACCGATATTTTCGAACGCGAATTTGGTTACCGATCAGGGATTCGTATCCAACTTAAATTGGTCGCAGATGATCGTAAAATTGAATCTGCAATCACTAGAAGCTATTTTGTATCCGATTTTAACAGTCGCAAATTCCCTTTTTCTTGTTGTAATAGTTAAAAGTTTGTGCATTACAGCACAGGGGCATGCGATTAGTTTTATTTATTACTAAAATTGGCAACTCATCGCCCAAAAATCATTTAACCAAAGTTCTCAGGTCCCATAAGGCTAATATACAGTATAGTCATACAGGATACAGCCATGTACAAGTGTGTACAACTCTATGAGTATTATTGACCCTCTTTTCTCTAGCTTATCTGCCTTACAATATGAATAATGAATCTAGTTTTTAGGATAAGGTTGGATCGGCTGCATGCACTTGGATTATGTTCTATCGCCACCAGATCAGTATATCGTCAAGTCATGATCATGCTTGATGCTTTCATCAGTTGGAATTCGGATTAGGATTCTTTTCTCCTTTTGTTTTTTCAAAAAAAAAAGGGTTCGGATTAGAATTTTTTTTTCTTTTTTCGAACGGATTCGGATTTCATTTTCTATCATAAATTCTGTTTTAAAATGAACTAAAAATAATGAACTAAAAATAATGAGTTCAAAATATTTTAGACTAGATTTGGACTAAGCGAATTCAAAAGCTTTATTCTCTATCCATATATAATATAGAAAAGTTAAAATCATGTAATCATAAATTAGGCGGTGCTTATTGTTAGATACAACATATTGTATTCGAGTTTAAAATATATATGACGATGAAAAATAGATGAATAAAATATAACAAGACTTTGTGTACTTTGGTATATTTATAATAATTTACGTATTTAAGTTCTTATTATAAAAGAATAAAATATATAAAATTATTCAATTATTTAAAATGATTTTTCGGTAGTTAATTATATGTATGTACCAACTACCAACATGTACGTACAGTCAAAAAACCCAGAAAAAGATTGCATTCAACCCTAGCCTCCCTCCTTTCTTTTTCCTCCTTCTCTCTAGAACCCTAGCCATTAGTAGAACATATTTTCAGGTCGGGAGGGCCAATTTAGGTCATTCCCAGCCTGCGATTGATGATTTTTATCACGTTTAATCTTGATTTCTAGCTTTTTTTCGTTCTAAGTTGAATAAATTCTCTCCCTTTGTGGAGTTTTTAGGGATCTTCTTATCTTCCTTTCTATAAGATTCCTTTTTCGCCTATTATGTTTAGTAGAAGCAATATGAATTTGGGGACCGGATATACACACGATCGACGTAATCATACAGAGGTTCGTGGGCAAGCGATTGCGTTACTTGTGGTGAAGATCTCCACTTCCGTGAAAGATGAAGATACATCAAAGGAAGCACATGGTTACTATGCATGTTGGGAGTTGCACCTGAGTATTCTAGTATATTGGCTTGTTAGCGGATTTTTTATCGTTTCTATTGATTTAGTATGTTCTAGGGTTATTTTTATTGTAGATGCCGTATGGCTTTTCTATGAATGAAAGTCTCATATTCCCCTCTCAAAAACATGTACGTACAGTCAATGTGCTTACAATAAAATATAGAGTTGATTGCAAAGCGGATGCAAAATTTTGTAACCGACATTTTCGAACTTGAAATTTGGTTACCGACCAGGGTTCGCATCCAACTTAAATTAGTCGCTAATGATCGTAAAATTAAATCTGCAACCACTAGAAGCTATTTTGTATCCGATTTTAACAGTCGCAAATTCCCTTGTTCTTGCTGTAGTTAAAAAGTTTGTGCATTACAGCACAGGGGCATTCAATTAGTTTTATTTATTACTAAAATTGGCAACTCATCGCCCAAAAATCATTAAACGAAAGTTCTCAGGTTCCATAAGGCTCATATATACAGTCATACAGGCCGGATACAGCCATGTACAAGTGTACAACTCTATTGAGTATTGACCCTCTTTTCTCTAGCTTATCTGCCTTACAATATGAGTAATGAATCTAATGATATAACTCACCTATGGCATCAATCTGTCCCACATGACTTGGACTCCAGAACTTGATTATTCACTTTGCCTTATATTCCAAAAGAAAAATAGACCCCAGAAAAATGTTGCGTCTTGTTCTCCTTTATCGATTAAGTTATTTAAATAAATCAAAACTTGGTATGTGATAGTTTTTCAGTTATTTTGGGTGAGACAATGGTCCCCTTTAGTGAAACAAAGGTTGTGATACATTATAAGTGACTCTTATATTTCTAAAAAGTTACCCCCTATTATTATAAATTGGTCTCACACAAAACTAGCTCTTTTCTTAATATTTTCACTTATTTATTAGTTGTCAATATTTTTATTTATTTATTAGTTGTCATTGCAATCACTCCTGAGATTTAGGGTGCATTCATTAGGGCTGAACTTATCTAAATTGAATTGAACTGAACTAAATTCAACACCACTAAATTGAAGTGAGAACGGAACTGTACATCACTTAACTGAATTGAAACAATTTGATATGTGAGACAAAAGATATGATTCTGAACTCAGCATCAGCCACTGAATTGGACTGATCGAACATCACTGAACTGAATTGACACGAGATCACCATTGAATTGAATTGAACTAACCGTGTAAGCTCTAAAAAACGCACCCTTAGTAGGTGTAGATTCCTAACAAGTACTAGCACTATTATAACAGCTTACAAAATACATATGGGAGTAGATTCCTAACAAGTATTGGTAATACTAATTATAACAGCGTAGAAAATACATAGGGGGGTAGATGTTGGGGTTATTGTGGTGCATACTTAATAGAAATCGCTAGATTCATGCAGAGCAATTAGTTACCCTTTTTTATACATGTTGACCATTTTTACTCTTCCCCCCCCACACACACACACAAAAACAAATTGTGGTGTAAACTAACAAAAGCTCTCTAGTGATTGCCAACAACTATAACTTAAGGCTATCCATTACGAGTTATTATCTTCTATTTTTTTAGCAGCATGTCTTGTGTGGACTTAGTCTATTGTGGACCAAATAATTTTGAGGGGTGGTTTCAAGTGAAGGAGGGATAGTTCCAGGTAAAGTAGGGGGTGGCTCCAAGTGAAATAATTTTGAGGGATGACTCCCGGTGAACTAAGGAGTGAATCCAGGTAAAGTAGGGAGTGACTCGACCGCTCGAGGTGAAGTAGGGGTGGTGCCAAGTATAAGGTTGAGGGATGACTCTAGGAAAAGTAGGGATGACTCCACTTTCAGAGGGGGTGACTCCAAGTGAAGTAAGAGGTAGTGACTCCAAGTATTGGTCCACCATGGACTAAGTCCACACAAGTTTTTATATAGCGTAATAATATCTTATTACAACCCATCCGTCCCAAATTCGTCTAGTATATCCGCAAGCCGATTCTTCTCCATGTGAGTATGCATGCTATTCCCAGGCCCGTTTCTAGGCATAGGCCTAGAGGGCGACCGCCTAGAGTCCAATAACAAAAGGGGCCCAATAGTGCAAAAAGAAAACAGAATATATACAAACTGGTACAGAATATTAACATCAAAATTACTCTAGTTCAGCGGTCAAATATGGGTTTCAATTATCATAGAGCTTTTTGTGACTTGACCTTGGGCCAATTTTTGCAGCATTCCGTATTTCCATTCCTTCTCCTATGATCTGATCATTTCCATGATTCTTGTTTTTTTTTTTCAAGCTTTTCACGTCTTATCTCTGCACTTTCCTTTATGGTGTTTCCCCATTTTTAAATCTTTTAAAAAAATAAATTAAATAAATTTCTCACTCCAAAGTTTTTTTTGGTTATTTTATAAATTAAAAGGTAAAATATGTATATACACATTAAAGTCGAATCCTAGCTTGAACATGCACTAATATAATTTCCAGTTATACTAACTTTACAAAGTAGTTTTTTGATCGATCGTATATAGTAATTTAATATTGGAAATCAATCTAAATGTATTTCAGGAAAAATTATGAAAGAATGAATAAATATATAGCAAATTATGTAAATCTAGTAGGAAGCGGGTTTTGAGGTATATAATTTGCATTGTATATCACTTTGACTTCGATATTAATAATATCAATAATACTTATCTTTACACGTAAGCCAAAAGTTTTTTTTTTTTTTTGGTGTGTGTGTAGGGGTATTTATGAGGTGTTTTCATAGCTTTTTAAAATTTGCAAGTTGGGTTGAACATACACCAAGTGCCACTGTTTTTCCCTTTCTCACTCTTCTCTTTTTTTCTTTTTTTTTGTGCGTAAAACCAATTATATATATATTCGAGGCCCTCATTCTTAATTCACCCCTGGGCCTCTAAAACGCTAGGAAGGGGTCTGGCTATTCCGCTTTGCGTTAATTAGCTCACTGCATTGATTGACCACATGGGTATATCAGATCGATTGTTGTTCTTGCTCGGTAATTTCTAGTAATTGGGTATCCATCTACCCTGCCATGTTCATCTGATCTGATCTCTAAATATTCATGCACAAGTCCCCTGATTAGTAAGACTATAACTAGAAATTCATGCACATGAAATTAAATGAAAGGTAGGAGTAGTACGTACGTAGTTGGCTTAGCTTTCATTCACTCACACCTAGGTTGCACAGATACGGATACGGTGCGAAAACGGGTATGGATACGGATACAGATACGGAATACCGCATCTCTAAAATAATAGGATACGGATACGTGTAATAATTAAACAATATAATATGTAAAAATGATTTATTTTCTCAGAAATCTAGGAACTAAATTTTAATATTATGAAAATAACTAAGAAAATGTGAACAAAAACAATTCAAACATCTTTTTATAGGTATATTTTTCCATTTTTAAGATGAAAAATATTTAAGCAATGTAAACATGTCTAAAAATTACGAATCAAGTATCCTCAAGTATCGGATAAGTATCCTACAAATATCGGTATCCTACATGTATCGGATACGGGATACTGCACCTTTAAGAAGTATCGGTGCAACGGAAACTCACAGTCGAATAAATTTTGATAAGGAACTTTGAATTTGCCCAAAATGTTTAGATATACCGTCGTAAATAAGATTTTCTCGAATAAATTTGATGGGGGTGGTATTCATTTTCATCAACATTTTCAGAATATTTACGTGTCCTTCACTTTTGTATACGCCTTATTCTTTGTTCGATTTGTTGGGGATATTAGAGTGCAGAAGCGAAAATAATCAATCAACCAAGTCAATAATCAAGAATAAACAATAAAGATGACACAAGATTTTAACGTGGAAACCCCCAATTGAATGGGAGAAAAAATCATGGGCGACAAGCCACGAAACAAATCCACTATGAATATGAGGAGAGTACAATGAGCCTCCAATACCTACTTGAACTATAGAGGATTATAGAGAATTACAATGGAACTCTCAAGAACACTCTCTCTCTCTAGATGTGGAATATAGGGATGAATAATAGTGTATGGTGGCTGGGATAATAACCCACTTAAATAGACCTAAAAGAAACCTAATTAAATTAGGAAACAAAAATAGGTCGACAAAACAAAACGGCCCAAGAAAAGCCTCTGCTCACAGCAGTGCATGGTCGGGCAAAAACCAAGTGTAAAACCGCATGGTCGGGCGGCATCAGTTCAGTGCAATGTTAATGTCGCATGGTCATGTGAAATCAAAGGCAAAACTATACATGGTCGTGCAACAGTGTTAGAACACCAAAAACACTTGATTTTGGGTCACGAATCCAACACGATTGTTATCTTATCTCTACATGTATTGTCAAAGCTTTGTGGTTTACTTGCAGATTTTTATTTTACGCAGGGTATCGGAATAACTATGTAATCCTATCACCAATGTTCCTTCTCTTAATTACTGTGATCGAAAGCTAAAGAATTCTCTAGGGGCCGCAATTTGGGTGTGTATAACATTTTCACAAGAGATAAGAGTATTCTCAAAACAATATTTGTTTCTCCTAATAATAAGCTTTACTCCAACTAACCTTAGACCAAACTCATCATAATTAATCAATAATAAACAATTTCAACTTATTGTTAGACAGCCCAAATAAATACTCCAATATGTATACTTATACTTCGACAATTAGACACAACAAATAGCATCAGAGGGGGGGAATTAGACACAACAAATAAAAATAAAATAAAATAAAAACCTCAGAGAATCTTATTATATTCGCAAATTAAAACACATTAACCGATGATGGACAACCCAAAGCTAAAGAAAACGATCAACAAACAATTTGACCATTAATTAGATAACTTAAAAATCTATGTAAAGTAAAAATACTACTTTTAAATTTACTTGCTTGTAATTTTAGTTTCAGAATATCATATTTGTATAATTTTTACAGTTATAAAATTGCAATTATTTGTGGTTAAATAGTATTGGAGGTGTGGTTGAGTGGTAGGGACTCATCATCCTTAACCAAGATCGAGGGTTCGAATCTCGCCTTGGGCATGAGCAGCTTTAAATTTTTTGGCCAGCTGTCCCACCCTTTGAGGTGCCTACAAGCCAGCGCGGCGGATAGTCATTGTCGTCGACGGTGAATACCTTTGATCGTGAACCAAAAAAAAAAAAATAGTATTGGAGATTCTGAAAAGTCAAATAATAGAAAGAAGAAATTGAAAATAATGAAAGTAGCGACTTTGAAAAAAAGGAGTCAAATAATGGAAAGAAGAAATTGAAAATAATGAAAGTAGTGACTTTGAAAAAAAGGAGCAGCAATAATATTTTTATGAATTCTATGTATATTCAGCGAAAGAGGAGTAAAATTACAAGGGGAGAGATAGGTTCACAGACCAAATCGGTGTAGACGATAGAAAGGGAAAGGGAAACTTTAAAGGCGGTGTATTGCACTACGTAAAACAAATTTCCTCATTGTAGTTATTCAAAAAAAAAAAAAAAAAAAAAAGAACTGCTATTTTATTTATTTTTAATTTTTTGAGGGGTGTGTTTTTTATATATTAAAGAAATGTCTATATATGTTGCTATTCTTTTATCTTTAAAGCGTCGGAGAAAAAACTAAAAAAAAATTGTTTGGCCTACCTCTTATAAATTTCAACATGTTTTTTGACAATGTCTTAAGCCCTATTTGGCAATTGATTGATGGCTGGTGGTCGATGGATGGTATTGTTAACTGATTTGACCGGTTGGTAATATTATATGTCTAGAAATAGATGTTTGGTAATATTGGATGATACCATTGGTTGATTATATGTAAAATGGCCTATAAGACCAGATATTCATTTGATTGAGTAATTTGATGACATAGAAGTAAATAATTGCAAGTCTTGGATTATCTTGTCATTGGACTACATAATGCCACCAGCCAATACCCATATGCAATCCTCATTGGCTTTTCAAAAGTTGGCTTGTGGGAACCCAAAAGCCAATCTCACAAGCTAACAACCAAACACTAATATTGGATGGTAGACTGATAAAAAACATCTAATTTGCCAAAAGCCACCCCACAAGCCAATATCCAAACGCCCCCTTAACCACCCCATTTACATCAGTTTATGCGTTTACCTCCAAATTCTAGAAGTTGAAATAAAGTTAGAAGTGAAAGGAGAGTGTGAGCAACTTCTAATCCAATTATAGCTTTAGTACAACCACTTGGTAGATAAGGCACTGAACAAAGATGGAATTCGAAAGAATAAATGTAGAAAAAGGAGTATAAGTTGCAAAAAGATATTATATTCTTTTTGGCTTGAAACATGCAAACACCATTGTATTTCATTCTTTTTCTTTTCTTCTTTATTTTTAGTAGTAAAAATTATTATACACTCCTCCTAGCTTGTTCCGTTGTTCGCTTGAAACTGCAAACACCTAAATGCCTATAAATAGGGATGAAGAAGTTAAAGACTGAGCGTCAGAGTCAGAGAGAGAAAGAGAAAACAATACAGAGAGAGAGAGAGATGGGTCCATCGTTGCCTCCACTGATTGCTATTCAGCTAGGGCATGACACGCATACTAGTTGGGAACTTAGAGATAATTTGAAGTACTTGGGCTGCGGCACCAATAGGAAACTTCAAGGTCAGCTCGACTTCTCCTTTCCAATACTGGACCCAGCTGCAAAGTTCGCTGTGGAGCCATCCAAGCTTGGTCCGCAGTTTGTGCACATAAGAAGTTGGGACAACAACAAATACTGTTTCTGAAATACTGGCAAGGGAGGTTCAGATGTGTGTTCTCGTGTCCTGTGTCTTTGGATGAGATCAATCGAGCAGAGGTCGCTGCCTTAGCAAGGGCTGTTTCTGAAACAATGTTCAAGGAGTGGTTACTTCATTTTGCTATTTGCATCGAGTCTGATTCTTCTAATGCAGTAGGCTGGAGTAACACAGTGAAGGGAGGGCCGTGGGAAGCCCGGTTCGAGTTGAACTACATTAGAAGTGTGATAGGAGGGTGGTTGGGTCTGTCCATTACACACCAATTGAGGAATTCGAATGCAATAGTGGATGGATTAGCGAAACAAGGTTTATTAAGGGAGAACGATTTCATTGCTTGGTTTTGAATTGATGTATAAGGCGTGCTGGGTATGGTTTCTTTGTATCAGTGACAGTAAATTTCAATCCTTTTGGATTTGAGGTTAATAAAAATTTTCGAATTATCAAAAAAAAAAAAAAAACAACAAATACTGGACTAGGTAATTAATTATTTATCGTTCTTACATTTTACTATCTCCGTCCCGCAATATAAGTCGTTTGAGGTTTTGCATACGAATTAAAAAAGTTATTAAATAGTCTCAATTCTATCAAAAATAATTAAACTTGACTAGTTTACCCCTTGACTTTGTTTTTAACCAAAAAATGAGTAATTAATGAGGTAATGTGAAAGAAGGGTAGAATAGGTAAATAATAATAAATGCTTTGTTGTAACTCTAAAATGACTTACAATATGAAAAAAAATCAATTTTCTAGATCGACATATATTGTGGAACGGAGGGAGTAGTAAGTTTCATTTATGTCGTTTAATGTTGAAAGTTACTTCTTTTAAGTTTTAGGTAATCAAGATCACTGGTTGATAATTAATTTAAGTTTTCTAAGACTTAGGCCCTGTTCTTTTCGTCGATTCCATGTTGCATTCCGTTTCGTTCCGTTTCTTTTCAATTCGTTCTGTTCCGTTCCGTTCCGCGCCGCATTCTGTACTTCATTTTGTCTCACTTATTTTTGAATTATCCGCACAGCGCCGTTCCGTTCCGTTCCGTTCCGTTCCAATCCGTTTCGTTCCGTTCCTCACCGTCCCGCACCATTACGTTAAAGAGAACATGGCCTTAATGCAGATTCTTTTATTTATTGCTTTTTAACCATTGTCCTTAGGACACTTGTTAGCAAAACCGTACAATATTATTCCGTACTAGCTACTAGAATACTACTTTGAATATGATTAGTGCAAGGAAGAAGTTTTCCTTCCGTAAAATGTCCTCAAGTATAAAGACATTTTCTTGAATTGGAAACGTATATATATATATATATATATATATATATATATATATATATATATATATATATATATATATATATATACTGCTATCAAATAGGGGAAGGCTATATGTACACTAAGGTCTTGTTCATTTCGTCAATTCCATACTGTATTCCGTTTCGTTTCGTTTCGTTTCAATCAGTTCTGTTCTATTCTGTACCGTTCCGCGTCGCATTCTGTACTTCATTTTGTCTCACACATTTTTGAATTATCCGCACCGCGCCATTCCGTTCGGTTCCGTTCCATTCCATTCCAATCCGTTCTGTTCCGTTCTTCACCGTCCCGCACCATTCCGTTGAAGAAAACAGGGCAGGGCCTATGTGTATGTGGAGAGATATGCACAAAATATCTGAGCTTCACAAAATATCTGAGCTACTTGAATATTGAGTATATCTCATTAAATGTGGGTAAAAATCTTTTTCAAATGACAATTCAAACTGATTTTGAAATTTTGGATTCGAAATTCAAATTGAAAAACAAACAAGCATTTAATACTAACAAATTTTAATTAATTTTATTTTAGACGTTATTAGTTTCTAATTGAATCATCAGATGACTATCCCCCTCCCCTTATGATTTTTCGACGACCTTGTAGCGGTACTCACTTACCCATCTCTCTCCAACCGGCGCAACCCCTTCAAATTTTTTTTCCGGGAACATTAAAATGCCATACTTATTTTCCGGCGAATATTAGAAATTTCTAAACTCAGTGGAATATAAAATTCCCTAGTTGATTTAGACACCTACAAGTATTCATGTTTCAATGTGTCGAGATAGAACCGAGAAATCTTTTTTTTTTCTTCTAGGTAGTCATTTTTTCCGGCGAATTTGCGGTAATGTATTAATTTGGAAATGATGTAATTTTGCTACCAAAGTCTTCACTAACAAATAATCCAATGCAGTTAGGTATGCATTTTGCTATACCATGGACTTCACTAATGTAATTACAAATACAAACTAAATTTTCTACCAATGTTTTGACAGATAATACAATGTACATGATAGTACAAAACACAACCTACAAATAAAGTACTATTATTTATATAGGGTAAAAAAAAATGAAGTAATATCGTGCTTACAAGAAGTATATTGGTATAGTAACCGATAAGAACTTTATCATATATATATATACAAAAATTTATTTTTTTAGGTTATATTTATGAGATTAACCAATGATAACATCTTCCATGAAAAGTAACAACTACTGCCTTCCAAATGCATATCATCAAGCATAACACTTTTGCTATCAACTACGACATTTACAAGTTCACAAATGAAAATTGTTTTGCTACCAATATATACATTAACCACCTGCTTTGATTGTCATATGAAATAAAAAACTTCCATTAACATGCACTAGAAGGAAAACAACCGGAATAAAGGACGGATGGACACTCTTCGCCGGAAAATTAATCAGAAAAAATGGTGTAAAGTTTAGTCTGAAAATATGGGTAGAAAAGAATTCCCGTATGAAATAATTATAAATCGATAACAACTGGACTCCTCTTTTGCCGGAAATTTTCTTTTCGCCGGAATATCGTCGGAGAGTAATCAGAGAAGTTGGAGATGACTGGAAACAATAAAAATCATTTTTTTTATTATTATTTCCTTTTTGTTTTCTCTCTCATGTCTTTTATTTTTTTTGTCTTTCACATTCCCTTTCCGCTTTTTTTTTCTGGGCTCCAAATCTGATTTTTTTTCCCCTCTTTTGGCCCTCTTATTTTTCCTCCACAAGTTGAATTTTTTTTTTTATTAATTATGAAAATATGGATGGCTGAGATTGTTTGTATATATCTCTCCACATACACTTAGTATACATGTATCGTAGAGGAGATATTTACAATTAATTAGGATTTTTTTCATTAAGTAAGGAATATTAAAATTAGGAAATCCTCATAAATTTGATTTTACAATCAATTAGGTGCTTGATGCTCTACTCTATTAGTTGTATTAAACCTAAATATGGATACCGTACGTATATCAGAAGTTGTAGTAGAAAAAGAATCATTTTTTCTTTAAAGTTATAATTTTCTTCATTCAAATAATCTTTCGGAGAAAAAACATACTAATAGTAGGAATCACTGCAAGTCTATAATTAGGGCTAGTCATTACAAATTTTTGTTTTTTGTTTGGTTACTTTTAATGGTATAATTAGGCGACAATAGTATGTTATAACCAAGGTTGTACGGAAATGGAGACGTGAAACGGAAAACGTCGATTCTCAAAATATCGGAAACGTGGAAACGTCCCCATAAAAAAAAATTAAAAAAATATTAAAAAACAGAAAAGAGAGAGAATGAATATGTTGTGTTAGATGAAGAACTTAGGGTTTAGAAAGAAAATAAGGTTTTTTTTTCCTTCTGGAAATCAATAGTGACGTTTCGCGCGTGTTTTTTTTTTTTCTTTTCATTTTGGCGTTTCGCGCACGTTTTATCTTCAGTTTGCTGTTTCGGACTCGTTTTTTCTTTAATATGGCGTTTCGCGTGCATTTCTTTTTCAGTCAGCCATTTCTTGCGCGTTTCGTTTTATGTTCAGCGTTTCGAAGGCGTTTCCGTTTCCGAAACGTATCGAAAACGTGAAACGTTACCTCTTTCACGTTTCAGTGCTTCATTGGTTATAACTAGGGGTGAGCACCGCCGGGTACCCGCTTGAAATTCTTTGTACTGGAACTGGAACTGGTCCTAGCGATTCCTATGATTTGGGAATTGGTACTGGAACTGGTTCCTCCAATTCCTAAGATCTGGGAACTGGTACTGGAACTGGTTGGTACCAGAAACCAGTACCAGTTCCAGGTACCCATTTCTAAATCCACATCACCTCCCTCGCTTCTTCAATAATAATGGTCTGAATCGGGCTTCTATTTGGAGAGAGAGGAGTCTGGTATTTGGAGTCGATGAGGTTAGGGCGGTGGGTTTGTTGATGAATTGGATGTGAAGGAGGGTCAAGTTCTTCACTTTCACTGTTCATCGTTTCACGGGTTAGGGTTCTTTTACATTTCCATTTTCGCCTTTTTTTTTTGTTTTTCTTTTTTTAATCAAGGGTTATTTGTTTTCCTTTAATAAAAAATGGATTCAGCTTTTTTTTTTTTTTAAAACAAAACGTCTCCATTAACGGAGCCTCCAAAATAAGGCACGAAGCAGACGTGAGCAACAATATAGGGGCACCTGCTGGATTTTAAAAATCGATTGGGCACCAACTGGACAAGTTTAGAACACGAGGACACCAACTGGATTTTCCCTTTTTTTTTTGTACCCTTTTAGTTCCTAACTTCCTATGATTTCATGCAACATTTCATAAATCATAATGTACTAAATTTCGTCTAATATGACGAACATCAAAACGCTCAACGCTATTATCAAAGTGCGGAGCTCCGAAACCATGTAATCGGCTTCTAACTTTGTGAACCTGTAGCTAAAAGATTACTATAAATTCTACACACAAGTCCTCAGTCCATAAAAGTTACAACCAATAGTCCAAATATAAAGTTTATAACCAATAGTCCATAAAGTTTTCAACACAAAGACCAGTGCAAACAACGTTTTAACAGCAACAACACAAACAGCAGCAACGCAAGAAGCATCAGCGCACAGCCGCACACAGCAGCAGCACAAACAGCACATCAACAGCATAAACAGCAAAAACAGCAGCGCAAACAGAACAGCAACAGGCCAACAGCGTAAACAGCAGCAGTACACAACAAAAACAGCAGCAACGCGACCAGCAACAGGCCGAACAGCAAAAAAGCAGCAGCAGCGTACACAGAAACAGCTCAAACAGCAACACAGCAGCAGCAACACAGCAGACCAGCAGCAACACAGCAGCAGCAAGAGCATGAGACCAGCAGCAAGAACAGCAACACAGCAACAAAACACCTTATAAGTTGGTGGCAATCACCTTATCAACTTGCGTGAGACAACTAGATCTACTACTCAATTCTGAGAATTGAATTCAGAACAAAGATATGTTACAAATTAATTGTTAAAATTGCAACAAGAAAAACATAAGCAATTAGTAAAAAATGTTACCTTCTTCGTATTTCTCAATATCCTCCAACACTTTTTCCACATCAATGCAAATGTTGGAAGACCTTAACCAATCTTGTGTACAAACCAAAACTTACACCGTCTTTGGAAGCAAACTACTACGAAACTCATCAACAACACGACCGGAGACACTAAAAGCGGACTCACTAGAGCCCGTGGAGACGGGAATGGCAAAAATATCTTTTGCCATTGATGCCAAGACCTTGTATTTGTCACAATTTGCACCCCACCATTTCAAGATATCAAAAGGCCCCTCCTTCTTCACCAGGGGTTGTTCAAGATACTCATCCAACTCCGACTTTGATGGTTCATTTCCCTCTACTTCACAAAACTCATCATTCCATTCATCATCTTCCACTTTTCCCGATCCTCCAACTCTTTCCTCAACATTCATAGGGGTGAAAGTAGAACCACCTTTCATAGATGTTTTAGAATAAAATTCATACAATCTTTTCCTCAACATTCATAGGGGTGAAAGTAGAACCCGTAATTGAATTTAGGATATCAATGTAGTGATCCCAAGCCTTTGTGTTAGGAAATTCACTCCCTGACTGACGACACTTATGAAAAACGATTTTCTAAAGACAACAATTTAAAGAAAATTATAAACCCACTCAGATGAAACAACACTTTTAACAAATGATTGATTAATTATCTCTCTACAAATCGTGACTTATATAATGTTTTCATTTGCTAAACAAAGTACAAAACTTATTTTAGTAAATCTATTCTAACCAATAAGCTATGTGTTTATTTTGTAAGAAGCAATTATCCCCTTTCAAACTTTTGCTTTTCTATTTGTGGAATAGATAAATAATAGTGGTGAATATGAGCCATATATTAACAATCTCCACCTTGGATCATATTCTACGATGATTTCTTCCTCTGTATCTGACCGGTGACTTTATTAATAATCAACCTTGACGAAGGTACTCCACCTGAAATCATAACGAGGTAAAATGTATCATGTTCAAACAACGTTTGAACTTCTCTATTGGTACGGGCTTGGTTAGTATATCTGCGGCATTATCCTTAGTGTGAACCTTCTGTAATCTTATATCGCCTGAGCTTACCCATTCTCGAATTCTGTGATATCGAACATCTATATGTTTGGTTCTGGCATGAAATATTTGATTCTTTGCTAAATTCATAGCACTTTGACTATCACACTGTATCTGAACACTATCCTGCTTGAAACCAAGTTCCTTAACCAAACCTTTTAACCATAATGCCTCCTTACATGCTTCTGTTATCGCCATGTATTCTGCCTCAGTCGTTGATAACGCTGCAGTAGACTGTAGTACTGACCTCCAACAAATGGGTCCTCCATTAAAACAAAACACGAACCCTGTCGTGGATCTCCTGGAGTCTAAGTCTCCTGCATAATTTGAATCAACAAATCCTATGACCTCACTTCTTGCTCCATTACGATTAAACATGATCCCGTAATCTGTGGTACCTGCTAGGTAGCGAAAAATCCATTTAACTGCATTCCAATGATCCTTTCCTAGATTTGCCATATACCTGCTTACCACACTGACTGCATGTGAGATATCTGGTCTTGTGCATATCATGGCATACATGAGGCAACCAACAGCATTTGCATATGGGACACGAGACATATACTCCACCTCATCCTCTGTACTCGGACAAGACTGTGAAGATAACTGAAATGTGCACCAAGTGGTGAACTTACATGTTTTGCTTTTTGCATACTAAACCTTTCCAACACTTTCTGAACATATCCTCTCTGTGTCAACCATAATTTTCCAATTCTTCGATCCCTCTGGATCTCCATACCTAAGATCTTCTTGGCAGCTCCAAGATCTTTCATGTCAAACTCTCTGCTTAATAATGTCTTCAAGTGGATAATGCTTTCTAGATTCTTAGAGGCAATCAACATATCATCCACATAGAGAGTAACAACAATAGAGAATCGTCCTCAAGATTTCGAAAGTAAACACAAGGATCATACTCACACCTGGAGTAACCGTGTGTTGTCATGAATACATCGAAACGCTTATACCACTGACGAGGTGATTGCTTCAAACCATATAAAGACTTTTGCAATCTGCATACTAAGTCTTCTTTTCCTGATTCCTTGAAGCCTTCTGGTTGTTGCATATAGATTACTTCTTCTAAATCACCATGGAGGAAGGTTGTCTTCACATCCAATTGTTCCAACTCCATATCCTGTGATGCAACAATAGATAGAAGTAGTCTAATAGAAGTGTGTTTCACTACTGGGGAAAAAATTTCATTATAGTCTATTCCCTCCTTTTGAGAGAATCCTTTCGCCACTAGCCGGGCCTTATACTTCTCACCCTCTGTCATCGAGAGTGCTTCCTTCTTCCTGTACACCCACTTGCAACCTATTGCTTTAGAACCCTTAGGAAGTTTAACTAATTCCCAAGTCTGGTTCTTCTGGAGAGATTCCATCTCCTCTGTCATGGAAGTCACCCACTTACCACTGTCATCCGAACTGATTGCTTCTCTGTAAGTGTCTTGTTCTCCATTGCCCGTCATTAACGCAAAAGCGACCGTATCTTCAAAGCCTAACCTTTGTACTGGCTTGATGGTGCGTCTGACTCTGTCTCTTGCAAGCATGTATGTATCTCCTGGTTGCACTGTGGGTTGTTCCTCTATAACTTCATCTGAAACTAGCTCATCCTCTAGTTCCTTCTCCTGCGACTATGCTCCTAGTTCCTCTTGAACTTCAGAGTTGCGGCTATCTACCTCAATAGTTAGTTTTGGCTTTTCACTAACTATTTCTTCTTCGTTTATCTGTTTATTCAACATTTGTTTCTCGTTGAATACAACATCTCTACTCACTACTTTCTTCCTACTCACTGGATCCCATAACCTATAACCCTTAACCCCGTCTTCATAACCAAGGAATATGCATTCCTTTGACTTAGGATCAAGCTTGGATCTCTCTGGACTTTGTATATGAACGTAAGCTGGGCAACCGAATACTTTCAAAACTGAAAAGTCTACTGGCTTCTCTGACCACACTTCTTCTGGAATCTTGTGATCTATCCCAGCTGATGGTGAGCGGTTGATTAGATAACAGGCTGTGTTAACTGCTTCAGCCCAAAACTTCTTTGGCAAGCCTGCACTTAATCTCATGCATCTGGCTCTCTCTAGCAATGTCCTATTCATCCTTTCAGCTACTCCGTTTTGCTATGGAGTTCTTTTAACGGAGAAATGTCTGATGATACCCTCATCTTTACAAAGCTCTAAGAACCTAGTTTTCTTGAACTCCGTTCCATTGTCTGACCTAAAGTATTTCAATTTCTTCCCCGTCTGGTTTTCAACCCTGGCTTTCCACTACCTAAAAATATCGAAAACCTCTGACTTGTGTTTCATAAAATATACCCATACCTTCCTGGAATAGTCGTCTATGAAACTGACAAAATACTGCGCTCCTCCAATGGACACATCCGTAATTGGACTCTACACGTCTGAATGAACATAATCAAGGACACCTTTGCTTGTATGAACTCCTACTTTGAAGCTAACTCGCCTCTGCTTTCCATACAAGCAAAACTTGCAGAATTCTAACTTACATGTTTTCACACCTTGTAGCAACCCCCTCTTGTGCAGTTCTCTCATGTCTGCTTCACTAAGGTGGCCTAGCCGTTTATGCCACAAGTCTGTGTCATCATTCTTGGCTTCTTCTGAAGTAGAGACCGCTGCTCCACCTTCAATTGTAGTCCCTATTAACCTATAAAGGTTACCCATCTTCTGGCCCTTCATGATTATCATTGATCCTTTGCAAATGTTCATGATTCCACCTCTGATCGAGGCTGTACAACCTGATGAATCAACCGTACCCATGGATATCAGGTTTTTCCTTAGATCTGGAATATACCTAACATTCCCCAATGTTCTCACCATACCATCAAACATTTTAATTCTGATTGTTCCGACTCCTGCAACCTTGCAAGCAGCATCATTGCCCATTAACACGGTTCCAGTACTACATGGTGTTAATGTCTCGAACCAATCCCTGTTTGGGCACATGTGGAACGTGCACCCGGAATCAATGAACCAATCTCTCCGAGATGTGTCATCTCGAACTGAAAGTAAATTTCCTGAATCCTCTCTAGCAACTGCAACATATAATTCTGCTTCATTATTGTCGCTGACATGTGCGACATGAGCATAATTTCCTGGTCTCCTGTCACTTCTTGTTTCACCCGTGTCTTTCCTGAAGTTTGGACATTGGTTCTTGTAATGTCCCTTCTCATGACAACGGAAACATTCAATCTGTGACTTGTCTCGATTCCTAATGTGAGACTTTGACCGTGCTCTACCTCGTCTTGAACTCTTTTCTCGAGATTGACTCCTGCCACGTCCAGCTGACCTGGCTACGTAACCTTCACCTTGACTGTTGGAATTCGTACTTCTGAATCTATCTGCGTCCAACAACGCTGACGTTACGTCATCAACTGATAACGTGCTCTTCCCAACGAGTAGAGTCGTTTGAAGTGTTGAGAATGACTCTGGAAGAGAGGAGAGTAACAATAAGGCCTTATCTTGTTCTTCAAGTTTGACATCAATGTTCAATAATTGAGTAGTCAACCGACAGAACTCATTTATGTGATCATTGAGATCTGAACCTTCCCGCATTCTTAGCTGATACAAATCCTTCTTCAAATACAATCTGTTTGGAAGAGACTTGGACATATAAACATTTTCCAATTTCTCCCACAAATCTTTGGCAGACGTTTCCGTTAAAACTTGATATTTGATTTGCGGTGCCAAACTTAACCTGATACAGGACACGGCCTTCGCCTCTAACTCTTCCCATTCATCATCCTTCATAGTTTCTGGTTTATTCTCTTTTCCTTTCAATGCCTTTAGAAGTCCTTGCTGAACCAATATGTCCTTCACGGTACTTTGCCAAATGCTAAAATTGGATTTACCATCAAATGGCTCAACATCGTATTTCGCCGTGCTGGTCGACATTCTGTCTTGTGGAATTTCAAAAAAAAAATAAATTGAAACTTGATAATGCCCTTGCACCTGGAGCTCTGATACCACTTGTTAGGAAATTCACTCCCTGACTGACGACACTTACGAAAAATGATTTTCTAAAGACAACAATTCAAAGAAAATTATAAACCCACTCAGATGAAACAATACTTTTAACAAATGATTGATTAATTATCTCTCTACAAATCGTGACTTATATAATGTTTTCATTTGCTAAACAAAGTACAAAACTTATTTTAGTAAATCTATTCTAACCAATAAGCTGTGTGTTTATTTTGTAAGAAGCAATTATCCCCTTTCAAACTTTTACTTTTCTATTTGTGGAATAGATAAATAATAGTGGTGAATATGAGCCATATATTAACACTTTGACTTCCTCCTATGCCCATCTCTTGGTGCTGGTGGTGGCATATGTGTAGCATCACAGTTACTTTCTTCATCAAGGCCAAATGGTTCAGCCATATACTATCTAAAACAGAAAAGAAAACCATAATATTCATGCTCAGAAACAGTTGCTACAAAAGTTATAAAGTATTACAAATTTTGTTTAAGCACTTTAGAAACTAGAAAAGGTAAAGCAAAGGCCTGCACTTAAAAAAGCAAGCAACTTTGTGTTGCGCCTGTTATTCAAAAACCAACACCTCAAAATATAACACTCAAAATTACTTCAGTAGACAACTCCCACAAGAAAGGATAAGGGATTTTATTGGTAAACTTAGTAGAATGTCATGAATAATATCCTGATTCATGATTGACATAGTAATGAACTATTAACTAATTTTCATTTTATACATTTTGGCTCTTTTTCACAATGATAAAAAAAATTAATTTATTCACATAGAAAAACATTTTTTTTTCTTTTTATGAAGTATTTAATAGTATTTTCATTATTAAAGACTTATAAATATACATCTCATTCTATAAACGAAAAAAGTAAACCTTTACCTTAACAAATCAATATAGAGCAGTGAGCCAGTGACGTTTAGAAAAATGTCAATTTTTTTTTAGATTTAGATTACATTTTAAACATTTCATGTTTCAACAAACGCACACTGACACATTAAATCATAACGAGACTCAATAACCTTCCAATTACAACTAATCAAGTAATCATCACACCTTATGATTAAAAGCTATATTCTTAAAATAATTCTATATTTTCAATAAGGAAGTAAAAACTTTAATGAGAAACTAATAATATTTACTTGTTTATCTGAATATTAGAGTTTAAAGGTCACATGTTTCAACATAAACACATTAGATTATAAGAATATGTATTCATTGACTCAAACGCAGTTGCATATAAATCACAATTTATCATCACTTATCATTTCTAAAAACTATGTTATTTCTTTAATTAACATTCTCTTGCATTTCGATTCGATTGAGAGTAATAGAGTATTAGAGTTTAGGGGATAATGTTTGAACAAACACCCATGACATATAATCACAAATTCACAATAAGTTGTATTCATTGACTCAAAGCTCAATATCATTCAAATTACTATGGACCTTCACTTGTTATTAAAGGTAAAATTGTTCCATTTTAACTAATTTTCACAAAAACATCTATAAGACGGTCTTTTCATAACTTTTGATGAAACGGGGGTCACTTTTCAATGAAACAAGGGTCATTGCTCATTTTTAGTGACCTTTACATTTCTAAAAAGTGACCCCAATTTTCTGTGAGTTGGTCTCACACATTAAAATCTTTTACATCTGAATAAGAAAATAATAAGATTGAGTTTAAAATGATAATATTTACTTGGTCTTTTTTTTTTCTTCTATATTTATATATATTGTTTTCACAAGGTGAGGTGTTTTTTTTTTTTTTGGTGGAAAGTAATTTTAAGTACTTTTGATTCTATGTGAATTTTTTTCTATTTTTCTTCTTTGCACAAAGGCAAAGTAAGCTTTTTTTTTTTTGTTGGAAAGTATTTTTTATGTCTTCCAACAACCCAACTTGTATGTTTCATTCTACTTGACTTCTTTCATTGTCATCTTTATAATTCGAGATCAAAAAACATAATAAAAATGGTATGATCAAATTAGTAGTGAATAAAAATTTCCCCAGGATCTTTAGTTACTTTATATTTATCTTTATTTTTTCTCACACAAGCATAGATTTTGAAAAATATTTCACAGAGATAAGAAAGATAAACATTGCTTCCTGTGGTATCGGAGGCGACTGAAGTACTACCTTCTTTTCTGTCGCATGATGCCAACGAAAAAGAAGAACATAATTATAGTACTAAACACATTTCTTTTGGAACCAACTACAATGAAATAGTTAACGAAAATACACATAATAATAATAATAATAATAATAATAATAATAATAATAATAATAATAATAATAATAATAATAATAATAATAATAATAATAATAATAATAATAATAATAATAATAAGTAGAGTCCTCAATCCCCCACCCTCCTTGTTTGTATTTTTTTTAAGTAAAAAACTATATTTTGCAATGATTTAGGAAATAGATGAAAAAGTTGTAAGGTATTAGCTCTAAAAGAAAAAAAAAAAGAAAAAGAAAAGAAGGAATATAAAAATCAATTTTAATGTACCAGTTTCAGAACCAGTTCCGGGTACACGGTATTGGTTTGTTCCCGGCGGGTATCCGGCGGTTCCCGACGATCAGAAAATAGGACCCAGAATTGGTACCGGTCTCCACCGGTTCCGAAAATTTGGACCCAGAACTGATTCCACCAATACCGATTCTAGTTTTGGACTCGACGGTTCTTGATCGGTTCCCATTTCGGTACCGGATACCCGGTCATTTTGCTCACCCCCAGTTATAACTATTAGTAATAACAGACGGGTTATTTGATCATGACTTTGTCTTTCATTTACGTGCTCATCATGACAAATTTTTCAATATAACTTGTGTTTCATCTTCACTAATTAATGTTAATTATTTTTTTCTGCATAACATTATCGATCAGTTAGTATTTTATTTTAAATCAATTTAGTAATTATTTTCAAATATTACTTCAATCATAATGATCATTCAGTACACCTACCTATTCGAAAAGTTACTTCCTTCGTCTCTCTTTAAACTTTCTACTATACTTGTTTTTTGAGATCAAACTTTATAAACTTTGACCATAAATATATAAAAATTTCTATGAGTTATGATTTGAAAATATATGCATTGAATTCCTTTGAAAATGTATTTTCAAAATATCAAATTTTTATAAATTTTACTTGTATATTTTTATAGATACTAATAGTCAAAATACCACCTTAGAGACCATAAAAAAAACAAGTAGAAAAATTAAAGAGAAAGGAAGGGAGTATTAACAAAACATACATGTAATCATTGTTATTAAAAATTTTCACATAAGTTTGAAAATTTCATTTTATTTCTAAGTCTATAGGCTCTGAAACATAATTGAAACTTAGATTGGATATGCCCCGATAACCAAACTAAGTCGAACGTGATTTAACCAATATTTTGATAATGAACCTAGTTCTTAATATTATTGACCTTATTTAAGCCCGTATCAGTATAAACTCGATTCAATCTAACCACATCTAATCCAAACCAAATACTCGATCTTAGCTTGTAACCGAACGAACCTCCAAATCCGAATAACCTGAAATCAAAATGACCCAATTGTAACCTCCGATCGTCTAGTTTTACATGATCAACTCATCTAGTTTCATAGCTTAAAAAGCTCTATTATTTCCTTGGCCAAGCCACTTCTGTGACTTCTGGATCCTTTACCGAATATCGCGCCAAAGTGATCGAAGGGCCAGGCATGCCTTACTCCATCAAAGTATTATACTGTATTATAGAAAATAATTAAGCATTGATGATACTGTAAATGAATAAATCCTGCATATTACCTTAACAGCGACTGAGCCTCAAGAAGATGTAACATCCTTGAATACCACCGTGTTCATGTATAGCTTTTCGGAAGAAAACAGACAAATGGTGCTACAGCATTACTTTAAAAGGGAACCATGTACATTGAGAGTGGAGTATCACTATTCACTCAGCTCAAGAAGTCTGCTTATGCGTGGATATCCCTCGCCAGAACGCCCTTTCGGTTAAATTCTTCCTTGTAAGGGATTACGCCCAAACGAGTGGCGTTTCTTGGCGACAATGATAGATATCTCCAAGCTCATACTCAAGACAATGATAGGCATTACCTCCAATTCGACAGTACGTATGTATGTTGAGTCCAAATGGGTTGGGGAAGAGGCGTTCCCCACTGATGACGGCTTTTACCGTTTTAAGAATATTCATTACGACAAGTTTTGGAGGGTTAGCCTCAACTGGATTTGGGCTGACTGCGTTGATGACAAAGGTTATTATCAGAGCAAACAGGAGAAAGAAAAGTCACTTTTTGAGGCAGTTAAGGTTGATGACAATGTTATAGCTCTTCGTAATGTGGGTAACAAGCAATTCTGTAAACGGCTAACAACTGAAGGCAAGGAAAACTGCTTGAATGCTGGGGCCGAGATCATCACGAAAGAAGCTCAATTGAGGGTAGTTGAGCCCATCCTTAGAAGGTCTATCAATGTTTATGAATATCGCTTTCAAGATGCTAAGTTCTCTGGCCGGGATCCTGTGGTTGTGGCTAAAGAGTGCGCTCGGAACCCATTTAATACCATCAACAAAATGAGTGTTCAGTTTACACACACTAATAGTATTAGCAAAACCTGGAGTAACAGTATCTCCCTCAAGTTGGGTTTCAAAGTAGCTCTCTCAGCCAAAGTCCCGGCAGTTGCAGAGGAAAAATTTGAACTTTCGGCTGAGTTTACCGACCAGTATCAGTGGGGAAAGTGTCAGACGGAAACCAACACGACAACTGCTACATACATCGTGGACGTGCCTCCAAGGTCTATGGTTACAATCAACATGGTTGCCACTAAAGCCACCTGCACTATTCCTTTTTCTTACACTCAAATCGACACACTCACTAATGGCCAGCGTGTTTCCATGAACTTGTGGGATGGTGTTTACACCGGCGTTGATGCAATTATGGTGTGAATGAGGCATTGCCTTGTTAGATGTTTTTAATTTATGTGTCAGTTTTCCGATCCATATGTCGTCTGCGATCTGAATGTACCTGTAAGAACACATGTTTTATCTTACCTATTCCCTTCAGAGATGATGTGTAAGTGATTACTTGCATAATATATTCAATAAAATGACAGTCGGTTCTATATGTTTGTCATAACACTTGTTGAATGAGCTAGGATAGGTCTCTTACCATGCTTGTTTCGTCGCAACGAGGAATCATGTTCTTCCTATCACACATGGTTTCATCTTGACTTTGCATCAAACAACAAAGACCTCCTAATTATTTGGTGCAAACCTTGAGATAAAACACTACAAAAAAAAAAAATGTGATATGCAAACCGACACGATCGGTCGTAAAATGGTGTAAATCCGTCGCGAAAGGAACACAAGAAGGGGGTCATTGTATTTTCACCCCAAAATTTGCGTAATTTAAAACAAAACTAATAGGACAAAAAATTATGTTTTGTAATTTTTTTGGCATAATAAACAAGATTAAATATTGAGAGTTTTAATTTAAGAATTTGAACCTAAATCCAACTCTACGTAAATGTATTAATGCAAAATAAAATGTTAATCCAATCATAGTATTTAATTTTTTTAGTTGATTTAAGTTCAATTGCAAAATAAAATATTTTTAAATTGGAATTATATCCAACATATTATTAACACCCAACTCGGGCATCACACGGGCGACGGGCTTTAAAAATAGTGTAAAAGTATAGGTATCTTTCATTAAACACTCAAGTTTCAAGGATCATTCCCAGATACAAAAACCTTTTTTATTTTTAGTTAATTTATTGCCTAATAAATACAAATTCCAAAAAATTATATAATTGCATAGAAACAAACAAATAAATAAAACCTAGAGAATATGTGGATAACTTGTGACTTTTTCTTGATTTTTATGGCGCAAACTCTTACATAAATAAATTTCGATAAATCTGTTTCTTCGAAACTCCGTTTCTAAATCGATGTAGTAACATTGAAATACTGAATGGCCCCACATGACATGTGTTATGAGGACACATCACATCATCACGACACATCATATTTTCTTCTACTTTTTTCTTTATTTATACAAAAAATCCGTAGGCACTATCCTTGAACTAGGGGTGAGCGTAATCGAGTACCCACCAGGTATTGCACTACCCGAAATTGAAATTGGAATTGGTTGTACGGTTCCTGATTCCTAGGAATTGGAATTAGATCCACCGGATACCCACTGGTTCCATATAAAATCCAAATTTAACTTTTGTTTGCTCAAATAAAACCAATTTTTGGAAGATGTACAAGAAACTAAGGACTGTTTTTTAGCTCGTAAGACTAATAGAAGCCAATTCATGAACTTGAGGAAAACCGGTAGCAAGTAAAGATAAGAATTGTTGACTGTTAGTCTTTAAAAACATTCGGCACAGTAATGCAACAAGTCATTTTTTGCAACCTCACTAATAGCGGATCCAGAATCCATAACTTAAATATGCACAATTAAATAAATAGAACTAACCGTGATTTTTTTTCAAAAATAACTTAAAGTGAAAGAGAAAAAGTGGGCTGATGAACATAAAGCAATAACAAAATAAAATAAACCCAAGTGATGGCTATAGAAAGATTTGAACTTAGGTCTTGTAAGAGTCCAACAACTAGTCTAACCAAGTGCTCTAGCACCAAGTTGTACTACAGAATACAGAGATTTTATTTATGAAGGGTATGCACTTGCATACCTTCATGCTATGGTGGATCCGCCACTGAACCTCACTAGCAGATATTTAGTTAGACAATGACATCATTAGTGAGAATAACTCAAGAAGTTATTTTCTTATTTCAAGTAGTAAGTATTTTTTTATCTCACCATGGACAAGCAGATAATAGTATAACTATTGGTTTTTCACTAGGTACTCTACCGATTTCGGTTCCAAAAGTTAGGAATTGGAATTGGAATTGGTTGGTATCGGTTCCCATTTTCTGGAATTGAAATTGGAATTGGTTGACCAGTTTCGATTCCGAAACCACCGATTCCGCACCAGTTCTAATTCGAATACTAGGTACTCGGATTTTCTACTCACCCCTACCTGATGTAATGAAAAGTTTCGAGTGTATCTAATAAAAAATAAATAAATTCAAATGTACACAATAAACTAAAATCACCTACAAAAGACAAGTCAACTCGATAAATTTTGAAGATCACCTAAGGTCAAAGAGGCCTAGTGACCTTTGTCACGAAATTGAACACCAGTGCAAACTCCACTAGTCCACTAGACCACTACCCCATTCACGACACTACACATCATCTATTCGATTCGCATTTCTCAGTTTGAGTTCTCATCCCTCCAAAATCCAAATGCTGGCATGGCACCTCTGCAATCGACCGGAGAGAACTTTTTCTTACCCCAATTCCTATCCGACTTTCAATTTTCCAATATACTATGCGCTCAAATTCATCTTCACTTGAGAAACCAATAATATTATACAATTAAGGGTAATGATGATTGAGTAGCCCCAAAATTGAGCTTTTTTACAATCAAATTGGGATTTTTCGCTTCAATGCCACAATGGGTTTGGTCTTTTTCAAGGTGAGTCTTTCTATTTTGGAAATTAACAACCAATTGATAACGTTTGTGCATGCTTAAGCTTAACTCAATTGAGTTAACATTAATTTGGTTTTTTTTTATTTTTTTTATTTTTTATCCTCCATCTTCAGTTGTTTCTGATGGGACATTGACAAGCGGTTACATAAAAGCCCCTCTATGAAGGTAATATCTTCAACTGCCAAAAAATTAGGGTGTTTAATTGATATATAACTGATTTTTGGGTTTTCCTTCATTGTTAATTATGAAATTTCATTCTTCATATATACCCCATGTTGTTTCTTTCATTATTTTGCTACTGTTGAGTATTGATGTTGTGCTGTATTAATACGAATATGATATGCAACTGTGGTATTTCCAAGTACTCAATGAAGGGTCGTAGCTAAATTCAGTGTATAGTTTAGTTACAGAAATTTAGAGAATTCAGTGGAAAAAAAAACTCAATAAAAAAAAAAAAGAAGTTAAAAGTTATGTGGGCAATTGCTATTCTGATTTTCATGTTGCCTTAATTAACAGTTTGAAAGAAAGTGAGAATTGGAAACCCGAGCACTTGGTCAAGGAGTTAAAGGTTCATATCAGTTGTTGAATTGAGAGTAAAGTTGAATTGAGAGAAATAAAATTTTGGATGGAATTCCTACAGATCCGAAACACGGTTCAAATGGTATAACGAAAAACTACATAAATAATTTAGTTCTTATGTCTTGCTAATTGAAGATGATAGTATATGATCTACTAGCCCTGGGTAATCATTATGTGACAGTGTTTTGATGTCAGATATTGTGTGGAAAACACTGATTGGGTTTGTTTTATAGGAACTTATGCTAATGACACAAATAGTAATTAATCACTGTTAAATTCTCAGTGTTCCTTATTCATGAATAGGACAACGCCGGATAGTAACCTGAATTTTACATATGGGCAGACAGAATTTTTAGTTTCTTTTGTCTCCAAAGTCCATACCAAATAATCTAAGGAAATGTTTGAATATCAGTTATCGACCGATAATTTTTCTTTCTTTAAGACCTCTCCAATTCTTGTGGCAATGCAATAAGCTGTTGATTCAACTGTAATCATGGGATTGACTCCTAAGGCAGTTGGGAAGATACTTGTATCACAAACATATAACCCTTTGGCTTCCCAACTTTCTCCATTTTCATCAATTGCACCCTCCTCTTGGGTAGCTCCCATTCTGCAACTGCCCATCTGATGAGCGGAGCAGTAAAATGCCCACTCATTATTACCCCTAGATCTCGGACCACCAGGTGCAGTAACGGAGACCAAAAACTCCTCTAAGTCCTCCTCTTTTATCCCTTTACATTTTATCCTCTGCCCATCACTTCTATATGTTCCCACTTCAGTAGCTCCAGCTGCTACTAGAATCCTCAGACACTGCCTCAAACCAATTTTCATATTCTCTTTATCTGAATCGTTTAACTGATATTTAATTCGACACTTCTTTTTCACTTCACCTGAACTCGTATCTCTAACAAGTGCAAAAAGACTAGATGTTCTTGAATACTTTGCCATCCGTTCCTTTATGTCAAGCCCTGAGACCCATGGAATCAATGAGGAGAATGACGCTGGAGCTGTTGCTGGTGCTTCTATAATAGCATGAACATTGGAATTCTCAGAAACCACCTTATGGAGTGAGGTAATAATTCCTCCCTCGTAGGATTTTCCTTTGATGCCCTGCATAGATTCTGGAAAGTAACCCCAGGACAATAGAGATGGGTGCAGATGGAGGTTTGTGCCAATATTTGGGTTCTGCAGTCCACTAGAGATCAACAGAGGGGGTGTAAAGAGAGCACCACATGCTGAGATTGAGATTTTGGCTTCAATTTGAAGCTTCTTTGAGGCATTGTTGTTGAGTGGTGTTGCCAGGACTCCTAAGCATTTCCTTCTTCTCAATCCATTGCCATCGTTTTTCAGAATAAACCTCTCTGCTTTGCATCCCGTCAAAATTACGGCGCCGTTATTAACAGCATCTACAAGCCAAGTAGTGTCAGTACCTTTCTTGTCTCCAGTTCTACAACCAAAAGAACATGATCCACAGTAGTGATCCTCCGAAGAATTCCTGGATACTTTCTCAACTTTCAAACCAAGATTGTCACACCCTTTCCGGAGGACTTGGTTTTGAAACCCTTCTTCTTTACAACCCTCCGTGACTCCAATTCTCTTGCACACCTCATTCATTGCAGATTTATAATCAGAGTTACCAAAAATTGGTAGTTTGTGATTTCTCGACCATTCTCTAAGGACTGGATCTGGAGTTTTGATGCACGCTGCCCAGTTTACTGAAGATCCTCCACCAACTGTTGAACCTGCAATAACCAGCACATTCCCGTCTACAGTCGAAAGCATTCCACGTGACACATAGAACTCGTCCGTAGATGGGCCTTCGAATGAGGAATACTCTCCAGGCGCAAAATAGTTCCCCTTTTCAAGGACTACTACTTTGTAACCACTGCTAGCAAGAACTGCAGCTGCAACCCCTCCGCCACTGCCTGAGCCTACTACTACAACATCACATTTTACCTTCAAAATGTCCTGTTTATGATCTTCTGTAACTTCTAGGCCTTGCTTTTTGAGATCTTGAATAAGAGATGTGTCAGTTGCATGCTTGCATTCAACTACTCCCTTCTGTAGTGGTCTTGTTTCCTTGGAGTTGTGTGACGGCTCTCTAGAGTCCACAGCATAACCAATAGCATCCCATGTTGGATTATCAAGATTCTCGTCCATCTACAATAAAGTACTCAAAAAAATTCTGGTTCAAAAGCTGAAATCTATACTGATAAGTGAATATGTAGAAGCTGAAATCCATATTTTGGCAATTTTATCTCTAATACACGCTAAGTATTTGAATTTGGATGAGCTGTCAACTCAAGAAAGCTTTAAGAATTTTGCAAGACATGTAGCAAATATTGAGATATCAAGATACCTTTTGAAACCTCTTTAAGGAATGAATCAATAGACATTCATACCTTTTTTTTTTTTGAAATAATTAATAGACATTCATATTTCATACCTAACTTAGTGTGTACTCAGTTTTTTTCCCCCTTCACTTCATAAAACAACATGATCTTTTGTTTTTGGTTCTCCCCCTCTAGAATAAGAACATGACATTGTATATTTGTTTCATGAACAACATAATATTTGACCTCATCTGTCTCAAATTAACAAACATATACAAAATGCTAAGACAATCAACAGCAGAATTCATAAATAGGCAAATATTGTAATTTGTATGTATGTAAGCTTTAAACTCATGAAAGCATTATAAATATTCAAATATTGTTATTTGGATATATGTAAGCCTTATTTGAAACATTCAAGAACAAAATACTATCAATGGAAGAAGGAAAACTAAGAAAGTATATTTACCCTGGAGAAGAAGACAAAGAGGGTATGTATTCTGATGAGCACAAACACAACTCTTAAAAGAGTCCAAAAACTCTCCCTTGACCATCTCTGGAGCAATTGCTCTCTCTTCTCTAGGCTCATTTCTGAGAATTTGTGAACATAAGGCCATTTCCAGTCCAAACATAAACGCCCACAAAGCAACAATGTGCCTAACTTGGTTGATAGAAGTGTCAGCACTATCCTTATCAGAAATACTGCTTCTGGAAAACTTGCTTTCACTATTTTCTCCCCTACCTGCAAAACCAGTTTCACAATCAATTAAGTATTGCTGTACAGGTCTCAGGTTCGAGTCCCGTCAGGGCCAGTGGAGGTTTTCCTCGTCGTTAACTTCAGGACCCGTGTAATTAGTCAAGCAAAAAGTTTGGATACCCATCTGAGAATTATATTGATGTAGTTAGAAGGGCTGGGAAACCCATTTTGGAAGATAAAATTGATAAGTTACTTTATAATGTAAATTTGACTACTTAGACATGAATATTAAAAACTAATGGAGGGCTAGTTTAGAAACTGAAATCCTGACCCTCAGAAAAAGAAAATGAAATCCTTGCTGGAAATTTTGGCTTTAAAAGTGGGGTAATAATGTAATATGCAGTACAATACAACTACCCCAAGTCCCCAACTCATGTGTGAGAATTCATTTAATCCTTCCCTCATGTCTCATGTGTTATCCATATTTTCAAACCCCGACTTTTGTGGATTGGTCCCAATAATCTAAAAGTCCTGTGGTGGGTGATCAAAAAACAAAGTTCTGTGGTGTTCCCAGGAACACCACATTTTCAATGTTAGAGACTTAGAGGAACCTTTAGATCGTACCAATAAGGTTTGACCTGGTGATTATGGTTGGAGCATTAAACACATTAGATATATAGTTATCGCTTGCAATTCGGATGCTCTGTCCCATTCTATGTACGATGTTGTATAATATGTATTGTTATTTGTTAACGGTCCTTGTCCCTCTTATTGACAAAAGTTAAATTTGTTTACCGCCTTGCATGGTAGTAAATATGAGAGGGTAGCTGAAAGCTTGAAAATAACGAGGAAATATATATAAAGCAAAACAAGTCGGGCACATTCAAACAATAATACTCGAAAAAAATGTTGTTGAGGTGGTGGTGTTGGGTTTTGTTTGTAAAGGATTCCAAAAATAAATTACTACCGACTCGATAAAACTTTAACAATTAAGCTAGCTGATATTTACTCGTTATTGTTTTTTTTTTTTTACTGTACTCGTTATTGTTCATTCACTAGATACTACAATCGCATTGATGTGATGTTAGTGTCAGAATATTTAATTCATGAATTTATTTCAATAGCCAGCGTGCCAGACCAACTGCACTGAAAGTGACATAGTGATTGGTTTTTGATTGCTCAATTAACAAAATCTAAACAAAGTATAGCAGTTTCATCTATTATTGGCAATTGAAATTTAATGACAGAATACAAGTTTACCGACCGAAGATTATTTTTCTTTTCAGACGTAAGAAACAACATTAAATTTCCAAATCAACAAAATTTAAGAATAGATCAATTATATAGAGGAAGATTTCTTCCATCTGGAATTAGTAGTCGCTGTATCAACTTTAGTACTTTACCTTTGATTTGCTAAATATGCAATATCAACATTAATAGTGATTTGTAACTATGAACTGCAGGGAGTACTACTGTACGTCTGTACTAGTGTAACAAAACATACCTCATCAGGGATAGGAGACTGAGAAGCAGAAGCTCTGTACAGGGAAGCAATGGCTTCATCCCGGTTAAGTGACCGGATCTCGTCGTTGATAGCAGAAGGTGGCAAGGAAGGAATGAAAGTCTCACACATGGCTGCCAACGTTTCGATCTGCGAGGCCGAAAAGCCATGGCTGTAGTTCTGTCTCCTCCCCGTTGGTTCTCCTGTCAACAGTGGATGGTACTTCATCTTCATGGCTTCCTCTCTTGTGATCACTACCTCTGTGTTTGTTTGTGTTTGTGTTTGTGTTTTTGTTTTTGTCTCTCCCTCACACATGGTTTATGGTTGGTTACAAGTTATTAGCTAGTATGGTTTTCTTGCTCTGATATGATGTCCTATTATATGTATATTCCTCTCTGTTAAAGAGGAAAACCAAAGATATGAGTAACAGTTATAACTTATAAAAGTGTAGTATGGCTATAAGTGTAGCTAATATATGGAATTGTCTTTATCTAAATAGATGTCTCTATTTTTATTTTTTTTTTGTAA
This sequence comes from Tetragonia tetragonoides, assembly GCA_038025085.1. Classification (NCBI taxonomy): domain Eukaryota; kingdom Viridiplantae; phylum Streptophyta; class Magnoliopsida; order Caryophyllales; family Aizoaceae; genus Tetragonia; species Tetragonia tetragonoides. The sequence continues at coordinate 12,688,904 of CM076142.1, forward strand.
TGTTATTGCCGGACCATAAAATACTATTGCCAGATTATTTATTCCACATCAATATATATATGTATAATTGAGTTATCACCAAGGTGGCATTGAATAAATAATATTAGTCATAAATGCATGGGTGATTAAAAAGAAATAAAAAATACTTTTAATAAAAAAATAACATAAGTATTATATTTATTATCCTAAAAGAGTATATTATTTATTCACTAAAAATGTAATTTCTTTGTTAAATGTGTGAAAAAGATTATTATTGTTCCTTGATACTCCTATTATTCAACTTTAAATATTGATATGATTAAAAAAAATTATTATATTAATTCTAATAACAGAGGATGATGAACAACAACCCGTGCATCGCACGGGCACGAGATCTAGTATGTAAATATAAAGGAGTTTAACCTTTCAATATTGCTCGATCATAAAGCACTATTGTCAGAGTATTTATTCCATATTTTTAAAAATAAAAGAGTTTAGCTTTTCAATATTGGACTTGGTAATAGTATTTTTTTTTGTTTTTTGTGAAACCCCAGCATTCTTCTGACAATAGTGTTTTATGACCGGCCTGGAACACCATGTTTTTGCTTGAAAAAATGTCTCTATACAATAAGTAGAACATGGGCTCTTCTGCGGTCCTTGTTGACCCAAGCGGCCAGGCCAGTGTGGGTACGAGCAGTTGTCATTTATTGTTTAATTTATTGAAGAGCAACCAATTGTGGGAGATTGGTATAAGTTCACATAAATGATAAATCACATACCAACTTTGTAGTATTTACTCAATTCAATTTAAACAAAAGAAAAAGAATTGTAAAATAGAAAAGGAAAAAAAGAAGAAAAAAACAAAGCATTGGTATTTTGTACATTATCCTTGGAGTTGATGTTGATGACTAAAACCACAATGTTTAGCCACGTAAGTGGGAGTGGTAGGTATTGAGAGTAAGCCTAAGGATAGTCGTCAGCTAGGCTAAACCATACACTAATAAAATAGGTAGGAGGACATGGTAGTGTTTCCCATCCCCCGTACGTGCTTGGTAACTTTCGACTTCTAGAAACTATATTTGCTCGCTGATTATGCTATATTGATGGTTAGTGCGTGATTGCGTTGGTTGTTCAGTTAATCTAATATGTTCTTTGTATATGATGTAACTAGAGATGCATGCATGATCGCCATTCACTGAACCTTTCCAATGAACTGCAACTGTTTACTTCCACACAAATCGGAATCAATGGTTTTCCTTTGATTTTGTAGAACACGTTATACACTACTTGACTGCCTAAGAGGCTGAGACACATCACACTTGGTATAAATTAAGTTTCAAACATTTTCCGACAGTACACAAGATATCCATGAGTACTTCATTTCATTACATGCCAGCAGTTTCAACCTCAACAGCAACCTACCTCACTCCAGCTTTCCAAGCTCTCTGAACTCGGCATGTCATGTATGTATCTTTCTGTAAAATACTGTGTTTTGGTGAAAATAATGCAGTCTGCTTGTACTGTCAAGTTAACTACTTAGTACTAATTGTGGGTCTACCTGTAAAATTTACAGTGTTACATTCAGAATTAGTACTCACATTTCGTTACCCGACCATATGTGGTAGTGAATAGGAGAATGCAAATACAATCACGTACAAGAAGTGTGAGGAAATTGCACATCTTCAACCTCATATACCCAAACCTCAACTGTAGCCAATCGGCTAAGACCTTATTGGCATATCTAGAACATTTATAACATGTCTGTTTTGGAATTTATGTTTAGCTACATAATAAATAATCACTGGCTATTTCTCAGTGTTACTGATTCATGATTATGAGGTCATGACAATACTGAAAGGAGATCTGAAGTTTACAAGGGCAACAGGTATTTTTTACTTGTCTCCAAACCAATCTACAAAAAGAAACGTTTGAATATCAGTTATCCAGGGGGAGTTTTTTCTTCCTTTAGGGCCTCACCGATTCTTGTGGAAATGCAGTAAGCTGTTGATTCAATTGTAATCATGGGATTGACTCCTAGGGCAGTTGGAAAAATACTTGAATCACATACATATAACCGTTTGGCTTCCCAACTTTCTCCATTTTCATCAACTGCACCTTGTTCTTCGGTAGCGCCCATTCTGCAACTGCCCATCTGATGAGCACAGCCATAAATTGCCCATTGCTCAACCCTAGACCTTGGTCCTCCCGGTGCATCAACCGAGGCCAAAAACTTCTCCAAGTCCTCCTTTTCTATCCCTTTACATTTTATCCTCTGCCCGTCGCTTCTACATGTACCAACTTCACTAGCTCCAGCTGCTACTAGAATCCTCAGACACTGCCTTAAACCAATTTTCAGATTTTCCTTGTCAGAATCATTTAAGTGGTATTCAATCCTACACTCTTTTTTTACTTCACCTGAACTTGTATCTCTAACCAATGCGAAAAGACTAGCTGTTCTTGCATACTTTGCCATCCTTTCCTTCATGTCAAGCCCTGAGACCCATGGCACCAGTGATGAAAATGTTCCTGGACCTAGTGCTGGCGCTTCTATGATAGCATGAATATCAGAATTCTCAGAAACCACTTTATGAACTGAAGTAATGATTCCTCCCTCATTAGATTTTCCTTTAATACCCGGTGTAGATTCTGGAAAGTAACCCCAGGCAAACAGTGTTGGATGCAGATGTAGGTTTGTGCCAACATTGGGGTTCTGCAGTCCACTAGAGATCAAAAGAGGGGGTGTAAAGAGAGAACCACAAGCTGAGATTGAGATTTTGGCTTCAATTTCAAGCTTCTTTGACACATTATTGCTGAGTGGTAGTGCTAGGACTCCTATGCATTTCTTTCTTTTCGTTCCATTGTCGTCGTTTTTCAGTATAAACTTCTCTGCTTTGCATCCTGTCAAAATTACAGCACCTTTATTAACAGCATCTACAAGCCAAGTAGTGTCAGTGCCCTTCTTGTCTCCAGTTCTACAACCATAACAGCATGAACCACAGTAATGATCCTCTGGGGAATTCCTAGGTACCTTCTCAACTTTCAAACCAAGATTGTCACAGCCTTTTCGGAGAACTTGGTTCTGAAACCCTTCTTCTTCACAATCCTCTGTTACTCCTATTCTCTTACACACCTCATTCATGGCGCTTTTATAATCAGCGCTACCAAAAATTGGTAGTTTGTGTTCCATTGACCATTCTTTAAGAACAGGATCCGGTGTTCTAATGCAAGCTGCCCAGTTTACAGCAGATCCTCCACCAACTGTTGATCCTGCTAAGACTGAAAATTTCCCATCTAGGGTCGAAAGCATTCCACCTGAAACATATAATTGATCCAATGATGGACCTTCCAACGACGAATAATCTTCAAATGTAAAATAGTCCCCCTGTTCAAGGACTACTACTTTGTGACCTTGGCTTGCTAGAACTGCAGCTGCAACACCTCCGCCACATCCTGAGCCTACAATTACGACATCACATTTTACCTTCAAAATGTGCTGCTGATCTTCTGCAACTTCTAGGCCTTTCTGTTTGAGACCTTTAATAAGAGTTGAGTCAGTTGCTTGCTTGCATTCAACTACTCCCTTCTGAAGTGGTCGTGTTTCTTGGGGTTTGCGTGACGGCTCTCTAGAGTCCACTTCATAACCCATTGCATCCCATGCAGGATTTTCTGAATTTTCATCAGTCTACAACGAAACAAGCAAAAGCTGAAATCTGTAATAAAACTGTATTTGAAACATATACAAATACAGTACAATCAATGGAAAAAGGGGAACAAAGAAAAGCAAATTTACCCTGCAGACGAAGACGGAAAAGGTGTAAACTCTAATGAGCAAAAACACAACTCTCAAGACAGTCCAATAAGTCTCCCTTGACCATCTCTGTAGCAAATTTTCCCTTTTCTCCAAGCTCATTTCAGAGTAATTGTGAACAAAAGGCCATCTCAAATCCAAACAGAGACGCCCACAAAGCAATAGTGTACCTAACCTGGTTGATAGAAGTTTCAGTATGATCTTTACTAGACATACTGCTTCTGGCATTCCCCTCTTCACTAGTAACTCTCCAACCTGCGACGTACCACAATCAGTTATTGATTAAGAGACAACCGGGAGAATACACAATGATAGTCACTCTTAGGGCTCGTTACTTGCTAGTTATGCAATGCAATCATTTTATAGAGTATAAGTGGAGTGAAAAGTAGAGAGGGGAAGAAAAAGATAGAAAAAAGATGGGTTAACTGCACCATCCAACGTTTTCACAATTTATTAACTCTATCCATATAAAGATAATTACTTTGGATGATATGATCATTTCCAGTTTCCACTTTTGCCATCTTTCTTCTCCCCTCTTTTTTTCATCTAACATTTACTCTAAATAATGATTCCATTGTATTACAAGTAAACGCCACATTAGTACTATTAATGTGTATATTTGTTTCAAACATTGACTTGACAAATAACTGGAGGGATGGTTTCAGAAAATAGGGGTAAAAAATTTCTATGAGACGGTCTTTTCGTAACTTTTGGTGAGACGAGGGTCGCATTTAAGTGAAACAAGGGTCATGGTTCATAAAAAGTGATCCCTGCATTTCTAAATAGTGACCTCATTTTATTGTAAGTTGGTCTCACACACTTACTAATACATCAAAAGGTCTCCTATGAGGCTGTCTCAAGATGAGGCCGCCTCAAGGTGAGCCCCCCTCTATAGCCAAGCATGACATAAGCATAATGTCATGTTTATTAGAGGAGGCCTCACCTTGAGGCCGCCTCCTATGAATTTTTTGCAATAATCAAATACGAGTAGCTTTCGAATTGAGGTTCTGATGAAACTATTCATGTGAGCTACTTGTACCAAACATCCATAAGTAGTATCCCGTTTATGTGCGCGACAATTAATACCTCAATCAATCATGTGTTACCAAATTTGCAAACCACGATTATTTGTTTTTGTCATTGGTCCCACTCTAAATGTTTCATGGTGTTCCTAGAAATACCATATCATCAATACGAGAGGATCTAGACAATTTCAAGTCTGAATTGTCTAATACTTACCCAACACCACCTAAATGCTAAGGATTGTAGGTTTCATCTTTGCTGCCGAACGTTGATGTTGCTCTCATGCATAATTTTCATGTTTTAATAGAAGATCGATGATTGCTAGTCGATCTTTCACTCAAAAAAAAGAAGAATTGTATCTATGAGGTTTGGCCTAATGATTAGCATCAACTCCACATTAAAATTTTTCTCTTAAAGTAGAAATATACATGGTACTGTTCTTGTGCTCTATGTATAGTAATAGACCCAAAAAATGAAGTCGAAAAAAAAAAAACAAAAGTTAAAAAAGGAAGGTAGTTGACAATTATGATCGAGCAACCAATTATACGGATCGAGCAGATGCTACACAATGAGATCAAAATGTCTAGGATCCATTGTTGATGCACACACACTTGCCACTTTGTTGGATATATGACCTCTAATAATCCTAAATTTGAGATCTTGAATTAGTCACGTTTAGCATGACCCTCTAATCCACTGAATTGACAAGTATTTATGGTTGTCACCTCGTAACATTTTTCAACTTTTTTGCTTTTTTCGACGTACACTGTACAAAAATATAAATTCTCCTTTTGAGAAAACAAAACTAATTTTAAAAAGTGGTTAAAATAAGTATTTCAAATCATTAAATAATTTAATTAATGTTCGACAAGAGAAGATACACAACATTTTGATAATTAAAAAAAAAACACAACTACATAATACTCACACTAATTATTAGGGATTCGAGTTTCTAAACGAGCACTTGCAAGGAATCTAATTCCTAGAACTAATTCTTATCAAAAACTTAAATACTCTATCGTATAAGTACACTAATACAAAATTCATCACGTTTAGAACTCAATTATATTATATTATATATTTAAAAAAAAACACTTTTACTAATTATTATTTTCTAAAAAAACATACCTCATCCGGGATATGAGATTGAGAAGCAGAAGCTCTATAGAAGGAAACAATTTCTTCATTGTTATGTGACAGGATCTCGTCGTTGATAGCATAGGGTGCCAAGGAAGGAATAAAAGCCTCACACATGGCGGCCAGTGATTGGATTTGCGAGGACGATAAGCCATGGCTGTACTTCTCATTCCCCTCTCCTCCTCTCAACAGAGGATGACATTTCATGGGTTTCTCTCTCTTGATTGGTATATGTGTTTCCCCTTCAGACATGGTGATGATGATGATGATGATAATGTGGCTAAGGAGAAGAAGAAGAGATATGCTGGTAACAGCCTAACAGGCCAAGGCACCTAACAATAATACTATTATGGTTTTCTTTCTCGTTAAAAAGTGTCTTAAATAGAAAAGAGATGAGCTCAATCCAAAAATTACCGAGAAAAACACGAATACAACACAACACAAACATGTCGGACAATTACACTAATTTATCGTAAAATTTAAAGTTTCATTTTAAATGTTGTACGTACTATTATTTAGTACTGTACTAATACATGAGTATTTAACACGAGGCTAAAAATAAATACGAACACCCCTTTAATGAGCCCTTCATATATAAGCACTAATAAGGGTAGGAACAACCAAGATTGGGATTTGTTTTGTGTTCACATTGGTACCTTAATAAGGAGAGGGATTATTTGGGTATGTTTTCTTTTTCATTTATTTCATTTTTTTTTTTCATTTTTGTTACGTTGATTGAAAGTATCTCTCTTTGTATGAGAATTATAACTTGCAATTGAAAAGTGCAATATGGGCTTTTGTCATATAAAGAAGTTAGGTTTGAGTGAATGAAAACTTACACACAAAAACTTATATGAAATTGTTTAAATAGTGACCTATATATCTCTAAAGGTCACTTTTTATACAATTTCATTTTGAGGGATACTTTTTATACAATTAAACTCGCTATTTATAATATGTAACTCCTACTTCTCTAAATAGTGACTGATGTTCAAGTATAGACAACCGGGTGTCCGGGTTAAAACTTCAAACGATTAGGACACTTAAAAGTTGTTTATTAGGCAAAAGGGTTAAATGGACAGGACGCTACCTTAATATCGGCAGGGTAGACCTACTTATGCTTGAGGACTGTGGGAGTGATGCATAATTAGCATAATAAAATTGGAGCCCACAGCTTAGTTGGTTAGTTCCATGGCTATAGAAAACCCTGAAAGTCCAACCATTGTACTACACAACTTGTCCAACAGCCATAAAGTGGCTAGGCCAATCTTAATAAAACTTGCCATCAAGTGGAATAATACAGGTGAAATGCAACTGTTCACTTCTTTACAAAATTATCAAAATGTATGGTTTTCCTTTGATTTTGTAAGACGTGGTAGTGTTAGTGTTACACTTCAGAACCTGAGAGACCCCCATGGTAGATCAAGTTTTGAAAAGGTATGCAGGCTAGACATAATATCAGTAGAAAAAATATACGGATACAGATACAGATACAGATACGTGCTCCATTTCACTATATACAAGGAGTTTCAACATTCAAGTTCAATCACACATTCACACCTAGCTACCACTAGCTTTCTAAGCTCTGACCTGATCTCTTTGTTTCATGTATAGCTATAGATACCAATAGTTTTACAAAAAAAGGTTGTCATACTCGTATATATGATCACTTCTTGTTCAGCATAATGCATGCCACTTAGTAGCCATCGACTCATCGTATCATGATAGGAGATCGAGAATGGAGATCTGTAGTTGTCGTCGCAAATGCAGTATCTGCCACAAGCAGTAGTTAAACATTAAGAAGGGTGCTGAAGTTGGATAATCGAAGACGATGTTCAGAATTTTAAGGAACTTGAACTATGTCGATAACTATGTAATTGAGTCATTATTGTTCTAACACAACATGTAGTTGGGAAGGCATCAATTCCGCATCTACCGACTTGTCTAAGTTATGAAGCACCAAATTTACCAATCATTACTTCTCACAGTGTCCAGGTTGTCAGATGCATTGGCAGTTGGCACTGGTGGCTTTCACAGGCCATCTAGAGATCTACATTTTAGGGTACGGTGTTTTCTTTTCATCTAACTGTTAGTTTCCAGTTTAGTTCAATTCAGCGAAAATTATTTTTTTTCTCACATACTACTATCAGTTCAATGAAAACAACAAACCCTAAGGCTTTTGGCTTAACTAGCCAACCCGCCTTTAAAAGCAAAAAAAAAGTGCTCTTGGTTAGTGTGTAGACTCCATTAACAACCAAATTGTCATTTTTTTCCCTTCACATAATTTTTGTAAAAACTTCCAACTTTAAAGCTCAATGAAAAGAGAATAATCAATAATTAGTCAGATTATACTTACCTCCTGTTGGAGCCAATTGGGAAGATTATTGATAGATACAATGCCACGGAATTCATCTTTAAGACTGGACCATGTACTAGGAGGCAGTCAGGCAGTATTAATGATATTAGAACCTCATCAACCGAAAGATATCGCCCGTAAGTCGTGATTGAATCAAACTAAGATAGACTGTCCAGTGTCCAACTCTCTCTCTCTCTCTCTCACAGCAAGGGACCAGCATTTCTACACCAAGCTTGGCATTTTCCACAATAACTTAGCCCGAAATTACATTGACTGACACATCATTATCAGTCACCAAACGACTTGAATGAGAAGTTGTCAAGCAAGTTCCATTGCAAGTGCCAATCTTTGCAAACAAAAGTCGAGCACCTTGACAGCATACTTTAGAAGCAATATCACATAAAGAACCATGACCAGCAGTAGATGTAATACAACATGATCTACATGAAATCCATTCAGTCTCTCGCACTTGCTTCAATACCTCTTCCTGAAACACAATGTCAAACATTCGAAACTTATCCTCAATATTCGCGTTCAAAGGGTTATCACATCTACGATACAGTATTGAATATGAGAAAATAAAACACACATTGAGAAAAAAAAATAAAAGGAGGGAGGTAAATAAAGAAGAAAAGCATTAAAAAATCTTGATAACCAGCTTTATCATTTGCTCTTCGCTGACAACTTTACTACCATCCTCCTGTTTTCGAACTTCTGCAACCCAATTGATGAATTGTAAATATAATAGATAGCATCTACTGAATGTCTTCCTTCGAAGTTAGAAGTGGAACTTCCTCAGTCAAGTACTTTGGCAGTAATGTCCCAGCAACCATGACGGCAACTCTGCAAAGGATCCAGACCCAGTGCATCAGCTCCTACAATGCTGCAAAAGGCAAGCAGGAAAAGAGAAAAGAAAGAAAAAAAAGGAACAGAGAACACAAGAAAATAAACCATCTAATTGGTGAGAGTGAGTTGTATTAAGAGATCATGAAAATATAATTCTTATTAATTTGATTAGTTAAAACACAAAGCCAACTAACAGCTTTTTATGGACATGAAAATGTAGAGGTTATGTTACCAAATAATCTGTGTATAACATTCGTTTTTTATTTCATGACCAAGGAGGAAAAGCACGCACTAAAAGCTTTCATGAACCAAATTGGGGGAGAAACTAGAAAGGACAAAAAAAAATGATATAAGGAACTGATGATTCCCTCCAAAGTCTTGATATAAGCATGAACTGGATGACAATGGCATGCCTTAATAAAACAGGACCTGTTCATACATCTTATCTAATTATGACAGAAAGAACTACTTCAAATTCAATTCCTCTTCATTTTTTTCTTTTTCCCTTTTCTCCTCAGATAGCAAGAAAGAAACAATATATTCCTGGCACAACTAAAATCATACATGTTGAAGAAGCAAGTAGGAGGTGTCAATTTTAATCCTCCTCTGCACCAATAGCAAATAGCTACACACAACAATTAAACAATCTAAGTTCAGAATAAATTTACACCTGCATTTCACAAACTAATTTGCATATTTATGGACGGCAGCACCAAAAACACTAGATATGATTACCATCGAGGATATTTATCAAAGAGCCTGAATAACACTACTGCTCGTGCATGTTTACATCAGCAAGTAACGGAAATAAACATGATCATATACCCTCTGTGATGCCCAATGGCTTCATCAGACCTATGTTTCTCAGACTCGGGAATCCAAGGATCTGGTTTGGGTGAGGATCCGAGGATCGGATCATCGGATTGTTTACATGACAATGAAGTCTAGTGTTTGGAAATGACAATGCTGAAGCTCTCTTGTATTTTCGAAAAGTCAATTAACCAAATTGGAGATTTTCTGATATTGGATAGATCAACTACTGCAGCACGCACAAGCTTATAGAAAGCTTGCAACTGTATAACTTTTCTCATCATGCATAGCATCTTCAACAAGGTAACCATGATAGCTGTTGTTGACTCATGAACTTCCCTTTGGAGTTTGACCACTATAGCCATAATTAAAATGCCAAACAAATGCAGTAAAAATTCACACCTGCTTCAAATACTTCCTGTATGAGCAGACTTCAGAGGAAGTACATGACACCCCATATTCAGTTGTACGAAATGCTTCCACCATAACTCCATCACAATGAGCGAAGCATGCAACTTCTCCAAATGAGATACCATTAACCATAACCTTACCCAAAGGGTCACAGCAATCCAACATAGCATCACTGAACCATCTTCATGAACCTATTAACATACACACCACACAGAAATAGTGATGATTCACCCCAAGCAAGATGCACAACTAAAGATGATCAAAGAGACACGTCAACGAATTTCCACTAAGTTGGCACATGCTTTACGACATGAATGAGCTGCACCTATCTTTTCAAAAGTTTCAGCCGATTTTCAAATATAATCATATGATAGGACCCCTAGGGAATAGGTGATAAGGAACAAATTCTCTTCTACAGTGGGGCATACACTACTAGATGATCATCTAGTAGTGTATAAAACAAAAAAACTTGCTGATAATATGCTTTCCAGGGAACTGGTCTGAAAACTCCCTATGTCAAATAACAGGGTCAAAGCCAGCCAGTGAATACATAACTTCAAAATACCTTCAACTCCATTATGAGCCTAGTAATAGGAAATCAACTAAAAGAACCCTTCAAGGTTTCCATTTCCATGAGTATAGGAGAATCATGTAAACACGTAGGCTATACACGAAACAAGCATAGATGATATTTTCAACAATAATTCTACAAGTCTCACGTGGAGACACTAAAATGTTTCTCCAATCTCCTTTTATTGATACCTCCGCTTTTATTCTTATTTCTAAAGACCCCTCTTATTACTAAGTGGTGACCAAAAACTATGTTACCAGTGGAGACCTGTAGGAGTACTCTATTTTCAAAATGAAAGCCCTTGCATATATAAGTCCTTCTGCATAACAATGGCAGGCAATATAATTTGATGGTAGGTAAGGATTTTAAAAACCCGAACATCCTACATTTTTTCATTTATTACTATAATCACACACCACAACCAAAAAGAGGACCCCCCCCCCCACCCCCCCAAGGCCATTGAAGCATTGCAATAAGCCAATAAGATATAACACCGATAGCTACTACACTAATTTGTACATCGCTAGCACATTATAGATGTTATACATGTTTGAGCACATATCTTGGCCAAAATCATGAAATAGCCTATTTTCATTTATTTCCAAATTCACCAGGGAAGGAAAAGGAGGGAAGTGGGCTTGCGAAAACGATCAGCAACAAGCAAAAAATAAAAAATAAAAATATGAATAAAAAAGGACAAAAAATATATGTAGTGTCACTCAATTAATGTAATTAAAGGTTGGATTAACATATCATTATTAGCACATAATAACTAAACAATAACCACATAGCTAGTACCTTCTTCACTCACAGCTGATGCCAAATTACATCAAACCTACTTGAGATTCCTTCACAACAGCAATGCGAAATTTTTTAGACGAAATTACATCTCAATTTTTGTATTTTCTGATAGGAATTTAACCAAAATTACTAAAATACTCCAAATCAAAGCTAACGCTCTTGATTTCATCCATAATTCCACAGTGCATCAAATTTAGGAGAAACGGCAACATATATACAATAAGAATCTCCACTCGAGAAAACATACAAAGGATGACAGATGGCAGTCAGTGATTCGATTTGCGAAGAAGATAAGCCATGGCTGTACACATTATTATTATTCACAGTCTCTCTCCTGATTTCTCCCAACAAAGGATGATACGAATTCATCTTCTTCATGCTGCTGCTGGTGGGTTTCTTTCTCGTGATCACTACTACCTCTGTTTTCCGTTTCTCTCTCTGTTTTTGATTGTGTTTCTCCCTCACACATGATGTTATTATATGGTCAAGAGTTTTGGTTTTGGATTTGGTTTTGGGTTTTGGTTTTTCTTTGTTTGGGAAAGATATCATATATCCCTGCTATATATAATAGTTGCTCGCGTATAGGCTTTCCTGTCTTTTTCCCCATGATTCAAGCGGTTAAGCATTGAGCCGATATAGATAGGGACTATTAAATATCTTTATTTATTTAATTTCAAAGAAAATAATTTATTTTAGATATTTTATAAACACAAAACTTTTAAAAAACGGTATTTTCGTAATTTTTGGTGAGATAAGGATCACATTAAAGTAAACACAGTTCTTATTGGATAGACTTGCGTCCAGCTAAGTTGGCTGGACTGGCCCAATCCACACGCACGAAGGACCACAGTTCATAAAAAGTATTCCTTAGATTTAAAAATAGTTACTCCGTTTTATTGTGATTTAGACTTATATAAAACTTACTCTTTTATAAAAGGCGAAATAATTTATCTCAAATTATTTTCCTTTCTTTATGGAGGTTATGCTCACATTGGTACTGAGTAGAGCTAGGCAAATGGGCGGGTCGGCCTATTTAATAAAGGGTGTTATTAAATACCGCCCCTAAATTACCACCTACCACCCCCCCAAATTTCAATTTTGCCCTTTTATAAATTTTGCACTCATCCTCTCCCTCTCTAACTCTCACACCACTCCCTCTCTAACACCCACTCTACCACCCACTCTCATAGCCAACCTTCATCAACATCGGATGTCTGCCGGCGACGAGGAAGTGCCGTTGACGGTGGCGGAGGTAAAAAAAATTTTTGCGCATTTTTTTCCACGGTCGTCTGCCGATCTTGACTCACCCTTGGGTGAGTCGAGATCGGCAGACGACCGACACCAAAAAAAAAATTAATTATTATTATTATTATTATTATTATTATTATTATTATTATTATTATTATTATTTATTGTTATTATTATTATTATTATTATTATTATTATTATTTATTGTTATTATTATTATTATTATTAATATTATTATTATTATTTATTGTTATTATTAATATTGTTTCTTCCATGGTCCAAACGGATTAAGCTAACATTGTTTTCGTTGTTTTCGTTAGGTTCCTTTGGAGCGGTTCGGTGGTGATGGTGTTGATTACAGTACGCATTTCGTCACTGATGAGTTATTTGATAGTGATACAGATGCAATTAATTGGGCAAAACAAATTGCCCTTACTATCGGGTTTGAGTTGATAATTTCGTCACACAAGAAGAATGGAAGCGTAAAATTGTTAAAATGCAATCGAGGTGAACGCTACAGAGGGGAATTAAGAGACTTAGATACTGCTGCTCGGAAGAAATCGAAAACAAAGGCTTGTAAATGTACGTTCCAGTTAAGAGCTCGGCAAGTGTATGGGTCCAGTAGTTGGATGATTGTCACATTGCCTGGGATTAGGGGTACGCACAACCATGACTTTGCTGTGTTTCCTGAGGGATATCGTCAGATGAGTGGTCTTAGTCCTGGGTCAAAGAAACTCGTTCGTGACATGACTTCGGCACAAACAAAGCCATGTGCTATCTTGGCCGCTATTAAGGAAAAATTTCCCGAGGACAATGCAACTAGACGGCATGTGTACAACCACAGAGATCGTATAAGGAAACTTGATTTTGAAGAGAGAGATGTCATTGGTCAGTTTCATCATTTAGCTGTGGAGAATAAGTACGTACATTGGACAAGAGCCGACCGAGCTACTAATGAGGTAACTCACGTGTTCATGGCACACCCTACATCAATTCAGTTACTTCGGTCTTTTCGTTGGTTGATTGGCTTAGATTCCACGTACAAAACAAACAAGTATAAGATGCCGTTTCTTGAGATAGTGGGGATGACTCCAACCAATAAGAACTTCCTCATAGCTTATGCCATGATGAAGGATGAGACTCAGGCAAGCTATGCGTGGGTCTTAGATAAGTTAAGGATGCTTATTGGAAATGATGTACACCCAACAGCAATTGTGACCGATCGTGAGCTAGGGTTGATGACACCTATTAGAGAGATATTTTCCGAGAGTGCCCATTTGCTCTGTACATGGCACATTAACAAAGTCGTTGAAGACAAAGTGTACATACTTTGTGGAAAAGATAAGCTTGTCGCGCAGAGGTTCAAGAACGGGAGGTGGTAAATTATCATGGAAGCTTCCACAGAAGCTGCGTACAATAGAGCAGTGCGTACGATGAAGGTTAGTTGGAGGAATTACCCTCACGTGATATCCTATGTAGAGGAGACCTGGCTGAGATACAAAGAGATGTTTGTGGCTGCGTGGACGAATAAGGTGCTACACCTTGGCAACACTACGACTTGCTGGGTGGAGAGTGCACATGCCGCGCTAAAACAGTGGTTGAACTCCTCAACTGGAGCTTTGGACAATGTTTGGAACAAGGTCAACAAGTCAATCGAGTCACAAATAACTGAGATCAAGTACACACTTGAAGAGTGCAGAAGACGAAGAAGTGTGATGTACTCGGGTTTCCCATTCAACTATCTGACCGGGTATGTTTCCCATTACTGCTTACAAATATTATTGGCTGAGCTGAACAGGATGAGAGAATTGAGTCACAAAGTATTTGATCGTTGCGGTTGTGTATTGAGATCCACTCATCAGATCCCGTGTGCGTGTGAGTTGAAAACGGCCACGGATACGGGCACGCCAATTAGCTTGAATAGTGTCCACAAATTTTGGCGAACACTCGTTATTAGTGATGCAATGGAGATAGCTACGCTTGACATGACTGAGCATCCATCTGAGGACCATCGATACTTTCAGTCTCTGGTCGACGAGGTTCAAGCGACCCGGCAGTTGTGCGCAACATATCTGTCCTTATGAATGAGCAGCTTCATCCTGAGGAAGCGAGTTACGTCGAGCCGGAAGCGAACACGACAGTCAGAGGTCGACCGAGAGGGAGTTCCTCTACCAGACGTGATCCTAGTTCATGGGAGTACTCCCAGAGGGGTCGTGGTCGCCCTAGGTCATCCAGTTCGAGCCGCGGGCGTGGTCGTAGCTCATCCTCATCGAGTAACGTCGTGCGGAGTACTGGTATGAAAACCCATAATTTATTAACATGTACATAATGTTGTTAATTACTTTTTGATAAGTACTATTAATGACTTTCTATTATATTGTCTTGCAGCTGGACACGGAATAGATATCACTGAATTCTATCATGTTAACAAAATTCCGGGAATCATCATACCTTTCATTGAAGGATATCTCGATGTGGTTGGGGATGGTAATTGCGGTTTCCGTGTCATTGCGGACTACGTTTTCGGAGACCAAGAGCAATGACGATTGACGAGAGTTTGCATTACAAACGAACTCTTAGCTAACCGACCATTGTACGAAACCCTATACGTTGAAGGGGTCGACGCTGGTTACCGCCGTATTATGTGGGACGGAGGTGCGTGTAACTATGATCACTGGATGATAGTAATTGAGGATTTGTTCCCGATTGCCAACCTCTTCAATGCAGCGATTATGTTATTCGGATACGGCAGCGGAAGGGGGTTATATTCTTGTTACACAGTGCTACCGTTACAAGCACCTTCGACTGCTACACGTCCAAGTAGGGAAATTGTCATGTGTCATTTAGGTGATTCGTACATGCATTATATCCGTCTGGATTTAGCCCCAGATTTCCCTGTTCCTCCGATATGCGAAGCATGGTTTACTTCCCGTTCTGATAGTGTCGCTGGTTGGGAGCAAATGTATGTTAGGCGAAGAGCACATTGGGATCGTTTAGCGAGGTCGACGTAATTGAATGTTTTGCGTGATTGTTATACTTATATCATTGTCACATTTTTGTGTGATTGTTATATTTTGCATGTGGAGAGTGGTCGTGATTATTGGAGGTAAATAAAACAACAAATTACAATAAAACAAAAAATGTAAATAAGAAACAACAAATTACAATAACACAAATAAATAACAATAACAATGAAACTCTTATATAAATATATAACAAATTCATCTAGGGTCAATACATCATTTGGCAGCCCGCCAATCTCTCATATACTCGTCCATTTGGGATCGAGAATCTTCCGCTTGCTCCGGAGGAATCAAAGTAATGGCCTGGTCATATAAGACAGCTAGACGATTCACCCACTGCAAAAAAGTAACAATGAGTGTGAGTTCAGAGATATGTAATACGTAAAAATATATATATTTTAGTTAATCACTTACATAATCGTTGTTTGATCGTGGAGGAATCACAGGTGCTGCAGCGTCACGTATCAGCCGAGGGTGGGAGTGAAGGTAGTACCATGCGAGGTAGTCATCCGTACATGCTGTGGGATCTGACGTGGATGCCTGAAACCCATGGAGACCAAGAATGTAAAATCTCGGGAACATACGCCAGGCATCAGATGATATCCGTTCAGGGTAGACAACCTTGTACGAACGACTGCTCCATGACCTG
Source organism: Tetragonia tetragonoides (assembly GCA_038025085.1). Taxonomy (NCBI): domain Eukaryota; kingdom Viridiplantae; phylum Streptophyta; class Magnoliopsida; order Caryophyllales; family Aizoaceae; genus Tetragonia; species Tetragonia tetragonoides. Next base: position 12,705,566 of record CM076142.1, read on the forward strand.
ATCGCTTTGTCTGGCCTAAAGATCGGGGAAGGGATACTCTGTACGTACCCGATTTGTCGTAAACAACGACCAGGCATGTACGGTTCGATAATATCCCGATACCGTAGCCACCCCATGAATACAGTCCTCGGTACAGATACTGCCGGGTTAGAACCGTACGGCAGCCACACCACCTACGTAGAAATGTTGAAAGTTACGGTGAAGTAAAAAAAACATAGCAAACGACGAAATAAATCATGAACACCGATAACTAAATGACGTACCTCTGACGCTCGCAGATGATCCAAGCGTCTACGTAAGGAGTGCAGTCGAACCACGTCCTTGCCCTCAGCCTGGGCACTCCATACGTACGCACGGGGAGCCTCGTAGTCCCCGACAACCATCCGCTCCCGATGAGGTCGGAAGCAAGGAAAGTACTCGTATATCCATGCCTGGAGGAGAGTTAGGCATCCGCAGATGCCCTGAGAATCCCCGCGACTAGCTATACCGAGCTGACGATATAGGAAGGCGAGGGCAGCAGATCCCCAAGAGAAGTCATGCACCGTTTCGAAACTGTTGTCCATCACCTCCATCACGCAGGAGGGTCTAATACGGTTACCACTCTTGTCGACAAACAAGGTGGATCCAATAAGTAACCACATCCAAGCTGTCGCCTGGATGTCCTCCACTTGCTCACGGCAAAGCTCAAAAACCGACTCCGTGAGGACCGCACCGCCCTGCCAGTGGCTACACATCAGTTCATCTCGGGTGACCCCGAGAACCTCCATGGCCGCCATCTGCAGCTGCCCATCCGGTCCCTCATTGGAAATGAGCTGTCCGTCTACAGGAATCCGAAGAATATGCCATACATCGTGCAACATGATCGTCATCTCTCCGAACGGCATGTGGAACGAGTTCGTATCCGGCTGCCACCTTTCCACGAATGCAGATACAGGGGGAAGTCAATATGTCTGAACATAATGTCTGCCAGGTGTGATAACCCAGTCCCCTCGATCTGGGCCCTCATCTCGGCCGACATCTCCGCTCGCCACTGACTCAGCCGCTGACAGACAGTCCATCTGTTCTGACACTTCAAGAGACCCCTCGTCTCTCCATTCCACATACGAGACGCTACGTGGCCCAGGAAGCTCGGTATGACGCTATCATCCGCCGGCCCACCGGGCACAGGCTCTGTAACAAGCCACGTAGTGTCGTCCTCCGCTCTAGATCGTTTGCTAGTACTGGACGACCCAGTACTAACAAACCTACCGCCTCTGCCCTTCACCACGCGCCAATCTGAGGATGATTCGACGCCAATCTGATCATCGTCCATGGACTGATCCTCAGAGTAGAACTCGCTAGTTGCGTAATCGTCTTGCTCAGCAGTCATCTCCCTCATCCGAACTGCCTCTCTCTGTCTCCGTACAGAGGCATCAATCCCGCGCGTCCTCGTGTGACGCGGTCCTGAACCAGCTAGTTCACTAAATAACCTCGGCACCGATTTACCGGCTCCTCCCATCTATCATTTCACATTTTTAATTAATTAAACAATAATCAATAATAATAATAATAATAATAATAATAATAACGATAAATAATAATAATAATAATAATAATAATAATAATAATAATAATAATAATAAATAATAATAATAATAATAATAATAATAATAATAATAATAATAATAATAATAATAATTTTTTTTTTTTGTCGGTCGTCTGCGATCGGCGACTCACCCAAGGGTGAGTCGTCGGTCGATCTCGACTCACCTTTGGGTGAGTCGTCTGCGACCGGCGACTCACCTTTGGGTGAGTCGTCGGCCGATCTCGACTCACCAAGGGTGAGTCGTCTGCGACCGGCGACTCACCCTTGGGCGAGTCGAGATCGGCAGACGATCGTCACAAAAAAAAAAAAAAAAAAAAAACACAACTTCAATTCATAAGTTCGCGATTCAATTCAAGGCAAAAAAAATTCAATTCATGGCAAAAAAAATTCAATTCGAACAAAAAAAAAAAAAATTCGAAAAGTTACCCCCCCGCGATGCCGTCGGTCGCCGCCTCCGTCGCCATCGAAGCCTCCGCCGCTGCCGCTAGCCCCTGACATTCCGTTGTTGGTGGTGGTGGTGGTGGTGTCGTGAGTGGTTGCCGGTGTGATGGTGTGGTGGTGAGGATGAGTGAGAGTGAGTGAGGAAGAGAGGAAGGATGAGTGAGAGTGAGGAAGAGAGGAAAGATGAGTGAGTGAGAGTGAGTGAGGGTAATATTGGAATTTGGGGGGGCGGTAGGTGGTAAAAAGGGGCGGTATTTAGCAATTCACTTAATAAATGGGGCTAGTCGGGTAGGGCCGGATATGTTTGTGAGCGGGTCGGGGCGAGGCGGGTCAAGTCGGCCGATTTTGGCCCGTTTAAAATTTTAAAAATATTTTTTTAATAAAAAAAAATTATTATGTCGGCTCATTTGCGACCCGCTATAACCAGCTTAACTTTTAAATGGGCCGACCCATTTTAACCCGCCCATTTATAATGTTAAGCGGATCATGACCCGCTTATGGGGCGGGTCGACAAGAGGGGTCCACCCACTTGGCCAGGTCTAGTACTGAGTAGGTACAAAAGTACAAAAAAAATAAAGGAAAGGAAAAAACAAAAACCATCAATTATTGAAACAATAAAACAAGTTTTTGTCTTATTCGAGCAATAATCACTTTAATTTAGTTGATGTGTAATTTATCACTCGCATAATTTTTTTTTAAACTAAATATATTTGGAACGGTTTCAAAGCATCATTCAAATGAGAGTTTAATATTGAATATGTTTAAAAGCATTATTCAAATTGAGTTCAATATTTACACACATACTAAAGGGTTAAAGATCAATCTAAAAAAATCAATTTAGTTTTTTCCAATTGAAAAAAACGAAGTCTCTAAACTAGACCAAGGCGCAATCGCCGAGTAACGGGAAACTAGGTGGGAGTACGAGGGATCAAACTTCAATCATGAGTTCGTGACGTTAGGACTTAGGATGGGGTGTTCTTACCACAAGATCAATCCTACCTTTGATATTGTAACATGTTATTCACAAAATCTCGTATGAGACGGACTCAAGGTGAGACTCTCATACAAGCATGATGTCATGTCGACGTTATGCTTGTATATAGGGGTACTCTCACCTTGAGACGGTCTCAGAAGACTAACATATAAAGTGCGATTTTCATAATAGTCGTTGAGTGTGTTCTATTCCACTATACTGAACTGAACTATACTAAACTGAATTCCAAAAAACAAAAACAAATTGTACTATAAGTATACGAGTACTAGGTGATGAAAACTCATTGTAGTGGGCTTCTGCCTAAAATGGGCATATTCGAGTGGTCCAGACATGGTGATCAAGTTAGCACGGAGTCTACTGATCGTTCCCAGTCCCATCGCTTTAGGAAAATCTCCATAATTCAATCCGTACTACCAAACTTTAACCCCTACAGGACTACATGATCCTGGAGTTCCTGTTCACTGGGTTGTAGTAGGATAGGTACCTATTGACGAGTACACTTTAGGATAGACATCGGCTAAGAGAGACAACCCAAAATAAAAACAGATATGGACATATATATGGTAAGTGTTGCAATCAAGTACTCCAATAATACAGGCATACAGCTCAACTGCAACTGTTTCATTACTTCCAGATACAAGTTGACAAAATCAATGGTTTCCAGTGATTTGGTACGACGTGTTATACTTTACTACCTTGGGCTTAGAGACAGCATGGTACGTAGACGGTAGGCAATACATAATCTCGGTATCAAAGATATCCAGGAGTTTCAAGTTCCGTCTCACCTCCGACAAGCTCTCCAAGTTCTCTGATCTGATCTCTGTGATTCATGTATAGGTACAGATGCCAATAGTACTAGAAAAAAAGTTGTGATATCACATCGTGCTACGCATGATGCATGCCAGTCGTTATCATACAAGAGTAAAAGACATGCATATCAAACACCAGTAGTCATTGTATCATTCATGACGGGGGAGAATGTAAGGAAATGTAGCTGTCGTCGCAAATGCTGTACCTGTCACAAGTGGTTAAATGTTGAGAAGGGCACTAAAGTTAGATCATACAATTTTAAGGAACTAAAACAGAAAACAGTCGTAACTTACACTAACTTAAGATTGTTCTGACATAAATGAAGAAATGAGGAGTGTATTCGGTAGGTATCAATTTAGCATCTAACAATTTCTCAAAGTTAATGAAGTACAGAAGTCACCAATCACTCATACTCTGAAACACATTAATGCATCAGAAGGTGTCCAAGTTATCAGACACTTTTGCCGTTGGCACCTGGTGGCTTCTGCAAGCCATTTGGAGCATCCAAATTCAAGGTTTTTCCCTTACGGCCTTACCCCACCCCCAAAAACAAAAAAAGAAAGAAGAAGAAATGCTCTGGGTCCGTCTGTAGACTCCATTAGTTACTTAATTGCCTCCCCTAATAAATAAAGGACCACTGACCCACCAATTTTTTCTCTCTTCAGGGGAAATAATTTTTGTGATAGGGGAAATATTTTGAATACTTCAACAAATTAAAAGCTCAATGAAAAAATGATTTGCCAGATCGTGCGTACCTCCTGTTGGAGCAAATCAGGAAGATTATCGATAGATACAATTCCACGTACTTCTTCTCGTAACCTATTATCTTTAAGACTGGACCAAGTGTTAGGAGGCAGGGCCAATATTAATATCGTTAAAACATCATCAGCCGACGGATAATTTCCATAAGGCGTGTTTGAATCACAGCCAGATAGACTATCAGACCTCCTCTCACAGCACGGGACCAGCATTTCAACTCCATGCTTTGCATTTTCCACAATAACTTTGCCCGAAATTACAGTGACAGATTCCTCATTGTCAGTCCTCAGAAGACTTGAATGAGTTGTTGTCGAGCAAGTTCCATTGCAAATTCCAACCTCTCCAGATAGAAGTTGAGCACCTTGACAGCATACTTTAGAAGCAATATCACGTAATGAACCATCACCAGCAGTAGATGTAACGTAGTCACAACATGATCTACATAAAATCCATCTCGTTATGTATTTATAGAGTTCAGTCTCTTGCACTTGCTTCAATACCTCTTCCTGAAACCCAAATGCCAATCATCTGAAAGTTATCCTCAATATTCAACTTCAAAGGGATAAAACATCTAATTAAGATACACTATTGAAAATAACCAAAACACGCATTGAGAAAAAGCAAAAGGTTAGCTCAGCTGGTAAGACCTCCGAGATTTGTTCCAGAGGTCTAAGGTTTAAGACTCCTCAGAGCCACTAGAGGTTTTTCTAGTCGTTAACTTCAGGGCCCATGGGATTAGTCAAACAAAGCCCGGATACCCATGTTATCTACAAAAACAGGAGAGGGGTTTTAACTTTTAAGGGAGGTAAAAAAAGGAGAAAGGATTCCAAAAACCTTGATAACCAGCCTTCTCATTTCCTCTTCGTTGACAACTTTATTCCCATCCTCCTGTTTTCGAACTTCTGCAACCCAATTGATGAAATCTCTGAGATTCGTAGAAGCTGATGTAAATATAACAGATAGCATCTCCTGAAAATCTTTAATTTCCTTGGAACATAAAAGACGTGGAACTTCTTCAGTCAAGTACTTGGCAGTAACGTCCCAGCCACCATGACGACAACTCTGCAAAGGATCCAGGACATCAATACCTTCACTACTACAGCAGGAAAACATGAAAAAAAGGAAAGGAAAAGATAAAGGAGAACACAAGAAAATGAACAGTCTAATGGACAAGAGTGAGTTATGTAGAAAGATTTGACAATATAATTCTTCTCACTTTAATTAGTTCTACACAAAACCAACTAACAATTTATTGATGGGACAGAAAGAGATACGGTCATGCTAGCATATAACCTGTGTATGTAATTCATTGATTATATAATGAGCAACCAGGGATAAACATCAAAAGCTTTCATGAACCAGATGGGAGAAGGATAAGAAACACAATACCAGGGTATAAAGAATTGATGGTTCCCTCTTTAATCGCGATATAAGCATGAACCTGATGACAAGTGCAAGCCTTAATTAACAAACTGACGTGTTCATACATCTAATCTAAGCGTGACAGAAAGTACTAACTACAATTCCTCCTCTGCAGTCTGCACCAATAGTACAGTATATATCTACCAACAGCAATTAAAATTTAAAAACTAAGCATAAATTTACAACTGCATTTCACAAACTGATTTGCATTGTGAACCAGCAACCCAAAGAATACTAGATATGACAATTGACTAAAAACATTTATCAAACATTAACAGATTTTAATAACCTGAAATCTTTTTACAAGGAGACTGTGTGTTAGTACCACTGAACTATTTTATGTCTATCAAACATAAGATAAGAGCATCATCTTATGAAAGCATCATTCCAACAGCCTACTCGGTAGGAGAGGAGGATCCAATTTGCCAAACCATCATTTATGGCCCCTCACAATTCATAACTCAAAAATGACTTCTTATGCAGGGAATCAAAATGATTATTCGATCTAGTAAAGGTCCTAAGCATCTTGAATGACATTGCACATTTACATCAGTAACAGAAATAAACATGTTCATATACCCTCTATGATGTCCAGTGGAATCATCAACAGTGTTCATAGCTTCCCATAGAAGAGTGAGAGGAACCCAATGAGGAGGGTATTTAAATCGAGCAACATCAAGAATAAGCACCATGTCCCTTCCAGCATGGTAACCTCCAACTGGTGAAAAATGACCAGTTCCTGTCTGCCAAATCAAAACTTACAACAATCTTTATCCAAATTAAATTTCACAATAATGCATAGACGTTATAAAGTACTAGCAGCTCATTTCTACTGACCATAGATCCACTAAAGAAAAAAGAAAAGGAAATTATGGACCAACCAACAATTTAAATCATAATGTATGATCATGCATGAAAAAATTTATATTGGGGGCAGATTAGACTTGAGTATCACTCTTCCTACAATTAAAGTAATAATAAAAATGAGAACGATCCAAACAGTACAATAGGCAGAGTTCCATTATAACTCTATGAGCATTTTTAATACTCCTATTTCCTTTTCATATTTCTTTTCTCATTATTAACATTATCTTCATCACTCCCTGACAAAACAAAAATGGAAAAACTATTCACTACATGGCAAAAATGTGATGGGAAAAGAAAGCATTCCTGATATAATCAACAATTGAACAAATTCCCTTCCCTTGGATCAAAAAAGGAAGAACAGGTAGACCTAGAAAACGGGTTACTAGGGTTTGGTACAGGTCAGTCAGAAGTCGGGTCAAATCACGCCAATGTCTCTGTTTTTCGGGTTTGGGTTTCAGGTCGGATCAGCATCTGCCAGCTCAAAGCACATGTAACTTTTTTAGATAAATGAACCTAAACTAGAGAATGCAGTACTTTCAATCAAACTGTACTAGAGAGTACGTAATCAAGCTGTGAAACTTTATTATTCTTGTAAAATTGCTTAGTAACATAAACATCCAATGTAGATAAGAATTATGATACACATAAACAAAAAATAGAAGTTCGATCAATATTATTAAATCTGGCAAGTATATATTCATATCAACTACTGCAGCAAAAGCTGCTAGAAAACTTGCAACTGTATTATGTTTGTCTTCATTCATTGTATCTTCTCAAGCTAACCATGATGGCATGATATATGTTGTTGACTCATGACCTTCAAAATAGCCTACATGAGGTTCAAAATTTTCAAGTGCATGCACATAAAATTCATAGGATGCCTAAAGAATTCACACCTGCTCAAAGTACTTCCTGTTGTATGAGACAATCATATGACACTCTCCAGAGGAAGTACATGAAATCACATATTTCCGGAAGTCCACCACGGTGCTTTCAGTTGTACGAAATGCTTCCACTGTAGCTCCATTACAACGAGCCAAACATGCAACTTTGTCAAATGAGATACCATTAGCCTTAACCTTCTCCAGAGGCTCACAGCAATCCAACATAGCATCATCAAACCATCTCCACGGACCTAATTGACATATACCAAGCACAGAAATGGTGATGATTTGCTTGATGCGCAATTAACGAGGTCAGTGAGAAGTAAGCAGCTCACGTCGAGAATTTCCTCTAAGTTGGCACATGGGTTACTACATAAATGAACAGCTCCTATCTCCTACGAAAATTCAGTTGATATTCAGATTTTATTAAAAGCACCACCAACAAACAGAATAGGTATGCTCCAGAAATTCCTAAGTTAATCCATTAAGAGCCTATGATTGATATCATATTTACCATGTAAACTTTGGTATCCACTATATGAATTAAAGAAGTATACTCAATGAGTTAAAAGAGAAAACCTCATCAACATTCTCCAGATAGTAAACACCAAATCCTTCTTAGTCTTAGTTTACAAATTTGCAGATCACCTTTCCATTTTCTTCGAGGATCGACTCCAAGAGCGTTTAAGACCATGGCAAGCGTTGCCAGTCCACAATATGCAGGCTCTGATTGTGTCTGATAATATGAAATCAACTTGAAAAATCCTTCGAGGTTTCCATCTCCAAGAGCTTCACCAAAGAGTTGCTGCAAGTTTCAACAAAAAAAATTTAAAGATGTTGACCGGAAAATCGTCTAAACATGTAGCGGCTACACATGGAATTAGCATAGCTAATATTTTTGATATCAAAGCCCTTCCATGAATTCTTATTTATTAGCAACAGCAATATGAATTGTTGATATCCTGCATTTTGTCATTCATGCTTAAATCACACAAACACAACTAAAAATGATCCCTAAAACCGTATTTAATGCCCCGTTAGCACATTTTAGATGTTAAAAAACAATCAATTAGGTATGCTCCAAACAAGTGCTTTACTTCGACAGAATTTATGCGTAAAATCAATCAATTACTTCCAATTGAAGAGTGAATATACAAGTTAGCTCGTAATACAAAACAATAATTACCAATCCCCTTCAAAATGGCAATGCGAAGATATTCGACAAAATTTCTCGATTTCTTGTATATTTTGACTGTAATTTCACCTAATTTACCAGAACAATTCGAATCAAATAGAAACTCTAAAATACAGTTCATCTGTTCATCTATAATTTCACCGTATGGATCATATACTGGAGATAAAAGGCAATAATATTAATCAAATTGAATCAATCAATGAGAAAATTGAAGAGAGAGAATGTAACTAACCTTGCCTTCAGGAGAAGCAAATTCAATGGCGGGTGGAGATGGAAGTGTTCTTCTATATAGACCAGCAACTGCCGCCATTTTCAATTTTCTTACGTGATTGATGTTTTTTGCTATGGCGATCTCACTGGATTTTCATTTCTCAAATTGCTCAAGCGAATTAGGTTTTTGTCTGTTTATGTGGGAAAAATTTGGGGTTCTTATAAGAGAGTAATGAACCCAACCAGTTCATTGTTATTCATGAACCCTAAGGTTGAAGTAATTTGTACGCGGAGAAGAATACTCGAGTTAATTGGAATCTCAAGTACTCGTTGACCTTTTGCGTTATTTTAATGGCGGGTAGTTACTCCGTAATACAGTATCTTTTTTATTTTAAATTTCAAATCTTGGTGTACAACTTTATTCATTAGCTCGCTGTTGTCATGTCAATAGGAATGGTTTATAATTTATATACTTTAACCGGGAAAAATGAGTTCGACCCGACCTAATCGACCCGACCTAATCGACCCGTTTAACAGCTCTAGTTTATAACGAGTTTTGATGTAAATTTATTTTGTTTATTATTTCGATTAATAGATCCATTTGGAATAATTGCGAGTTGTAAGTTTTTTATTTTAAAAAATTGTTTAGGAAAAAAATTTAGAGCTGAAATTTTGCTTCATCATAGTTGTCCATTTATTTTTCAAAATTGGCAATTGGAAATCAAGAATCAAATTAGTTTTCAAAAAAATCGAAAACTCAAAACTAAAATCCGATCCAAATCGGAAAAGCCTACACACAAAACTCAAAGAAAAAAAAAAAAAAAAAAAAAAAAAAAAAAAAAAAAGAAGCATTGCACTGGACAATTCAGTGCAAGGATATGAACTTGTGAAGACATATAAAACTCACAACTCGTGCTCTTTAGAACTTACATGGTCAGTTTTGTTCAACTGTCATTTCAGAGATTTTCAATTCAGTTAAGCGATGTTCAATTCAGTTTAGTGGTGATGATTTCAGAATCATGCTTTTTGTCTCACATATCAAGTTGTGTTCAATTCAATTTAGTTGTGTCCAATTCAGTGGTGATGAATTCAGTCCAATTCAACTCTGGTAAGTTCAGCTCTAAAGAACACGCCATCCGAAATGCCAGGTTCCTTTCTTCTCAGAATTTTCATACTTTTGAAACCGTCTTTAATAGGAATATATACCAAACAGAAGATATGCACAAGGAGGAAAGAGTCGGGACCAAAAGCCTGATTAATACTACTACATACATGATACAACCAAGGAAAGAGTAAGTGAAATTTGTCATCAGATGGGCACTAGCAATCCTCTTATTTCTCTCATATCCTCCAGCATACTTGATTTATGCAAATAGAGGAATATTATAAAATTCCTTCACCTCAATTTCTCCCATTTCCCTTAATGTTATTATTTGAGTATGAGATAGATGGTCTAGCTCAGGTACAAGTATATATTGTCTGTCTACCATATTATGAATCTCAGACTGCTTATGATGATGGCAATTCTGAAGTATTAGATACGTACAGCAAGATAGTACTTATTAAGCAATAGTGCACAGGATTAGGCGAAAGCATAAACCATATTGATGTACCATCTTCAGGGATGTCCAGGAAAACAAACAAATGAATGACTAGTTTATAGAAGGAAATATAAGTGTGGTAAAATAAGAAAACTATACAAATGGAAGTTAATTACCTCCTCTTCACTAAAGTAGGAATCATCAACGAAAACAAGGCTCGATAACTGCAGCTTGAGCATATCATCCTTGATACTGGACCAGTTTGCACAGGCAGTGCAAGAAGCAGTACTGTTAGAACATCATTCCCACAATCCCACTTGGATGCAAGCCGGAAGCCCGGAACAATCATTTTTAGAGCAACAATGTTGTTGTTCTTGAGTTACAGGGACCAAACCTTGCAGCCCTCTCTTACTTTCACCATCCATTACTGTTCCAGAGACGACAGTTATGGGCTTGCCACCATTCTGCCTAAGCATATTGCCGCATGTTTCCTGACAACAAAACCCACCAGAAGAGCCAGGCTGACCAGTTAAAAGCCCAGCCCCTTCGCAACAAACAGCTTCTGCAACATCGGATAAACTGTGCTCAGGACCCAACTTGGCAGCTTTTCTGGAACACTTGAATGCTGAAGACAGAAACGTGGCCACGTACTTATATAGACCTGACTCCTGAACTTTTTCAGCAGCTCTTCCTGCGAAAGGAATATTGGAAATCTGCAGTCAAGATATATGAATAACAATATACTCTAACATGGTCAGCTCTTATGCAGGGAATCAAAATGATCATTCGATCTAGGAAAGGTCCTAAGCATCTTGAACAGCATTGCAGTATTACATCAGTAACAGAAATAAACATGTTCATATATCTACCATGATGTCCGGTGGCCTCATCAACAGTGTTCATAGCTTCCCATAAAAGCGTGAGAGGAACCCAATGAGGAGGGTATTTAAATCGAGCAACATCAACAATAAGCACCATGTCCCTTCCATCATGGTAACCTCCCACTGGCGAAAAATGACCAGTTCCAGTCTGCCCAATCAAAATTCACAACAATCTTGATCCAAATCATATATATAATTCACAAAGATGCATAAACAATACAATGTTCTACTAGCTCATATTTACTGACCACAAATCCACTAAAGAAAAAACAAAAGGAAACTATTGACTACCAACAATTTGGGACATAATGTATGATCACGCATGAAAAAGAATACGTTAGGGAAGATCGGACTTAAGTATCAGCCTTCGCAGATCAAAATTGAGTATCAGTCTTCCTACCATCATAACTCTATGGGCATTGTTAAAACTCCTATTTCCCTTCCATGTGTCCCCTATACCTTTATCTCCATCAAAAGCCTATGATTGATATCATAATAGAAGAGTTGATAACCATTTAAAATTTTGTATCCACTATATGAATTAAAGAAGTGTACTTGACTACTCAATGAGTTACAAGAAAAAACCTCTTCAATGTTCTCTAAAACAGTAAACACCAATCCTTCTTAGTCTTAGTTTACAAATTTGCAGATCAACTTTCCACTTTCTTCCAGGATCGACTCCAAGCGCATTGAAGACCATGGAAAAGGGTAGCCAGTCCACAATATGCAGGCTCGGATTGTGTCTGATAATATGAAATCAATTTTAAAAATCCTTCTAAATTTCCATCTCCAAGAGCTTCAGCAAAGAGTTGCTGCAATATCCAACACAAACTTTAAAAAGATCATTCTGTAAGCATGTAAAGGCTACACAATTACACATGCTGAGGCACAGTTTCCAAACAGAAGTCATTGCATCATTTCTTATCTATTGTACAAGTTGAAACGACAATATAGAATTGGTTGATGTACATACGTAAACAATGAAAAAATCCTACAGAACATCGCAGTTTTCGTAATTAATGCTAAAATCACATCACAGAACTAAAAAGGAACCCCAAGCCATGAAAGGATTGCAATAAGATATGACACTGATCCCTACACTATAGAACTTTTACTCCTATGTTGCTAGCACAAATGACATTATGGATCATGTTACTTGGACTCTTCATCTCACCTCGAATACCCGTATCGGACACGACAATCACATGATCATGGACACTTGACACTTTATTTTAGGCCACAAACATGTAAATTTTCAAAATATTGCAAAGCCCAACACTTGGACACATATCCAACTATCCCTGTTGAACATTTCCAACCGAGTCCATGTGCATAGATTATGAAACCACAGAGCTTAGGAAACAATCACTTTAGATAACATACATACATGTTTGAACTGATCTCTTGAGCCAAATTACAAAAAACACAATCGGTAAAGAGATAACAAGAGAAGTTTTGGCAAGTGCCAAGAGTTATGCTCCAAACAAAGCACTTGAACTGAATTCCTTTTGATATGGGTAAAGATCAATCAATTACGGCTAATCAAAGAATTAAATTACAAATTGGCTAGTAATAATTGAACAATAACCCACCTAGCCCCTTCTTCACTCACAGCTGATGCCCAAATAACAAAAATGACATTATTTAAATCTACTTGAGATTCTTTCACAAACGGCAATGAAAATATAATTCGGCAAAAATTACATCTCATATCTTGTAATTTCTGGCAGCAATTTTACCAATGTTTGAGCATAACACTTCGAATCAAATACCTTCCAATTCTATCCAAAATTCACCGGAGGGTCATATTTTGGAAAAAAAACTGCAATAACAAAAATGATAATCAAATTGACCAGAGAGAAATGTGAAGAGAGAGAATGTAACCAACCTTGCCTTCGGGAGAAGCAAATTCGATAGCGGGTGGAGAAGGAAGTGCCCTCTTTATATAGACCAGCAACTGCCACCATTTTTATTCAATTATTTATTTTGACCGTTTTTATCAACAAAAACAAAAAAACAAAAACAAAAAAAAGGGAAGCAATCGATCACCCGATTTAGATTTTAAAATCTGAAAATGGTGAAGGGTTCTGAGATTTGAATAAAGTTTTAGGGTTTTGTGACAGGGGAAATTAGGGTTCTTGGATCGAAGTAATTTGTACGCTGAAAAGATGCAAATTGGAATCTCTGGTGTCTGTTTTAAAATGGCGGGTATTTGTTCAATGACGAGTATTTTTACGGGTTCTTTTTTTTGCCATCCTTGAGACATGCGAAATTCAGAATTCAGACATGACTGGCAAATGTGGCAATATAACGGAACTAGGGGCGAGAAAAAAAAATTCGGGACTCATTATTGAAATCGGAATTGATTTGGACGTGTGGTTTCAAAATTAGAATTAGTCTAATTAATTTTAAGTTGCAAAAATAGAATCCGGTACCAATTAATTCTAATTCCCCACGTTTGAAAATCGAAACCGATTGGGTACCCAGTGCAAAACAATTATAAGACTTTTTTCCGATAGAAATAAAAGAATGGTGATTTTCTCGAAAGATTAATGGTTTAAAAAATTATATTTGTAATTTTAATGATTAAATTAGTGTGAACACCCGTGCGACGCATGGGTAAAACTCTTTTTGGTTAATCATTTGATAAACATACTAATTAACCACAATAATGTTTTTTTTTCACGTGCTTGCCTTATTATTTTTTTAGTGCGTCATATGTGTAGTTATGACTAATATTAGGAGTAATTTAGATTTTCTAAAGGAGAGTATAAAAAATTGTTATTTTGTTCACTTCTAAAGATAGAAATTTATAATTAATATTTTGCTTCAAGACTTAGGGTGCATTTGTTAAAGCTTATGGGGTCAAGTCAAAATTATTAGTTTTACTCTTTTATTGTAGACAAAGTGGGAGCTAATAGTATTTATTTCCTGTTATTCGAAAGAGCAAGAGGAACTTCAGAGGTCAAAGTATCAAACTTATTTATCCACGCACTAATAGAACTATTTTAATTCAATTATAAATGTTTACTAATTATACAACAATATCTTTATAGGAAGCTATATAAAATTGCAGTCGGTGAAGACCCGTGTCATAAAAAACAACTTAAACCCAATATGGAATGAAAAGATGATGCTGTCAACTCCTGAGTCCTAACCAATATAGTTTGTGACTGAACATGATAGTTATCGATAGATTATCTGAATCATGTAAAATAGGCAAATGCAACTCAATATTTGCTTAATTGATTTCCCCTAATTGTTTGATGCTTGTCAATTGGTTACTATATTGACCTTCGATTGGTATTCTTATTTTTTTTTTTTTTTTTTTGTTTGTTTGTATTTTATAACTTGAGAAATTTGTTCCAAGATTGGTTGTGAAATGTGTCCAAACATGATTGATCACGCCACCAATGTATTTTCTGAGCACAGTTATGAACCGCCCGCTTTACGCCCTCGTTGGAGTCGTGGTATTGGCAAAGTTATCATGTATGTGTGCTGTAATGTTCTGCAACTTCTGTAGTGTTGAGTTAAGCTAATAGTTTTGGTTGTTTACTGGAAAGTTGCATGTGATCTATGTGAATATTTCTGGCACTTCTGAGAATTCTTGTGAGGACAGTAGGGTTAGTCATCTTGTTGATTCTTCTGTAAAGGTGTTGGGAATGATGGGTGAAACTCATGGTTGCAACTTGAGTCCCGAGGAGCTTGACGGTTGCACCAAAGCATTAGCTAGATACAAGTTAAATTTATGTTCTTGTGGGCTTGTTTATGTGAAGGGGGTAAACTATGGTAAAGTTTCAGCTACAGAACATTATTATGATCTAAAATTTTTAATGTTTGTTTTGTGGATTCTTCTTAATTTTTGCTATATCAAGCTTCAGTTGACTAAGTATAATCGCCTTCATTTGAACTTAATTCATAAGGGAAGGTCATTAAGCGCCTGAGTATGTGTATATATGGTTTATTGGTTGTACGTGCACATCAATGTTTGTTAACTTTTCTGCAGTCTCATCCATATAGTTTCCATGACAGGCAATCTGATTTTTTCAAATTTAGTTTAGAAGATGACTGTTTGACTCAAGGGGCTAGCTGTGGCATGCTACAACATGAAATCTGTAATGACAAGTCACTTAATCTGTATTTGTTGTCCTCTCTGTTTTCTTGTGGTTACATTACCTTCGAGTTTATTATGATCTTCACCTGCAAGGCACTGATTGCCAGTATGTGGATTGGATGGAGGTCAATCATTCGATGGAGGACAGGTTGTATGTTTGTTACGAATTCACTACCAAGGCCAAATCTGCTCTCGAGGATGGGATTCCTATCAAGTTGTTCTTTGCTGAATTGGAGGAAGATAGAGATGGCAACTTGTCTATCACTGCATGTCGTATGTTAGATGGTGAGAGTAAGAACTTCTGTAATCTGCTAGTGCTCGCCTTATCTTTCTGCTTATAATAACTTTTCTTATTTTCTACCTTGCCCTACACCTTGTGCTTTTGATTCTTCAAGGTTGATCTTTCTTTTTATACTAGTAATGCATGAGGAGTACACTAGGGTTATATTTGAGACTTGGGTATCTCAATGAGTTATAACTTGAGACTTGGGTGGGTCTAGTGTGTAGACATCCGAAATGTACAAACTTACGGAATCATTGGATCAAATTACTTTCTTAGCTTCCTTGTGGAGAAAGGCAGTTGGGGACTTTCGGAGTTAATAAGATCTTGAACTTTCTACTTCATGATCCCCTTCCAAAACACGAAACAGCACTGCATGCTATAATCTTGAAGGCAGAATGTCAATGTTCAGATCTTCCAAAGTATTTTCGTTATTTTTTGAGTCTTTTGCACTCAGATTACAGCTCTTATTCGGTGGATACAGTGTGTACCTTTGTTGTTATTAGTTGTTATGAAGAACGTAAGAGTTGGGATGCTGAATAAGATATTTAAACAGTGTGTTATTCAACATAGGATAGAGGAAACTGAATTTTGGAGGTAAGAGAATTAGGTGGAATAGCTTAAGATAGACTTGAAATGTACATTGATAATGGGTTTATTTAACTTAATGGATGTTAGGTCAAAGAATTGGAAATGTTTATGTCTTTGTTGCTGAAGCTATAGGGCCAATAGATGGTGCTGGGAAACCAGATGAGTGGATAAGGTTTATATTGATTACTATTGACTGGATCAAGTTAGATAGGGCCTCTTAGGCGAACATGCATCTCTGTGGACTATTTAGAGCATGTGCTACATGTCTAATGTCTATTGACTTATTGAGTAAGGCAGTAAGCTGATAGAATTGCTGAATTCCAAGTTGGATTTTTACCGTTACGTGCTATATTACGATTGTTATTCTTGAGGATAATATGTGGGTCTGTGGTCTTGTATAGTTATATGCCCTTTTTACAAAGTAAAGTCTCGATTTATACTTGGCGCGGTTTGGGCTAATCGATTTAGGGATCGGTCTTGTTGAGTTAGGTGGTTTAGGGTTTTGATTCAAACATGCTCAAACTTGTGCAGTGCATTAACAGAGGATTTGGTTTCGGTTGAATCATCAAGTCCAAAAATAGTTATTATTTATTATTATTATTATTAATCTATCTTAATACCGCCAAGGCGGTACTAATTGTCATTCATCAACATTAAATCAGAATACAAAGCATTCAGTACATGACTAGGAAGAGACGACTCCCAAAACCTACAACCTACCTCCCATGGTTGCACATGAGCAAGCTCGTGGGCAACACAGTTACCAGTTCAGCCTACATGACACCAAGAAACGACTTAGAAGTAAAAGCTTAATGACTTGAAGACAATCGCTCTCCACAATCACAACTTTGAAATAGGCTGCTGCTAACTGCAGTCCACATAAACAGCCTTGACTTCAGCATCTTGAGCATCTGAACACTCTTCAAATCCATAGACGACAAGCTGGAACCTCAACCTCACCCGCACTGCCACGACAAACAACACCAATAACTGTGCCTTGCTCACCCAAGCAACCTGCATCGACATTTACCTTAATAACACCAGACTCGGGACGTTTCTGGACAGCCCTTATACGCCTCATAGCCCCTCCTTTTGTTGCTAAATCCTTGGAAAGCTCAGCACGAATACGATTGCGTAAGATACAACCTCAGCAGGGCCCTTTAACTCTCCCTCAAACAAACGTTTGTTTCGTGCGCCCCAAATAGCCCAGGCAACCAAACAAACTCTAGACATTTAATCACGCCCACAACAGTCCCTTACAGACCAAAGCCATTCCTTAAATCGAAGACCTGTTTTCGGAATCTCGTTTCCTTCACTGCACGACTCCCACACAGCATAAGCAACAGGACATGAGAAAATTACATGCTCTACATCTTCAACTACACCAGGACAGAAATGACATGAATTCGGAACTGATTCAACTCGACGGTGAAGCCCTTCACAAGTAGGTAACGCCTTAGAACAGGGTTTGGGAGATAGCAAGAAGGTTTTTCTACTTCTAATAGTAATATCTATATGCTGCTTACAAATTTATCACCCCCCTTCCTAATCAGAACAGAAAGGCTTATAGCAAATATGTTTTGTTCCTATGCGTCAATCTAATCAGGTTTGACAACATTGAAAATATTTTGGTTGCTTCCTTTCAACCCATTTCAAGTTCCAGTTTTTAAATTTCCCAAGCCTAGCACTAAGATTTTGGGTTAACCAATTATGTTGCCAAGTTGGGTTAAGAACAGAGAGGTCTATGGTTCCATTTCTTTTCCATCAGAAAATGTAAAAAGGAACCTGCACAATGTTGCCCTCTCTGAGCATTGTTTGCATATTTTATTGTGGGCAGGCTTTGTGGATTAAAATGAATTCCATGTATTTTATGGTCCTAACTTTTATTAAATACATCGGATATGTTTCCATACTACTTGTCAGTTACATTATCAGTGTGAAGCTCTCGTTGTGAAAGATGAATTATACACTGTTTTCAAATGCAGGACTTGTTTAGGAGAAGAAACGATGTTAGATAAATGAGTAGGAAAAATAGAAACAGAGAGTCAGAAACTAGAAGGTTTGCAGAATTTAGTGATTGCCTTTTCTAGCCTTCCTCTATCTGCCTGTATATGGTTTTTGATAATAAATTTGTTATTGGTATGCATCCTTAAAAGAATTACTTTCCAGACCAAGGATATTTTTAGCAATGGCATTGTGACCTGCCTAATAGCAGCCTGTAGGAAGGCTCTCGGAGTTTTATTTTATTTTTGGTCGAAATCAAATGTAGTGTTTTCTTGGGATTTCATTTGTATGTTTGGTTTTATTTTGTAGAATATGATATCAAAAGCTGAAGCTCGGAAGAAAAGCAATGATGAGTTCAATAACAAGAAATTAAATGAGGTTGAAGCTATTAACAAAGCCCAGTATTTGGGTTCATTGGAAAAGGAGGGATGGAGAAGTACAGTCTCGATCAAGGTGGTTGAAGGTGTAGCTGAATTTGAAGAGAAATTAACCCGCCAAGTATGAGGCTAAGCATTTCTTGCTATATGCTGCTGCACATGGAAATCCGAAGCTTGATTTGGGAAAGCATCATGTGAATCTGACAAGGATACTTCCTCTTACTTTGAAAGAGTTGGAGGATGAGAAGAGCTCTGGGACATGTACAACATGTTTAAAGTTATTGGGCGAAGCAAAAGGTGCTGTTATGAATGTTAGTTATGGATATATAGTATTAGGAGACAATCTTGCCCCTCATAATAAGACTGTGCTTCTACTTTTGGATTCAAAGTTGACTGCTAGGCGTCACATAAAATCTAATGAAGGCGATGGGAAGGGCTTGATTTTCCGTGCTGGAAGCCTTCCAATTAATCAAAAGTAATCTGGTGCTCCTCCAGTGGATTATATAAAAGTTCTTCATGAGGTTGTCCATGTAAAAATGTCTGAATTCTCTAGTTCTGTAAATACGTTGTATCAAAAGGTTGACGAAGAAAAGTCAGACTCTTTGGTAGATGATAAGTGTGAAATGGCTGAGTGCAGCTGATGATATCAATTCTGTAAAACCCAATTCCTGCTCTCCAGCATATTCATCTAAGGGTCACTTTGTAGATAAGAATGAAGATGCTTAATTTTCAGTTATTGAGAAGGGGATGGAATCTTTGGAGGAAAAGCTAGGTTTGGACAAGGATAGTGTAATGGATGTTGATGAGCTGGTTGTAGCATGTCCTGATTTTCCTGTAGTTGACGATGGTGTTGAAGGCGGTCTTCAAGTGGAACCTGACTTCAAAAATGATGAAGATGCTGAAATTTCAGTTAGTGAGAAGGGAATGGAATCTTTGGAGGAAAAGCTAGGATTGGATGAGGATAGTGTTAAGGATGTCGATGAGCTGCTTGTAAAACGTCCTGATTTAATTGTTGTTCACGGTCGTGGTGAAGCCGATCATCTAATACAACCACCTGACTTCAGAAGAGATGAAGTCATGAATCTCATGATACATGGCTGCAGCTCTGAAGGGAAAAACATGAGGACGACATAATTACTTTAAAAAGATTTAAAGTCTGTTTTGAGCCATGTCACAGGTTGAGAAAGAATGGTTAGACAACCCAGTGGCTAAAAGTGAATCAAGTGAATGAGAAAGCCAAATTGAAGATAAACCGAATTTGATGACACAGTCACTGAACATGAATGATCTTGCGGACTCTGACCGATAAGTTTCTTAGCATGCTTGGGATAGAAGATTTCCTTTCAGCTTTAGTTGTGATGCAGAGTCAGAGTCCCCGAGAGAGCGTCTTTAAGAGAGTTTCAGAAGGAAGCTGAGGCTAGTGGTTGTTCATTATTTGGCGTTGATATTGACGAAGAGGATGTGGTGGCTTATGATGAAGAGGATGCGGCGGAATATGATGAAGGGGGAGTGGGGGTTGATGGTTATTATGCTCCCAATATATCTGGGTGGGAGGAGTTCTCAGAGGATTTTGATCCTTGCAAACAGCGAGTCAGGATATCCAAAGATTAGGGCCAAGGTGATGGAAAAATTGGAGACACAAGCACCTATGGAAGAGTGGGGCTTGAATGAGAATGTTTTCCAGAGCTCTCCACCAAACAGTACTGCTGGTTTTGGCAGTCCATACGGTCTCTCACCTGAAGTGCCTTCGCTATTGCCTCCCCTTGGAGAAGGTTGAGGTCCATTTACTCAGACAAAGAATGGAGGAACTTTGCGATCCATGAACCCTGATATTTTCAGGGAAGCTAAGAGTGGTGGGAGTCTAATCATGCAGGTTTCGAGTCCAGTTGTGATACCTGCTGAACTTGGGTCTGGGATAATGGAGATATTACAGCGTTTGCCTTCAGCAGCACTCGGAAAAACAATGCAACAATTAGCTTGGGAAGCTACACCTCATTTGAAAGGTCTGTGACTTGTATTTTCATTATTTCTTTCTTGGCCATTCATCTGTGTTGTTGCTTTCTATTGACTACTGTCTTGCTTCTCTTCTTTCCCGTGCTAGTAGGAGGCACCTTCAGACATCAATGCTCAGTCTATTGGAGAATTCTCATTTCTCAGCCATTGGAGGCAGAAGGGTAAGTTCCACCGGGTTCATGGGCTTGGAAGGAGCTGCAGGATTAAAGCTTTTGGCTGTCAAGGACAGTGGAGCTGATGACGCGGAGGTAAAAATAATAGATTGACTGGGCTGACTCTTATGCTATAAGAGGAGTCTTCCGCAGAATACTCGGATGACTAGCTACTTGTTTTCATTCAACTTTACTTTAATTTACAGAAGATATATTGACAAGGGTGGTTCTCAATCTTCTCATGATGTAAGGGGGATGACTCCCATATAATACAGGGATGACTCTGATGTTATAAGTGGGGTGGGTACTTGACTCATCAGTTTTGTGTCCTAGTCTTATGCATTGCTCTGAAGAAGGGGCAATAAAAACCTGATTATTATGTTGCCAAATCATCTTCCAAGCTGTGTAAATACAGCATATGATGAGACCAAGTTGAGGAACTGGAACTGGAACTGCATAACGATTTTACAGGCTTTTTGGGCTTCATCCAGAAAAGCCTCTCCCATCCAGTTATTCCAACGAAGCATGAATAACAAGACAACGGTTTGTAGCACAACTCCAGTCAAGGCTCCGAGCCAAATTCCCTTGACGCTACGATTAAACTTGAAACCGAGCAAGATTCCAATTGGGAGCCCAACAAATGTCGAAACATATTGCATTAATCAAGGCGACTCTAGATTGTCAGCCTTCACCAACAGCCATCCCATGTAAACCTGGCTAGATGATGTTTATCAGAATGAATATCATGACCAGAAAATACCCCAGCTTGGTGGTCTCCTTTGCTACTGTAGGGTCTCTTGTGAACATTTTTCAAAAGTGATTCTTCGTTGCAAGTATGACAGCTGCAAATTTTGTCCCAAACAGACTTGTTGTCACAGAGGCCACAGCAGCAGAGAACTTTGCTACCTTAGGATGTCTTGCTGTAGGATGTCCTGCTCCGAGCTCATTGGAGACTCTCACACTGACTGGCAGCATTGAAGCCCAATTTCGATATTCATGCATAATGTAATAGCGTCTCCAATGCACCGTAGTCTGAAGGGTAAAATTGATGTACTCAAAGTGCTAAAATTACACGCCCAAAAGCCACAAGTAGAACCATTATTGAATATCTTTCTTTTCCCTACCATCTTCTTTACTCCTGTGTTATTGGTTTAGAGCTCAAATGGTTAAATTCCTGATGTCACTATATGGTTTCTTGGTCAAAGTGATGTATGAAGATGGCCAAGAGGTTGATGTGAAGGTGTTGGAAGGAGAGTACTTGCAAAGGTTCATGAGACATATGAAACTGAACTTGCTGGTAAGCAGTTTGCCTATGATGGAGAGAAGAGTTTGTTCACACTTGGACCTCTCCCTCATAAGAAACCTGAGTTTGCTGTGGTGCTGGAAGATCAGCGATCTAACAGGTAGAGTGAAATATAACCTCTTTTTAACGCCTGGGCGATTGCTAGAAACATAGGATTCCAATGCCAGCCATAACAAATGCACTGCTTGGTCAAGATTCTGAGCACTCTGAGGAGGCAGCGAGAGTTCTGGACATTATACTGAGACAGCATGTAGCGAAGCAGTGAGTTTTAAAAGTCATCTCCTGGTTTATGGCTTTGCTTCTGGTGGGACTACAATAAAGCGTTGTGTATTTCAGGGGCGGTCTTCTAGTACGTCAGTCTTTCTTTCATTATCAACTGCAAAATATGATCAAAGACGTTGATGGTGGAGTTTTTGGGTGTAGGGGATTGCATTCAAGTTTCAGGCCTACACAGGGAGGTCTCTCTCTTAATATAGGTAAGCTTTTTGATCTAGGATTTAAAGTTTGAAGTTTCTGTTGGGCAAGTGTTAGTGTTTCTGTGACTACAGCCCGTATTTGTAAATTTCACTTGCTGCGCTCAATACTGAAAGTGTGTTATCATTTTCAATGTTTCCTACTGTAAATGAAAATATCCTTCATACTTCTGCGATTTAAATTTGACCTATTCATTAGTACAAAACGATTCTTTTCAGCAGACAACCTTAAAAGTGGTTAGTTCTAGAGGAAAGGGAAAGAAGTTCCATGCTCTGTTGTTTTCCCTGAGCTGTATTGTTCTTTTATGCTTAAACAAGCCTTACATTAGAATAAGTTTGTTGTGCATGCAAAGGGAAAGAATGCAAGCAACAAGCATTAATTGGTAGAAGTGGTTCCTACAGCTGCAATGTCAGTGACACCAATGGTGTTCTTATTATTTATTAATTTATTTCCTTCCCTACAACATGTAGATGTTTCAACAAATATCATTATTCAGCCTGGCCCTGCGGTGGACATTCTGATTAACAACCAGAAGGTTCGTGATCGTTACCAGATTGACTGGGCAAGGGTGACTTCTGAATCCTTACTTTTCTGGCCTAAGGAGTTTCTTTCTAAGAACTTTGAGACTAATTGTTGTGTTGCACTTTGTTTGCTCATATCAGGCCAAGAGAACGCTTAAAATATGAGATTTCAGTCCGAACTTCAAACATGGAGTACAAAATCACGGCACCTAGTGAGAAAAACTGTAGAGACCAAAGACAAGGTTCACTTTTCATCTTTACATTCATTTCCTGGCAGTCTTTAATCATAATGCAAAGAGACTGATGAAATCTGTGTTGTATGCCTTAAGTTTGAATTCAGACAAAGAAATATTGCTGGACAAATACAGTGTTGAGATCACTGTGTTAGATTACTTTGTGAACCACCGTAACATTGGCCTTCATCTCTCTGGTGATCTTCCATGCATCAATGTCGGGGACCCAAAGAAGACCGTGGACTTCCCTTTTGAGGTAGTGAATCTTCTTCGCTGAATCTAATGGAATATAAAAACTAATATTGAAGATAGAAATGCTGAGTTCTTTTGTCAACATACAGCTCTGCTCTTTGGTTTTCGCTGGTCTTTGTCTGGGTCGCAAAGAGGAAAGCCTGGGGAAGAATCACGTCAGAAGCCAGACGAAAGAACATATGTTCTGACTGATGTATGTTAAGCACACTAGTGTTTTTTCTGTATTCTGTCATTTATAAACTATAGTCCTTTTCCGTATAGGCCTTGAGAGGCAGCAACTATGGGTCAGATCCTATGCTTCAGTCATCTGGCATTTCTGTCAGTTATAAATTTACTCGAGTTGAGGGTCGGGTCTTGTCAGTGCTAAAGGTAATGCAGCCTAAATGGAGTGAGCATGGTTGCTACACTAGACCTGTCATTTATGAGCTCTAAAGATGTAGATAAGTGTAGAATAACTGTCAATCAGGTGAATCTCAAGGTCAACCAAATGGATCTCAGGAAAATCAAACTTGATTTAACAGTTATCCGAGTGACTAACTTTCAATTCTGCAGCAAATTTCTTACTATCGATGTATGTAGAAGTCTAGGTTTATGTTGATGTTAGAAGTCAAATCTGTGGACCTTTGAAGTTTGAACCACCAAGATAGATGTCTTCTTTTTTTCAAACTTGCTAATTTATTTGTTCTAAGATGTGAGCTTTTGCAACTAATATGAACAGAAATGTTACCATCTAGTAATTTTCTTACTTCCATGTGCTAAGTGCAGCTAAGAGTTGGAAATGGCGAGGACTTCTTTCCCCGAAATAGTTAGTGGTAATAATTCTGACCCATTATGTTTGCTGTTGTTCTCAGTTTGTAGCTATGATGTTACTGTTTGCTTCTTGCTGTTTTAATCACATTCTAGAGAAACTTATAGGTGCGTGTTACTTGTTTTCTCAACTGGGTGGACTGATTCTATGTTGACAATTGAAAACACTAAGACTATTCCTCTTGTTTCTTCAATTCCTACTCTAATATTGGAACAGATGTTTCACAGGGGCCCTCTGGTCGAGCTGATATCCGATCAATTGCAACTGTATATTTCCTATTTTCTTTCGAAATCAATATCCTTGTATTTGTATGTGGATGATTTATTTTCACATATCAATATCCTTGTATTTCTTTCACTTCCAATGATTTAATAATGTATGTGGATGATTTATTTTCAGTTTGTCAGTTCAAGAATCTGGCCGTCAAGTCTTTCAATTTCTGGACTAGTGAACCAGATTTCATTGAGGTGGTTGCTGGTAACTGGTATTTCTCAGGAGAAGGGTGTAAAATGTTCACTCAGTGTAAAAAGCTTAAACAGTTGAAAAAGCCCTTGAAGATTTTTATCAAGGATAGGTTTGGAGGTCTACAGGGCAGGGTTGTTGCAGCAAAAAAAGATTTAACAACTTCAGATCTCTCTTTAAGCTGATTCTCTTAATACCCAGTTGACTCAGCAAGAACATAACCATGTTAGAAAGTATAGAAATTTACTGAGGTATGAATCCACGTTTCTGAAACAAAAATCAAGTGTCAATTGGCTTAAAGCTGGAGACCATTATACTGCCTATTTTCATTGTTGTATGAGACGAAGGAGGCAAAAGAACCTTGTGGTGATGGTACATTGCTACATACTGATACAGATGATATTAAGAAAGAATTTCTGATATTTTACCAGAATCTGTTAGGATACTCCAGCCAAACTATTCCTATGACTAGAGAGGCTTATGATCAGGGGCTCTAGTCATAGGAACAGTGGTAGTGTTGCTCTAACGCCATAAGGATTGCTCCCAGTGGTAGTGTTTCCAGTAGTGAAGTAAAGCAAGCTGTGTTCCAGATTAGTAATAATAAAGCTCCCAGACCGGATGGATTTAGTTTGTGTTTTTACAAGAAAAGCTGGGGAGTTATTGGTGATGAAGTGACTGCAACAGTCCAAGATTTCTTCTCTTCGAGGAGAATGCTTAAGCAGGTTAATTCTATAGCCATCTCTTAAGTTCCTAAAGTACCTAATGCTACTTATGCCTCAGAGTTCCATCCCATTTCATGTTGCAATGTTATGTACAAATGTATTTCCAATGTGCTTGCTAATAGACTTAGACCTGTTTTGCATGGGGTTGTGGTTTTACGACAAGGCACTTTTTTGAAAAATAGGTCTATTTTTCACATTCTGCTCGCTCAAGAAATTTTGTCCCATAATGGGGAAGACAATGCAGCCCTCAAATGGCAGTTAAAGTGGATTTGAAAAGGGTTTACGATTCCGTTGAATGAGAATTTGTTCTGTATTCCTTGCTAATGCTGGGGTTCCCTTATAGATTCATTAACTAAATCAAGTTGTGCATTACCACTGTTTCTTACTCTTTGGTTATTAATGGGGAGCTGAAGGGGTATTTTGAAGGGAAAAGAGGTCTTAGGCAAGGGGAACCCTTTTCTCCATACCTCTTTGGTATTGTCATGGAGATAGTATCTAGAAGACTTCACTTATTGCAACAGCAACCTCTGTTTAGACATCACCCCATGTGTAAGACGCTTAATGTCACTCATCTTAGCCACGCAGATGACTTGTTTCTCTTCTGTAAAGGAACCCCCACTGCTGCCTCATTTCTGCTAGCTTCTTTTGAGGAGCTTTCTGATGCATCTGGTCTGGTTGCCAATAATCAGAAGTGCCTGATTTTTATGAGTAGTAATAGTTATTCAGTGAGGCAGGAAATTCTGGATATCTTGCATATGGAGGAAGTTTTTTTTTGTCAGTTCGTTATCTTGGTGTTCCTCTCACTTCCAAGAGTTTATCAGTCGCTGATTGTCATAGTTAGGTATAGAAGATCACTTCCAAATTTCAGCATTGGGCTAGCAGATACATGTCCTATGCAGCAAGAGCGCAACTTATATAGTCGGTTCTCTAAAGCTTGAATAGTTTCTGGGGGTCTATATCTAATCTACCCAAGAAGATAGTTTTGCAGGTGGAAAGTCTTCATAGGAACTTCTTTTGGAGGGGTCAGGATAAGTATGCAAAATCTGCTTTGGTGTCTTGGGGGACTTTATCTGTATGCCAACCCAAAGAGAGTGGTGGTCTTGGTTTTAAGAATGTTTTCTTCCTAAACAGTTCGCTGATCTTGAAACTCTTATCGTGTGTTGCTCAAAAGGAAGATGTGATGTGGGAGGTGGATTTAAGTTCTCAATGTTGGTCTTTCAGCAAATTACCAAAATTGAGAACTTCTTTACACGACCTCTTCGTTGTGTTTAGTTAAGATGCAAGCTTCTTCATTCAAGGTCACTCGAGCATTTTCGAGAATATCTCAACATTTTTCAAGCCAAAGGAAATGGATTTTGTTGGTGATATTTCTTATTGGGACGTGAGGCTTCAAGGGTGTGTATTGGTGTTGATAAGCACCTTTTTCATAAGGGTCTGTTTGGGTTTATATAAGCCTATACGAGGTTTCTTGATCTAATAACACCCTGTAAACCCCGCGATTTGATTGTGCTACCAGTGTTTTTTACTACACCTAAGTGTAGCCAAGTTGACGACATTCGCCATTTTTTTTCTCTTTTTTGTATACGAATGAACTTGATTTCATTACTTTATAGTTGTTTCATTCCTTTACACATTACTTTATAATTGTCGCTTTATTACTTTGTTTAGTGTATTTAGTAATGAAATGGTGTATCATAGTGAAATTGTAGGTGATTTTAATGAAGCAGTGGTTGTTCGATAATGAAGTAGCAACTCACGCACAGAAAAAAATAACCACGCGTATAAAAATCACACTATCGAATAATGAAGTAGCAACTCATTCGTATAAAATATAACCACGCACGCGTGCTGTAGCATAGCCAACTTGGTTGTTTGCTTAGCTTTGCTTTCCTTTACTTTAAGTATTTTCATAGGGCGCTTCTTGCGCGTTGACGTTTGAACATAGTATGTAAACTTTCTAGTTCTTTATTATGTTTACCTTGTGGAGGTAAACGTTGAGTATGCGAGTTAGTGCACACTTGAGGTCTACTCCAATTACATGTGTTAAACCATATAAGCCTCTTTATAGGGAAATATGATATTGAATGATATCTAAATTACCTTCATATCCTGGGTATGTACATTGGCGTACCCAGAAAATATAAAAAATAGGTGTAATATATTTTTTTTCCTTCGTTTTATAAGTGTGGTTTTTTTGAAAGATTAAGATCGGGTTTATATGTAGGTAATAAACTAGATATTTTTTTAATGCTAAATTAATTATATTTTTAGTAATAGGCAAAAACATATAATTTGTGGTAGGTAATATGAAATATGGTTAATAGCTACTATATTTTGCCGAGTAAAATGTGGTTCAAGTGGTAGAGCTCTCACTTCTCAAACATCTAAATTGGTGGTTTAAATTCATTACCCTCAATTTCATATTGAGAATGATAGTTGTAGCTAATTATTATGAGCCTTTGGGCCATCTCCACCCTCATTTAATGGGTTAAAGAGGTGGCTTCTATTCCTATTCAAAAAAATAATAATAATAATAACTAATGCGTTTTGCGCCAAAAAAAGTGTGATTTTCTTAAATATACACGATTAATAAACTAATTTTCATAATAGCTTCGGTTGGAAACTATTTCCCAACATATACACCACGTAGGATTGGACTAAGGCAAGGAAAGCTTTTTTATTATTTATTTATTTATTTCCATTTTCATCATTATTATTTTTATTATTTTAATAATGAGTAATTCTTTTATTAAGCAAATCAATCTTCAAGAAGAAGATGCAAATAAAGCACGCCACAAAGACAAGTCCCAAGTAGTACTCTGATCAACATCGAACCCCCACCTTATTGTTATGATTTTATGGGTTGAAACAAGGTGAGTTAGGTATGAGATTTTAGACTCAAATTTATACTAAGCATTATATAACAGGATATATTTATGAATGAATTACGTCATAGGTTCTTTTTAATAAGTAAAAAAGAACTGAATTGACCTTGCATTGAAAAATAGAACAAATTTGACTTGTACAAAGAAAATAAAACAGATTAGACAAATAGCAGAACAAAAACAACTAGGCCATATATTTGATGCATCAACATATATTTTAGATCAAGAGATCGAATACACATACATCAAAACGCAGAGTGCTAAATGATGATAGATAGAGCCCAACAAGTAACTACTGAAATACTAACTAGCAAAACAATAAGTAATTAGTGAAATACTAGTTGTCATCATATGGTAGTAAACAGGGGGTGATTGACCAATTGCAGCCTATGCAATTGCAGATTTGGAGGTGTTCTTACCTTTCATACTAATCGAAGAATAGAAAAATAGCACAGATGAGACGAGCGAATTATATCCCCTTAGTTCCTTTTATAATTATTGTCACTATTATTACACATTAGGGGAAAATAAAATAAAATAGCTTTTCTTACCTTAATCCGATCCTGGGTGGTGTATATGTAGGAAAATAGTTTTCAACCGAAGCTATTATGGGAATTAGTTTGTTAATCATGTATATTTAAGGAAATCACACCCAAAAAAAAGTACTAGTTGCTGCGTGCTCACATAGAAATAGGAACTCAGCAAATAAGTGTAGATTATGAGACTGTCGTGTAAGTTGTAGAGATGAGAGAGCTAGAGAGAAGAGAGAAAAGAAGAGAAAATAAAAAAGTAGTTTTGGTGTGAGGAGTTTTGGGTCTAGCAACTATTTCTTTATTTATTTATTTTTGATAATTTACTTTAATTCTATTTCTTATCGCCCTTTTGAATTGGTTTCAATGGGTGCAAAGTAAACTTAGCTAAAAAGTATGGGTACAAAAAAAAACAAATATCATATAAATTTCAAAATTCTCAGCACTGATCCAAACAAATTTTAAAATAACATGGGGTAAGTGGATCCCATATTGTTATAAATGGTATGCCTTGTATGTGCTATCAATTATAACTTATTGTCGTCATTTATTTGATTGTTCGTGTTGATCCACTGCACTCTTCCCTCCATTCTTCTCTTGTGTCCACGGACACCTCAAGATATTCCTTATATACAGTTGACTCTTTTATCGCTCGAAGACAAAAGCGCGCAACACGTTTCACAACTTAAAATATAAACCGTGACACTATGCCTCATGTTGTGGGAGGCTCGCATCCTTATTAGTATTTTTAGATGCTCTAAACTCTAGTTTTGCCATTATTTGTTGAATTCAAGTCGTTTTACTTTGTAGTGCCTAACAACACAGTACTGCTAAGCTAGTTAAACTATTCTTGCACTAGGAGGCTATCTAATTAACGCGTAGAATGTAAACTTTAGCCTGTTTTCTCCATTAAAAGTGTCACTTATTTCTAATAGATAAAAGAAAATATCTCTGTTCATTTTAATTTTTGCTTTATACCATACTATCAGGGTTCTAATAGATATTGAATGTATGCTTATTCGAGAGAAAATGATAAAATCTGATCACAACAATTGGAAAATAAAGTTGTATTTTTGACACATTGTTATCATAAAATTTAAAATGCAGTACACCGTACTCGAACTCGTGCAACCTACGATTCTTGAAAATTCTCCTTTAATTTTTATTTTACACCTATCCAAAAAATATATCTACTGTCCATGGCAAAGAAAAAGCATAAAACTTGAACTACGAGGCAGCATCTGGTTCGCATTAGCTTCACTTTAAGTTAGAAAAGTTGACATATCTTCATTAACTTAGGTTAAATAAGTTGACATAACTTCAAGATTTCAAAGTCCCATATGCTCTCTAGAGCAACTACCAGCGTCATCTCAACTGCAACCACAGAAGGGAAGCATTCAGTATTCATCTAAAGGCGGCGGGGGAGGTATGTAGTCAGGATTATAATGGTAAGGCCCTTCATGAAATCCATCGGTGGAATGAGGGGCAATTTGACAGCCATGATTAGGTTTTCAACCTGTTGATCGTAAGAAAAGCCCAGACAAAATCAACATTTGAGGGTAGGGACTTAGGGAGTTCAGTAAATGGGGTAGAAGCACCAGATCTATAAACAATAGACTACTAAAGCATGTATACTAAAAAGAAACCCACAGTAGAGACGCATTCAGTATGTACCCAAAGGCGGCGGGGGACGTATCTCCTCAGGTTGATAGCTGTGAGGGCCTCCATGATATCCAGAACTGGTATTCTTTATTTTGAAACCTGTTGATAAAAAAACCAAGACAAAATGAACATTTGAGGTTGGGCGGTTTAAGAAACGAGGTAGAAACAGAACAAGACCTAGAACTCTATAAACAATAGACTACTAAAGCATGTATACCGAAAAGAAACCCACAGCAGGGAAGCATTCGGTATGTACCTAAAGGCGGCGGGGGAGGCATCTCATCAGGTTGATAGCTGTGTGGGCCTCCGTGGTTTCCAGAGCTAATATGAGGGGGAATTTGAGAGCTGGAAACTGTTGAGAAAAAAAAGACAAAATGAACATTTTTGAGGTTGGGCGGTTTAAGAAACGAGGTAAAAGCAGAACGAGACCTAGAAGTCTATAAACAATAGACTACTAAAGCATGTATACCGGAAAGAGCCCCGCAGCAGGGAAGCATTCAGTATGTACCTAAAGGCGGCGGGAAAGGTATCTCATCAGAGTAATAGTCGTGAGTGTCTCCATGATATACAGTGTTGGCATGAGAGGGAATTATAGAGCCACGCTTGAGTTTGGAGCCTGTTGATAGAAAAAACAAGACAAAATATTCATTTGAGGTTGGGCGGTTTAAGGAACGATGTAAGAGCAGAACAAGACCTAGAATTCTATCTCTTTATAGTAGATTACTAAAGCATTTAAACCTAAAAGAAATCTATGCCATTCACTACATCATTCCATTTGCAGTCTCGTAAATTCTAAGGAATGCACTAAGAACTAAGCAAGAGCCAAGAAGCCCCAAGTGGATATGAAACGTATATAAAGCTAACAGTTGCAGCAAACCAACCACTAAAAAACTCACATGCTGGAGGGAAACCGAATAGGAGAATTTCAAACAAAATGGGCAGTTGCTGCGAATGGGAGTCAAAGAATATAACATAAAAGCTATGTCAGCCCCTGTGCTCATAACATATCCCTCGCAGATTCTTGAACCAAACCATATCCTACGATACAGACACATTATCCTTACCACCATGCTTCTGTAGAGGAGAGGGTAGGGAGTATATCATGTACACGCCCTAAGTCGCAGAGATAGTCCACTACAACCGCAGAGGATAATCATAAGACATCAGGTTTTGTCGAAAATTCAATTTAGACCAATACAACCTAAAAATTGCCCAACACTGACCCTTAAGCAATCCGAAAAACGGAATCTGTTATTTGTGTATAAATCTGATGTTTATAATAAAGCTCTGTTTATACAACTGATGTCGATGTCACCTGTCCGTAGCATTGATAATAACACCCCTTTCTTTCATCGATCCATAAAACACAGTACGACATTAATAAGATCAATGGGATTTCTATCTCGGAAGCATTTAGGTGATAACGTCACATCAAGTTGCATCAAGTAACCTAAATCATCCTCACCCACTGTCAGAACCTTTTCTCATCAACCTACCTGGATGTCTCCTTACCTTGGACAGAACTGAATCTCTTTACACCCTTCAAACGCCTACATAATCGTTCTGTTACCCTTCGACAAAATCCACCAACACCTTTTCTTTGTTACTCCGCTAGAGGCTCCTTATTACCATAGGTACCACTCCATCTTTTGTCAACGAGCTTGGAAAAACTAATGAAATAGTTTGCTTAGTCTCAACGACACTACATTTAGGAAACAAAGCGATCCCTCTGCTTTAATACTACTGATAAGGTCCGCCTTAGGCATGCAAGAACGATTGCGCCAAATTCAACCATTATTACTGGACACACATATGGGAAAGCAGGGGTACCTTACACCAACGAAATGTGGGTTTGATTCCCATGTCCTACAACTTATGTTCTCATGTCATACAACTTGGGATCCCCAAAGTTAGCCCTCAGAGGAATTTGCATCAGTAGACCTTCAAATTCTACGAATGAAACTAATTAACTTCCTTATCCACAAAATAAGCTCTTAAGTTAAGTTTTTTGTAAACCAATCAGACTCTATTAGTCTACCGTGCAATTGCCCCTTGCAACCTCTTTTTAATTTCAGCATCTGATGTTCATAACAAGTTATCTATGCATCTAATGTGAATATCTAACGTCCAATACTACTTGCAGAAACATGCCATTCAGAACCATTCAGAAGACCATACTACAAAACTTTGCATGAAAGCCAAACACACCGATAGCAAAACAGACCAATCAAGTATGCTCAAAAGCCTCTAACATCTATGACTATTGATAGCTGGGAAAAGTAAACAGATTATAAACCAAGGTACAAGCATTATCCACCGAATATTAGAAACTTAGAATTGTCATGTTTGTGCAAAAGACATCAACAACAACATCAACATTCACCCAGTGCCTCCATAGAGACTCCCGTCTAAGCAGGTAGTACGCAGCTATACCCCTGTGAAAACAGCGAGACCCTCTCCGTTTGACCCTTGTTCCGACATGGAACGACCATCTACAACTTCACAATAAAAAGAAGTGCAGATAGTTTGTGCAAAATAATTAACAAAAAATACTTTGGAAGATCTGAACATTGACATTCTGGCTTCAAGAATATTAGCGTACAGTGCCGTTTTGTGGTTTCAAAGAAGATTTATGAAGTACGAGATCTGAAATCTTATTAGCTCCAAAAGGCCGCAACAGCCTTTCTCCACAAGGAAGCTAAGAAGGTATTTGGATCCCGTAACTTTAAGTTTGTACATTTTAGATGTCTAAACACTAGACCCAAGTCTCAAGCTATAAAGTACAAACCTCTTGAAAACTTCCAAAAACATTGACATAACTTATTATAATTTCATAAATCCAGTGTACCTCTTGATGCCTAAATATAAAAAAGATAATGAACCTCAAAAAAGCAAAAGCACAAAGTGTAAGGGGAAGGTGGATAATAAGATAAAAAAACAAACTAAGAAAGCTAAGGCTAGCAAATAACAGAAGTTCTTACTCTCGACATTTAACATACGGCATGTAGTGACAGAAAGAACAATGTTGTTGTATGTAGTGACAGAAAGGTGGCCAGTTCCAACTTCCTCCAGCTCAGCAAAGAACAACTTGATAGAAGTCCCATCCTTGGCGGTGAATTTGCAACACACCCACAAGCCGTCATCCATTGAACAATCGACCTCCATCAACTCCACATACTTGTAGTCTGTTCCCTACAGATCAAGATCATAAGGAATTTGAAGTCAATGTCAACCAGAATAAAAAAGAGAGGAACAAGAAGAGTAGAAATCAAGTGACTTGTCATTACAGATTTCACATTGTAGTATGCCAACGCCTTTTCAGCATAGTTAGCACCTTGAATCCAATGCTCATCTTCTAAACTAAGCTTGAAAGTATCAGATTGCCTGTCATGGAAACTAAAGGATGAGAGTGCAGAAAAGTTTAAAAAAAAAAAATAAATAATAATAATAATAATAATAATAATAATAATAATAATAATAATAATAATAATAATAATAATAATAATAATAATAATAATAATAATAATAATAATAATAATAATAATAATAATAATAATAATAATAATAATAATAATAATAATAATAATAATAATAATAATAATAATAATAATAATAATAATAATAATAATAATAATAATAATAATAATAATAATAATAATAATAATAATAATAATAATAATAATAATAATAATAATAATAATAATAATAATAATAATAATAATAATAATAATAATAATAATAATAATAATAATAATAATAATAATAATAATAATAATAATAATAATAATAATAATAATAATAATAATAATAATAATAATAATAATAATAATAATAATAATAATAATAATAATAAACCACTGATGTGTACTTGCAACCAAAGAGACATATATAGACATTTTCTTTTCTTTTTTTAATTTTTAGATAACATGGGTGTCCAAGCTTTGCTTAACTAATCTCATGGGCCCTGAAGTTAACGACCCGGAAAACCTCCAGTGGCCCTGAACGTCGAACCTGGGACCTCTGGAATACTTCTCAGATGTCAGCTACCCCTCAGGGTTGACACATATACACATTTTTCAATAGCTCAATGAGCTTCCCTTATGATTAAAGTTAAAATGAAGGCAATAGAACTTAGTCGACTAAAGCTTGATTTAGCAAACATGAAGTAGAATCCACAAAGCAAAAAACTAAGATAAAAAACGAACTGCGTGAGATAATGTTCTGTAGCTGATGAACCTACCCCTGCACATATACAAGCTCACAAGAACATAAATTTAAGTTGTACCTAGCTGTTGCTTTGGTGCAATCTTCAAGCTCCTTGGGACTCAAGTTGTCACCACGAGTTTCACCCATCGTCCCCAACACCTTTCCAGCAGAATCAACAAGATGACTAATGCTATTGTCCTCACAAGAATTATCAGAAGTGCCAGAATATTCACATGCGCCTTTCAAGTAAACAACCAAAAATATCAGCTTAACTCAACACTGCAGAAGTTGCAGAACATCACAGCACACAAATATGATACATACCACGACTGCGAAGAGGGCGTAAAGTGGGCTTTTCATAATTGTGCTCAGGAAATACACCAGTTGGGTGCTGAATCATGTTTGGACACATTGCACAACCAAGCGTACTTTTCATACCTGTGAGCCACCCAGAAAAGATTAAGTGTGGACTAAAAATGGAAAGGGGTTATAGGGAACAAAACAGGGGAGTTACAATTGCTAAATACACAATACCAAAATCTTGGAGCAAGGGGTTCAATATAGAAAGGACACAAGGCACGCACAGTATCATTTGTTATCAAGTGGAATATGAACTTCTTAGAGTCTCACCAGTTATCATACAACAATAAGTGGTCCTCTCCACGGCACTCCAGTGCAGCAAAGAAGACCTTCTTAGAAAAGTCTCCTGATTCGAGGGGTTTTTCTACAGGCTCAGCAGTATAACTGCAGTGAATGGTAAAATATTCTGGAACCGAACAGCTCATTTGCAATGATCTCACAAACTTGTAGTCTGTGTGCTGCAATGCAAGCCAAGATTTAGATTAGATTAGATAAAAATAAAAATAAAAATAAAAAACAAAAGAAATAAACAACAAACTGAAAAGAGGTTATAATAAATAGATGTACAATGATACATACATATATCTTGTTGTAGTACTCCAAGGAGTGTTGAGCACAGTTTGCAATTTCAGCAATTGCCTCGCGCGGGAAAAAATACTCGAAACAGTCACTACGTCGCTCATGGAATATATACCGACCTTCTCTCTTACGTATTCTACCAAATCTCCTTGCTCTGGCAACCAAACAAACATAAGTATGAATATAGATCATATTTGACCAATTGAAGGTTGATAAATTGATAAGCATAAAACTTCAAACAATTAAGGGAAATAAATTAACCAACCGAAGCGCAAAGAATAAAGGAAATCAATTACACAGTTGAACCTCAAACCAATTAAACAATTTAACTTCAAAACAATTTTTAACAATCGAACCTCAATCCAATTAAATAATTGAACCTCAAAACAATTAAACAATTGAACCTCAAAACAATTAAACAATTGAACTTGAATACAATTTTTAACAATTGAACCTCAAACCAATTAACCAATTGAACCTCAAAGCATCTTCCTTGTTAGAAATTGAACCACAAAGATGACATATTTAGCGCTATTCCAATTCGTAAATTGTTCCAAAATCACTGGCCAAAAATCGAAAAACTAGGTTTGCAAACAATAGTGACAAGGAATAACAAAGAAGCTTAGTTACTCACTCAGATTTGATAATGTCAATCTCCATTAGATCTGCTTCAGACGAATTGATGAACCTTAACGAGTTCAGCTTTCACGGGAGAGAGAGAGAGAGAGAGAGGGATTGTGAATCGCCCGTCGGCCTTGTATTGTTGCTGTAAGCCAAAATAAATACTGCCAAGTGCCACAGCACCGGTGGGAAAAAGAAAAGGAAAAGTAAAAAGAGGAAAGAGAAAAACGGGCTTTTGTCACTTGGCCCAATTAGGCGTTACTGGCTAGGCCAAGGCCCACACGAACGGTTGACACGCGGTCGCCGCTACGTCTCGTGTTCAACAACAAAAATATGAGACTAACTAAACAGCAAAATATATCAGACTACGGGCATGTTTTTTTATATTGGAAACTGGATACTAAAAACTAGAACAAACTAGAGAAAATTAGAACAAATTGAAACAAACTGAAAAAAAAAAATAAAACTTTTAACTGAAAACTGAAACAAATTGGAAAAAATTTGAGAAAACTGAAACTTACTGGTAAAAACTGAAACTTACTGAAACTTTTACATTTATGAATTCTCTTTATAATAATAATAATAATAATAATAATAATAATAATAATAATAATAATAATAATAATAATAATAATAATAATAAATTATTGTAATAATAAAATTAATAGAGTAGAATTAAATTAAGTTAAATTCTATTATTATAATTATTTATTAATTTTTTATTATTAATAATAATAATAATATTATTATTATTATTATTATTATTATTATTATTATTATTATTATTATTATTATTATTATTATTATGCTCAAACGGAGCATTAATTTGGAACAGATGAAGTAGATAATAAAAAATAGGCATTTTTTAAAAGTGATTTAAATATATATACAATTTATATTTATTATTAATATTTAGATAAAGAATACCTAATTACTATATTTATTATGTCAAAATATTAAATAGGAAAAAACTGGAACAAACTGGAGAAAACTGGAAATTACTGGAATCTAGTCTAGAAAAACATGCCCTACGTCTCAGGTTGTGTGCGAGAGTTTTGGTGGGGATATGACAAGCGCAGAAGAAGCATATATTATAATGCCTGGAAAAATATGTGTCAACTTAATAAGGTTTGGCCAAGTATTTCTGTTCATTCATTCAGCCGAAGCGGCAAAAATATTTTTACATAGAGACCCTTAGGTAGCAAGTCAAAACAAGTGTACTCCTACCACAATACAGAGAAGTACTACTCCTACCAAAATACAAACACCTACCAAAGAAACAGAGAAAACACAGCACACAATATTGACAGAGATACTAGTCTCCTAATCCCCCCCCCCTAAATTGGAGCATGAAGATCTCGAATGTCCAACTTGCGAAGGAAATACTCAAATTGTTGCCTGCCCAACGCCTTCCTGAGAATGTCAGCTAGTTGTGCGGAAGTCTGGACATAAGCGAGCTTAATGTTGCCATTTTGAATTTCGTCACGTACAAAATGACAATCAACCTCTATATATTTCGTACGCTCATGAAAAACATGATTTGCTGCGATTGAAGTGCAACTTGACTATCACAGAAAAGTCGCATTGGACCAGAATGCTCAACACCAAGAGTCAGTAAAAGACCCTTCAACCATTTTAGCTCACAAGTAGTTGTCGCCATGGACCTATACTCAGCTTCAGCAGAAGAACGAGACACAGTGTGTTGTTTCTTAGTCGTCCAAGAAACATGAGAATCTCCAAGAAGTACAAAGTAGCCAGTCAGAGAAACGACGTGTCAGAGGGCAACTAGCCCAATTAGAGTCACAATAGGCATAGAGTCTCAAATCACAATCAGCTCGAAGTAAAATCCCCTGTCCAGGATTGCCTTTCAAGTAGCAAACAACCCGAATGGCGGCCTCCCAATGTTCTTGTCGTGGTCGCTGCATAAATTGTGCAAGGATATGCACACAATAGGAGAGTTCTGGACGCGTAATAGTAAGGTAGATTAAGCGTCCCATTAAGCGTCGATATTGTTCGGGATCATCAAGACAAGCTCCATCCGCCAGTGCCAACTTGTGGTGTTGCTCAAGTGGAAAATCTGCAGGTTTTGCCCCTAACAAACCAGCTTCAGAGATAATGTCCAATTCCGATTTTGGAACCAACGGTTCCGAGCTGGTTCCGCTTCTAATATTGGGTACCCGAATTATCTGCTCACCCTTAGCCCTTAGGTAACATAACAACTACTATATTAGACACTTTTTTTTTTTTTTTTTGGAGGGGGGGGGTTCGTCTCGCTAAGAGGGCACACTCCATGTCATACCCAACAAGTAAATTGCAATCCCTCACTCTCTCACTCCTTCCATCTCCACTCTCTCTCCTTCCACCCTCACCTACATTCTCTCTCTTCTCCTCCCTCTTCGCTGGTGCCGCCCCACCACCACTGCCCGCCGCCTCAACTCCACCTCCCCGGGCACCGTCGTGGTCGGCGCTGGCCGGAGACCACGACGGTGGCCCCCACCAGCCCACCCCCTCTCTCCCCTCACCTCCAAACCCTTATTTTCTCTCTCCTCACCGCCCCTCCACCCCCTCCCTGGCACGGCTAAGGTCGACGGAGTCGACCTCAGCCGTGGCCTCCCCCTGCCACCACTTCCCCTCCCCGCCCCCACACCCCCCCACACACACCCCCACCTCGTCGAAAAATTATTCAAGATTCTAAAAAATTGTGGAAACCTCCAAAATATTCAAAAAAATCCCAAGAAACGAAAATCATAGGTCGAGTTTGATTTAAATGGGGGCAGGGTGAACTTTAGAAGTGCAAGATTTGACCTGAAATCGAATGGAAAAATGCCAAAAAATAAAATTATTGGAGGCGCGTCAATCACACGCGCCGACGAGTAGGCACGTGTGACGCACTTTCTGGCGTGGGATTAGCGTGCTCGCGAATCCCGAGATCAGGCAAAAAATTTGCGTGTCACACCATACCACTATCACAGCATGTGACGCGAAGCTAAACCGTAAATCATAATATCTCTATATTAGAGGCATTTTCTGACAGCAACGGACGCGTCCACCTAAGCGAGTCGCTTTTAGCTATGCCACCTAAGCGAGCTTTTACAAATATAAAAAAAATTAATAACAATAATGAAACATAAATAGAAGTTAGTAAAGAAAGAATATAAGCGTTATAGCGGTGAATCATCGAATATATAGCAAAATATAAAGAGATGTATAACTTTTGTTTCACACCTCGAAAATTCAAATAACTTATACCAATGAAAAGAGCGTGAAACACACTTCAAACCAATACCCATTTGCATATATTTTATACATTAGCATTTTACAAGACCATAGTAAGTGTCAATCAACAAATCAAGCAACGGATAGCAATGATATATACTAATCTATGATAAAATCATGTCAAACAAAAATATGTAGTATACAATTAAGTTGACAGTATTCTTTCTTCTTTTTTATGTAGAGGTTTCCATAACATTTGTACAGGATATTTTCCTAAAACTCGTAGAAGATATTACTTCATTACTTCATGGAGTAATTGAGATATGAATTTTTCTATCTTTTATTATGACCCTTTTTCTCCCAACAACTTTTACCCCTTCCCTTCCTAACCTGTTACGTTTTTCTTCTTCTTTTGGTGAGTTTGATTTTCATTTTCTTTTATTATATTTTTCTTCCCTTTCAATTTTTCCCCATTGTTCACTGTTCTTCGCTAGCAACCTTTTACACTGAAATATTAGTTTCCTAATCAATCATCTTCATCTTATACCCTTCTTGAGGTTATTGGATTCAAGAATGACGACCAAGTCAAGTCAGCTTTTCGGACTATAGATATAATAGGTGAATAGGTGATGTTCCTAGGGTGTTGCACGATCGTGATGAGAAATATTATGATATACTAATAAAATTAGCATACCTATGTGTTTGGACGAGTTTTAAATGGTTAAAGGTAAAATTTAAAACATGAGTTTACTTCAGTTCAGTTTTCCCAATTGAAAAGTACGCAACCTAACTTTTTCATTCCGATATATGTTCACGATGATGCATATGTAATTGGAAAATATTTTCAACGCATACTTTCAAATGAACTTAATTTTAAAGAGGTTTAGGCTCTGTTCTCCTGAACTTAATTTACTTAAGTTAAGTTCATTTCAGTTAATGCTTAACTTTATCATTCAAAGAGTACAGATAATAGAAGATCGATATAAGAAGTATAGAGGAGTACAACATGTTTTTTTTGGTAGTAAGATGCAACATGGCATGCCATGTTCTTGATATGTAGATGCTGAGCTTTTGGTAATGGAAATGCTAATATTTTACCAAAAAAAAAAACAAAAAAAAACACATTATCATTCAGATAATTTTTTATAATAATTATGTCATTAAAAAGATTTCAAATCTTACTTTCAAATGAGACTAATACAGAATATGTTTGGGCGAATTTTAAATTGTTACAGATTTATTTTTCAGTTGAAAAGAACAGAGCCTTAATGAGTTATAAAATGGCAAAATCTTACGTAAGAAAAAAAAAAATCAATTTAGTTCAACTCATATAAGTCTAAGGTTTTATTCCCCTCAACTTATTTTTGATTCACTTAAGTTTAATTCAGTTCAGTTCATGTATCACTTAAATAATTTTTTATTCTAAAAGGATTCTTGATGATATTAGTATCATATATTTTCAATTGAGTTCAATATTGAATATGTTTGGAGGAGTTTGAAATGGTTAATTTTCAAGGTAAAAAAAAAATTCACTTTAGTTAAATTCAAATAAGTTCAGTTACGTGCTTTTCAGTTGAAAAGATAGGGTTCTAAATCAGTTTAGTTTATATATGTAAGACATTTTCTGACATTATACACCACGTCCACCAAAGTGAGTTTTTTTAAGTGATGCCACCTAAGTGAGCCTTTTAAAATTGAAATTAATAACAAGAATAAACCATATCAGATAGAAGTTAAGAAAAATAACAATAGTAAAACATAAATAGAAGTTTAGGAAAGAGAGAAATATTAGAGTTATGACGGTAAATCATTGAAGATAGTGAAAGATGAAGAACAAATTTTTGTTTCATGTTTCAAGAATTTAAATATCTTACACCAATGAAAAGAGCGCGAAACGCACTTTAAAATATGACCTATTTGTCATATATCTTATGCATTGACAATTTACAGGAGCATATGGAGCGTCAATCAATCATAATCAGAATCATAATATGGGAAGCATTTTCTAACAGCATAGTATGCGTACCCCTAAACGAGTTCTTTAGAGTTATGTCACCTCGGAGATCCTTTTAAATTGTCTGAAAAATACGAAGTAAAAGATCTTTTGGTGTCCACTAAATGGAATAAATTACAAAAAAAAAAAAAAAAAAATACAATAATTATCAACTATTGCAAGTTACCTTAATAAGTTCATAACCGTTGATCTTTATATAAGTGATCTTAACCGTTAAATTTATTTCTTCACTTAAAGCATTCATACTCCTTTCAAATCCCCAAAATATAATAAAAATTCGTTTAGTTATTCTGATAAAAATTAGAAGTGGTTTCTAAAATAAAAATAGACTATCACTCAAAAAAAATAAAAATAAAAATAGACTAAGGCATTGTTTCTTTTGTTTAGTATCGTTCGTCTGTTTCTATGTGAATTGGTTGCGTCTGCCTTTCTCAATTGGATTTGTGTGCCTTGCTCCATGGTTACAAAGAGAGAATATTGAAGTCTGTTGTCTCTCTTCCCAAAAACCCAATCAATTGTGGATATGGAGATGGGATTGAGAAGAGAGAATATTGTGATAAGCTCAAATCCATGGCATCAATGAAGATTATGGTTATTGCAATGGTTAGAGGAGGAGTTAAGGGAGGAATTTGAGGATTATAATATAAGTTTTAGTTTTTTCGCTTGCCACAATAATGGAAGTATAGAACTCAATCAAACATAGGAAAAATAAAACACACAAGGCCTTAGTTTATTAACTATTTAAAGAATTTAAAATTGTGATGTCGGGGGAAAAAGATTTTTAATGAATTTTGATTGTTTAAAAAGATTAAAAATGCTTTTAGTAAACATATATTTTCAACGGTAAAGATCATTTTTGTATTGATCAACGACTATCATTAATCTGTTATGGTAACTTGCGGTGGTTGACTCAGTTATTAAAGACTCATCGGTGATATAGAACATGCAAGCATATTTCTATCAATCACTTGATAATCATTTGCATTTGTGATTAACTATCATAATTCCTATACTTGCCACATTTTTCCATAAATATTCCGTTTACTTATGCTAATGAGTTTTCTGTTTTTTTATTTTTATTTTTATTTTTATTTTTATTTTTATGGGATCTAATGAGTTAACTTTTGAGATTAGCCCAAAAGAATTTAGAGTTATAGCAGTAAATCATTTGAGATATAGAAGCGTATAATTGTTATGTTGTGCTTCAAAAATTCAAACAACGACTTACACCAATGCAAAGAACGCGAAATACACTTTAAAATAAAACTCATTTGTCTTATATCTTACGTATTGAAATTTTGCAGGAGCATAAGGAGCGTCAATAAAAAAAACTCAATGATAAAATTGAGTTATGTCACCTAACCGAGTCACTTAGGGACGCACCACCTAAGCAGACATATAAAATCCTAAAATAAAATAATTTTTTTAATATTAAATTTCAATTAGAAAACATAAGACAAAAATATAGTCACGATATTTTTTGTCTCAAAATACTAAGTAGAAAATTATATTTCCATGG
This sequence comes from Tetragonia tetragonoides, assembly GCA_038025085.1. NCBI lineage: Eukaryota > Viridiplantae > Streptophyta > Magnoliopsida > Caryophyllales > Aizoaceae > Tetragonia > Tetragonia tetragonoides. The sequence continues at coordinate 12,749,053 of CM076142.1, forward strand.
TCATGTTCTTTATAATAATTAACCTAACACATTCATGGAAAAAAAACGCATTCAAAAAGAAAAGAGAAAAATAACTTCTACGGCATCATTATGCTACTATCTCCCATTCTAAACCAACAACTTCAAATTTTTTTTGGTGAAGAAACCAACAACTTAATTTTAAGTGAAAACAATATCAAAAAAATAAATTATTAAGTGAAAACATCAAGAGAGATAAGCTAGGTATTTGTACAGTTGTAATCATTTTTAATAGGAAATTGGCAATTTTACAAAAAAAAATATGTTCAATTTTAATAATAGATTAAACAACATCTACTACCCCTAAAAAAATAGAAAACAAAATCTTCTTTTAAGAGAATCACACTACACCACCAACATCCCTCCCCCCCCCCCCCCCAAAAAAAAAGATAAAAAACGTGATAAACAAAAAGTTTGAGGTGTTATTTCTTTAATTTCAAGTTTTGACTTATAAATTTCATATATAGACAATCAACAATGGGCAATTAGATAATCAACCAACGAATAAAACACGACGTGTTATGTTCATCTAAAAGGTATTTTGAGTTTGTATGGTTAAAAAAAAAAATTAAAATTGGTGATAAGAGTTAGAATTGTTCAATATGCCCCATATAATGCATAATAATCATATTAAATGGCAAAAAAGACATTAGAATGATTATATTAATGCTTAATCATACATTACTAAGTATTTTTTCATAACTGATAGTTATACTTATGATTTCCGATCGATATGATTAATTAACACGTTAAATTGATCACGAACCGTGTAAGTGTAGGTGTAATGCACGAAAATACACCTACTATATATATTAAGAATGTATTTTGTGACCGTATCGGACGCGTCCACCTTATCGAATCATCTAAGATTAGAATTAAAAGTACCACCTATGCGAGGTACTAAGCTAAATAACAAAAATATAATTAAGGTGTAATATCAGGTGAAAAGAATAAGTTTAAATTATAAGTTATAAAATTAAGGAGGTATTTTCTGGTGTTATTAAGTTGTAATATCAAGTATTTTTGTAGTTTTTCAGGTGAAAATAATAAACCCTAAGGTCATGTTCTTTTCAACCAAATGGTGTAAAACAGAACGTAACAGAACAAAATAAAATGACGCGAAAGATAACAGAACAAAATAACATAGTGGACACAGAATGTGAGACAAAATAAAATGTAAAATGAGGTGCAATGCGAATGGGAAAGGAACGATTCAAATTAACTTAGTATACAATGCTAATACTAAATATTATATACAAGTGTAAAACTAATATACAAACTAGAATATAATTCATGTCATTTTGACAAATTATTTCAAATATATGAATAACTACTAAGCCTCCGGTCAGAAATATATCGTTAAATAAACGAACATGTATTAGTTATTCAGTGAGGCAGGAAATTCTGGATATCTTGCATATGGAGGAAGTTTTTTTTTGCCAGTTCGTTATCTTGGTGTTCCTCTCACTTCCAAGAGTTTATCAGTCGCTGATTGTCATAGTTAGGTATAGAAGATCACTTCCAAATTTCAGCATTGGGCTAGCAGATACATGTCCTATGCAGCAAGAGCGCAACTTATATAGTCGGTTCTCTAAAGCTTGAATAGTTTCTGGGGGTCTATATCTAATCTACCCAAGAAGATAGTTTTGCAGGTGGAAAGTCTTCATAGGAACTTCTTTTGGAGGGGTCAGGATAAGTATGCAAAATCTGCTTTGGTGTCTTGGGGGACTTTATCTGTATGCCAACCCAAAGAGAGTGGTGGTCTTGGTTTTAAGAATGTTTTCTTCCTAAACAGTTCGCTGATCTTGAAACTCTTATCGTGTGTTGCTCAAAAGGAAGATGTGATGTGGGAGGTGGATTTAAGTTCTCAATGTTGGTCTTTCAGCAAATTACCAAAATTGAGAACTTCTTTACACGACCTCTTCGTTGTGTTTAGTTAAGATGCAAGCTTCTTCATTCAAGGTCACTCGAGCATTTTCGAGAATATCTCAACATTTTTCAAGCCAAAGGAAATGGATTTTGTTGGTGATATTTCTTATTGGGACGTGAGGCTTCAAGGGTGTGTATTGGTGTTGATAAGCACCTTTTTCATAAGGGTCTGTTTGGGTTTATATAAGCCTATACGAGGTTTCTTGATCTAATAACACCCTGTAAACCCCGCGATTTGATTGTGCTACCAGTGTTTTTTACTACACCTAAGTGTAGCCAAGTTGACGACATTCGCCATTTTTTTTCTCTTTTTTGTATACGAATGAACTTGATTTCATTACTTTATAGTTGTTTCATTCCTTTACACATTACTTTATAATTGTCGCTTTATTACTTTGTTTAGTGTATTTAGTAATGAAATGGTGTATCGTAGTGAAATTGTAGGTGATTTTAATGAAGCAGTGGTTGTTCGATAATGAAGTAGCAACTCACGCACAGAAAAAAATAACCACGCGTATAAAAATCACACTATCGAATAATGAAGTAGCAACTCATTCGTATAAAATATAACCACGCACGCGTGCTGTAGCATAGCCAACTTGGTTGTTTGCTTAGCTTTGCTTTCCTTTACTTTTAAGTATTTTCATAGGGCGCTTCTTGCGCGTTGACGTTTGAACATAGTATGTAAACTTTCTAGTTCTTTATTATGTTTACCTTGTGGAGGTAAACGTTGAGTATGCGAGTTAGTGCACACTTGAGGTCTACTCCAATTACATGTGTTAAACCATATAAGCCTCTTTATAGGGAAATATGATATTGAATGATATCTAAATTACCTTCATATCCTGGGTATGTACATTGGCGTACCCAGAAAATATAAAAGATAGGTGTAATATATTTTTTTTCCTTCGTTTTACAAGTGTGGTTTTTTTGAAAGATTAATATCGGGTTTATATGTAGGTAATAAACTAGATATTTTTTGGTTGTTGCTATTTACCGCCATAAAATTACTACCTACCGCCCCTAAAAATTACAATTTTGCCCTTCTTCACATTTTCACCCATCCTCTCCCTCTCTAACTCTTTCATCAATTCTCCCTCTCTACCACCCACTCTCATACCCAACCTTCATCAACATTCACTCATTCGGTAAGGAAGCAACGGCCGCGGATGTCTGCCGGCGACCAGGAAGTGCCGTCGACGTTGGCCGAGGTAAATTTTTTTTTTCGCAGAATTTGTATCGGGCGTCCATGATTTCCGCCCCATCCATGGAACAGGCGTCTGCAATTTCCGCCTGTCCCAGACGCCTGCACCATGGATGGGGCGGAAATCGCGGACGCCTGTTCCATGGCTGGGGCGGAAATCTCAGACGCCTGAATCATTGTGTAGGCGTCCGCGATTTCCGCCCCATCCATGGTGCAGGCTTCTATAGTTTCCGCCTGTCCCATGGAACAGGCGGAAATTGCAGACGCTTGTTCCATGGAAGGGGCGGAAATCACGGACGCCCGATACAAATTCTACGAAAAAAAAAATTTAAAACTTACCCCACCACCTCCGGCGCCGCCTCCAAAGCCACCGCCGCCGCTGCCACTAGCCCCACTCATTGCTGTCGTGATTAATGGGGGTGGAGGAGAGGGTGAGGAAGAGAGGGTGAAGGGTGTGGAGGAGAGGGTGAGGAAGAGAGGGTGAGGAAGTAAAGGGCAAAATTGTATTTTTCAGGGGCGGTAGGTAGTATTTTATGGCGGTAAATAGCAATTCACTTTAAAATTCAGCCCACCTCACAAATCACAATACAAACCCACACTACTCTCTCTCTCCTCTAACCACGACACACACACTCTCTGCCTCCACCACTCTTTCCTCTCTCTCTCTCCTCCCCTGCTTCCACCTCTCTCTCTCTCTCTCTTCTCCCTCTCCCTCTCTCTCTCCCGTCTTCTCCATCATCATCGCCGTCGTAGAAATCTCCGGCGTTCAATTCCGGCGAATCGACATTGACGGTGACGTCATCATCGAATTGCAGATAATCGACGGGGACGGTGACGTCGTGTTCGAATTCCGGTACCGAAACTTCGAAATCATCGCCGGCGAAGGCCTCATCGACGGCGAGGTTAGGGTCGTCGTCGTGGTGGTAATCGTAGCCGCCGCCGTCAAAGTAAGCGCCACCGCCACCACCGTCGTCGAAATCGACGTCGAACAAATTTTCCTTTAAAATCCAGATCATGAAAAAAGCAATTGGAATGAAATTGCTTCAACTATAAATAGAGACAGTTGCAAAGACGAACTGTAAGCTTAATTTCAAGCTTGAGGCTAAAGATAGTTATATTTTCATGGAGAAATTGGGGCTGGGAGATGGAAAAATCGGGTGGTTTTGGTTTTTTTTTTTTCCTTCTCTCACTCTAGTTAGCCTCAAACTACAATTGAAACTTCTAAAACGAAGATCTGGATGAAAATCGAGTAGGCTCCGAGTGAACTCAGTAGAAAAACAGCGATTTGTACAGCTAATTTGGGCATTTGAGATCTTAATCTGATCGATTTGTGGTCTCTGAGTCTCTCTCTTGTGTCATAGTCTGTTGCCATTTTTTCTTTTCTCTGAGTCTCTCTCTTGTGTCACAGTAATTGAAAAAATTGGGCTAATTTATGTGTATTTTGTATTTTTTTTCTTGATTGTCATAAGTGATTGAGAGCTTGAGTCATGATTGTATGTACAAATATAAATGAAAATGATATTTTAATTGTATTTTTTCATTAATTTATGTGCAAATTCAGTAAATGAAAGAGCATATTTTGCAAAACATTGGTTGAATTTCAAATTTTGAAATTGAAATTGCATATTTACCCAAATAAGAAATTCAGATTTTAAATTTATGAGTTGAAATTACTTGTTTTCCCAAACAACTGAATTGAATTTGAATTGCAAAATTTCAAATTTTAGAATCGAATTCATCAAATTTAAATCAAATATTAGTATCCAAACGCACTCTTAGCCAATTTGAATTTGGAAAAAAGAGTCATTTGTATTTGAATGAGTTACACTAGAAGAATATAAATCAGAAAAATGACTGACACTAGAATTTAAAAAATTGGCACCACATGCGAAAAAAGTGATACGTAAATTAAAAACCTATCACCATAAGGAAAATGTGACACTAATAAAGTCAAATAAACTCTCACCACAAGGTTACAAAATGATACTACAATCAAATAAATTGACAACACAAGTGAAGCAATTGACACTGAATGAAGTTTCAAAACCTGACATCATAAATAAGTGACACTAGAGTGAGATAAGCCGCTACTATAAGATAATTAAGTGACACTACAATGAAATAAATTAAAATCACAAGACATAAAAGTGAAACTAAATCAACATAAACTGACACTACAACATAGTAAAGTAACACTATGACAAAATAAATTGACACTTACCAGAAAAAAGTCTTGACAAAAAGAATAATGATACCTAAAAAACTGTGACCTCATGATAAAAATGTTGTACTTTGAAAAAAAACCATAGTAAAATAACACTAGGACAAAATAAATTGACACTTACAACAAAAAAAGTCTTAACAAGAAGAATAATGATACCTAAAAAACTGTGACCTCGTGATAAAAATGATGTACTTTGAAAAAAAAATCTCATTCAAAATAGAAAGGGGAATATATTGTTACAAAAAGAAGTGTACAGGCAGAAAAATTATTACATTAAAAAAAAGATATAAATTAGAAAAATAAACATAACAAAATGATATGAGGAAAGAAAACAAAAGAAAAAAAAAAAAAAACTTGCTACTACTAGGATTGGAACTCGTGTTCTCAATCGAAGGGAAAGGGGAGCGAACCACTGGAATCCCACACATTTTCTATGGTGGAAGTGACTGTATTATTTAATTAAGCTGGTTCACCGAAATTTCGCTCACGAGAAAACGACACGTGAACACGGCACGAGCCCGGGGCCCACTTTTCCTCCGCCCTACACGATAAGTCCGCCTCATAAAAGACTGACTGCTTTTCTTCCCGTTTTACCTTTATGTGTGCATCACATGTCTTCTTAAATGAACCACCCATATTTGACCAAATTAAACACTGATTTGAACTTTTAATAAATTAATTATTAACAAACTGTTTTCCCTTCCCAATCCCGCTTTTAAAACACGTCATTCCCCATTATTCCTTTCTGCCATTCTTCCTCTACATTCTTCTTCTGATCCCCATTCTTCCTCTTTGCCATTGTTGACATTTCTCCATCCACCATCTCCAACTGTGAGAGCGAAATTTGGGGAGATCCATGTTAATAAACATTAACTCCTTTTCTTTTCCTCTTGGCCTCAATAAAAATTGACCCAATCGGAGGAAAACCGATGATGGAGAATCAATTCATTTACCTCGATCTTTGCCTCAATAAAAGTAGACCCAAGACGAGAAAATCGATGATGGGAAAGCAGCGAGAGGTGGAGAGAGTGGTGGTTGTGGTGGTGGTGATGGGGATTAGGAGAGAGAGTGAGGTTACTGTTGGTGGAGATGGTGGTTGTTGTGGAGTGAAGGAGGTCTCTTCTTGTTTAAGAAGTGGTGAGGTGGGAGAAGGGGAAGCCATGGATGGGGAGGAGAGTGCAGATTAGGGAAAATTGTGAATTGGGAAATTAGGGAGAAGGGAAAGTCATGGATAGGAGCCAAGAAAAATTAAAACTGAAAATTTATTTTGTTGAGCTTTAATTCAAGTAGAAATATGCTGCACAAGTGTGGGCAAAACGGGAAGAAAAGTAAGGAATTTGGCCCGAAAATTACTTAAGGGGTGACTCACAGGTCGTAATCAACTTTTAAGGTGGTACTGAACAAATAGCAACAATTAAGGGGGTACTGAACAACAAATGAAATTTTTCAGGTGGTTTTCACCAAATTGCGTTAATTTTTTCTATAAACTTTCAATAAGGTATACTAGAGATATTTATCTCGAAAAATTAGTTTGACTCTTGTCAACGGTCAAAAATTGGTCAGGGAGTATACCTTATTATATTTAGTCAAACGTGGTATACCTTTCTGCAATTTTTCCAAACCTCAGTATAACTCAATGTAATTTACCCTTTAAAAATTGTCTTATATATTAATTAGGCAAGGGAGTGCACTCATGAGTAATTTGATATTTCAATGTAATTTACCTCAAGGGAGTGATCACTTAATTTGATATCTGATTCCGCTACTGATGGACCACTTGACTTATATGATGAGTAATCTACTTAACTTATATATTGATGTTACTGTCACTCTCAATACTTATTATGTCGAACACTGGTGCTCATTTACATTAACAAAATGAATCTAATTAGAATTACACCAAAAACTCGATGAGATGGCCTCAACGTGAGACACCTCAAACAAGCATGATGTTATATGGACTTCATACTTAGTCATAGAGGTGATATTATATTGAGGCGGCCTCATAAAACATCATTTGAATTATAATATTTTTACTTATGCAAAATTTTTATTCTTTTTCATATAACTAATGATCGTGAGTGAGGAGTGACAAGTGCGGAGCCATTATCTATTGTACTAAGGACAAGTGAGGGACCCTACAGAAACAAGGATTTGGGTGTAACCTCAATCATAATATCAAAATTGATTTCAACATCAAAAAAAAAAAAAAAAAAAAAAAAAAACATGTTTGTGACAAGTCAATCCACCCCTTTGGCTAGGCATGTTGTACAGGACCCGTTGACCTTTTAAGCTCTTATGAGTATTGTAGTATTCTTAACTGATCCTGAGACCTCAACGCATTTTCAAACTTGACATTAATTTGAACTGTCTCCATCTGTATTGTATGTGCCTCCAAAACTTTCGTCATCACCTAGTTATTGGCTTGGGCATCTCAAGCTTCGCCAAATCTTCTAATAAAAGGGAAGTAACGACAAAAGCGAACAAGTACATGATTCAATCTTAATGATTTTTACATATTCTAAGGTAAGTTTTTAGCATAAAATTGAAGAAACTAGTTAGTGGGAGTATTTTATCCTTTCGTGAGTCAATTCGGTGTAAATAGGATTAACATTGGCTCAAAGGACTTAGGTAAACTGTGATTAAACCATTAAAAAAAATTACCAGCTCAGTTGTCAAATATTTGCAACCTTAATATGCTCACAATTCACAAAGTCACGACTCACGATCCTACATAACGTGTAGAGTCCATTTAATATAAAAAACAAAAAAATAATATAAGTGTATTATTAATTCTTAATTATAGATAAACGTGTCACAAACTCATAATCAATCTTATATTCTTATCCATGTTTTATGATGCTAATACCATACATTTTTTTTTTGAAATGTAAAAATATTGTATTACTTTCCAAAGTAGGATTTCGCAATCAATACATAGCAGTATAACTAACTTACAAAACTCATCATACTCAGCTATCTATTCCTCCTATTACAATGAATAAAAAGGAATTAGCAACTTAAATTGCACCTGTTTACATGCACACAACCTCAAAATAGCAAACAAACTCAAGGGAAGTAATTCAGGTGCTTTACAAAGAAGTCCTGAATTTTTCCATCTTTGGCAGCTGACCCTCGAATGTGGAGCATGGAAACAATTTGCCTACTGACAGTCTTGTAATCACTTCTGACTCCTTGAAAGATCCGAGCATTTCTCTCCCTCCAGATAAAGTACACAACAGCAGAAAATAGAGCAGTTTCAATCTTGCTTTTTGCTGCTCTACCCCTTGCCTTCAAGCTAGCTAGCTTTAACATATCAGTCCAACAGGCTGTAAGTTGCCTAATACCATACATATTACAGTTCAATGATGTATTAAATTTGTTACAAGCTGATAATATATCAGATGTTGCAATAATGAAGTACATTAACAATTTATCAAGAAATTACAAAAATTCATCATGGTGAAGTTTGTTAGAAACAAGGCTAATGAAGAAACAAACTTATCTCAAAAAGAAAGTCGTGGCATGATGAATCATTGCCCTAAAGTTGAATTTGCCCCCACACGTACACTAGGGAATTTTAGGCAACCGACCTTCAGGGATACACGACAACCAAAGCTCCGGTGTACTGCGATGCAATAATTTTGAGAGCAAACTGATCTATTGCCAAGACTAGAGAAGAAGAGAGGATTTGAGAGTGTATGTTTTTTTGTGTGACCAAAAGAAATCCAGAAACAAAGTATATAAAGAGAAGAAATATATAACCGAAAACAATTAATGTGGGGTGGAATTTTAGGGAGGTAATAATGGACAATTATTTTGTAACGGTTACAGAATCTTTTTGCCGGTCAAGTGAAACACTTTTCTCTTCTCTACCAATGTGGGACAATGGATTTTATGAACAAGGCTTTTATGAGACTTTACTTTGAAGCATACCAAGCTTCATGAAGCATATCAACCTTCATTTCCAACAGTTCCCCACATGTTCAAAGAAAAGTGGTAGAAGAAGTTCATGGCAGTAGGAGGTCGCACGTTATGATACTAATGTCTTGTGGACTTGAATTAGTATCTTGTGCTTACAAGTTTGCCCAACAACCATTTAGGTGGAAAAAAATCCTTGAACCTTTCACGGTATTTGTTCAGTACAAACTGCGCACTAGTTTAACCTCAAAATTAGATTTACTCTCGCGAAAACATATATACATTAGCCCCTTACGTGCCTGGATAATTCTGTGAATGCTCTAGAGAGTCATTAGCCCAAATGCTCTCATAGGGGGTGGGCAATTCCCCCACAGTCACATAGGTGAGTTCATCAAGTGTGTACTGTCTCACACGACCTTTCAAGGCTATGAACTCATTAAGAGCTAAAATGCTCAACCTCACACACATGACAATATACGAAAAATACTACATCATTTTATAGAGGAATGGGGTTTGTAGTACATGAATGGAGTTGTTTTGTGATTTCATTTGACCCATTGAACCTGAAAATATTCCAGGTTGGGTATACATCACAATTCACTCCCACTGGGCTGAAGCCCCATTCCTGGTGCTGACTCAAGCACTATCTTTCCACAAAAGCCTTTGGAAGAGGATTTGCAAGTTCCTCTCCAACTTAACACACTCGAGTGATATCACATTATAACTGATCAGATTTTTCACAATTTCATGTCTAAGGCGTACATGCCTTCTCTTTCCGTTGAAAGAATAGTTGTGGGCTACTCTATTAGCCACTTGACAAACACAACACATGGATATTAGCGGAGCCGGTCTCCCCCACAATGGAATATCTGCAGGCAACGTCTTAGCCATTCGGCTTTGTAACCTGCCACATTCTTGAATAAAGATTTAAATTCCATTGTGAAACTTTGCGACACAAAAAAGTGTGGAAGTTGTCCAAAATATAGCAGCACTAGCAAGAGTATTTCATCATTCTTGCAGATTTAGTTGGCATGGAAAATTCCTTCAAACACAAGGAAAATTCTTGTAGTGCAAAATAAACCAAATTAATAGTATCTTACAAATACTTCAATAAAATAATCAAAGTATTCCAATAATCACGATTGGGCTTATGAGTATATCTACTCCACCTACATACGTCATATCCTATATATGGTATGATATAACTCATCAAACACTTTCAACACTCTTAACATATTCTCCTTGTAATACACTATTACCTCTATTATTTTCTAACTGATCAATGTTAGAATCATAAATGAGAGTAGATTTTTTTTTTTTTAAACTCTCAACTTTATGAGACTGATTCAAACTCAAACTCTCAGAAGTTCTAGTGCTTTTAATGCTAAGAATAAATTACAATATCTTTACCATTGTCTTTCATAAGATAGCATGATTTCAAGAAAGTTCATATTGTGTTTATCATATCAATACTTATACTAAAATCAAGCATGTTATACACAAAAAGACAATTTTCAGTACATTTATGCTCATTATATTTATAATCAACACAAGCAATATAATCATCAACCTTGAAACCATCAAAACAAAGTGCAATAAAATTTATCATACCATTGTTTGGGTGCATATTGAGTAATCTCATGGTACATACTTTGAACCAATGAAGGTTGGGTGTCCACCATGATTTCCTCAATCTAAGGGCATTAAGCCTCATCCCCCTTGATGCACTTTGTCTATTGCAAATGTGTCATCTCTTAATACCATTACACACCGATTTTAACAAATTAGAATTAAAAAAAATTGACACACTTAGCTTTTCCCAATGGTTCAACATGTCTCTAAATCATATGCCATGATAATATGCTTTACAAATCAAATTTTAGAGACAACACCCCAATTAGGAGAAAGAAATATTCACTTGTACAAGTATATATGTTATTAACTTGTCACATAATTTGCACCAAGATACCCATCAAACACGACAAAGATGTCTATCAAAGTGCAAACACAAGTTAATTCAATAACTCTAGCATACACAAAATAAAAAGTATTAAGAACCTTAGTTGTTCTTATGTGATATGCTATCATGAGTTCCTCGCATAGAGAATATAAAAATAATGACCTCTTTCAATATATAATAATTTCATGTATAAATAATATGGTTTTATCTACCACAAACAGATAGTGCCAAAAATTAGCTTATCATTTGCACATTGCATATAACCTATACAAGAAATAATAAATGATTTCACTCATTATCTTCATTTTTATATTCAAGATATCTCTAGAATTATATCTCTAGATTTTTATGCGCACGAGTAATTAAAGTATGTAACATTTTACGAGCATAATATACATAGACATTCACATTTCTTAGGTCCCAAAAGTTAAAACCCACAAAGATTTTGGTAAACTAAATTTAATTAGTTACCCCCACATCCTCAAAGAATCGGGTTCGATCAAATTATATTGAAAAGACCAACAATAAGTATGAATATAGTTATACAACTTTCCCACATGTTCTCAATATATGAAAACTCATACTATTTATTACCAATCTACTTGCCAATTCTTTGAAATAAATATGATAAATAAAATATCTATACTACAAGTTGATAAAATAAAAGAACCGAAATGAGTCTAATTTGTAGCACGTGAACTACAAGCAACATTCACTTATTTTCACGATGTTATCAAGTCATAAGAAAATATTTAATCAACTCACAAAACCCATTAACGATTTTTGGACCAAAAGAATAATAGTTAATAATAAATAAGGCTCCAAATTATATTCCCACTATAATTTCCAAACTAACAAATACTTGCTTCTGTAAGTCCACAAAACATGAGAATTTTTGTTTTTCTTTGATTCTATCACACACAAGAAGCATTTAGACTCTTGCCAAAATCAACCAACAAAGCTACATATATTTTGATAAAAATAATTTACATAATTAGATTTGACTTTTCCAATACATCACTGAATGTGTCAACACCATACAAACACAAGGGAAAACTAAAGACAAATTTGCGTCATTTTTCACCAACATAAGCAGAGATAATCTTTCTCATATATATAACTTCTCCGGACCAGTACAAGCCTACCTTTATCAAATAGTGTTTGTATATTCAAACCGCAACTTACATTATGGACTTACATTACTCATATAAATGAGACCTTAAAAATTTAATGGCTCAGTATTACTTTGAATAGTACAGTAAATGAGTTGCAATGCCACATTGTGTCCCAAAAACTCTCTAAACGAAAGTTTATCAAAGACGCGTGCGTAACCGAACAGCAAAAACAAATTTACCCTTGTGAATTTAATATGTATTGACACTTTGGAGTATAATAATATGATTAATGACAGTGGCATAATGCCTCTTTAATATCACAAGTAAAAACTTCTGCCACTAGGAAAAACGCATATCGTGACACTGTCCTAATGCATATCCAATACAACTCATATCCAATATTGCGGATACCATCCAATATATGAGGCATATCCAATATATGAGGCATATCCAATATAATCCTTTGTATTAAGTTTAATGAAAACGCATATTCAATACATGAGGCATTGTCCTAATCATAGATGTAGCTTGCATACATATCAATATTTCGAACTGCGGAGGAAATACCACAGTACAATAGCCAAATTGACTAAGAACCCTAAAGTTCAAACAATACTTCATGTTATTCTCATTAAATTACTTAAACAACAGTAACCAATGTACATAAATCAATTGAATTTAAGGTCCCAAAATCATTTCCAGTATAAAGACTTATGACACCAACATGTACACTAGTAAGAGAATCAAGCAACTTATCTCTACTTTTATCACTTTCACGTATAATAGAGATATTCTACTATTCATAGCTATCGGTACGAGTGTACCACATACAATTGAATATTTTACATAGATCAGGAAGGGTTTTATTCAAACAAATTGTCACCGATTAATATTAAAAAAATCGCTTCAAATTAATAGCAAACATAATTTCATCACCAGCCATAAAAATAAAAAATTCGACTTTATAATGTTAGAAACAAGGCTAATGAAGGAACAAACTTATTTCAAAAGAAAGCCGTGGCGTGACGAATCACTGCCCTAAAGTCGAATTTGCCCCCACACGTACACTAGGGAATTTCAGGCAACCGACCTCCAGGGATACACGACAACCAAAGCTCCGGTATACTGCGATGCAATGGTTTTGAGAGCAAACTGATCTACTGCCAAGACTAGAGAAGAAGAGAGGATTTGAGAGTGTATGTTATTTTGTGTGCCCAAAAGAAATCCAGAAACAAAGTATATAAAGAGAAGAAATATATAACCGAAAACGATTAATGTGGGGCAGAATTTTAGGGAGGTAATAATGGGTAATTAATGAGCTGGCCAGGCCAACATTACTAACAAGCATGACGTCATGCTTATGTCATGTTTGGCTATAAAGAGGGCTCACCTTGGGGCGACCTTATAGAAAACCTTTTGAAAATTAATACGGAAGGAAATTTAAGAATTTGAGATACCTATTTGTCAATTTTATGAATCATTATCATCATGAATATACATTGACATTGAAAGATTAGAGAATTGTCTGCCCAATTATAATAATGTTGGTATGGAGAATAGTGAAGCGCAAATCCTCAAGGGCGGCAATAACCTTAATGAGCTGGCCAGGCCGCCTGCGTGAGAGGATCTTTATCAAGGCATCGAAGCCTAACACCTGTTGGGGAAAGCACACAAATACACAAGCGGAAGCAACAAAGACTTTTTCCCCGGTTGTGATGCAAAGATGAGCAATAACCAATTCAAGCAACCAAACAATATTGAACCAAAATGACAGCAGCAAATGGAACTATAAATCAGCCCAAAAACAGTAAATAAACAAGGAGACGCAAGGATTTACGTGGAAACCCCGATGTGGGGAAAAAACCACGGGACCGTTAACAAACGGTGCCAAAACCTCCACTAATCAACAAATTAACAAGTGGGTACAACAATAGTTCTTCCCTAGATCAACTAGAGGTATTCACAATCATCAAGGATCAACCTTGGCACAACAAGTCTCCCAAATCATCACCCAAAAGAGTGGAAATACAATTTCGTACAAAATAAGAGCTGAATTTAGAAAACTGACTTAGAGAGCTCCAAATGAAATTCTGACCGTTGGATTTGAAGAGGGGGATGTCAGGAACAACGTGCTAAAATCTCGCGACGATCGGAGTTCGTTTGGTCGTCGATCGGGGCGGATTTCTGGGCTGCCAGCACCAAAATTCGTGGGTGGCTCCTCTTCTCTCTCTCCTCTTCTCTTCTAGACTTTTCTCCTGAATTTTTTGAGTGTCTAGGCTTTCTCTCTCTTGCACTCAGCCCTTCTAACCTTTTGGCTTATAAGGGAATCCACTTGTGAGTGAATATACGAAATTGCCCTTCACTTAAACATCATATGGATAACCCATATGGTAAGCAAATATATCCCAAATTAATTGGGTTCTTCCTCCATGTAGGAGGGATACTCCAACAAATCTCCCCCTCACTCCTACATGGGGGGCTCGACCAAGCCCGCAATCTTTCTACAAACAAGAAGTTTCTCCTTAGGCAAGGCCTTCGTCAACATGTCCGATCCGTTGAGATCGGTGTGAATCTTCACAAGCTCAAATGACTTGTCTTCTACCGCTTCTCGAATCCAATGATACCTCCTCCGTATGTGTTTGGTTCGGGAATGGTAGGCTGCATTCTTGGCAAGGTGGATGGCACTTTGACTATCACAATAAAGAGGGTACTTGTCTTGTTTCAAACCCAACTCCTCTAGAAAATCTCTCATCCAAATAAACTCCTTGCCAGCTTCAACCGCTGCCATATACTCAGATTCTGTGGTAGACAGAGCAACACACTTTTGCAATTTTGATTGCCATGAAACAGCTCCCCCTGCAATTGTCATCAAGTATCCGGAGGTAGACTTACTAGCATCAATATCACCTGACAAATCAGCATCTGTGTAGCCATCTAACACAGGTTGTCCGGGACCAAAGCATAAACACACTCTAGAAGTACCTCTGAGATACCGCATGATCCACTTTACTGCTGCCCAATGCTCCTTACCAGGATTAGACATGAACCTGCTAACAACCCCAATGGCATGTGCAATGTCTGGCCTAGTGCATACCATGGCATACATCAAACTCCCCACGGCGGATGCATAAGGCACCGTCATCATCTCTTTCTTGTCATTCTCACTTGTAGGACACTGGCTGGAGCTTAGCTTCATGTGACCTGCAAGTGGCGAGCTCACGGGTTTAGCTTTGTCCATCTTGAACCTCTCTAGCAGCTTCTGGATGTAACTCTCTTGTGATAGCCATATCTTCTTGTTCTTCCTATCACGAGAGATACGCATGCCCAAAATTTGCTTTGCAGGGCCAAGGTCCTTCATTGCAAAGGACTTGCTCAAGGCACTCTTCAGGTTGGCAATCTTCTCCTTATCCTGTCCAACAATCAACATGTCATCCACATAAAGTAAGAGAATGAGAAAATCACCTCCGGCGTAATGCTTCACAAACACACATGAATCTGCATGTGTCTTGTGGAAACTGTGGTCTTTCATGAAAGACTCAAACTTCTTGTACCATTGTCGAGGTGCTTGTTTCAAGCCATATAAACTCTTTTTCAAACGGCATACAAGCTTCTCACTTCCCTTCTCTTGGAAACCTTCTGGTTGCTCCATGTAGATTTCCTCCTCTAAGTCACCATGGAGGAAAGCAGTCTTCACATCAAGTTGTTCCAACTCCAAATCCATGCTAGCAGCTAAGCCAAGAACAACTCTAACAGAAGACATCTTTACAACTGGAGAGAAAATCTCTTCAAAGTCTATGCCTTTCTTTTGACCTGAGCCTTTCACCACCAAACGTGCCTTGTACCTAGGTGGTGAACCATCTTCTCCAGTTTTCAGTCTGTACACCCATTTGTTCTTGAGTGCTCTCTTGCCCTTAGACAACTCCACTAAGTCATATGTGTGGTTCTCATGCAAGGATTTCATCTCATCTTGCATGGCATTATACCACTCCTTGCAGTGCTCATGTGACATAGCCTCCTCATAGCTTTCAGGTTCTCCCCCGTCGGTCATCAACACATACTCATCTGCTGGATATTTAGAGGTAGGCTGTCTCTCTCTGGTGGATCTTCTCAACTGTGGTTCTGGTTGTACATGGGGTTCTTCTTCATGTGTATGATCTGGTGGTGGCTGAACATCATCACCATCATCACTGTTATGATCATCATTGCCATCTTCCTGTTGTTCTCCCCCTTGAACTCTAGGAGTTACTTCAGGAAATATTGGATCTGAGTTGGCGCTGTCACTAGGAGAAGGCTCTGGTTGTTTCTTCTTCTCACAATCTGCAAAGGTTTTGTCTTCAAAGAACACTACATCTCTGCTTCTAATCACTTTCCTGCTAACTGGATTCCACAATCTGTACCCAAACTCATCCTCTGAGTACCCTAGGAAGATGCATGGCTTTGTCTTGCTATCAAGCTTGGACCTCTCATCTCTGGGAATATGAACATATGCAAGGCACCCAAAGACTCTCAGGTGGCTGAATGATACCTCTTTACCAGTCCATACTCTCTGCGGAACATCTCCATTAAGAGGAACTGAAGGTGACCGGTTGATGAGGTACACTGCTGTAAACATTGCCTCGGCCCAAAAAATCCTAGGCAGCTTCGCATGAGAGAGCATACATCGAATTCTTTCTTCAATTGTTCTGTTCATTCTCTCTGCAAGTCCATTCAGCTGAGGTGTCTTGGGAACTGTCTTCTCAAGCCTGATGCCCTGTACTTTGCAATACTCTTCAAATGGACCCCTGTACTCTCCACCATTGTCAGCTCTAACACACTTGAGCTTCCGGCCTGTTTCTCTCTCAACTCTGGCCTGGAACTGCTTGAAAAACTGTAGTACCTGGTCTTTGGTTTTCAACACAAAAGCCCACAGTTTTCTAGAATAATCATCAATAAAAGTAACAAAATAAAGTGCACCGCTATGTGACTTAGTATCCATAGAACATACATCAGTGTGAACAAGATCTAATGCATGTTTTCTTCTAGATGGGGGACGAGTATGAAATGCTGCCCTATGTTGTTTTCCAGCTAAACAATCAACACAGGGTTTCAAGGACATACCTTGAACATCAGGAAGGAGTTGCTTCTTAGCAAGCATTTGCATACCTCTTTCACTCATGTGACCAAGTCTCTTGTGCCATAACTCGCTGGAGGAATCATCAACTGCGTGTACTTCTCCTTTGCACAACTTAGCTTGCATCACATACAAGGATCTCTGCTTGCTCCCACGAGCCACAATCAAACTTCCTTTGATAAGCTTGCACTTTCCACCACCAAAGTTGCTGGAGTAACCAGCATCATCGAGCAACCCAGGAGATATCAAATTCAGCCGAATGTCTGGAACATGTCGGACATCTCTCAACACCAAACTGCAACCTGTGGATGTCTCCAAACACACTGTACCCATGCCTACAATCTTGGATGAGCCATCATTCCCCATCTTTACATAGCCAAAGTCACCGCTGGTGTAAGATGAGAAGTAATCTTGGTGCGAGGTTAGATGAAACGAAGCACCCGTGTCAATCACCCAAGTACAATCATCACTATCTAGATTTAGGCAATGGTCACCAATAAAAAATAATTCATCACTTGTTGCAATTGCAGTGGTGTTGTTATCTTTCTCTTCTTGTTGTTGCCCGAATGTCTCACCCTTTTCTTTCCTTTCTCTGGACTTGTCTCTCTTCATTTTCCTGCAATGTTTTTGAATGTGGCCTGGCTTATCACAATAGTGGCAAATGATCTTACCCTTTGATTTTGATCTCCCCCTGGACTTGTCTCTATGCTGGGGATATCGAGTCTTACTTCTTCCCCTGCTTGATTCTTGTGTCACATTAGCCTCTGGTTGTGTGGAGGAACTCATTTCCTTCCTTCTAGTTTCTTCATTCAACAAACTAGCTTTGACAATTTCCATTGTCAGCGTGCCCTCTGGTGCGGAGTTGCTAAGTGATACAAATAGAGTGTCCCAGCTTTCTGGCAATGAGCAAAGTAGTAGCAATGCCTGCAGCTCATCATCTAAATTCATCTTCATTGCAGACAACTTGTTAATCAAACTTTGAAATTCATTCAAGTGAACTACTATGCTATCACCATCTTTATATTCCAGTTTCACAAGTTTTCTAATCAATGACGCTTTACTCAAGGCATTCTTCCTTTCATACATGGTCTCAAGTTTCTTCCAAAGAGTATAAGCATTCGTGTCATTGGCAATATGTTGGAGGACACTCATATCAACAAATTGTCTAATTGTTCCAACGGCTTTACGGTTCAATATTTTCCACTCACTTTCAACAACACCAGTTGGTATGGTTGCATTTAAAATTGGTTCATACAAATCCTTCACATAAAGGATATCCTCCATTTTAGTTTTCCACACGGAGTAATTTCCAGAATTCAAACTAATCATTCCGTGCACACCAGATTTTTCATCCATCTTTAACAACACAACAAATTCACAATGACTCTAACCAAAGCTCTGATACCACTATGTTGGGGAAAGCACACAAATACACAAGCGGAAGCAACAAAGACTTTTTCCCCGGTTGTGATGCAAAGATGAGCAATAACCAATTCAAGCAACCAAACAATATTGAACCAAAATGACAGCAGCAAATGGAACTATAAATCAGCCCAAAAACAGTAAATAAACAAGGAGACGCAAGGATTTACGTGGAAACCCCGATGTGGGGAAAAAACCACGGGACCGTTAACAAACGGTGCCAAAACCTCCACTAATCAACAAATTAACAAGTGGGTACAACAATAGTTCTTCCCTAGATCAACTAGAGGTATTCACAATCATCAAGGATCAACCTTGGCACAACAAGTCTCCCAAATCATCACCCAAAAGAGTGGAAATACAATTTCGTACAAAATAAGAGCTGAATTTAGAAAACTGACTTAGAGAGCTCCAAATGAAATTCTGACCGTTGGATTTGAAGAGGGGGATGTCAGGAACAACGTGCTAAAATCTCGCGACGATCGGAGTTCGTTTGGTCGTCGATCGGGGCGGATTTCTGGGCTGCCAGCACCAAAATTCGTGGGTGGCTCCTCTTCTCTCTCTCCTCTTCTCTTCTAGACTTTTCTCCTGAATTTTTTGAGTGTCTAGGCTTTCTCTCTCTTGCACTCAGCCCTTCTAACCTTTTGGCTTATAAGGGAATCCACTTGTGAGTGAATATACGAAATTGCCCTTCACTTAAACATCATATGGATAACCCATATGGTAAGCAAATATATCCCAAATTAATTGGGTTCTTCCTCCATGTAGGAGGGATACTCCAACAACACCTTCACTTCAACATAAACAACGCTTGCTCTCCGCTGTCTCTTCCTGGATAAGTAATCCTCCGGCTGTAGTTGTTGTTGTTGTGGTTGTTGTTGTGGTTGTTAGGGTCTAATTGATCATCTACAAGAAGCCTCAGCTGATGATCATCTTGATTTGGGTCTGTTCCACAAGCTAAAGCCGATGATCATCTTGATTTCCATTCTTTTCTTCCACAAGGAGTAGAACTCCCCATTATACAATGGTGGTCGATTAATGGTTTGTCCTTCCCTCATCTCACCAGGTGAACTCATTTTTGCGGATAAACTCAATGTGTTAGCTTTTTAATGAGCAACCTTGCTCTGATACCAACTGAAGAGTGCCTAAGTTACTCTAGAGGGGGGGTGAATAGATTGACTCCAATTTCTCGCGTGTTGCAACTTGAGAACAGGGTAAGGAACAACGTTATGGACGTTGTTCCTACGCAGTGAACTAAAACAGAATGTAAACACTGAAGGTATATAACACAAGGCTTTTTTCACGTGAAAAACCTCCCAAACTCAATAGGAGTAAAAACCACGACCCAGTTACATGGGATTTTGTCACACTACTTCTCTTATAACCAGAGCCAAAACCAGGATACAACATGGTATCCTAACACCACCACACAACGTCATTGATGTGTTGCCAATCTCTCCAAGTCACACACTAACCTGAGAGAAACTCTATACTCGTTACTAAGTTAGAGCAATACAAATAACCAGATTGTTTGTCCTATTACACGCTTCAATATTAAGCAAAATAAGACCACAGAAAACTTATTATGCAACGACCAATCTAAGCAAAGACTCAAACTGACCAGGACAGGGAACAATATTCAAGGTTGTTCTTTGTGAGTAAAGGACGTATCTGGTTTGAATGATTTAGCACTTTGCACAAATGATTCTGATCTCAATAATGCACGCAAAGCTTAACCCTACAACTGAGCCTATCAGGCGCCTTATATAGGCAACCCAAGGAGCTCAGTCCAATTACGTTAAATTTCTTCACAATATAAAAGATAAGATTTACCAAAAGATAGGATAGAGTTTAAGTAAAGATCAAAGACCTTTCCTTAACTCAACCTATGTGATAAAAACCGTTCAAATACTTTAACAGAAAATCTTGGCCAGCTAGCAAGTGATTTATCATAATATAATCTCTAAAAGATAATTAGAAATATTCCAAAAGATAATTCACTTACCTTAACAATATAAACATGACCATTAAGTAAAATAATTTTCCAAGATAATATCTTTTCAAAATAAAATACTTTTCAGTTTAAAATACGATTTTGCAATATTCATTTTTCCAAAATAAAAAACATTTCTTCAGAATAATATTTTTGTGAATATCTAAAAAGATAATACATAAAATATTCGCAGAAATAAAAAATACGATATTATGCAAACTAGTCAGATACACAGCTTAGAAGGAACATGGTCAAACTAGTTGTTCCCTTTTGCAGTGCTGGTCACAGAAAACAGGGCTCACAACAATGCTCCCCCGTACTCATAGACGCATGCACTCATTCCTACAACCTTGTTCCCTTGTCATGATCAATTTAGACTATTGCTAACTAGTCAAGCATAGTACATAACGACTAATGACAAATGCACTTAACTACATTACATTGTCTTCATGTCTTGTTGGGATCTAAGCATCTTCATGAGCAATCATGCTTTGAGCATTATAACTTAAAAAAAAAAAACCTAGCCTCATTTTCTCTCTCAATACCTTGAAACTCTATAGGGTATGAAATTGGGGCTGTTGTTGATCATCTACCAGCGATAATCCCCTCTTTCTAGTTGTTTTTTCCTTTCTTCCATTGTTATTTAGGTTTTTATTTGAGTAGGTCAATAAAGTTCACTCCATTGTGAGGTTTTAATCGCTCCTTTTGGTGAGATTTCGATCAAATCAATTGTGAGGTAAATTTGACTCCATTTGTGAGTTTCATTTTAACTCCTTTTGTGAGGTTAATATTGACTCCTTTTTGTGAGGATTATCTCTTCATCTTTGGAGGGATCTTTGGTAGTTTCTGGTTTATGGATATCGGTGGGGTGTCCTCTGCCCAGAGGTTTTTCTTCTTGGCTACAGGACATCTCAGCCTCTATCTTAATGGTTCGGAATTGAAGGTAGAACGTGAAGTTGATAGTCTGCGACTTCGGTTCGTTCGTACGGGTACACTGCGAATCTTATTCTTCAAGAGACAGTCTATAATGTCAGAGTGGTGCATTCATCAAGGCTATGGCAGGGTCTTCCGCAAAGAGGCTGTGATATGGAAAACAACGATAAAAAGAAAGTCGTTCGGAATTGTCAAATCTCAAGTGCTTGATAGTCTTTCTATTAGAATGTTTTCTGATGCTTTAGATCCGTTTATTGTTAAATTTGATATCGTTTGTAGATGCCGTATGACCTATTATTAATGCAATTCCTAATTTTTCCCTAAAAAAAAAATGCTTTGAGCATTATACCTTCTTGCATCCTTAAGTCAACCCATCATAGTTAGTTCACACATAGATAAGGACACTTTGTTTGTTATCATTAAAACCAGGAACCCAACACTTGCAAATGTTGTTCATGATTCATTAACTGGATCAAGTTGTGCCCTACCGTTGTTACTTACTCTTTGATTATCAATGGAGAGCTAACGGTGTATTTTGAAGGGAAAAGAGGTGTTAGCATACCTCTTTGTTGTTGTCATGGAGATATTATCTAGATGACTTCTTCTCTCGATACCTCTTTGTTATTGTCATGAAGATAATCTAAAAGACTTCTCTTATTGCAGCAACAACAACTTCAGTTTAGATATTACCCCATGTATAAGAAGCCTAACCTGACTCCAATATATAATAGATTATATGGGTGGTTATTGGTGGTTACACAAATATTTATCAGAGAAATGTCTTTCCCATAAACATTACTTATAACTACCACTAACATAGGCAAAACATGAGAGATATAACACTTTACTCTAAAATGTTCCAACAGTTTTTTACCTTAAGAAATTTTTTGTATGTACATTCTTGAACCTTGAACGAGATGCCAAAAGTGTTTTAGGAAATTTTCCGCTTTAAATAATAATTTGGATACACTATCATAACATTGTTTTAAAGCTCCGACTTGTTAAAACTTAAAATATGAATAATACATCATAATAAATAATGTTAATACTTGAAAGAACGTCAAGAATTTAACTTAATTACATCATCATCAACAACAACAATTTGCTATTACATTTGAAAAACAAGTTGCCCTCTCACACATGCGTGAATCAGATTTATCACTAGAATTTTGATAAGCATAATATAAATGTTCTCTCATCTCAAATACATCGATAATTACCACCGCATAAAAAAAAAGATTTTTTTTCATCCCATTTATTCTCCATTCTTGACATCTTGCTCCCTACATACACTCCTCACATAACTTAGTTATCAAAAATTTGCTTACCCGAACAATCAGTGATCACGACTTTTTATTTATTTCATACCTAGGTTGCCGATTCTAAGATTGAATCTTAAATATTTCTTTGTTAAACAACAGAACTCCATTGTCTTAACCTCTCTAAGCAACTCGAATGGTTTCCATCTTGAGCGTTGATGCTTCAACCGAAGTCATCTCCGAACTTAAATGATCTATTAAACAAACTTTTTTATCTTAATGTATTATTGAGATTAACTCTTGCATTAAAAAAAAAGCTGCAATTGGTATCCTGCATCCCATTTTGCATTTTACATCTAAAGTTGTCATCATTTACGTAGTTTAGGTTAGGTTAGACTAGGTTAAATTGAACACATATTTTTACTTGTTTGATGTCATTGGTGCCGGTTATAAGATTGAATCTTAAATATTTCTTTGTCAAACAACGGAACTTCATTGTCATAACCTCTCTAAGAAACTCAAAAGATTTCCATCTTGCGCGTTGATACTTTAACCGAAGTCATCTTCGAACTTAAATGATCTATTAAACAAACCCTTTTTAGTGTATTATTGTTGTGATTAACTCTTGCATAAAAAAAAAACTGCAATTGGTATTCTGCACCCTTTTTGCATTTTACATTTAAAGTTGTCATCATTTACGTAGTTTAGGTTAGGTTAGACTAGGTTCTATTGGACACAAATTTTTACTTGTTTGGTGTCACTGGAACCGTAAATGAAATATGTTAATTTGGATCTTCTACTGTTACAGTCCTCTACTGTTCCTTTCTCTCTCTATCTCTCTCCTCTAACTGTTTGAATTTCAAAAACCCACCCCCTCCATCCAATGGTCAAAAGCCCACCCCCTCTAGTCCAATGGTAGAAATTTACAGAAAAGTACTAATATTCCTTTAGCAACTGTAGAGGATCCCGACTGGAAATATGTAATTAGACTTTTGTTGCAATTGCATAACAACTAAATTATTAATCTTGTAATCGTCAACTAAGTATACAATAAAAAAAAATTGTGATCACCCAGTTATTGAGATAATCAAAATTGTTGAATACTAGTAGAGTTGAGAGACAGTGTAGGTAGGGATCAAAATATTAATGATGGAGAATACAAGTGTGAAAAAAAACAAGTATTTTTCATACAGTGATAGTTATCGATAGTTTGTGATTGAACAGGAGGGCAACCTGGTGGTTCTGCATAGTATATTGTGCTCAGTGAATACTTGAATTTTGAGGCGAAATAACCAAATATTGAGTTGCATTTGCCTATTTTACATGATTCAGATAATCTGATTGGACGATACAACCTGACTGGGTGAGTGTTGCTGATTTGAGCTATATTGGAGTCCTGCTGCAGGTAGTAGTATAATACAATGATTCTGATGTGCCATTGATTTTTCGTGTTATTTTACCTAAAGAATGAAAAAGGTTGAATGATGAACTCTGCCATACAATATATATACCAAGAATTAGAGTTCGCAACTCTCACCACTATGACAATCAAATTGATCTTATAGAGGTTACATCACTTTTTTTTTGGTTTTTTTTTTTTTTTTGCTTGGCAATAGAGTTTACATCACATAGGTCCATCAGACCAAAGCAAAAACTAATAACAAAACAAATAGAGATGGGAGAATAAAGAAGAAAATACACTAAAACATACAGAGTCCTCCGTTTCTGATACTTCTAATCTCAAGAATTGATGTGTCCTCCCCTTTTTTACTTGATGTTGTCATTCAACAGCTTGACTTCTTCGGCTCAAGCTTGCAGCTCCTTTTAACCATGTTAACTTGAAGGGCTGTCTTCCTCAGCTTCTTGCAATTGTCAGTGAAAGTCAGTTCCCTTTCCAAACACAGCATGCCCCATCCAGAAACTTTGTGCTTGTACAGATCTACAATTTATACTTCTCAGGTCACTTCAGGTTCTTAGGTGTTGGTACTCTTGGCAGTTCCAACTTACACATATCCCCCACATAAATCTTATGGAAACGGGTCTTGAACTGGAACCATGCCAGCAGATTAGTAGTTAATAATGGACAAACAATCATCTTTATGCCAGTATTCATATATCAGTACTCTCATTTCATAAGTGTACTGTAGCCTGTAGAGTAACCTATGAAAAAACTCCACCCATCTAATTCAGTATGTCATATATATTAAATCAATGAGACCCAGAATTCAATAACTAAATGTTCCGTGAACTTGAACAAACAGCCAACACACCAAATAATCTTATACGAGTACAACATATTGGTTACTATGCTTAGCATCATTGTAAGTCTGGATACCTGCTTTATTATTAATCCAGCATTTTACAGTCACTACAAAACAAATAAGGGATGCATGACCTACAAATCAAGATCTTTGCGGATGAATAAAGAATAGTTTCCTTCATATGAATCTAACCAAATTTCAGGAGAACCACAATGCTTGTATGCTACTCCTATATTTTTCATGAATTTGTTTTGAGTCCCTTTATTACACCTTGTATCATATGAGATATCTCAACAGCTAGTAAATGATGCCCACTCACATCACCTTACTGACTTTTCTTCATCAATCTGAATCTTCATTTCAACCAAATTACCCACCCTCCGAAAGTGGGTTACATTGTATCCATAATCTCTTCAAATCATCATACACGTCCCAAACATTGTTCCAAAATCCAAGCCTTTCCAAGTTCTAAGTCCCAATATTCCCCATTTCCATTTTGCACAAACATGCACTAAGCACAGGCATATGCAACAACAACTTTTATGGGATAAAAATATTGGACCACTAACCTTGTTTGTCATTTATAGAAACCTTATAGGTTTAGCAAAATTGGAGTTTAGGAGGAGGACTAAACATAAGGAGAGAAAGTTAAATTTAGTTAAACCTTAGATCATGACATCTTCTTGATAAAATTTGTTATGTGATTGCTGGATCTGAGAAGAACACTTCTACTGAGGTCTATTCAATCGTTTAAACTACATAACCAACCATTTGTACTGGCCATATCTACCCTATATCAGTAGCCTGGACAATTCTGATTCAAACAACAGAAGCTGCTAAAAAGTGCATTTAGATCATGATTCTTCCCACTTAAGAACATTTTGGGACTTGAATGGATGTTGTTATTTGTCCCTTCCAAATTCACTTAAATGGCACTAAAAATATGAAGATTTTATTTTCATGCACGATCTTAAATGTAAATAATCACATAAATTGAGTTGCTCTGGAAATTTTCAATAACACGTTACGTCCACCTATAGTTGTACCGTAACTTTATTACCAACCAAGAAGACAATGCATGTTCCAGTCATAAAGAAATTAACTTACACCATCATCGAACAGGTTTAAAGGAAAGTGGTACACTATTTTTTAATGCATATCAGGCAAAGTAAATGAGCACCTGGTAAGTGCCCATGGATCCAAAAAATCAATTTACATTGCTCAGTGGGATGTCATTCTAATTAACCTGAGAAATGCGTGATTATATGAACATTGGTTGGGTTCCTTGAAAATTAAATCTAAAATTTTAAGGTTCATTACTTCTTTTTGGATGGGGCCAGGTTCATTACTGAATGCAAATTATACAAAACCATCAGAAATAAAACTCTTAAGTTAGAATCATTACTGCACAAAAGTTTTTTCCTTTCCTCATATTCTAACAGCCTCGTATTCTGCACAAAAAAAGCGCTCAAAAATAATGAAACATTCACCTGCCTATAACATACCCGGACACTTGCTCTATAAAGGGTCTTTCAGTCACAATTCCTCTTGCTATGTATCATCCACCACAGGATATCCTGCAACATTTTGTGAATAACAGCCAATCAGATAAGTCTATGACTGAAAAGAGGAAGACGATAATTAATCAATATTAATAATCTGGATGAACCAGGGAATGTTAACCAAAGGATGAGGACAAATTTCAGAAGATAAAGCTGAGAGGAGAATAAAAAGTGCATCAGTAAGAGTCCTGGATAGCACTCCATAACTTAACACAAACTACAAATGAATAGAGACCCAAGGAATTTGCCACACTTAACAAATACAGAAAACAAAACTAACGGAAACAAAACCAAAATTGATGGAAAAACAAATACAGTAAACCAAATTTGTAAAATCATTACTTTTTTTTAGCAACCTTAATCCGTCAGTGCTGGCATCGGAATCTGTTTGGAGGGCATGCAATTGATCCTAGCGGCGATTGTAAGTGGTCCGATTGGTGGCGTGGCTCTGGGTGATTTGGTGTGGCGTTCGCGATTGCTGCGTCAGAGTGAAAGGAAGATAGCAGGGGGAAGAAAGAGGGAAGTCTGTAGGGTCATGGGTGAGACTTGAGACGATTGAGAGTTTGAAGAGGTGCAACGTTTTAGGAGAGAGACACACAAAGAGGCGTTACATTTTAGTAGAATTCATTCCTGTGCGTTACAAATTATTCTTTTTTTTGGATGAGATGTGCTTTAATGTAATGTCAACAGTAAGTACAAACCCACATCAAGAGCACTAATAATCTAGCAGCCCATTGTCACTTTAAACTCACGAAAGTAAGAAAAATAGAAGTGCGGCTACCTGCTCATTTTGTTTTTATCAATCATGTTCTATGGTCTATGGATCCAGACATTGCAGCCTACATAAGATATCCTTCACACTTCACAATGCACACCTTCACTCTCCGCCTCATCGATCTGTATCCCTTCATAGCACATAGCTTTAGCAGCTAGTTGATCATAAGCTCAGGGTATATGTCCTTGGGCTCAGACACACACAGATGGTAAACTGAACAAAACCATAGGAGCAAAATGGTTGAGTAAAATGTTTGCAAGTATGTAAGTCAAGTTTGGTGAAGATGCCAAACATGTTATATATTGTAATGCAGTGTACATGAGTTTGGTGGCGGAGAAAACCAATTTAAAAGGGAGCTTTAGTTGGAGTCAAATACTATTGAGTCCAGATAACTCCAGGAAAGAGGAAATCAATACCCTTAACATTCAGATCAACCTATGAGCCTTACGCCAGCACCTATGCGCCTCACATTACAGTGATAAAATAACGTACCAAATTCTACTATCACTTGCTATTTCTACAAATACTACAAAGGACTTTAAAATTTCTCCTTTTCCTAATTTAAATGGACATCCCCATAAAATTAAACACTACTCAATAATGAAAGTGAAATCTTCAGTATTTAAGTCAAAACACACCATTACCACTTCAATTATCCATATACCGTACACATAACTGATATCTCTTACTCAAAGTCCTCAAATAATGGCCAACTTTCATGAAATACACAAATGTGGATAATAATTAAACAGTCAATTGAAATTTGGGCAAAAAAGGAACTCGAAGTGCGATAAGCAGACCTAGATCCAAACTATAATGACCATTAAACCAACAAACTAACTCTTTCTCCGGAAATCAATAGCCGATACTCAGAAACAAGAATACCAATATCAACATTACCCCAGTGACTACAAAGAGGCTTTACCTAGGCAGAGTAAAGGGAGGTTGGTTGTACATAGCCTTACCCCTGTGAGAGTCTTACAGAGAGGCTATTTCCGTTTGACCTGAGTCACAAATAATAATATACAAATCCATAACATTAGTCTCACTCTCACATAAACAAACCCTATTCATATCATTGATTTCAAGAAGGGGAAGAAACTAAACAACAACAAACACAGAGAAGTGTGGAAAATAGAGCAGTATTCCACATTCAGATTAAATATATATGGGTCACATTTGACCAATCAGACATAAACATAGTTTTGAGTGATTTCCTAGCAATAGAAGGGATTACCTTTTGATGTTTTTCAACATTAGGTTCATCAAGTATACAGGAAGAACAACATGTACCTTGCTTGACTAAAAAAGCATGAGCAAAGCTATTAATTACATATACTGGAATGACATGTTTGAGTACTCCAGTACACATATCAAGTATCATAGCACCCTATTTCTTTTCTTTTCGTTTCTTTTCTTTATTCTGCAGAAATAGTAGCCAATCGCTCTAATTACATACACTGCAGAACCTAGGCACACCTAAAAGGGTACTTCCCACGCAGAGTAGAACGCCCAAGCCCATAGAAGCAGGCCTTCCCCAAACACAATCTAAGGATAGAAGTTGAGTTTATTAGCTACCAGGTTCACTTTCCTGTTCTTCATATAATCAGTGCTGGTACAAATTTAGCATACTATTGTCTTGTTGGTTGCTATTGGAGATCCTTGACCTATCGTAGTAGTGTGGGGATTTTGTAGTAACTGTAAAGTGGGAATTTGGGGGTTCATTTTAGAACATGATAGCAATTGCAAAGGACAATAGTTAACAATAAAGCCTTCACACATTTAATCATAACGGTTATTACCAAACAATATATAGTCTACATTAAGCATAATACAATAGAATGTTTAGAATGGAAGGATAATTGATGACACTTGCCTTGTGGATGATTGTTGGACTCTTAGTCACTGAGACCTGATTTACTAATTAACAGCATTTCAATTTGAGACCTGATGCAAAGAAAAACCGTAGTGAGCTTTAAATACTCATTTCCAAGTCCAGTATACAGTCATAGGCTCCTTGCCTCTGTACATAATTTAGAAAATGTCACATAAGCCTCCTTCCCCCTTTGTACACTTCAAAACTTCAAAAAGAGAAGGGACCTGCACCCACCAGGTCATAACAACACATTATACATACAATGCATTGTGCTCGAAGTGATTAACGGTTAACCACAATCATCAGACCCAAGTGCTATCATTGTGAGACCCATAGCTTGCCTTATTAACTCATTTCCTCAGTGTCCATGTATAGGAATTTTATCTTAAATAAGACCAGTAAATTCAGCAATTCATCAGAGTAAAATGTCAGGTTTTAAAGACATGATGCTACATTCTTCACCCATAACAAAACGCTTTAAGAGTCCAATTTAATGATCATTTTGGTAGTTTCTAATCGGCATTTTCTGAACAAAGACAGCATTAGACGCAAATGATAAAACACATGTTATATAGAAAATTAAAAGAACTTAGAAAGAATATCACTCAAGAACATGGTTTGAGAATTTGAGATGCCTATCAAAGTTGTTTAAGGGTATGGGCACTACCAAGTTGACTTTGAAAAGAGCACCTGTAACTTCAGATTCCTGGTTGTACAGCTTCTCCTAATTCTCCTCCCCTAGCTTTATAAATCTAAAACACCTTTAAATTCAGATACCTGGTTGTACAGCTTCTCCTGATTCTCCTCCCCTAGCTTTAAATCTAAAGCACCTGTAACTTCAGATTCCTGGTTGCACGAAATAAGACTCGGACAGACATAGAAGTTTATTTCTTAGCAAAGGTAGTACGAAACTGCAATTGAGCACACCATTGTCTATTGATATGTGTGTATGTGATCTGATTGCGTAATCTGAGCTGAATCTTTATTTCATAAAGCACATGTCTCACTGCAGCAGCAAGGGTGGTCTGGCATCTGTAAACACCCAATGGTTTCTATCTTTCCATACACCTACATACTACGTATAGACTGATTCATGGCACCCAATTACACTAACAGAATCCAAAGAAGTAGGGGGGGCATACATAATATAACATACAGGTTGGCAAATGGTCGAGCATTGAGGATTCAGAAAATAAATGAGATAATGTTGAGGACATCAACCCATGTAGGACATTCAACAGTGTCTATATATAAAAAAAAAAAAAATTAAGTACAAATAAAGATTGGAAAATAAATGTGAAACTATGAAATTGCTATTCAGGGTTGAAGGGACTTAAAGTACTTGAAATTAATTAAATGACTTGCATTGAACTTACCATTACCGAGTAGTTTCTCCTTGCTTTTTCCATTGCTCTTTGTTGTCACATCTTAACAGTCACCTTCTTGGTTACAACACCTAAAATCAAACTACACCGAAAGAACAGACATGAATCAAAACTGAATAAAAAATGCCCGAAAATATCCGAAACTGAACAAAGAAATACACATCAATAAACAAAAATGACTACAATAGCAATTTTGATCTGCTTCATTTTACAGGATAAATATCAAGATGCTTTATTGAAAGCAAATACTTGATTGATCGAATTACAGTTAGAATGGGACGGATTGAACCGGGCCCTTGGCAGGGATGGGGCGTTCTTTGTGATCAAGGGAGTTTGGGTCGTCAATTGCAACGAAGTGTATGGAACAAAACATTAACTATAAGATTTGGGCATTTACACAGACTTCTAAGCGATTTTAACAATTTACCACTTCACAAATTGAAATGAGCAGCAATTTACCACTACACAAATTGAAATGAGCAGCAAAATCTCAATTGCCCTCTTCCAACAGTTACTTGAAAACACCCAAATACCCACTTAAATACAGTAAGTCAGAAAAACAAATTGATAATTAACAGTTGCAAAAACTCTTCGATTCATAGTGCAGTAGATGTTATAGAAAGGATTGAATTGTGTAACTGATACCTCTAATTAAATAATTCAATTGTTATTGATCCCCCTTGATCACAAATAATCATTATAGGCTTTCAATTTAGTTTCAATTCAGATTTGGGATACTGAAAATACATAGGCAGTCAATCGAAATTAAGAGAAATAATGACTTACCGTTACATAGTCGCTTCAGTTTGAACTGTTTCATCTGTTATTGAATGTTTTTGTTTCTCTATAATTTATAATCTTTCCGTTACAACAACAGATGAAATTCAACAACAATCAAATCACGCAAAATAGAGAAAGGAAAAAAGATAATTAACCTTGTAGTTGGTTTCAAGAGGATGCATAACATAGAAGCCTTAGCAGCCAAAAATGATGCCAGTGATGATACTGTTCTCTTTCTTTATTTTTAAGGAAGAGAGAGAGGGAATGAGAGGCAAAAATGGCAGGAGCGAATGTCGATGGATAAGTTTATTTTCTTTTCTTCATACGGTTTTTCTTTGCTTTTGTTTTTATTATGGGCATCAATGGGTTTTACTTTTGGTCGAAGAAGAAGAGTAATGAGACAACAATTCAGCGTTTTAATCTTTCTTTAGTTTTTTATGCGTCGATTATCACGATTCACGCAGCGTTTTCTTTCTTTTTCTTTTTCTTTGTTTTTTTCATTTTTGTTTTCTTCGTAGTTATTGTGACATGTTGCGGCAGAGATTTGGCCACATCATTTACTTACGTGTCAAACTCTGATTTAGAAACTGTGTTTTAAACTGATAATATAGATTTGTAATATTAATAATTAAATGATTGTACATGTGAATAAATTTTGATTTACGCAGTTAAGTATTTTGATTGTAGTATTTGATTTTATATTTAAGGTATTTTTGGAAATTAATATTTGTTAGTGTAATATTATAATTAATTTTTTTATCATTAAAATATACATTTCTTTGATTTAAAAAAATAAAATTTGGATTTAATGTGGACTTGGGTACCCAAGAACCGGTGGGTACCCAATGGATCAAATTCAATTCCTAAGATTTAGGAACCGGTGCAACAAATTCCAATTCCAAATCCTACGAATTAAGAGCTGGTGGATCCAATTTCACTTTTGGGTAATGTAATACCCAGTGGATACCCGGTTGCGCTCAACCCTAGATATAACTACTCCATAAATTAATCTATATAATCTATCTCGGCAACCAGCTAATCTTAAAAGATTAATCGTAATTTCTTCTGGAATAAAGACATCTCTTCTAAAGCTCCAAATCTTATTGATGGGTGGGATGGGATAGGGTTAGTAAGCTAAATAATTTGGGGGGCTTGGTTTGACAAAATCAAAATGGGGTTAATAAAGCCATACAAATAAAATTATTGTGAAAATTTTGGATGGAGCCTGATAAACTATTGGTCAAATTTATTAGGCAAAAATATCTAAAAGGTAGGGACTTAATGGACCATGGAAAGGGTAAAAAGGTTTCTTGGCAATGGAGTAAGCTCATTAGTGTTAGAGAAATTTTTGCAAAGGTGTCTTCGTTGGCAAGTTGGTAATGGTAAATTCAATAACTTCTGAAAGATAATTGGATTCTGCATGACCCTCTCCAGAATCTTTTTTTTAATGCTGATTGAGATGATCCTCTCTATAATTTTGATCTTTCGGTCAGTCTTTTAATTAATTCATCTAAGGAAAAGGATGTCGATTTACTTGCTAGAATTCTCCCCCCAGAGATTGTTACTATTATCTCAAGCATTCTTTTACCCTCTAATTCATCGACTGACAAGATGTATTGGGGGTTATACAAGCGATGGGATTTCCTACATTGACCTATATTTGAGGATATAGTTTAATTAAAGCAATCCCATATAAAAGGGGCCAGATGAGAAATTTGTGAAAGCGTTCAGTGGTGAAAGAGTATATACAGTAAAATCTCCATAAATTAATAATGTTGGACTATGAGATTTTATTAATTAAGAGAGATTCTAATTAATCTAAAATTAATAATTTATTAATTTAAAGAGAGCAACTACCTGAGAAAGTATGGTGATCTCGGTTACTGATATGGATATCATTCACCTATTAAATTACTCGCATGAATGTGATACATGTTAGGGTCTAAAATTTAGAAGAAATTGTACCTATCGTAATTGAAATCCTATTGAAGATGAAACCCATGAAGGTGATGCGATATATTTGGAAATACTTATGCAAAGGGATCATTCATAATTCTCCACAAATTTTTGTTATAGTGAGAACGCAACACCAGAGCTTCTGTAAGAAAACTTAGAGATGAAATCCAACTACATTTAAATTTAAATCAAAAGAATTATACTTTCCTAAATTATCATAGTCATATTTGTTATTTTAGAGAATTATTAATTTATAATATTAATGAGAGCTTAACTTTATACAAGGATTTTTAAAAAACTAATATTTTATTATTTTATTGAGGTTATTAATTGAAATCCTAGTTTCGAGTCGAGAGGAGAAAAATTTATTATTTTAGAGAAATTATTAATTTATCGAGTATTAATTTATAGAAATTCTACTGTAGTATCAAAAACTTAAAAAAAATTCTTAGATATAATGATTACTTCTTTTGTTTGATTTTAAATGGTCAATCTTTAATTCATCTTCAGATGTACGTCTCTTATTAGGCATTTTACATGCACAAATCATCTCTTTGGAAGTACTTCCTTCATGTTAAGATTTTTTTTAGTTTTTAAGTTTGGATGGGTCTGATAAAATAATATTTTCTCACTGATCTGAATTTCCACCTTTCACCTATTTTGCCTCTGTCTGTAACATGTTCTGTTATCATTATTGATCGTAGCCTAGTAGGATAAGTCGTTGTCAGGAAGACATGTGTCAATTCAATACCCAGAAGTAGTTCTCTGTGTCGAGGTTTATCATAACAAGCAAACACTAGTTGCTTTTTATAACACAATTGAATGAGTTGTGCACAACGGAACAAGACCGAGTTTTTGTTTATGGTGCCCAATTGAGACCATATGTTCCTGAATGTTGGCATCTATTCATACATCATCAGGATCTCAAACACATTATAATATGAGACTTATGTACACTTTTTATAAACATAACTC
The DNA here is from genome assembly GCA_038025085.1 of Tetragonia tetragonoides. NCBI lineage: Eukaryota > Viridiplantae > Streptophyta > Magnoliopsida > Caryophyllales > Aizoaceae > Tetragonia > Tetragonia tetragonoides. The sequence goes on from CM076142.1 coordinate 12,783,711, forward strand.
TCTCTAGCATAATATTATAATGCTATTTATCATGCATGATCTCCAAATAAATAAATATAAATAAAAAAAAATCAAGCTTTTAACCTTTTCTCTCTTTCTTGGCTACCATTCACATAATATTTTTACAATAAAGCCCTGTTCTTTTCGTCGTTTCTATGCTGCATTTCATTCCGTTCTGTACCGCGCTGCAATTTATGTTTCGTTTCACACCGCACCGCAATTTCCGTTCCGTTCCACACTACACCGTAATTTTCGTTCCGTTCCGCACCACACTAGTTATATTTATTATTTCATTCCGTCCCGCGCTACAATTTCCGTTCCGTTCCGCACCGCATTGCAATTTTCGTTCCATTCCGCACCGCGCTGCAATTTCCGTTCAATTCCGTTCCGTTTCTCACCGTTCCTCACCGTCCCGCACCATTCCATTGAAGAGAACATGACCTAACTCTTTTTGGATAATCGGTTGTCAATAATCCTAACTTTAAGAGAATTTTAAAAAAAAAATCAGAGCTTTTAAATTTGTGCCAAATAATCCCAACTTTGCTCTATGTTGCATGAAATGCACATTAGTTGACAGGGATTAATTTTTATGCTATTTAACATTTTCAATTTTCTTTTGTTGTTTATGTTATTTTGATTGAAATATTGCCAATTAACCTATCCCTAACTCATTATTAAAAATGTGTAATTTTTTAATTTACCCTAAATAAATTATCTCTCTTCCCCTCCAACTATATATTCTCTCTCCCTCCTCACCCTCAAAAATTTCTATAAGACGGTCTTTTTGTATTTTGTGGTGAGACGATGGTCACTTCTCAATAAAGTAAGGGTCACTACTTACCATAAGTAACCCATTCATTTCTTAATAGTGGCCCTATTTGTTTGTGAGTTGGTCTCACACAAGACTTGTTGTCCTCCTTTAGCCACGGTAATGTATTAGAGGATAGGCTAATAATTAAAATTTTAATCAATATAATGTGAAAAATAAATGGAAATTAAACAAGTAAAGGAAAAATTAATTAAAATAACATAAAAACCAAAAGGAAACAGATACAGTTAAACGGAAAAATTAACCTTGTTAATTAAGGTGCATTTCATGCAACATTGAGCAAAATTGAAATTAATTGGAGTAAATTTAAAAGTTGGAATTATTTTCTACATGCTTATAATTGAGATTACTGACAACCAATTTTCAAATTTTGTTTAGTCCCACCCACTTAAATGATTAACCTTTGAGCATCTCCAATGCAAGGTTTTTATAAAGATTTGTGAAATTAAAAACCTTTTTAATTAACTTTTACCCCGTAGTGACAAACCTAAAAACCTGTAGTTTTTTACAAAGTGTTTGTCTAGACAAATCAGGTTGTTAGCATGTTATTTTTTTATATTGGGCCCCTTAATATGAGTTTTTTTGAAGATTTGTAACATTAGAAGAAAGGGGTACATAAAAAAGGGTTTTTGCATTTATAATGTGGCACAACTAAAAATCAAATTAAGAGATTGTAGCATTGAAAATGCTCTTAGCCACTGGGTAAACAAACCTTTGTTTTCTTGTATTATTGTTGTATTATTTATTTTAGGTAAGATGTGCAATGTTAGGCCCTGTTCTCGTCAATGGAATGATCCGGGACGGTGAGGCACAGATTGGAAATCGCAGCGCGATGCGGAACGGAGCGGAACAGGACAGAAATTACAGCGCGGGACGGGATGAATTAAATAAATATAACTTGTGTGGTACGGAACAGAACAGAAATTACGGTGCGGTGTAGAACGGAACAGAACGAAAATTGTAGTGCGGTGCAGAACAGAACGGAATGCAGCATAAAAACGACGAAAAGAATAATAAATAAAGCGAAAGGCAAAGCCGCTGTGGGCGACAGCTGCTTAGGTAAGCCGTTGTGGCTCACAGCGGCTTTGCCTTTCCGATCCTACGTGGTGTACATGTGGGGAAATAGTTTTGAAGCGAAGCTAATTTGGGAATTAGTTTGTGAATGATGTATATTTGAGGAAGTGTTATTATTCCTTGTAATTTTTGTAATTTTTGAGCAAGTGTTATTATTCCTTGTAATTTTTGAATTTGAAAATCAACTTTGAAAGATGGCACACAAAATAAGGGAATGTTTCGGATCTCCCTAGAAAACTTGTACTCTTGCATAAGATAGTAAATACTTATAGTTTAAATATGTAAATGAGTCTCTTTATTATCATCTTTGTTTATATTTCACTCCCCGATCGTTAATGTGGACGATTTTTCTCAACAGGTAAGGCTATTGCGCGCAGATGAGGTAGATGATCTTAGCAATAAGAAGAGGAGGTTAGCGAAGGAACTTGTTAGGGCGAATAAGAGTCAACAATGTGTACCTGTGATGAAATCCCAACTCCAAAACTCCCTCTTTGACAACTACCTCACTACTGATAAGTTTTTAAGCCAAGATGTCAAACTCAACAACCACTATAAAAACTACGATAATACAAATCCTCAGTTTTTGGTTTACGAAGATCATTTTAATAACACGAGACTTACTATACACCCAAATAACACGGTGTATCATGAAGACTATCCACCTCATTGTTACTTGGAGTCATATTGCCACAACAAATATGTTGTTATAAATAACAACTATGCCCCAAAATGTCATCCCTCTTCTTATTACAACGCAGGTGCAAATACCAATGGATCTGGCCTACAATACAATGGAGACATTCAAGTTACAAATGATTTTGGCAAGAACAAGTTCTATATTGGTCCCATCAACACCAAGTAGTTTTAAATTTCAACTCTACCCATGATTCCCGGTAGAAGTTAGTGCTTTCAAACATCGATACTAGTATTTTTATTATTTGCAAGTGTCTATATCCTAGTTCCTAGCATCAGTAGATTACGGGCTAGCCGGTTCAGTTTTTATATACAATGTACAGTACATGATTATTTTAGTGAATTGCTAAATACCGCCCCTTTTTACTAGCTACCGCCCCTCCAATTTCCAATTTTACCCTCACCCCTCTTCCTCACTCACTCTCACTCATCCTCTCTTCCTCACTCATCCTCACCACCACACCATCACACCGGCAACCACCACCACCACCACCACGACCATGTCAAGTGCTAGCGGCAGCGGCGGCAGAGGTTTCGACGGCGAGGGAGGCGGCGACCGACGGCGCGGGGGGGTAACTTTTCGATTTTTTTTTTTTTTTTTTTTTTGAATTGAATTTTTTTTTGCCTTGAATTGAATATTTTTTGCCTTGAATTGAATCGTGAAGTTATGAATTGAAGTTGTGTTTTTTTTTTTTTTTTTTTTTTTGCGTCGATCGTCTGCCGATCGAGACTCACCCAAGGGTGAGTCGTCTGCCGATCGAGACTCGCCCAAGGGTAGTCGTCGGTCGCAGACGACTCACCCTTGGGTTAGTCGAGATCGGCAGACGACTCACCCTTGGGTGAGTCGCCGGTCTCAGGCGACTCACCCAAGGGTGAGTCGAGATCGGCCGACGACTCACCCTTGAGTCGCCTGAGACCAGACGACCGACACAAAAAAAAATTATTATTTATTATTATTATTATTATTATTATTATTATTATTATTATTATTTATTATTATTATTATTATTTATTGTTATTATTATTATTATTATTTATCGTTATTATTATTATTATTATTATTGATTATTGTTTAATTAATTAAAAATGTGAAATGATAGATGGGAGGAGCCGGTAAATCGGTGCCTCGGTTATTTAGTGAACTAGCTGGTTCAGGACCGCGTCACACGAGGACGCGCGGGATTGATGCCTCTGTACGGAGACAGAGAGAGGCAGTTCGGATGAGGGAGATGACTGTTGAGCAAGACGATTACGCAACTAGCGAGTTCTACTCCGGTGAGCAAGACGATGATCAGATTAGCGTCGAATTATCCTCAGATTGGCGCGTGGTGAAGGGTAGAGGCGGTAGGTTTGTTAGTACTGGGTCGTCCAGTACTGGCAAACGATCTAGAGCGGAGGACGACACTACGTGGCTTGTTACAGAGCCTGTGCCCGGTGGGCCGGCGGATGATAGCGTCATACCGAGCTTCCTGGGCCACGTAGCGTCTCGTATGTGGAATGGAGAGATGAGGGGTCTCTTGAAGTGTCAGAACCGATGGAATGTCTATCAGCGGCTGAGTCAGTGGCGAGCGGAGATGTCGGCCGAGATGAGGGCCCAGATCGAGGGGACTGGGTTATCACACCTGGCAGACATTATGTTCAGACATATTGACTTCCCCCTGATATCTGCATTCGTGGAAAGGTGGCAGCCGGATACGAACTCGTTCCACATGCCGTTCGGAGAGATGACGATCATGTTGCACGATGTATGGCATATTCTTCGGATTCCTGTAGACGGAGAGCTCGTTTCCAATGAGGGACGGGATGGGCAGCTGCAGACGGCGGCCATGGAGGTTCTCGGGGTCAGCCCAGAAGAACTGATGTGTAGCCACTGGCAGGGCAGTGCGGTCCTCACGGAGTCGGTTTTTGAGCTTTGCCGTGAGCAAATAGATGACATCCAGGCGACAGCTTGGATGTGGTTACTTATTGGATCCACCTTGTTTGTCGACAAGAGTGGTAACCGTATTAGACCCTCCTGCATGATGGAGGTGATGGACGACGGTGTCGATACGGTGCATGACTTCTCTTGGGGATCTGCTGCCCTCGCCTTCCTATATCGTCAGCTCGGTATAGCTAGTCGCAGGGATTCTCAGGACATCTGCGGATGCCTAACTCTCCTGCAGGCATGGATATACGAGTACTTTCCCTGCTTCCGACCTCATCGGGAGCGGATGGTTGTCGGGGACGACGAGGCTCCCCGTGCGTCCGTATGGAGTGCCCTGGCTGAGGGCAAGGACATGGGTCGACTGGATTCCTTACGTAGACGCTTGGATCATCTGCGAGCGACAGAGGTACGTCATTTAGTTATCGGTGTTCATGATTTATTTCGTCGTTTGCTATGTTTTTTTTACTTCACCGTAACTTTCAACATTTCTACGTAGGTGGTGTGGCTGCCGTACTGTTCTAACCCGGCAGTATCTGTACCGAGGACTGTATTCATGGGGTGGCTACAGTATCGGGATATTATCGAACCGTACATGCCTGGTCGTTGTTTACGACAAATCGGGTACGTACAGAGTATCCCAACCCCGATCTTTAGGCCAGTCAAAGCGATCAGGTCATGGAGCAGTCGTTCGTACAAGGTTGTCTTCCCCGAACGGATCTCATCTGATGCTTGGCGTATGTTCCCGGGATTTTACATTCTTGGTCACCATGGGTTTCAGGCATCCACGTCAGATCCCACAGCATGTACGGATGACTACCTCGCATGGTACTACCTTCACTCCCACCCTCGGCTGATACGTGACGCTGCAGCACCTGTGATTCCTCCACGATCCAACAGCGATTATGTAAGTGATTAACTAAAATATATATTTTTTTACGTATTACATATCTCTGAACTCACACTCATTGTTACTTTTTTGCAGTGGGTGAATCGTCTAGCCGTCGGATTTGAGTCTTCCATTACTTTGATTCCTCCGGAGCAAGCGGAAGGTCCTCGATCATTTATGGACGAGTTTATGAGAGATTGGCGGGCTGCCAAATGATGTATTGACCCTAGATGAATATTATAAGAGTTTCATTGTTATTGTTATTATTTATTTGTGTTATTGTAATTTGTTGTTTCTTATTTACATTTTTTGTTTTATTGTAATTTGTTGTTTTATTTACCTCCAATAATCACGACCACTCTCCACATGCAAAATATAACAATCACACAAAAATGTGACAATGATATACGTATAACAATCATGCAAAACATTCAATTACGTCGACCTCGCTAAACGATCCCAATGTGCTCTTCGCGTAACATACATTTGCTCCCAACCAGCGACACTATCAAAACGGAAAGTAAACCATGCTTCGCATATCGAAGGAACAGGGAAATCTGAGGCTAAATCCAGACGGATATAATGGGAATACGAATCACCTAAATGACACATGACAATTTTCCTACTTGGACGTGTAGCAGTCGAAGGTGCTTGGAACGGTAGCACTGTGTAACAAGAATATAACCCCCTTCCGCTGCCGTATCCGAATAACATAATCGCTGCATTGAAGAGGTTGGCAATCGGGAACAAATCCTCAATTACTGTCATCCAGTGATCATCGTTACACGCACCTCCGTCCCACATAATACGGCGGTAACCAGCGTCGACCCCTTCAACGTATAAGTTTTCGTACAATGCTCGGTTAGCTAAGAGTTCGTGTGCAATGCAAAGTCTCGCCACTCGCCATTGCTCTTGGTCTCCGAAAATGTAGTCCGCAATGACACGAAAACCGCAATTACCATCCCCAAGCACATCGAGATATCCTTCAATGAAAGGTACGATGATTCCCGAAATTTTGTTGACATGATAGAATTCAGTGATATCTATTGCGTGTCCAGCTGCAAGACAATATAATAGAAAGTCAATAATAGTACTTATCAAAAAGTAACAACATTATGTACATGTTAATAAATTATGGGTTTTCATACCAGTACTGTTTACGAAGTTACTCGATGAGGATGAGGTACGACCACGCCCGCGGTTCGAACTGGATGACCTAGGGCGACCACGACCCCTCTGGGAGTACTCCCATGAACTAGGATCACGTCTGGTAGAGGAACTCCCTCTCGGTCGACCTCTGACTGTCGTGTTCGCTTCCGGCTCGACGTAACTCGCTTCCTCAGGATGAAGCTGCTCATTCATAAGGACAGATATGTTGCGCACAACTGCCGGGTCGCTTGAGTTAACCTCGTCGACCAGAGACCGAAAGTATCGATGGTCCTCAGATGGATGCTCAGTCATGTCAAGCGTAGCTATCTCCACTGCATCACTAATAACGAGTGTTCGCCAAAATTTGTGGACACTATTCAAGCTAATTGGCGTGCCCGTATCCGTGGCCGTTTTCAACTCACACGCACACGGGATCTGATGAGTGGATCTCAATACACAACCACAACGATCAAATACTTGGTGACTCAATTCTCTCATCCTGTTCAGCTCAGCCAATAATATTTGTAAGCAGTAATGGGAAACATACCCGGTCAGATAGTTGAATGGGAAACCCGAGTACACCACACTTCTTCGTCTTCTGCACTCTTCAAGTGTGTACTTGATCTCAGTTATTTGTGACTCGATTGACTTGTTGACCTTGTTCCAAACATTGTCCAAAGCTCCAGTTGAGGAGTTCAACCACTGTTTTAGCGCGGCATGTGCACTCTCCACCCTGCAAGTCGTAGTGTTGCCAAGGTGTAGCACCTTATTCGTCCACGCAGCCACAAACATCTCTTTGTGTCTCAGCCAGGTCTCCTCTACATAGGATATCACGTGAGGGTAAGTCCTCCAACTAACCTTCATCGTATGCACTGCTCTATCGTACGCAGCTTCTGTGGAAGCTTCCATGATAATTTTCCACCTCCCATTCTTGAACCTCTGCGCGACGGCCTTATCTTTTCCACAAAGTCTGTACACTTTGTCTTCAACGACTTTGTTAATGTGCCATGTACAGAGCAAATGGGCACTCTCGGGAAATATATCTCTAATAGGTGTCATCAACCCTAGCTCACGATCGGTCACAATTGCTGTTGGGTGTACATCATTTCCAATAAGCATCCTCAACTTATCTAAGACCCACGCATAGCTTGCCTGAGTCTCATCCTTCATAATGGCATAAGCTATGAGGAAGTTCTTATTGGTTGGAGTCATCCCCACTATCTCAACAAACGGCATCTTATACTTGTTTGTTTTGTACGTGGAATCTAAGCCAATCAACCAACGAAAAGACCGAAGTAACTGAATTGATGTAGGGTGTGCCATGAACACGTGAGTTACCTCATTAGTAGCTCGGTCGGCTCTTGTCCAATGTACGTACTTATTCGCCACAGCTAAATGATGAAACTGACCAATGACATCTCTCTCTTCAAAATCAAGTTTCCTTATACGATCTCTGTGGTTGTACACATGCCGTCTAGTTGCATTGTCCTCGGGAAATTTTTCCTTAATCGCGGCCAAGATAGCACATGGCTTTGTTTGTGCCGAAGTCATGTCACGAACGAGTTTCTTTGACCCAGGACTAAGACCACTCGTCTGACGATATCCTTCAGGATACACAGCAAAGTCATGGTTGTGCGTACCCCTAGTCCCAGGCAATGTGACAATCATCCAACTACTGGACCCATACACTTGCCGAGCTCTCAACTGGAACGTACATTTACAAGCCTTTATTTTCGATTTCTTCCGAGCAGCAGTATCTAAGTCTCTTAATTCCCCTCTGTAGCGTTCACCTCGATTGCATTTTAACAATTTTACGCTTCCACTCTTCTTGTGTGACAAAATTATCAACTCAAACCCGATAGTAAGTGCAATTTGTTTTGCCCAATTAATTGCATCTGTATCACTATCAAATAACTCATCAGTGACGAAATGCGTACTGTAATCAACACCATCACCACCGAACCGCTCCAAAGGAATCTAACGAAAACAACGAAAACAATGTTAGCTTAATCTTAAATTCAAACAATAAATAATAATAATAATAATAATAATAATAATAATAATAATAATAATAATAATAATAATTTTTTTTTTTTGTGTCTGTCGGTCGTCGATCTCGACTCACCCTTGGGTGAGTCGTCTGCTACAGGCGACCAACCCAAGGGTGAGTCGTCTATTGATCTCGACTCGCCCAAGGGTGAGTCGCCTGTAGCGGACGACTCACCCAAGGGTGAGTCGCGATCGACAGACGACTCCCCTTGGGTGGGTCGCCTGTAGCAGACGACTCACCCAAGGGTGAGTCGAAAATCTCAGACGACCGTGCAAAAAAAATGCGCAAAAAAAATTAATTTTACCTCCGCCACCGTCGACGGCACTTCTTGATAGCCGGCAGACATCCGCGGGTTGCTTGAGTGAATGTTGATGAAGGTTGGGTATGAGAGTGGGTGGTAGAGTGGGAGAGAAGTGGTGTGAGAGTTAGAGAGGGAGAGAGGGAGAGGATGAGTGAAAAATTAAAAAAGGGCAAAATTGGAATTTTGGAAGGCAATACCTAGTAATTTAGGGGGCGGCATTTAGTAACACCCTTATTTTATGGCAAATCGTTATTTTATTCTAGTTTTTCTTGGTTGTGGTGTAGGTGGCCTGAGGTAATGGGTTTATGTTCCATATTTACCCATTCTTCTTTGTTTTTTTCGGTTTACAATAAAGGTATCCATCATTAGAATATTCGAACCTGAACATTTGATCCGAAATGAAACTATCCTAACAAGTTGATATACGAAATTTTTGATATCCGAATAACGGATATTCAAAATTTCGGATAAGGGTTCGGATATCATTTTCCAAATTTTTCGGATATCCGATAAATCCAAAATTATTTGAAAATTATCCGAAACTATCCAAATATCCAAACTATCCAAAATATTTTGCTCATATTTTCAAAATATTAGGCACAAAATAGGATAAAAATGTAAAAAATATAAATATTCGACTATCTGAATCTGAATCTGAAATTTCGGGTATCTGAAAATCGGATATTCGAAATTTCGGATATCAAATTTTGGTTTCGGATATCCGCATATGAATAACCCTACTATTTACCGCGCTAGCTTGTAAACACCTCAAATGGTGGGACAGTTGGCCAAAGAATTTAAAGCTGCTCCATTCTTCTTTGTTAATTAGATTTCGGTTCCATGCAAAGAGCATCTTCAATGATACAATGCTGTAAGTGAGTTTTTACTTGTGCTATATCTTTAGTGCAAAAAGACTCTTTTTTTAACCCTTTCCTTATCCCAATGGTATAACCTCCAAAAACCTCTAATTGAAGGACCCAATATAGAAAAAGATAATGCCACAAACCTAGTTTGTATAGACAAAGTCGTTTGTAAAAAATAGGTTTATAGGTTTGTCACTATGGATGAAGTACTAAAGGCTTATTGGCAGGTTTTTCACCTCACAAAACTCTCTTAAAATCATGCATTGGAGATACTCTAAGGCTATGTTATGCTAATGAACTTAATATTCATTCACCTCAATTCAATTAACTTCAGTTCATGTAAAAATGTTATATCACTTAAATAATTTTCATCATATTGAAAAGATTTTTAATATATACTCTCAAATGGACCCAATATTAAAGGGATTTTGATGGTTTATAAAAAGTTAAAGATTACGCTGAAAAAATCAATTCAATTATTTTAAGTTCAAATCAGTAGTTCAATTCAGTTGTGTTTAAATTAGTTTAGTTTAATCTAATTTCAGTTCAAGTATTTTTCAGGTTAAAAGAAAGGATCCATTTTTTGGATTCAATTCAATTACTCTGTCTAAATGACTAAATCAGTTCAATCATGGTTATTAGTAATATCTTAAAGGACGAGAAAAATCCAAGAGTAAGTTTATTTTAAGACCGAGGGAGTACTACCACTTACAATTAACGAGATAGCATGGGGGACCAAAAGCTTGATACAGTACAATTTTAATGAAACTTGTTATCCTTATTTCCTTACCGTCACTGTCATAAGTGGTCACCCCTGCTACCCTAACGAGTCTAATTTGATTAAGACAACCACTGCACATTGTACTCTCTACGGTCGTGCATTGAGGCACTCAGACTCTTTTGATGTTTCCGACTGCCCTTATGCCCCTTAAACTTAAAGATACCCGTCTTTTATCTTTGAGAAACTACTGTGCCTAGCGAAGGAGACCTGAAGCAGTCGGGATCCTCTACTGTTGGTTAAAAGAATAGTAGAGTACTTTTCCTAAAATATTGTATCTACTATTGGACTATAGGGGGTGAGTTTTTGACTATTAGATAGGGTGAGTTTTGAAATTTAAACAGTTAAAAAGAGAGATAAAGAGAGAAAAAAACAGTAGAGTGTTGTAACATTACAGGATCCAATTTGAAAGGAAGGTGCACTAAGATCACCATCTACCTCATTACTTTGACACCTCTTGAGGAGGAAGAGCTGACGTTGCAAGTGCAAAACCTGCAAGAACCATTTTGGTTGATGAGAAATTGATATACCTCAATCAAAGGGAAGGAAAGTGGAAGGGGAAAGTGAAGACGAGATTGAAAAGAAATTGAAAGTTCAGCCATCACCCCAAATCACTGCTATTGATGAAATGTTAACCATGTTACATGGCGTTAGGATCCTTATTCCTTACAATGCTCTCATCCTCCATCATACATTCATACTTGATTTATGCATATTGAGGAATATGAAATTCCTTCTCTTCGATTTCTCAATTTCAACAATCATGTTATTTGAGTATGAGATAGTTGGTCTAGCTCAAGTACGTACAATTAAGTGTGTTTTTGCTAGATTCATTTCAAATAATACTTTCAAACAAATCAAAATTTTATATTTTTTTATATTCATATTAAAAAAGTTATATATGGTCAAATAGTGTCTTAAAAACCGCGAAAATTCCAATGTAATGTTATTTGTGATCCGGAAGGAGTATCTGCTTACTATATTATGAATCTCAAACTGAATATGATGATGGGAATTTTGAAATATTAAAAGCATTAGAAACAATTGATGTACCATTTCAAGAGGACTGTTCAAACATTGTGTGTGTTTTAACTTTAACTCGCTTCAGGAAGATGATTTCAAAAAATCCTTTCGATCTGTAAGATGGTTCTCAAAACTCATACATAAACAAGAGAATGACATATTAAAAGCCAAGACTTGGGTATTGTCCTTGCAGTATGAGGGGACAACTGTAGATCTAGTGCTCTCAGAGATGTCCAGGAAAACAAATGAATGAATGATTACTTTAAGGAAGAAAGTAAGTGTGGTAAAAATAGAAAATAATACGATTGGAAATTACTTACCTCCTCTTTTACTAAAGTCGGAAGATTTTCAACTGAAACAAGACTCGATAACTGCTGCAAAAGCTTCTCATCCTTAACACCAGACCATGTATGCATAGGCAGCGCAAGCAGAAGTACTGTCAGAACATCATTCCCACTTGGATGCAAGCCCGAGCAGAGCAACAGTGTTGTTTTTCTTGAGTTACAGGGACCAAAACTTGCAGCCCTCTCTTACTTTCACCATCCATTACTGTTCCAGAGACGACAGTTACGGGCTTGCCACCATTCTGCCTAAGCATATTGCCGCATATTTTCTGACAACAAAACCCACCAGAAGAACCAGGCTGACCAGTTAAACTCTCAGCCCCTTTGCAACAAACACATGGATAAACTGTGCTCAGGACCCAACTTGACAGCTTTTCTGGAACACTTGTGTGCTGAAGACAGAAACTTGGTCACGTACTTATATAGACCTGTCTCCTGAACTTGTTTAAGCAGCTCTTCCTGCGAAAGGAATATTGGTAATTTGCAGTCAAGCTATATGAATAACGATATAACATGGTACTAGGATAGTGATGAACTTGACGTTACTTACATGTTTATAAACCTTCAGCAAAAGCCTCCGTATCTCCTCCTGGCTTAGACATTACTTAAGAGTTTATAAATCTCAGCAACCCATTTAATAAAGTCCCTGAAGTTTGAAGGCAATGACATGCAAACAACAGAGATGGCCTCCTCAACATCCTTCACAGGCCATAGCCTCCGACTTAGAAAGGAGTGATACACATCTTCCATCAAGTGCTTTGCTACACTTTCCCATCTCATGCTTACAGCTCTACCAGGTAATAATCCAACTAAATTTCTGTTCAATTAAAATAGACAGAATGACAGGAACTATGCTAACAAGTGTTTGCATGTGTGTACCGGCACACCCAGAACATTTTCCTGCCATGTGAGCTATCCTGGCCATTGCATGGTTACCAATAACCCTTTCAAGCTTTAAACCACATTCAAAAAGCAACCAATATCAGGAAATTTGTTGCACCAGAAAAAAGATTTGGGAGATTATTACAGGTTCGTACCTTTGTATGTTACTTTGTATAACCAAAGGAAAGGAAGGAAATCATTGGTATTTTGTATGTTTTGTTCTGGAAATTATTGGCCCCAATATAATTAACCAATTTGGTATTTAAATGATCCCCCCAACGAGAGTTTAGTTTAACAAAACGCTCTATTGTTTCCTTAAGATTCACCCAAAAAATATACACGGAAGAGAATCTTCCATTAATCATGAGCTCATGACGTTAGGAGGGGTGTTCTTATCACCAAGAGATCAACCCTACCTTTCATATTGTAACATTTGAAGTGTGATTTTCGTAGTAGTTTTCAAGTGTGTTCTTTTCTACTGAATTGTACTAAATTGAACTGAACCAATTATTGAGTAAATGAACAAGAACATCCCGTAGTTCATCAATCATACTCGTAGTACGGAGCAGTAGTATACTATGACTCTACGAGTAACATAGTTCTCTATTCTGGGCGATGAAAACTTATTGTAGTGGGCTTCTGCCTAAAATGGGCATATTTGAGTGGTCCAAACAAGGTGATCAAGTTGGCTCCGAGTCTACTACTGCTCGTTCCCAGTCCCATCACTTTAGGAAAATCCCCAAAATTTAATCCGTACTACGGATCTATGACCCCACATGACTACATGAGCCCAGAGTTCACTAGGTTGTAGTATGAGTGGTACCTATTGACGAGTACACCTTAGGATAGACATCAGCTAAGCCAAACAAAAATATAACAGATATGGACATATATATGGTAAGTGTTGCAATCAAGTACAATAATACAGCTCAACTCGAACTGTATCATTACTTCCAGATACAAGTTGACAAAATCAATGGTTTCCACTGATTTTGTAATTGGTAGGACATGTTATACTTTACTACCTTAGGCTTAGAGACAGCATGGTAGCTCAAGTTTCAAAATGGTACGTAGGCGGTAGGCCAAGCATAATCTCAGTATCATAAATATTCAGGAGTTTCAAGTTCCATCTCACCTCCCACAAGCTCTCTGATCTGATCTCTGTGTATTATGACGGGGGAGAATGGATATCTGTAGTAAGGAAATGTAGCTGTCGTTGCAAATGCTGTACCTGTCACAAACTCACAAGTAGTTAAATGTTGAGAAGGGCGCTAAAGTGGGATCATACAATTTTAAGGAAATACGGAAAACACATAGGTATCAATTCAGCATCTAATGGTTTGATAAAGTTAATGAAGTACAGATTTAACTAATCATCCATACTTGCTTCAGAAACACATTAATGCATCAGAAGGTGTCCAAGTTATCAGGCGCATTGGCAGGTGGGCACCTGGTGGAATTGGTAATGAATCTCCTACTACAATGGGATGATAAAGACTCCATTTTTAGCTCCTTCCCTCTTCACTTCACTCCAAGATTTGCATATGAGAGAGAGAGAGAGAGAGAGAGAGAGAGAGAGAGAGAGAGAGAGAGAGAATAGAGAGAAAGATGAGAGCAGTGGGGCGGCCTTGATGGGAAGCAAAGCTGTACTCTTTAATTTTTCAATGCGTGTTATTGGTCTTGTGAGTTGTGAAATTGTGATTTGTGATGTAGATTGTAGTATTTGTGATGTAGATTCTAGTCTTCTAGAAGAGTATCAAATGCTTTAATTTAAGTATTTCTTATTTATTTATTCTTTCTTTGGGAAGGCAATTAAAAAATGGTGGATGAAAAAGAAGAAAAGAAAAAAAAACTGAAAACTTTTTATTTGCAGGTGGACCTCAAATGCTTCACTTATCCACTTAATTTGAGCTTGCAGCCTAACGGTGAACGTGTATATTTGTGTGAAATGATTGATGATTTCACGGGGGCAACCAAGGTTTTTACTGCCCTTGAATTCTCAAGCAATCCCGAAGCCACGGCTTATTTTAATAATCATCACCAAGAACATGACTTTAAAGGGTGGACACTATTTGACCATTTGGGAAGAAGTTTTTTGCTGGGAGATTATGTTGGGGTGCCGATGCAGTCCTGGTTGGCCGACAATATTCCCATCTTCTGGGAAACTCCGAGAACGGGGGAAATTAGACCATCAATAACATAACATATATAATCATATTATTTCACAATTGACATAAATAAACCATTAAGGGCATGAGAGAATCTTGCACGGACAACACAACTTATCCCTATAAGTCTCAAATTAAAAAACTAATTGAATAAAATAAAGTTGTGGCCATGAACAAAACAACAAAATCAGGATTTCTGATATTTGTCTAGTGTTTGATGATGTAAAATGTAGTTATTATTATATTGGGGATTGCTTTGTCTGCCTACAACTTCAACATAATTAGCGTAATCACCCACTTTGATTAATTCCAGCATTTTAAAGTGTAGTTACTAGTTACTGTATTTACAAATGGCTAGCTAAATTATGTTAGCAAGCAATTATTCTCTAACACTAATTAGTTAATATCATAATGTTTTTTCAATTTTATTTACCCAAAAAATCAACGGCTTGGAAAAGATCTAACAATCTAACATATATACTGCACGTGGTGCTGATAAGGAACACCGGTGACTGTCTATTGATCATTCATGCTATTTACTGATTGATCTATTAGTTTAATAAGTAATCAAAAGTATTAGACAAAGGTAAACTTCGGAGTTGTAATGGGTCAGTCCGTCAGGTTAGAGAGTCCATTAGTTACTTCTGACAAATTTTAAGGTCATGAAAAGAGAACAATTTGCCAGATTTGTTGGAGCAAATAAGGAAGATTATCGATGGATACAATACCACGCACTTCTTCTCGTAACCTATCATCTTTAAGGCTTGACCAAGTGTTAGGAGGCATGGCCAGTATTAGGGCCCGTTTGGTCTACCTTCTAGCAATTTCTCCTTCTCCTCCTAAATTTGTTCTTGCTCACTCCCTTTTTATCCACTTTCCTCTCCCATTTTCAACTTCTAAGAAGTTGAAATAAAGCTACAATTGGACTAGAAGGAGAAGTTACAAATTGTAGCTTCTCCTTCTCCATCCACTTCTAGCTTTATTTTAACTTCTTAGAAGTTGGGTATGGAGGGGGAGTGGATAAAAGGGGGTGAACAAGAACAAATTTGGGAGGAGAAGTTGAATTTGTGGGAGCTAGGCCAAACGGGCCCTAATATTGTTAGAACGTCATCAGCCGACGGATAATTCCCATATGACAAGTTTGAATCACAGCCAGATAGACTATCAGATCTCCTCTCACAGCATGGGACCAGCTTTTCTACTCCATGCTTAGCATTATCCACAGTAACTTTGCCCGATATTACAGTGACAGATTCGTCATTGTCAGTCCCTGGAAGACTTGAATGAGTTGTTGTCGAGCAAGTTTCATTGCAAACGCCAACCTCTCCAGAGAGAAGTTGAGCACCTTGACAGCATACTTTAGAAGCAATATCACGCAAAGATTCATGACCAGCAGCAGATGTAATGTAGTCACAACATCTCGTTATGCATTTATAGAGTTCAGTCTCTTGCACTTGCTTCAATACTTCTTCCTGAAACCCAAATGTCAACCATCTGAAAGTTATCCTCAATATTCAAGTTCAAAGGGACATTACATCTAAGATACACTCGGAAAAATAACCAAAACAAGCATTGAGAAAAATGCAAAAGGAGAGGGTTAAAGGAGGTAGACAGAGGAGAAAAGATTCCAAAAACCTTGATAACCAGCCTTCTAATTCCCTCTTCGCTGACAACTTTACTCCGATCCTCCTGTTTTCGAACTTCTGCAACCCAATTGATGAAGTCACAGAGATTCGTAGAAGCTGATGTAAATATAACAGATAGCATCTCCTGAATGTCTTTAATTTCCTTGGAAGATAAAAGAGTTAGAACTTCTTCAGTCAAGTACTTAGCAGTGACGTCCCAGCCACTGACTACAACTCTGCAAAGGATCCAGAACATCAATGCCACAGTGCGAGCAAGAAAAAAGAAAAGGAAAAGACAGAAAGGAGAACACAAGAAAATTAACAGTCTAATGGGTGAGAGTGAGTTGTGCAGAGAGATTTGACCTTCTCACTTTCATTAGATTCTACACAAAGCCAACTAACAACTTGTTGATGGACATCAAGAATTAGAGGTCATGTTAGCATATAATCTGTGTATACAGTTCATTGATTATATAATGAGCAATCAGGGAAAAGCATCAAACACTTCCATGAACCAGATGGAGGGAGAACGCTAAGAAACACAATACCAGGGTATAAAGAATTGATGGTTCCCTCTTTAGTCTTGATATAAGCATGAGCCTGATGACAATGGCAAGCCTTAAAAAACAAAGGGACATGTTCATACATCTAATCTAAGAATAACATGAAGTCTTCTTTTTTTCATTTTCCTTTTTTTTCAGTTCAGGGGTATTTGCACAAGTCTACTCAAGATGGCAAGAAAGAAACAATAATATTCCGGGTAAGAACAACTAATCATAAATGTAGAAGAAGCAAGCAGGAGAATTTTAATCTCCTCCTCTGCATTGTAACCCACAGGAATTAGAAATTCTAGAATAAGGATAACTTTACACCTGCACTTTGCATTATGAACCAGCAGCCCCGAAAAACTAGATATGACTATTCACTATGGAATCTATCAAACTTTAATAAATGTTAAGAACCTGAAATATTTTGCCAAGGAAACTGAGTGTTACCACTGTAACTCTTTTACGACAAGAAAAAGTTAATTATCCAAAGATAAATCATCATCTTACAAAAGCATCATTCCTACAGCCTACTCAATAGGAGAGGAAGATCCAATTGCTAGACCATCATTTATGGTCCCTCACAATTTATAGTTGAACAACTACCTTATGCAGGGAATCAAAATGATTATTAGATCTAGGAAAGGACCTAAGCACTTTGAACAACATTGCACAATTACATCATTAATAGAAATAAACATGTTCATATACCCTCTATGATGTCCAGTGGCCTCATCAACGGTGTTCATAGCTTCCCATAAAAGCGTGAGAGGAACCCAATGAGGAGGGTATTTAAATCGAGCAACATCAAGAATAAGCACCATGTCCCTTTCAGCATGGTAACCTCCCACTGGCGAAAAATGACCAGTTCCTGTCTGCCAAATCAAAATTCACAACAATCTTAATCCAAATCATAATTCACAAAGATTATGGGTATTAAATTTGGAGTGCCAGGCTGTCAAAAGCCTACACAAAAATTTCAAAGAAAAAAAATTTAAGGAGATCTTCGCCAGTGCACTGGACAATTCAGTGCAAGGACATGAACTTGTGTAGTCACAAGACTCACTGCTCAGAAATGCCAGGTTCCTTTCTTCTCAGAATTCCCATACTTTTGAAACCGTCTTTAAGAGGACTAAAAACCAAACCGAAGATATGCACAAGCATCATTCAATCAAGGAAAGAGTCAGGGCCAAAAGCTTGATTAATACTACTACATACATGATACAACCAACTACCAAGGAAAGAGTCAGGACCAAAACATTGATTAATAGTACTACTTACAATCAAGTGAAATTTGTCATCCCTTTCTGCCACTGTGGTCAGTGATAAGTGACAACTAAAATCAGGTCAAAGCTACCCTAACGAGAATGAATTGATTGAGAAGACAAAATTGCTGTACATGGTACTCTCTACGGTCGTGCAATGAGACACTGAAACTCTTATGTTTCCGAGACCACTTAAGCATTGAACACTTCACTGTTTGCATCTTGTGGCGGTGTGGCGGATGCCATTACATTTCGAAGATGTAAGAAAGCAACGGAGCACTTGCGCATTACAAGGGAGGTGCACTAAGGTCACCATCTACCTCGTTATTTTGACACCTCTTGAGGAGGATGAGCTGACGTCGCAAGTGCAAAACCTGCAAAAACCAGTTTGGTTAATAAGAAATTGATATACCACAATCAGGGGAAGATAACAGAAAGGGGAAAGTGAAGAAGAGACTCAAAAGAAATGAACATGTGAGGAAAGTTCAGCCAACCCCAAATGTTACATGGCATTAGGGATCCTTACAATTCTCTCATCCTCCATCATACTTGATTTATGCATATGAATGGAAATTAGAAAATAATACGAATGGAAATTACTTACCTCCTCCTTTACTAAAGCAGGAAGATTTTCAATTGAAACAAGGCTCGATAACTGCAGCAAAAGCTTCTCATCCTTAATACCAGACCATGTTTGCATAGGCAGGGAAGCAGAAGTACTGTCAGAACATCATTCCCACTTGGATGCAAGCCGGAGCATTCATTTGCAGAGCAACAATGTTGTTTTTCTTGAGTAACAGGGACTAAAACTTGCAGCCCTCGCTTACTTTCACCATTCATTACTGTTCCAGAGACGATAGTTATGGGCTTGCCACCATTCTTTCTAAGCATATTGACGCATGTTTTCTGACAACAAAACCCACCAGAAGAGCCAGGCTGACCAGTTAAAAGCTTAGCCCCTTCGCAACAAACTGCTTCTGCTACATCGGATAAACTGTGCTCAGGACCCAACTTGGCAGCTTTGCTAGCACACTTGTATGCTGAAGACAGAAACTTAGTCACATATATAGTCCTGTCTCCTGAACTTGTTTAAGCAGCTCTTCCTGCGAAGGGAATTTTGGAAATTTGCAGTAAAGCTATATGAATAACAATATAACATGGTACTAGTATAGTAACGAATTTGACGTTATTAAAAGTTTATAAACCTTCAGCAAAAGCCTCCGTATCTCCTCCTGGCTTAGACTTTGACCCTCATCTTCGTGTCTCCGAACCTCAGCAACCCACTTAATGAAGTCCCTGAAGTTTGAAGGCAATGACATGAAGTCCCTGAAGTTTGAAGGCAATGACATGAAGTCCCTGAAGTTTGAAGGCAATGACATGCAAAAGGAGTGGTACATCTTCCATCAAGTACTTTGCTACACTTTCCCATCCCTCATGTTTACAGCTCTACAAGCAAATAATCCAACTAAATTTCTGTTCAGTAAAATAGACAGAATGAGAGAAACAATTCTAATAAGTGTTAGCATGTGTGGACCAGCACACCCAGAACATTCTTGAACAAATTTTTTTTTAAGCAAAACTATCCAAAACATTGAGCTATCCAAAACAACAACTACTAGTAGAAATATTTGAATAACATGTCCGATAGACCAGTGAGTATCTAGAGGCCAATGCATCATTACCAATAAACCTTTCAAGTTTTAAACCACATGCAAACAAAGCAAAAGACTCGACAAACCAGCATAATCCCTGAAGCAACAGCTGGGCCCATGTAGGACCAAAGAGGAGCTCATCACAATTCGTGGATGATACTCTTAAACCATTCGGCCAGTTGCTATGGCCTGGCGAAATACATTGTTATCTTATAATTCTCTACCTATTGTGTCTATGAATCTCAATTAGTTTGGCTCAAAAGTCAAATATGAACAGCCTTCTAACCAACCACCCCTCAGTAGACATCATTAATGATGCTAATGCAAGCAGCTTGAAGTCGAAACATGACAGTTTTGGATCTTTTTTGATAATCAGAAATATGTTCCAGTTGATAACTCATTTTAAGCTCTACATGAACAAAACTACAACAGTTCCACCAGACAGCATATCATACCAGGGAATATAGCAGTGCGGGCTCTCGCTGCTGTCTAGATATGAGGATGTACCTGTCAAATAAGATTAATGTAACAAAAATGAAAGAACACTCAAGTCAAAAGACAGGAATAAGGAATTAAAAAACTGAAATTCATATCAAGAACAATTAGACATATGCCTACATATTTATGCAGATGAGTGATTATATTTCCAGATTGAGCAGGAGAACCATAATGTACTAACTGCCAACGAACTAGACATGCGGATGTCGATAATAAACATAAAAGAAAAGGTTAGATTATATCAGCACCTGACAGATCCATTCATGTGTTTCTTCAATACAATTGCACAGCAACACACTAAATTTCAGGCGAACAATAATGCATTAACTGTACGAGACTGTCACAATTCGATACGTCTAAAGCAGGCAAGCAGCTGATGTTCCCTGAGATCAGCTTTTCAGTTTCCTTTACAACACTTTCCGAGGGGGAGGGGGTGACCAGCTCGGTGTCCTTTCATCTGGTAACCAACTGTGACAATTGCATGATGATTCAAATGATCACCGGCTGGCCAAAAGGAACTGAGAATGTTTTCTTACTTTTCTATTTTTGTGGGGGTCCGGGAGCACATGCACTTAATATATAACTGAAAAGGCATTTATTTAAACAGCTTAATACAGCTTCATTGCTAGAGAAAGCACAGACAAATACCTACCCTCTATATTCACTAGTTGCTGCATCAACTGTATCCATGGCTTCCCAAAGAAGAGTAAGAGGTACCCAATGAGGCGGGTATTTAAAACGTGCAACATCTAGGATCAGTGCCATGTCTCGTCTGGCATGATAACCACCAATAGGAGCTTAGTGCTACCTGTTTGAAAATCCCTCTATGGTATGATGAGACT
This sequence comes from Tetragonia tetragonoides, assembly GCA_038025085.1. NCBI lineage: Eukaryota > Viridiplantae > Streptophyta > Magnoliopsida > Caryophyllales > Aizoaceae > Tetragonia > Tetragonia tetragonoides. The sequence goes on from CM076142.1 coordinate 12,805,102, forward strand.
ACATGGCATTCATCTGATTTAGAGCATGCCTTGACGTAATCTCGGAATTCATTAATGGAACTCTCACTAGTACGGAAAGCTTGAACATTTGCTCCTGCACAGTGAGCCAAACATGCAACCTTCCCAAAAGAAATTCCTTTAGCCTCAACTTTTTCCAAAGGTTCACAACAGTCTAGCATAGATTCATCAAACCATCTCCATGGTCCTACAGGAGAAAATACATAACAAGTTCGAAATCAGAAGAAAATAAAACTCTCAATGTCAAAAGTTTCTACTATTGAAAAACCTTAGCAAATGGCTCCTGGGAAATTTACATTCAAACCATCTCCATGGTCCTATTTGAGAAAATAACATAACAAGTGCAAAAGTAGATGAAAATAAAAATCGCAATGCCAAAAGTTCCTATCTTTTATTGTAAAACCTTGGCAAATGGCTCTTGGGAAAGTTACATTTGAAAAAACAAACCAAATGGAAACAAGACTAGAGGAATTGCAGCTGGGACATTGACAGCTATTCCATTTTTCTTTGAGTTTCCTTTTTATTTTGGTGAGGTGGGGGGAGGATTGGGGAAGAGGGCTCGTTTAAGTTAAGACTTAAGACTATGCAAAGAATATTAAATTAATAAAAATCGAAAAGCATAGAACCATCCAACTGCTAAGGGTGTTATACTAGAATTCAAGAACAGGATTAGAAGATCTATGACTTTGTAACACATTGGTTTTCAGCTATCTTATCGGCTGGAAGCCTGGAAGCCTAATCCGTTCACTGAAAATTATAATTTATAACCCAGCAATTCATTCTGTCCTGGACAAAATTGTTACAGAGTAATGAAGCTTACACAAAACCAAAAAAAAATAATTAAGAACCACATCATGTCCAACTAAGTTCCTCTAAGATGCATAACTGGTTTCCCTCATTCAATTGTTACCACTTACCAGATATCGAAATTGAAAACCTTCTATAAAAACATATAAAAGGATTTGAAGAACATGCAATGCTTCTAAATCTTCTGAAACTTTGGTGTCAATCTATTCATTTATTCCAGTGTGGTTGGATTGGTTTTCCGCTTTTCCCCATTTAAGCATCAGTTGTTACTTGTTACATCATATATCTTGAACATATCTCTCTATTCACTTTAGTGGATGTTTTCAGTTTCTTATGACTCTTGTTATACATCTTCAGACTCGTTAATACCATTGTACAACTTTGGTCCCCATAATTTGTTCGATTATCTGACTTCCTTTACGTTCCACTTTCACTCTTTATTGCTAACAGCCAAACTAAAGACACAAATATGCAATCAGCATGAGTTTTCCTCCTTTTGCTAATGAACATCTTCCCCAGATATATGTAAGGAACACACCTTATATTCTTATAATGTCCCAAGGATATCAAACACCTCGTTATATTTTTCATATTTCAACTATTACACCTTTTACTCGTGAACAGTAATCAGATCACAGTTCTATTAATATACTGAATATCTAAACCTACGAAGAACATCAGCAACAAGTTGATCCAGTCAAAAAGAAAGAAGGCATCATAACAACTATACCACTTGAATAGTTGATGCTTCTTAGAGTGACAGGAAATGCAATTATAAGTTAAAGCCATATGCAAATAACAATTCTGCACCTTTCCATGTCCTTCCTGGATCGATAGCAAGCGCATTTAAGACCATAGAAAGGCTAGCCAATCCACAATAGGCAGGCTCTGACTGTGTCTGGAAGTAGGAAATGAGCTTATAGAAACCTTCCATTGTTCCATTTTGAACAGCTTCAAGGAAAAGTTTCTACAAGACCAAAAACTACATTAGATTAGGGATTTAGGAGAAAATTTGATATATTTCCAATTCTATAAAAATGCCAAACTGGTTTAGATATTAGGAAAGATAACACCTTTAAACAAGATAATGCCTTAGAAGCAGATATCATTGCATTTTTTTATTGAGGTACATTTTTTCCCTACCATTCAAACACAGTGATTCTTGAACTTGAGCTCAAATTCTAAAATTCGACCGCTTTTGGTGTATGTAATTTACTAATCTGCAAAAACCAATTCTTCATTTTTTACAGAAATGATATTAAACACTTACATTATGCCGGACATTAAACCATTAGAGTCCCCAGGAAAAAAAAAATTGGCGCTAAATAAACAAAATTAAACAGACATTATGACAATAAGCACCAGTAATTCCAATTTCTAGCATAACTTAACAGCACAAGTTATTCAATCAAAATCTAAATCAATTAGAGTACAAATCAACACCAAACAAATCAAATTTTTGTAAGATTGTACTAAATTGAAATATTTAGAAAGAGGGAGAATTGAAGATGAAAATGGGTGTGGAGAACGAGTTAAGAAGCGCACTGACCTTTCCTTCAGTGGAAGCGAAATCAATGGCGGGAGGTGATGGAAGGACTCGTCGATAAAGCCCCGCCATAGCCATTGTTGATGCCTGCAATCTCTCTCTCTCTCTCCTAGGGTTTATCGAGGGTTTAAGAAACAGGGCCCGCGAAATTAACCGTTTGAAAATATGGGAGACTATTGGAGTGATTATGTCATGTTGTTGTCATGATGTGCCACCGGTTTTGCATTTTAGTGTTCTACACGGTTATGACTTATTGACTTGAGTTTTGACCACTTTTTCTGCGTTGGTTTTTTTTTTTTTTTTTTTTTGATTTCTTCCAATGTGTCGTGTAGATTTAAAAAAAAAATGAAAAACAGAATGTTCCTTAAACGTCAAAAATTACACAATTACAGCACTTGAGGTAATGATTAGTTGAATAATTGGGTGTTTTGTCTTTTTCATCTTTGTGTTTTTTTCTATTAAATTTAACTGAATCGATTATTTAAAAAAGTAAAAAAAGAATTCACTCATCCTCCATCTTTTGTTCATTTTAATTGAATTACATTCAATTCAATTCGGCATTTTAGTCCATCTATTGCAATTCAGTTTATTTGATTAGACTCTGAATAAGCATAATTGAATATTTTCACGATAAATTGATTTGGTGGGAAGGGAGGGACGACATGTATATCCTCTTAATGCTTGGTTACATGGTTGTTAATTCTCTTAGAATGTGTTCTTTTCACTAAATTGATTTGTATATCATTAAACTAAATAGTATTATGTGAGAAAAAAAGTACATTGTCGCTAAATTGAATTTATTATTAAATAAGTGGGAAAAAACTCATCCTTAATTATGATTTTTCGAAATGCTATGGTGTTGCGGCCTATTCTTTTTGTATAGCTCAAGGAAAATACAAAGTTGAAAATAACTGTCAATCTAATTAAGAAACATATGATCCACAAAAGAGAAAAACATATATAGCACATGGACATATAAAGAAATTGACAACTTCTAAAACATGATTTTGTTGTTTTGATCCTATGTATGACCAAGCATTGGCGGACACATTGTGGGGACAGCAGGGTCCTCACCCCGCGACTCAAATTTTTTTTCTTTAATTATTTGTCTATATTTTCTCCAAAAAAAAATAAAATTAGGGTCTTTCTTGCCCTCTTTTAAGTGTAGATTTCGCCCTTCTAAAAGGAGAATCATTTATCAGTTAGTGTTACTAAGCATTGATCATCCTTTAATAACCCCATTTCATCCTTATACTACGGGTGATTTTTTTTTCCATTTATTGGACCTTAACTAATTAGTGAAAATCAGTGGTTAGACCTTACCCAATCAGTGGAAATCAGTGACTAGACCTTACCCAATCAATGTGAATCAGTGGTGGAAGTACATTACCTAATCAACGAAAAACAATGGCATGACTCACATTCATACTCACAAAATTAGTTGTAAAACTTTACTGTATCAGTGAGAATCAATGGAATGACCTTACTGAATCAGTGGTAAGATCTTACCCAATCAGTGAAAATCAATAAAAAAATATTTACCAATCAGTGAGAATTAGTGAAAAATAAGTGGAAACGCACCATACAACTAATGACAAGTTTAAAAGTTCATTGTCATGGAATAAAGACGATGATGTTTTGCTTGGTCTTATCTAACATTGATCCATTCCGCATTTATTGAACCCTTACGTCTTTCAACTCAAACAAGGTCAGTAACCAAAAGCATGTAAGAAAAAAAGTCACAAACCCTGAACTCTGATCTCTAATGAAGCAACAAAATTAGACAGTTTTCGTGTTTCCGAATATTTACTTAATTCTTATTTCCATTTTGGTCGATTGCTTCCAACATTCACCAAATTCAGAGGGCCAAGCAAGCGGGTCCCACAAGCAAAAACATGCAGATAATACCCTGTTTGGTTGCCGGGGAAAATGTTTGTGGAACGGGAAATTTTGAAATGAGAGTCACATGCTTTATCTTAACCTCACTTTTGGGCAAACGGATCTTCGCCAAACGTACCTTTAAGATATTGTGGGACCCATGGTGAGACTGTTGCTGATGACACGTGCCGTTTCGGAGGGCAAGAGGGGGTGATTCGTTAGATGTCACTTTCTATCAAACATAAGACATTGAGACAAGCCGGCGACGAAAAGGCTTGTCGTGGTCGGGATGACGGCGTTGTTTAATTGGCCATCTGGTTTAATGTTCAATGGATCAAGAATTCAAGATCAAATGTTCTGGATTTTGTTGTATTTGTGAGATTATGGGAATGTTCTTTGATTTTTCCATTTGTAATTGGTGTAGTTTAGTTTACTTTAAGGAGTGTTTTTTTTTCCACTTATTTAGTCTTATTTAATTAATAAAAGTTAGTGATAAAATCTTACTTAATTACTGAAAATCAATGGTAATACATTATTGAATCACTGAAAATCAGTGGCAGAATTTTACTCAATTATTGAAAATTAGTGGCAGGATTCACATTCCTACTCACAAAATCAGTGACAGGACCTTTATTGAATCAGGGTAAATCAGTGGAATAACTTACTAAATCAGTGGAAATCAGTGGCAAAACCTTGCCTAATCAGTGGAAATCAGTGAGAGGACATTACTCAACTAGTGAGAATCAGTGAAAATAAGTGGAAAATAACGCACCCTTGGTGGAGTTTGGTTAAGTGATCTATTTTCTCTCTAATATATTACTATACCGTCCAGTTCAATTCAATTCAGTTCAGTAAAGTGACATTGATTCCTACTGATTCAGTAAGGTATTCCCACCGATTCTCACTGAACCGTTGTTCTTTTCAATTGGAAAAAACTAAACTAAACTAAACTGAATTGAACTGACTGAACTTAATTGCAATTTTTTAAGTAAACCGTTGACCATTTAAACCTTGCCCACACATTTTCAATATTGAGTTCATTTGAAAATATGCTTTGAGATATTTACGATGACATAATTGTCATCCTAAATTTATTTCGTAATAAAAAGGTATATGAGCAATAAAGTTACACATGAATTGAAATGAAATGAATTTAAGTGAAATTAAGTTGAGCCAAACAGAGCGTCACTCGCTAAAGTCCTGTCATTGCATTGGAGTTCAATCAATTCAATTATTTGTTAGACTCGGGATGTCTATTTTCAAACGACTTTGTCGAATTTTTGGCTCGAGATTATCATTTTATTTCGTTTAAAATATGGGGAATATTACACCTTGATTTTCACTAATTAGGTAAGTGTTTGCCGTTGATTCCTACTAATTGGGTAAGGGATTGCTAGCATACAAATAAAATTTAATAATGACAAAGAAAAGCAAATATATTTTGATGGACAAGATATTTTACTATTTATTACTTAAAAAAACTCAATAAAAAATCCTCATTTATAGGCTTACAATCAAGTAAAACTCTAATTACAATTAAGCAAGTAGTGGGAAACATGGGAACATGACCCACCGACAACTAGTCCTACAATATAGTGTTTAGGTATCTTATGACCTACTAGACCATTAATTTTTGGAGCATGATTATGCAAATTAACTTAAATAGTTTCATTTTTTAAATTATAGTATCATTCTTTCATTTTGAGTTTTATCTTGTTCAAGTCATAGTTTCATTTTTATTCAAGACATAGTTTTATTGGGTTTAGGCTGTCACATGGATTCGTAGTCTAGGCTATAGGAATTGAATTCAACATGATTTCCATTCATTCGGTAAGTATCTCCTAGTAATTTGACCTTATTGATTGAGTTCTATTAAGTGGAAAAGAATACACTCCAAAATACTACAATAAACTATCACAAAATTCAATGTGAGACGCATCAAACAACCATAACATCAGACTATAAAGATGAAATCACGTTGAGCCGGCCTCATAAAAGACATTTCTATTCCTCAAGATAATCGCAATACTAACGAAAAATATTATACTCAATTACTTCAAAGAAAAAGTATTTTGCGTACTAGGACTGATCATTGAACCTGCGCTAACAAGACAAGTGACAAGTGATGCTTCATGGGAGAGAAAGAGAACTCGTCTATCAGGAGATGAAAAGGTCTAGAATGCCCCTATTTGCTCCATGTCCTTGTTCGTCCCCTAGCATTTGTCGTCTTAAATATTCTTAGTCTGGTTTTTTGAAGTATGTTACATGAGACAAGATATAGAACTAATCTGTCATTTGTTTTCTTTAGTGGTACTAGTACACTGGATATTAGAGAGATCAAATCAAATCAAAAACCAAAGAATATGCTTTGGCTGTTTTGGAATTTCCACAAGTTTGGAATAATGTGGTGTGGATCCCCAATTTTTACCGGCATATCATAAAAAAGGCTTACAATTTTCCATACATAATATATAGGGAGGAATGCTAAGTACAAATATACTCCAATAATATTTTTTTTGGGCAACTAGTCCAATAATATTTGTAAGACATAAAAGAATAACGACGAAACAAAATATATACGCATTGGGGAAGTGAAAGGAAATGTAATAGAAGAGGAACATACTAAACAACTAGTTGAGTCCGTTTTTCCACCTGAAAATAATGAATGAATTGAGCTTAATTAAGTAAATAATTTATATCTCAGCTTGATATTTAATTATTTAAAATTCGCTCAAATATATTCAATATTAAATTTATTTGAAATTATTTTCAATGATCATGAAATATTTAGGAATAAAAAAATTATTTGAGGAGTAAATTTCAATATGAGTTGAATTGAATTGCACTGAATTTAACTGAATTAAATTTTTTTGAGGACAACTAAATCTAACACATTAATATCCTGGTAACTATCACCAGCTAATAAATAAATAGAGATATTCTAATACAAGCAATATTATATGATAATGACGATGGAGATTATTTGCGCTTTTGCTCTTAAAGAATGATGCAACGATGGATTATTGATCATTTTCGATAAAGTCCTTGATTAATGATTATTCACTTCCTTTTCGTATTCATTAAAGTCAAAGGTAATAAACTGAGCTAATTGAAGTGATGGTAGCGTGTGAGAGAGAAAAAAATATGTCCGGAGTAAATCAAATTGATCTTTCCAAAACCATATCTTAACATCATTGTTGATATTGTATTCAAAACTTATTTTCCAACTTTGAAATAAGGAGTAAGCTATGCTAACTAGTAAAATAAAGTTAAATAGGGTGACAGACACAGTCATTCTTATTTAGAATAAAAGGTACGAGTAGTGAACTAATCTAGTGACTAATTTAGGTTACTAAAAGTAAGAAAGAAAGGAGCAAAATGCCAATACACTGGCTACAAGGGACAAGGACAGGGACAAAACAAACATGCTTGTCTTAGTGGAGCCTAAATAAATCACTTTCACTTTGGCCTGTTTGATCTGTACACTATACAGGTAGCTTAAGGACCCTTAGGTCTAGGGCTCACATAGCTCAAACTTCTAACCGGTATAATGCTCATTCCCAAGAGAACTTTTGTCACTTTGATTCGGTTTAAACTTGTACTAAAACTTGTTCAAGTTTAGAAAAAGGATTTCAAAATCAGACTGATACCTGTTAATTTGGGCAATTATTAGTATTTTCACGGTTTTCATAGATTTGTATAATTTCGTCATGTTTGGTTGGGTGTAAGCCAATAAAGGAACTTCAACTTTCTTGGAAGAAAAATAAATTACATGGTTTGGTTCACATATTTCTATGGAAGTTGAAGTTACATGGACCTTGAACTTCCCATGAAGCATGGGAAGTTGCTTACCTAAGGGGGCTAGGTAAGTCCAACTTCCCATGTTAATTAAATCAAATTACTTTTTTACCCATTGAAGTTTATTATTGATTGCATGTGAATTGGGTTAAATGGTCATTCTATATCTACTTCTAAGGAAGTGTATGTTGTGAACCAAACTAAATATATTTCCATGGATTTGTTACATAGGAAGTTAGAGTTCCATGGTATTTCAACTTCCCTATATAAGTTGAGAGGATTGAACCAAACAAGGCCTTAAGAGTACGATTTTTTTATTGAAGTGAATTGAATCGAACTGAATTGAAACCGATACTGAAAAAAATCCATATTTTCTTGTAAGACACAACCTTAAATCCAAACTCACAGAATTACTCTTACCCATTTACATACGCCAATTTTTTGGGTAATTAAAAAGAGGGTGCAAATAAATAACGACTGAGACACCCTTTTGTTACATTATGTCCGGATTCTCGTATTTAACAGCTAACATATCAGACTGAGTTACCTACATATGTCAATTGATGCTCTTTCTCCCACACACCACACCACACGTAAATTTCTGTTAAAAACTGTGCACATCTTAATTTGACGGTTATTAAACCTAATCATCATCATCAAACCATGATTTGATTTATCGACCCAAATCAAGTCATCTACCCTACAGTCCTACACAACAAAATCAACCGTACAACAAAAGCATCCCACAATAAATAAAAAAAAACCCTTTATTTTTATTTTTCGTTACAATAAAGAAAATTACTGTTTCTCCCCTCCAAAATTTAAGGTCAAATCCATAACCCACATCAATAAAAACAAAAGAGTTACTGTTTCCACCCAAGAGTCCAACACACACACCTAACCTTTTACTCGAAATCAGCAAATCACCTCACAAAAAAAAACCCTCTCATAAGTCATAAGCTCATAGTAAACATAAAACCAAAACCAATACAAAACTGTACTACTGTACACATTACCATAACCACAAACCCACCCAACTCAAATGACCACATCTACTCTCTCTCTCTCTCTCTCTCTCTCCTCAGTCTGACCCTTCTGTTTCCTGCACCCCTTTACACTTTTCTATCCATGCCCAACCTTTTCCCCTTCTTCACCCATTTCATTACCATACCATAAAACCCTCTTAAAACCCCATCTCTCTCTCTCTCTCTCTCCACATTTTCATCCCCACACCACAACAATGGCATTCCCATTTTCTCTCTCCACAATCCTCATTTTCTCTCTCCTAATCACCATCACCCACCAACAACAAACCACAACCCCAATCTCAGAACAAGAATCAGTCTACTTAGCTCTAGAAACCCTTAACCCAACAATCCCATATCGCACCCTTTACCCAGATGATCTCTGTTTATACTCATCCCCACACGGCGTCGTTTGCTCCTTTTTCCCATCCTCCCAAAACGCCACCGTTTTAACTCCTCATATCACCGAACTCAGCTTCGGCCACGTGTCCGATACTTCACCGTACCCTCCATGCTCCCTTAACGCCGCTTTTCCACTCTCTCTCCTCTCTCTCCCTCACCTCAGGAAGCTCTTCTTCTACAAATGCTTCACTAACCCTAACGCCACCGTTTCACTTCCGACTTTCCCTAAACGCAGCGTTTTTGAGGAGCTTGTGTTCGTTGAAAACCCTTCTCTTTCTGGGTCCCTTACTGGTGTTAAGTATTTAGCCTCTCTCAAAAGGTTGATTATTACTGGGTCTAATATTAGTAATGGAATTCCTGACGAAATTACGAAACTGCCCTTGTTAGAGCAGTTGACAATTTCCGGGAATAAAAAATTGGGAGGTGAAATTCCAAAAAATGTGGGGTTTTTGAGAAATTTGAAAGTGCTTGATTTGAGTGATAATGGGTTATTTGGAATTATTCCTAATTCATTAGGGGAGCTTAATGGGTTGATTAAGCTTGATTTGAGTTATAATCAACTTGTGGGTGAAATTCCAGAGACTTTAAAAGGTTTGGAAAAAGTTGAGTTTCTTGATTTGAGTTATAACAAGTTTGGTAATTATGGGGTGCCACTGTTTTTGGGTGGATTGGTTAATTTAAAGGAGGTTTATTTAAGTGGTAATCAGCTTGGCGGGACGATACCGGAAATATGGGAGGCTCTCGGGGGTATAATTGGTATTGGATTATCGAATGTCGGGCTTGTCGGGGAAATACCATCTTCAATGGGGGTATTTTTGAGAAACTTGTGTTATGTTTGGTTGGATGGAAACAAGTTGGAAGGGAATGTGCCTAAAGAGTTTGGATTGTTGGAGCATGTGCATGAAATGAATTTAAGGAACAATAAGTTGAGTGGGAGAATTCCCTTTTCTGCCCCTTTTGTTAAAAAGATTGGAGGGAAGTTAAAAGTGGAAGGTAATGAAGGATTGTGTGTTGATAAGAGTTTGATGAAGAATGTTGGTGTTTTTCAGAAGGTGAGCAATCTGGGCAATTTGAGAATATGCAATGATAGTAGAAGAACACAAGTTCTTGTTAATGCTTCTGAGGTCTCAATCAATGGTTGTAATTGTCCCTCACTTTGTTTGAATTGGTGTATGGTGATTTTTGTGGTTGGGTTTTGGTTATTTTCTTTGTTGTGGTAAGTTGGGGTAACTTTTCTGACATGTGACAGAGATTTCACTTTTGTGATGCTACACTACATTTGATTTTCACTTTGAGATACAAGAAAAAAAAAAGGAAAGAGGAGCTTTGTTTTAGCCTTTTAGGACAATCTTAGGTAGAAAGATTGGAAGGATGGATGATTTGATCATGTAAGTAAAGTGGTAGGAGTTGCTAACTAGCTGCAAATTGTGTAATTATCTGAATTTTGATCAATGACTAAACTGCTTACTTTTGTGGCCCATTTCTCTGTCTATGATCTTTATGTTTTTTGAGATTAACATAGTGTTTGTATGCTCATTTTTGTAAGTGCCATTCTTTTCTTTTTGATATTATACACTTGTTATGAAATGGATATCCAAGAAGTGGTGCATAGTGTTCTTACATTGGCTTGCAATTTATGCAAAATGTTCTTAGTTGCTCTTTGTGTCTTCTAGTCTTGGGTTGATGAATTGTGCTTCGCAGTGATGCTTTGTTGTTATTTGAATGGGTGCAACCAGATAAGAGCAACTCCCTTTCCTTTCTGCTGTGTTGTTGTTATTGTAGTGGGATCTGGGATGTAATCCATTGAAGAGACTGTAAAAAAAAAATAATAATAATTAAAATAACTAATTATGACATGAGTATACATAAATGAGCTTCGGTGGATAATGTAGTGACACATTATCCGCTCGTTCCTAGCAAAAACCTGGGATCGAGTCTGATTACATTTTGTAGCGTAACGGAAGATGCATGTTTTTAGATGGTTGTTGCTTCTGTGCTCCTTGGTAGGCTGGTAGTGCTCTCCCTGAGCTAGTTGCCTTTTTACAAGTGGAACTGCCATAACTTTTTTTGGCTCATTAAAGTTTGTGAGGTTAGTATCAGAGTTACCAATGCTGCGACAAAAGGAACTGTATCCTGTTGGTTTCAATTAGACAAGCTACAGAGCAAATATTCTCAACTTGTTGGTTTCAATTTACTTTGAGAGTATACAGAAAAGAGATTATAAGTTGCAAACTTACAATGAAGAAGAATTTAAAAACTTAGAGCATTAAAAATCAAGCACAAGTAGAGCTACTATAGCTAGTTTATTAGGCTCTTTAAAGTTGGTGTTTTACTGATCATGACTCATGAACATAGAGCAAATTTACAACAATATTTCAACCATTCTGATCAAAAAGTTTCTATGTAAGCTAATCTCATTGACAAAAAATTATACATTTCATCTCTGTGTTTCTGCAATCTCTTTGTATGTAAGCCTGATTTCCCTAAAAGAACCCAAAATTATACAAAAAACTTGTATTGGGATCCCTGATATGTATGAGAAGATTAAAATTAGAGCATTTTTTTCTTTTTCTTTTTTTCTCTGCCATTTAAGTGTTCTTCCTACACATCATTGTTACAAATGATGTGGATTCTATAGTGAACCTGAAAAAAAAGAAAAACAAAGCAAGGTTTGATTTTTGAGAAATTAGAACTACCAACATAAACTCTTGAGTACATGAAACAAAAGAAGCCAAATTCCTCTCTAAGAAGCTGCTGCACATTTCTGTTCCCTTCACCTCCTCTTTTTTTTGTTTTTGAGGCAATGCCAATCTTTTTTACTAGTGTGACAAGCTGTTCCCCCCTTAGGAAAAAAATTGTTTGGTGTGTTATCCCTTCACCTCCTCTTCCTGAAGAGCACCTAAGCCCGACCTTGGGTACCCCTCACCACTATACGGCTTGGACACCGACCCATCATCCGATCCATGTCTTGATCCATTCCTCGATCCTTTATCTTTCGATTTGGAAGAAGTTGACTTGACTGACCCAACTGACCCACCATCCACGTCCTTGGATTTCTTCCTTCGCGTTTTTTTGGGTATGTTAGGGAGGCCTTGGGGGTTGGATGATTCACCCCCTCGGGGGCTCAAAACTTCCTTTTGTTTCGAGTGACGCCTTCTTGAGGATTTGGACTTCTGGGACGGGCTCCCTAATGGGGAGTCCATCGATCCTATACTGTCCACTGAGGGTTGCCGTCTTGATGACTTTGGCAAATCGGGCAAGTCTCGGCCTGGAGATTCTTTTACACCTTTCTTGGTAGATGAGTCTACAAATAAAACAAATCGAACAAACAAACACACACAAATTGTCATCTAAAAACACTCAATGATCTAAGGAACAACTACAATGTATGCAAAGAAAGAGAGATTAGATTAGAGAAACATAAACCTTGTGAGGCCCATTTGACATCATCATGATCCATATTAGCTTCCCCATTGAGCTGTGATGCACTTGAAGCATTTCCTGGGGCTGGTGATTTGAACTCATTCATCTACAAACACAAAATCCCAAAAAACAATGGCTTTTTAGTTGTTTGAAATGGGCTTTATTTTTCTGACAATAAGTTCAAAAGGGTTGGTGTTTAAAACAATTACTAACATACCCAACTTGGTGAAGTTACAGATGGGCCATCCCACCCAATATGAGCTACATGTTTTACATCTGTGGGAAACCCAATTTGCATCTCCTTCTCTTCATCCTCCTCTGTTAATCATCATCATTACAGAATAATTAGCAAACAAATCTCTTTGCTTACAGTTTCTTCAGACTTAGAAAAAGGGCAAGGAAAAAGATATGAAGAACATACCAAAAATCTGAGAAATGTATCTGAGGCCTTTTAACAGGCCCTTCATCTTTGTGCTCATAGTAATTCACAATCTGTAATCTGTTGTCACACAATCGTCTATTGCCCACATATCCAACTGAAAAAAGAATGTGAATTGTCAAAGAAGAGGGAAAAGGGTGGGGGTTAGCAATCTTGTTGGATTTGGATTGAATGGAAAGGAGTGACAAATGAATTGAATGAAAAAAAAAATCTTGTTGGAAATGGAATTTGGTTAGCAGTACAGAACAATAATTACATTTTGAATTTTTTTTTTATTACTCCTACTTTGTTTTAAACACTTTTGGACATCAAATAAAAAGTTTGCTTTTCGGACAAAAAAATATTACATTTTAAACCTTTAAATGTCATACCGTGAAACAATCTTACACAAAATCGAGATTATAAACCATTTTTCGAACAAACATTCCATAATGTGGTTATTTTGGTGGCCTACAACTTTAATTTTGAGATATACCGGCATACCGCTGCGAGCCTAGGACATATGAGAGGTGGTCACAGTCTATATAATAAACATGATAGATTTCAATGTCGAAACTCAATTGAGTTCACAATCTATGTAACAAAACTGATATAGGACATTTTGGAATAAATTTTGTACCATTCTCTCACCCGACATGCAATGGACCACAAATGCAACTTTTATTCTAAGACTCATAGTTGTGAAATATGGTGCACAATCTATGTAACACAGACATTTAAGGTAGATTATGCACAAGTCCCTCACAAAATTTACAAAGAGACCACAACATGATAATCTTGTTGTTAACAAATTTAATTATCATAAAAATTCATATAGAGGTGAACTATGAGATAAGGCCTCTCATATTTCCCTGCTTTCCACGTCCCTTTCTTTTTCTCTTCTATCTTTTTCCCACGTCTCATGCGATACATCCACCCACATGAGAGCTATTGATTAATTATAAGAACCCGTTATAAATGTTGCATCATCTGTCACAAAACATATGAGGGGAGCATAAAGACAAGAATCCGATATATAATGGCCAAGTTGTTAGGACGCGTGCTTTAAGTCTTCTGTGTAATCATCTTCATGTTGAAGATTGATTTATTATTAATATAAGAACGCTTAATCATAAAAATAAAACAAAATTTGATAAGCATATACAAACCTTCATAAAAATAAAATCTGTTCATCAGCCATTTGATGCAACCTCGATCATCAAAACCAAAAATTGAGAGTTCTTGGGAAGCAGATGGAACAATATTTTATTTGGGTTCATAAAATTTTGGAGGACGTTAGAGAGTACATGCTCAAAGGAAGGTATTTTTGTTTTTCTCTTTCTTCTTTTTGGCCGAGACTAAACCAGTATTATCATATCATACAAGATGGCAGTGAATTTTGGAAAAAAAAAAAAAAAAAAAGAAGGAAAGGAATTAACAAAAGCAGAGCTGTGTTTAATGGCCAAGCTTTCGTTAATTAGATGGCCAAGCAAATGTGTTCTAGCTAATAAACCCTTATTAATGGAAGCCATTCGATGGTCGAAATTTTAGCATGTTGGGGGAAAGAAAAGCAAAGGCATTGAAGCTATATTTAGGATGGTTTTATTAAGTCATTGGTTCAGATTGATGTTATGTAAAATCTGTTTTTTACTTTTTTTGCCCAAATACCTCAGATGTATATTCTATTACCCGTACGTGCTCTATGAGTTAGTTTATAGTGTGCGCCTATTAAGCACCATATTTAATTAACCTTTTTGATGGTTTAACATAGCCACTTTAAGTGGCAGACACAGAATTCTCATATTAAAGAAAGAAAACTAAGAGTTGAGAGTCGATTGGAGAGGGCGAGAAGAGGCAGAAAAATATAAAGAACTTCTCCACAATATAGATACACTAAAGAATTTTTTTCTCGTATCGCACGAAACCTCCCTCTGTGTCCGCCCTTGGCTACATTTACGACAACTCTCTTTCATTTAGTGTTTGAAGTACTTAATAATCCGTTGAAAATTGGGCATTTGTAGTTTTAGTAAGTGATTATTTCATTGAAGACATAATATAGTTACATGCACTGTCCATGAAGACTAGTAAAACCATGAATACATTGAGAGATTTACATTCTTAAGACACTAAAAATCACTCAACCCAGACTTTTCTTTCTGTAACAAGTCACAATGCTTGCTTAAGGCACCTTATTTATAAAAGTAATTATGACATTAGTTGTGTGGAAATGAAGTGAATCTTGTTTACTCAACAACCACAATGTTTCCTCATTTATAGTTCTTCAATAAGGGACATGGCAGTTGAGACACATCTTTCCAAAAAAAAAACACTTTGTTTTTCATCCGAACATATAATTAACGACGAAAAAACAATAATTAATTAGACATTGTACTCTTATTAATTGATAAAGAAGTTCAATGCAAGAGGATCTTAGCACGTCAACATATGATAGCATCAACCATACAAGTAACTCAACCTTCGAAAGCTTTAAATTCCTTGGGCTGTCCCACCCCCTTTGAGGTGCCTACAAGCCAGCGCGGGGATAATCACTATAGTCGACGGTGAATACCCTTGGTCGTGAACACAAAAAACTCAACCTTCGAAGTTCTAGGAAGGGTGTGGCACTCAAATGCAATCATATGCTAAGGGCCACCAATACAAGACTCCTATCTTAACAGCAACTACCAACAATTTGGTTGTATCACAACCAGGCTACGCCATTCGCACTGCGAGGTGTATGAACAACCTTAAATCTCGGCCACCACTTCCGTAGCACGCACATTGTTTATGGATATTTTGTTATGTGATTCCAACGTTGGCTAGGCAATGTTGATGTCCTCCAAGCTGAACGCGCCTGAACTTTTGGGAGCAACTTGGCCTAGAAACTGTTGTACTGAAGGAGAACTGGAAAAATTTGATCATCAACATGGACTCACAAGTTGCTGTTACAATGCTTTGTGAAGGACACACTTCATGGACACATCTCTTCACTTGAACAAATGCCAACCTTTTTTTCTAACTCTTATTCATGAGCAAGCTCGATTGTACTCATCCTCATTGTTGTGGGTCTTTCCTTAAACCATCCTCATATTTTTTGATCATTTACCAAATTATATTAGATTTTAAAGTTAAGACACTGCACTGCAAGCAATTCGAACGCCCTGGTCCCAACCCAATGCCTTTGGATTTTGGCTATCACTCCCTCAAATAATATCACTCAGATGTCAGATATCTTTACAAAAAGGGTACTTTCTTGATCTATTTGTACCTTCATAACATAAAATTCCTCATTTCTAATTTTTAACATCATCTCGTTTAACAGAACACACTCAAATAGATGCACATAAATTATTTGTTTACCACAGCCACATCCACATCCACATCCACATCCACATGACATACGAATATACGACGACAAGATCCTTCGATTCCTGGTTAGTTATCTTTGGTGTTATATTGTATTAGTCTCAGTACCAAGGCAGTCAAGAACCTAGAACCAGGAGATAAAATTATACTGTAAGCGATTAACCACCTGTAGCTCACTAGCAATCAATAACATCAGTCTGACTGCCATTTACAATGTTTGGAGAATACGCAGGAATTCTATCCACCTTTGATGAATAGTACAGTGGATTCTTTAACTTACTGGACAAAAGTATCAAACCTTGCAAATGCATGCATTTCTAGCTCCACTGACTGTCTGACTCGATCATGCAAATACTGATATGAATCCTAAATCTTCTACAATTACAACAACAATGCAACAGCTACTTAATTTCAGGAGAACAAACAGTACACAGATGCGCCGCTCTGAACAATCCTGGCTTCATGGAGCTTTAAGATCATCAACTCCAACACTTGCCTGTAACATGTAAAACTCACAATCAGTAGCTGCAAAATCCCGCTTTCACTTTTGTTCTCTTCAGGCTCATAGTTTCAACTGAATTTTTTTTTTTGGGATGTGGGTGTGGGCGATAGGGTCTGGAGGTTGTATAAATGCTGCAACTAAAGATTTTTCTACAGGGCCTGACATAAAAAATAAAACTTACCAAGAAGCTGTGATTCTCTTCAAGTATTGGAGCAAAAGTTCTGCAGAGCTTTTCAATATCAGAATTAATATCATTAGTTGCACTTGCACCTATTGATTCCATGAATTTTTTCCTTTCCGGAGCAAGTTTCATGATGACCTGTGTGTTGCAGATGAATAAGTGAAAAAAGAAACAAGAATGGAAATTCTGTTTTCTATGTACTTTTGAAATCAATCTTCACTTAAAAGAAGTGTAACACAACTCCTAGATCTTAGTTAAATGATTCTGCACTACACATCGCATCAAAAATACTGTTGGTGCTGGACTGGTATAGGATAAATAAAAGCATGAAAATCAGTCAAACAATTACGAGGAGAAGATTCAACTGTCCAAGAGACGAAAGGGATTATGGACACTATAATTAGGTGGAAACCAAAAGATGGTTTCACTTCATTATCTGCACATTCTTCACTTCATTATCTGCAAAGTTCAGAAGGGAGAGTTCAGATTCACAGTAAAACTTACCTTAAAAGTTGAGACTGCCATCCAGCCATGCCATTTCTTCAGTGTCTTCTTGTAGGCATCTGAACAAGCCTGTGTCATGGACCATTCTGGATGCTCTAAAAGGTTGCTGAACAGTTGTACCATTAAATCCATAGCCCTGAAATGTTAAACTGAATCAGACAATTGAAGAATAATCCAGTAGCTATTTAGACAGCCAGCCCCACATAATGCAGACATTTGCTCATTTTGCCTTTATCTTGTAAACAGGTTAACTCATAAATAATTCCTTTTACAGGCAAAACATTTCTTGCCAGTTGCATAATAAAACTATTAAGCTTTTCCGTTGACAAAAATGAGTACTACAGAGTTAGTATGCCCTAGCAAAGCAGATTGTAACAGTTACTTACCTGTTCAACCAAACAAGTGCATTTGTACAACTTGATGTACTTCTTGCTGACTTAAGTTCAACCTCGTCTTTTGTCATAGTGTACAAGTTAATGTATGTCGAAGGGTTAGAGTTATATTTAGATTCCAACTTCTGCAAAACAGACCACAACTAATTGATGTAGCTGAGAGTGAACATATGAAGCTCAGAGTAGAACTGAAATAAGTAGCAGTCACTTAATCGGATTATATGCTGAAAGGCCTATGAATAAAGATGGAACTCAATATTGCAGGAGAAAGAGTCAAAGGCAGTACTCCTAAATACTTCACACTCCTATTTAAAAAACTAAAAAGAACTACACTATACATCAACTCTAGTAAACAAGATTCCTTCTGGTGTTACAAGCATCACTTTAGTGCATACAGAATCAAGAGAGGAAGAACGCCTTACCACAATATTACTCGCAACATCTGCCCGTACACATGCCATAGATGAACCAAAATTGTCTGGCACCACACAAGATAGTATTAGGACTTTCAAGATAGTATTAGGACTTTAAAGTATCATCATTTAAGAACATACTGAAGGCCTCCCCTGCCCCACAAAACCCCCAAAAGCAAGAAATAACGGTGAAAAAAATGATAACAACTTGAAATGAGCAAACAAAAAACAGTATTAGCAAAACTTAGAATCCGGTTCTACATGACCTAACAAGAACTAAATGTAGCATTTGCTGCAGTGGAATCATCTTGATTGTGGTAACAAGGGTTGGGTGCTTGCTATGACAATAAGGGTCTTAAAAAATGCTGAAGGGAAGACACAGACAGATGGAGGCAATACTGAAGGTGCAATGTCCCGTCATTTAACCTTACAAATACTGGCTATGAGAGGACACAAATCATCACTTCTCCAATTCCATATGAACCAGAATATCCATGATTTGTTTCTGTGATGAAGTTAATGAAAACATAGGTAACCTTCAAAGTACAGTAGAATTAAGTAAGTAGCCTATCAACCAACATACTTTCCGCCATACATTACACGATGAATTAATAAACGTGCACAAGATAAGAGCAGAAGCAATCCGAGGAGATATGATATCAGTTGAAATCTGACAATATGTTTGTGATCATACCTATAAGGGGTATTAGCTTTTTGCACAAATCCAAAAATGGTTTAGTGAGTATAATTCCCTCTTCGGACTTAACATTCTTTAATGTTTCCAGCGCACTAGTAAACACATTTCCTTCCATTATTGTACTTCCTTTCATCAATGTACTACACAGCTGCACGTATCAAAGACGTTGATAAAAAGGAGACGTAACCACCATACAATCATCTGCAGCACCATTATAAGCTATGAATAAGAATGCAATTGAATCAATAACATCTGCAAGATGCCAAACACTACTAGATATATTAACAATTATTTAGCCAATAAGGGCCTTAGTACTCTAAATATAAGAACAATAAATACAACACCAAAGCCAAGTGAAGCACCAAATATTTCCATAAAAAACAAGCAAATGCATAAGATCATAATAGTAAAGAAACACAGTTTCAGGCTCACTATAGTCTATACAGAAGGCTAAAGCCAGGGGGGCGAATTACTGCGTTCGAAAAAGACAATGCTTTGAACTGTTTGTAATCTGTAATACTACATTTGGAAAAGGAAAAATAAAATCATGTACATGGAAATCTATTAAAGCTTATAAAGTGATCTAAACAATCAAAACAAAGCTTCACATCATCATAGAAAAAGTTCCTACTTTCTCATATTTACAAATCAATCAGAAAAAGATAGGCACCCCTTTGACTGATGTGAAAATATGATGAACCATGAGCCAAGAAAACGAACATCAAATGAGAAATATTTTCTACAAAGAGTTCATGGGTATGATTTTTACGCAAGTTACACGATCAAATGCAATGTATAGAGCATAATATAGTAAGAAAATGTAAGAGGGAAATCAATACTAAGTACTCGTAAAATGAAGAATTGGGATTAAACAATGATCACATTACATTGCATATCCTCAAAGTTTCGATGAATTTCCAGAAAGATGGAAAAGAGGAGATCAGAGAAAATCAGGTTGGAATAATGAATGTTATAACGAATTTTGAGGGGTTTGTTTTAAATGGGTAAGCAACGGTTTGGTTCATGTCGTTTGGGGAAATTAGTAGCAAAAACTTTACAAAAAAAAAAAAAAAAAAAACTTTAAAATAAAAAATAAACAAAATAAAAAAAATAAAAAAAATAAAATTAAAAAATGGCCCAGGTCTCAAACCTTTCGCGTTATTAGCACAACGCTCTAACCAGCTGAGCTAATAGGCCAGATATTGAAGTTACGAAACTATTAATACTAGTACTAAATATTAAGCGGGAATTAGATGGCTGAGCTGCGTTTTACTTGGGCTGAGGTTGTGTTGTTATATTTTGCTTACTTTGTTTTGTTTTAGGCTATGTGGTTGTATTAAAATAATCAAAAAGACAAATAAATAATCTACCGACTCCACTTATAGAGAATCTTTCTTGAAAAATATGTCTTTTGAAAGTGAAGAATACATCTCATATCGCAAAAGCATATAACTTATCCGTAATGGTACTTACTCTTTGTTACTGGGTTGTTTATAGTTCAGATTCTTGTATGTTCTATTTCAGTTTCTTATAATTTTTTATTCTTATTTATTCTAGTTAGATTTTATCATTTTGCAATATGCCATAGTTAGTGTTATCGAAAATAAATATTTCCATTATAAATTATTTTAAACTCGATTAGAAATCAATTCAGTCACATTTGGTTTATTTTTTGTCAACAATTCTACAACTTCCACCGCTCCACAACGACAAGTACCAATTTAAAGCAAAATAGCATTTGGCATTTAAATAAGTTTGCTTAGCCTATTTTCCCCTTTCAAAAAGTTGGTTAAAAACGGATTTCGAACCCAAGCCCTAAAATCCTTATGCTAACGCTGGTATTTTTTAGCTCTTTACATTCGGACCATAAAATTTAGGTCTTTAGAAACCTAAACAAGACTCAACACCAAGCTTAGAAAATTCAACATGTACTATAACAAATTAAATCAGCAAAACAACCATTGAAATGTGCTTCACTTGGTTCATATCTGGACTGAATCTGTTCAGAAGTTGACAAGCAAACGAGATCCAATTTTTTTTTTTTTTTCCTCTTTCTTTCTCAAGTATTACTAAGCTGTATTAATTACAAAGAATTAGGTATACACCATATGTTACAACTTACAACACATTTTCTCACAATGAACTGAATAGGCATCTAGCTAAACTGAGCTTCCTTGTAACTCCCCATAAAAAGGGACCGGATAATGGTGTAAAATACAATACTCAGCTCTTCCATAATCTTGAGGAACCAAAACTGCATAAGAGCTGGTCTTCTTTCTTCATTCTTTTCCCTGCAGATTTATCAACCAGGGACTAGCAGGTCCAGCACTGAGTACTTTTCAACAATGGGACCGTACAAAATGATGGCATATGCGGGTCCATAATTCAATATATACTGATTTGCTACATCGACTGAGGAATGTGACTTCAACCAAATGGGATTCTCATGATGGTTGCTGAGCCTGCATGGAGGGAAAAGAGAGTGTTGAAACTCGAGAAATTTATTGTCAAAGTATTGAAATGGAAGGATCAACCAGAATGAAGATGAACCTTTTTGAAGAACTTTTTCTGAATGATTAAGGCCTCTTTACATGCTTTTTTCGCATCCAGATTCCCGGTTACATCACTCAGAATCTGTACACACAAGACATTCTGACTTCTAAAATACTGAAAAACATGATACAGTGACAAAAAAAATATATTAAAAAGAGCATGCCTCCACCCACAAGGGAAGAAGAGAGAAAGAAAGAGAGAGACCTCTACAACATCATCAAGACCTTTTGCTTCCTTTAAGATACGTTTGTGCTTGTTCTCAAGGATGCTTGCAGCAAGAAAAACTGCCAAGGCACTCTGGTAGTCCTTGCAACCAGTTTTCACATTGTTCCTCTCAAATTTCCCATACTTCCTCAACAATTTCTCATTTAAGTCGGCAGTGGTTGTATCCATAGCACTGGTTTCATATACCAAGAAAGTGTTCGGGTTGTACTCCATGGCCCACATCAACTGCAAGAATTTGTATAACTAAGTTCCACCACATATGAAAATATCATTCAAACACTGGAGAAGTTCGAGCACATTGAGATCCTCCACAATACACCATTTGCCGGATTTCCATGGCACTTGGATTCTTGCCAAGTGTTATATACTTGTATCTATATATAATTAACTTAACATGCGGCAAGCATCCACAATTGTATTGCATAAATGCGGGAAAGTGTACTGTACAGGATCTTAATCCATGTTCCAGCAAGACATATAAGCATGCATTTGACATCTTCTTTGTATGAAGAGGCCCATATTTCAAAAGGGTGGTTTAAAGTTTCTCCCGGAGGCATTTTCAAGCACTCTAATTCCCCTTAAGGCCTTACCTCCCAAAGATACAATGCATCAACAAATGAGAACTCTCTTCGGAAAAGCACCATCAGCATGCGGAATGCAAACAAATACTCTCCTCCGTCTAATTCCTCTGCAATATATAATAGTTTAGTTAATATTTTACCCTGTAAAAAAATGCTAAAATTTTACCAGAATTATTTTTAGCCTAGAAAAAAAGTTTTATAGAAGAATATATAGTTACAATCTAGCAGAAGAAGTCCTCAAACACTATCTAATTACAAGTCATGCCAGTGATGTTTGACATCACTGAGTGATACCCCTTTAGAAGTCTCTGAGAGCCGGCCAAATACCCAAGCCGATCCCATACAACATAAAAAAATTCAAGTAAATGTGGACCCAAAAAATGCACTACTTCCACTCAAGCCAAGGGCACCAAAGCATCCCAACCGAGCACACAGCCACAGCAATTTGTTGTCCTTCCCCCTTCCCAACTCCATATATCCAACCAGCAAATCCTGAGCAATAGTTGCAGGGAAAACATAAAACTCCCCCAATATACCAAAGAGTTGACTCCACAAAGATTGTGTCACAGCGGAATGCAAGAACAAGCGAACACAGTTCTCACTACTAGGATATCGTACATCATACACATAAATCTAGAGAGAGAGCCTTCCCAACCAAGTCACCTCTCTGCACCATATTATGTGTTTTAACCCTGCCTAGTACAAGAGTCCAAGTAAAACTCATAGAATTCCATAAAAAGTTGGCAAGAGAGAGCGGAGGATATTGTGAGGGACGAAGGCCAAGCTGATAGAGGAAGTATTTGCAAACAAAGGCCCTAGAGGCCCATACCTGAGTGCCATCTATGGAAACAGGGGGAAAGGAGGATAATGTGATGAAAGGCTAAGCTGATAGAGGAAGAATTCGCAGACAAAGGCCCCAGAGAGCCATACCCGAATGTCATCCATGGAAACAAGCTGAATGGCATCGAGAACACTGAGCAAAGAAGAAAGCTCCTCCAATTCCCAATCATAAGTATGCCTTCGTGAAAGAAGATCCCACGAGCACCGACACTGGAATAAACAGCAGAAATCGGTGCATCATAATGTAGATACATAATAGACCCAAGGATACATGGAGGGAATGGAGTATCCCCCTTCTACACATTTGAAGTTTTGAACCCACAGAAATTACCTAAAAATGCATTTTCACATATGACCTTATAACATTCTACAACGAGTGGCTTTGCACATAGATGTGATGTGACATTAATATCTCCACAACTACAAGTACTATGAAATCAGGACAACTAAGATTTAATGCCAACATCTATCTTCTCTTCCGGGGAAGGTTGTGAAGGATTTTTCCATGATACTCCTTAGTCCTAAACTAGCTGTTGAATTGACCTTCGATTGAAATTCTTATAACATTCTACAACGAGTGGCATCGCAGCAGTTCCTATATTGTTACTCTCAGCCTGAGAGTCTCAGGGAGCTTATCATCCAAATCATGCAATTTTATTGATCATTAGTGTTTTTTTTATCATGGTTATATTTCTTTAGGCAGACATCCAACACAATCATTTCATAAATTCCATCACTTAAATGGCTGGAAATTATATTTTCAGTAGCTACAGTTACAATTATTGCAACAAATGAAATATCAGAAATCACCCTTTATATACTAATCTTTGCGATAAACTACCTTTTACAAAAGAAATTCCGTTGATAACTACCCTTGATATACTTTTTCTTATTAATCACTACTTCTAGCTAACATGACCTTAACCCTTGATC
The DNA here is from genome assembly GCA_038025085.1 of Tetragonia tetragonoides. NCBI lineage: Eukaryota > Viridiplantae > Streptophyta > Magnoliopsida > Caryophyllales > Aizoaceae > Tetragonia > Tetragonia tetragonoides. The sequence continues at coordinate 12,829,604 of CM076142.1, forward strand.
AATCACTGTTTGGCTCTAAATTGACACCAAGGGCAGTTGCCAAGAGCCCTTGATTGAGAAAGGGGTGATTGGTTGATGGCCAGCTTAGGCCTTTTTTTAGATAAGAAAAATCATATTAAAGATGAAATTGGTAAATTACAAGGCTAGAGGACCAGGAGTCCTCCATAGTAAGGTAAAAACAAGACAAAGCAGACTACAAATCAGCCCACACATGTTGCACGTCCATGTGTCCATGAGTGGAACTCCCTTAAAAACTCTCGCGGCCTTGGCCCAAAGAGAGGCCAAGTAGACTACACGATCCCAAACAAAATCAAGTGGCTTGCTAACTCCCTCAAAAATCCGTGAATTCCTCTCTAACCAGACACACCATAGGATGGCCATATAACTGCAGCGCCACCACACCTTACTCTCCTTCCCTCGCCCCCTACATCCAAAGTGGATCTGCAGAAACTGACCCACTGTTGTTGGGGACGCAAAATACTCCCCCCAAAACAGCCTGTCCCACAGAGATCTAACAAAGTCACACATTACAAACAAATGTAGACAGCTCTCACTCCCTTGACGACACATCACGCAACTGTCCAGGAGTACGACCCAACCAGCTCTCCTCCGCTGTAACAGCTCATGTGTGTTCAGTTTCCCCAAAACCAGTGTCCAAACAAAAGCACGTACCTTCAGGGGGGCTTTAGACTTCCAAATATAGTTCGCTATAGGAAAGTGAGGGTATTGTGAAGGAAGACCAAGATTATGAAGGAAAGATTTGCATGAGAACACCCCAAAAGAGTCCCCTACCCAAACCCGAGAATAGTTTTTAACTTAAACGTAGTGATTACCACGAAAAATGTCTCAAAAATAGTTTTTGAAAGAAAAAATAATACTAATAGGTGGTTTCTTGCTAAATGACCTACTAAAGTTCTGACAGATCTTCCTTAGGACATTGGTACTCATCTTATGAACAAATCAAAGAAGGCTATACGCCTATACCATCTCCAGTTAATAGTGCTCTTGCTAATAAGTAGGGTTCTCACAAGCACAAGTGTTTCTTCCTCCGGTGGCATAGCCTAATGTGAGTATGTGAATGGCCTTTCTTCAGTCAACAAGAAGAGAAAGGTTATTCATTTGACCATACATTATGTATGAGTTTTCGGCTTTTCATAATCCAATAAATACTTTTATCTGTCAACAGCAGGGAAGAGGTGGGATGGAGAAAAAAAGGAGCAGTTGTTCTTGAGCGCTAGCACCATTCAAATAACTATACCACTGCATTCACACACGTATACGAACAAAAAATAAAATTAAAAAAACTGCAGATTGAGCGCAAATCCATGAAGATATCAAAATAGACATGTTAAACAAATAGCACCAACATACCAAGGTGTTGGTGTAGCTTGGGATCGACAACTTTGATTATTGCTGAAAGTGCACTCAGCCGTGCTTGCACTCCAATTGAAGTTGCACTTGTCTTGAAATTGTCCCTCTTTTACGACACACATGAACCAAAAAGACAAAGAAAAAGTGTGAGCTTGAACTAAAGAGGAAGCATAACTTGATTGTGAAATTGAAGGCCCTTTTCATTGTAACCTCTCATTTCATTTCCCCCAGATTCATATAGAAATTTTATTTATCATTTTTCCCTATAGTAATTCTTTGGAATCTTGCAAAATCTTTGGTATTCTAACCGGAATGTCAATGGGGCATGTCTTTCCATAGTAGCCCCAAGTTCAAAATTTCCCAAAATAAACAACAACACTAGTATAGTAGTAATATACTTCACATTGAATAACATTTCACAAAATAAAACTTCATAATGAAATCCAGAAACATTTCCAAGAATGAGGAGAGAGTGCCTTGATGGAGTCTTCCTCACTTCATTGTAAGCAATAGTTTAGTGTCACAAGAAGTTGAATGTTCTCACTCTTGCCCTCTCCTATCTTCTGCGTTGCTTTTAGCAAAATTGTTAACCCCCTTCCCCCTCCCCTGTTTGGCATCTCGAAAGTGCAAGACAATGAAGATTAAAGCTTAAACCTGTCATGAAAACTCCGAATCCCTATCCTTCATCAACATGTCAACTCAACATTGGAATAGGCACTTGGCACACGGAAAAGGGCGTGTAGAAGATAAGCCCCACATGTTATATCCAAGAAAAATGTGATTTCACTAAAAATAAGTATAAAAAATTAAAAAAAGAAGAGAAATCTATCAAGATTTTCAATGATTGGTTTGAAGAAAATATTAGGAAAATTCCACATGGTATCCCTTTACTTTTGGCTTTTCCACATGGTACCCAAAACATTTTTCCAAATCCGCGTGGTACCCTTTTGTTTTTACCCGTTACCAATCCGTCTCCTTTTCAATCTTCTTCCGTTAGTTTTTCGTGCATTTCACATGACACAGTCCATCTCTCTCGCCATTTTCTCTCTCCTGACCACTCTCTCCATTTTCTCTCTCCTCACCTATCTCTCTCCATTTTTTCTCTCCTCACCCAATCCGAAAATAAATTTTGTGGTTGTTATGTTGGGTGGGTTTTATGGTAGATTTGAAAAGAAATTGCCCCAAATAATTCCAGTAGCTTCGATCCCTTCATCTCTCTCTCTCCTCACCCAATCCGAAAATTAATTTTGTGGTTGTTATAGTGGTTGGGTTTTGTGGTAGATTTGAAGAGAAAGAGTGAATAGGGTGGGTGGATGGATTTCAAGGTGGGGGCTGGTGGGTGGGTTTCGTGGTGGGCGGTGGCTATGGTGGGTGGGTTTTGTGGTGATTTGAGGAGAGAGAGAGAGAGAGAGAGAGAGAAGGGTGGGGTCGGTTTCCGTAGTGAGGGTTGGTAGGTGGGGATGATGGGGGGTGGTTCGGGTTGGTTTTGAGAAGAGGGTGGGGTGAGTTTAGGGGTTGGTAACTGGTGGTTAACTGGTTATGGACTTATGGTGGGTGGGTAGTGGTTATGGTGGTGTGGGGATTTGAGGAGAGAGAGAAGATGGTGAGTTTAAGAGGATGGTTTGGGAGTTGGGAGTAGTTTCGTCAAATAATAGGAGTTGAAATAAATAATAAACGTAAAACCCCATAAGTAACATGCTACATCATAACTTAAAGGGCCAAACTAACAGAAAACGACTGAAAAGGGCACGGACGGGAAACGGTTGAAAACAAAAGGGTACCACGCGGAATTGGAAAAATGTTTTGGCTACTATATGGAAAAGCCAAAAGTAGAGGGGTACCATGTGGAATTTCCCAAAATATTATTCAGATTATACATGACATGTAGGTTGTATATGATGCAATTACTAGACACTAATTCACTAGTATAAGGATATGTTCAGAATCCTGATGTTTCCATACTACTTCTGGACCAATTACATAAGAAGTTTATCTTTTTGCCAAGGCTGCTGGGGCATCCAACGACATTGGAGGAATTTGTAGTTTGCATATTTTTGTTGTGACGACATCTTGTCCTTTTTCCTTTGTAATTAACCTTTTTTACTATCAATGGATTTTTTTCTTATCTAAAAAAAACCACCAATAGTCATAACTGCAACTTTCAACAGTAATTAGACCCAGTAACTAAGGCTTCGTGGCTACAATGCTCATCTGCGACTGCTACCACTTCCCAGTTCCCATCAACTCATTCCATGTATGTATTAACAAGATAGGCTAACTAGGTCAGAATAAAGATGGCCATGAAGGAGGAACACAAGCTGGGTCATTGAAAGGAGGTAGTACAAAAGGCGTTAGTGAATTATTTAAATGCTTTTGAATAATGTTGTGATTTATATGTTTCATGCAGATTATCTCTAGCCCTGATGAGAAACATTCCTCTCCTACTGATGGGGGAGAAAGAATGTAAAAACGAAGGGACAATATTTGCTTCTGCTTACAGTAAGGTAAAATAGAGAGTAGAAAGACCAGCTTCACACATATGAACCAAGGATCTTTCAGGAAGCGCCATAAATTGACATGTGACAACACACATCTAGTCTAAACATAAACATGTATTCGTGAATCCACCAAAAATTTATGTGTATGTCAAGTGCTGGATCATCTTATGGAACATATTGTGCGTCACTTTGAAATTTTAACCCAAGCTGAACATTTTGTCTGCCAATAGAAGTACTTTTCTTTTAGAGTATATCAAACTCAAAATCCCAAGACAAGCTGTCGCCTAAAATATATGCTGAACTTCCGTATCTAGAGATCACATCAATTACACATTGGATAGCAAACAATACCAGTGATATATGTGCTTACCAATCTACGCATTGCACGCTCAAAGCACCAATAGGCATCTGCTTCATCTTCAATAAGTATTACCATTGGAGAACAAATATCATTCATCCCTGCACAATAAGATAAAATGACTCATGAAACTTCACAAATGCTAAATAAACATATAAAATTGATTACGTGAACACATTCAAATTTATTACTGCCTTCGATAATGGCTATCTTAGTCCGGAAACCTCACATGATAAGAAACTACGCAAAATCATAAAATAAGTCAGTCAGAGAAGAATAAATTGAGCATTGCATTAATTCCAGAGTGCTTAGAGAGATGCTGTATGCTATATATATAGACAACAGCCACTATGGAACATACCAAGAATAATAGAGCATTACTGTGAAACCGAGATTAGCATGTTAGCTGAAATTCTATAATTCTGCATATTTCCCCTCCAATTAGAGAAAGGCAGACTCACTCGGTTTTTTCAACTTATATTTGATCAACACAGGAAACTTCAGAAACTTGTGTAATGGAATGAAATATATGAGATTTATTTTCTCAAGAACGTGTAAGCGGAATAAGTATATGAGTTAGCCACAGAGTGTACCTTGAACATAACTAATCTCACTGTCCTTCCAAGCATATATGGAAAGAATATTCCAGAGTTTTGCCTGGTTACTTTCAGTCTGATAAAAGACAAGTGGTTGATCAGTTCGTACAACATCCAGACCTACAATTCATTGCAGCAATAAATAAGAAAGCAGCAACAAAAGAGCAGCAACAGCGTAAGTCCAGGACAGTCCCACAAACAAGAAAGTCTTTAAGCTGTCCACAAGCTTCTTTCAATTGAATTGGTTCAACCACAACTATCATCATTGTCATCAGCACTACCACCAACAATATCATTATTACCAAAATCATTCATTATGTTGCTATCGCATCAATTATTACCCATCAAAAAAAATATTGTGATTATTGTTTTCGCTGTTGTACTTGTTCTCGTTATTACATAATTATTCTTAGGCCTATTGTTTTTCATTTTTTGTTATTTGTTATTGTTGTTGTTTTTACCACCGCAACTTGCAAATTCTACTTAAGCTTGCTAGGAAACCAAGAGCACAGCAAGCATTAGCAGCTCATTTGGATCACAGTTAAGTAATAAAGGAGGATGAGGGGGAGGAGGAATAGAGATTGTTCAAAAAGAAGGTTATGATACTTATTATGAAGGCTCTGATATTAATGTCATTGGACATCTGTAGCCTTCCTGTGTCCTGTTATTGGACTTGCCCTACCCAAATGGACTTGCTCCACTATTAAGCTTATAACTAACTTAACCAAAACCATAATATTTAGGAGGCTTATCATTAGTCTTTTTTCTGGTCTCACATATGACAAGCAACTTTACCCCTCCCCTCCCCAAAACCCCTTGAATATGTCATACTGACATAACTTGAAAAAAGCGAATAAACAACATTTTAGGTCAACTGAGTAAAAAAGAAGAAGGTATACATCACAATAAGCGAACAACAAAAGAACACAACCCATTGCATAAGCCCTCCCCCTAGAAGTCAGTCGCCTGAGGAGGATTAGATTATGAACCTTACCAATGCAATTGAAAGCTCAAAAGGTAATTGCCATAAGACCCTCGGTTAAAATTTAGAAAATGCATTCGCTAACCTCTCTTCACAACAAAGAAGTCGAGCACAGTGTAGAGTTTACTGACTATTGAGTTATTTGATTAATCCAAAGGTAAAAACTAAGCCACTAGTGGCACTGTAAGCTCTGTTGAAAACCAAAAGCATCATCCCCAGCAAGCAAGCAATAGTTTGTACAGATACTTAAGTTAGCTGAAGAACATGCATGACTATGTTACTGCTAGGTTTTTGGCTCAGTGCTGAGCTAGAATTGATTTGTACAATGCCCATATCATGTTTCGCCATGTCAAAGATATAATAACTGACGAGAATAAGAACTTTATGGATATCAAACCCTGTGACATTACGATCATGCTCCAATTAAGAACACACAAGAGGTTCAACACACATGAATGAGGCCATTCAGGTATTCAGCCTGAATTGGAAATATCCATGTGAGGTTGCTTCCACCACAAAATTTTAGAATCAATGGAGAAACCACCAGCATGAGCCCACAGTATCCCCTTACGTACTTCACACCTTTATTTTCCCCTAGGGGGTGGGAGTAGGGGTAGGGGTGGGGGTGGGGGTGGGGTGGGGGGGGGAAATTGAATAGGAAGAGATGGGTACCAATTGCATACCAATTTGAGGCAAAACCTGCTTCCATTTTATCACTTTCTTCTCTAAAGCAGGATCATCACCGTTTCCTTGTTGGTTCACTGATCCATTACCCTGTGTACCCCCTGCATCTTCTATTGGTAGTCCATCATCAGTTACAATAGGTGTTGTGATGAACTTTCCACTACCAATAACAGGTACCATCTTCTGACATTCTGCTTTCCATTCATCATACTTCTCTCTAAGTGTAAATAATGTAGCAAATTCAGTCAACATACATACAAACATGCACGACACTCTACCCACATAAAATAGTTACACACAGCACAGTCCAAATAAAGAGAAAAGACTTGCTTGTGCAAATAGAGAAAATATAGATGTAGCAGCATGAAAAGCTATATGTCGTCCAACACATGATTTCAAGAGGATATCTCCTGAGTTACAGTCAACTGTGTATTTGAGAGCCAAGATGCCATGCAATAGAAGATTGCTTTCATGCACAGATTGCAATATCAGAATCTGCTCTATGACATGTTTAAGTTCAACCCCAAAAACTTTGTTTATACCATCAAAGGCAACCACAATGTTACTTCCATCAGCAAAGACTAACGATGGTTAGGACTAAGCTAGTTGAGATGCAATTTCGGTTGTACCAGTGAACAATCAGTATGTAATAATATAAATAATGAACCGCAATTGCAAGTTTCCGCTACCTGCGGCGTTGCCTGGTCAGACTCCGGTCATCAAAGGTACTGTTAGGATCATAACAGCCCAACAAAAACTCCCATACTGCTCCTCTGATAGAGGGGTGGACACCCTGGCATAGATACAAAAGTAAATAAAACAGAATCAAATTTCTATCTGGAAGATACACCACTAATCTACTATAAATTATGAGATAAACAACTGAGTCTTGAGATAGCATGACGAACAAGAATTCCCAGAAGAAAATTGTCATATGGATGCACAACTACCGGTAACACAGCCAAGGAATGAAGAGACAACAGGTAGATTAGTTTCCAAATGAAATCCAATTTCTGCAAGTAATATATGCGAGAATATATCCATCTTTCACAGAGGTCATCAAAGTCAACCTCAAGGTTCTGCAATGTGGTCTATGGCTCTCCACATAATAGACAAAATCCTTAAAACAATATGAACTGTAAAACAAACAAACAAAACAGAACAGAATTGACATCTCTACTATGAAAATTCTATCTCGTGAGATCTTCATTAGAAAGGCTCCACAGCGACGGGCCTACGGGGGATCAGAGCAACTTAGCATATAAAAGGGGGAAATGATTTTCTCCATCTTGTCGATAGTGCTTTGACATCTACCTAGCCTAAATTTGTTAACTTGAGACTTTTTAAGGCCTTTTGACTCTACTTGGCTGAAAATGGTAAAGAAAATAGGAAAATATGGCAAAAACACCCCAATAAGTATTAAGATACCCCCTTTCTAATTGTTGCTGAGCTATTTTCTCAACACTTCTCATAAATCTATCAAGTAAACAGCTGATATGTGGTGAGCCCAGGCCCCAGGCCAACCTAAACATGTTTAGTGCAACGTACCTGCAAGGCTGCAACATTCACATAATATTCCTTTCAGAATGTTTACCATCCCCCTACATTCTTATCTATGGAATGGTAGAGTATAGTAGTAGCGTCCCTATTGTGATCGGTCCAGATGAAAACAATTGTTTGTGTGTTATCTCCTGAATAAGTGACTCATTTGATTATTCATATGTTATTGGTCAGCAGCTTTGAAGGAGGTTGTTCGGGTGGGCACAGGAACGGATTCCCCAGATACTGCTATTGACAACTTACAGGAGACAAATGTTAGGTTCTGGTAAGGACAAGGAGCAGAAGTTGCTTTTCTAAATGATCTTCGGCGTATCTGGTCAGAAAGCAACGCTCGGCTGCTCCCAGAGACATCCTACCTTTTTATAGCTTTGGGTTTTAACGTCTAATTAGAATCCCCTGCATCCTTGTGACCAGGGCATTCAAGATCAAGGCGATCACTAATACAAATTGCAATCAATTGGGAGGCTACAAAAACTCTTATTACATTGAGAGTTTTAGAGGATACCTTGTTTGCTTAAGCTGTATTTTCTTTTTTTCATTTCTCTTCTAGTATAACTTTCCTTGTAATAAAAACGAAACAAAATAGAACTCCAAAGAGGTAGGAGATACTAAAGAGAGAGTCATTGACAAGCATAAATATACCCTAGAACTTCCTTCAAAACCTTCTGAGGTTGTCCAAATCAAACCTTCAGCATCTCCCTTCAATCAAAAAGTATGGTCCAACCATGCAAAGTAGTAATCAACTATCAAACTAAACTCAACTCCAGTAAACTAAATTAGACACCTCCACATGTAGTATAGGTTCCATGCAAGAGCTAACCAAATAAATGTAGTTTTGTGCTCTAATCTTTAATCACAAATCAAGCAAATCCAAATTTAAGCTGGCCCCATAAAGATAATAAATGTGACATGGTCACTAAGAATTTACCCCACGCTGAATCCTTCTCAGTACTCTCGCAATATCCAATTGACCTTCTGTAGAAAATGAAGCATGCCACCTCCTTGCACTAAGAGTTTTTCCTGCCTGCAGAAATGCATGATGAGAACTTACAGTGAAATGTACATATATGAATGAATAAATCATCGCTTTTTGACGAGCATAGACAGCACAGCACTGATCAGTTGGTTGGACATCGACAATGAGCAATTGCAATGTATAGTTCTAAGTTTCATGCACAAGTGCGGCTGAGGCACTAGAGAAACACCAAGCAAATGAGACAATGATAACGCAATGATCCATGAGAATAAAGCGCCAGAAACTTTAAACCTGCAAGCTTTAATAATGCTTCTGCAGATAGCGGACAACACACTAGCTCACTAACATTGCAAAAGACAGATAAATAAAAAACCACATGTGACACACCACAATCAACTCAAAGAAACATAAAGAGATCTCACCCTGAGCTTGAACCGAGATTTTGGGACACTTTCCTTGCACTCTGGTCTAATCGGATAAAATGCATCCAATTCCCCTCGTGTAGATCTTCCTAAAATCATGTCTGTCAAAAACATCTGTGTCAATGTCCACAACAAACCCAGTATCAGTGTCCTATCTCGTTAATCTCAAGGAAAAACAAACACAGCCTATGCAATGATCCCCTATCACTATATATTAGCACCTTTTTAACATAACTTAGCTGCTATTACTTCCCTTAAACTCACATACTCTACGAATATTCTCCAAAGTTTCTTTTTTTCCCCCCCTTTTTCTCCATGATGTAAGTATGTAAGCACTAAACAAGCTAATGCAGCTAATATATCACAATCTTCATTGACATTGGTAAAACTAGATACCATTCCAGTTATTCATCATCCAAAGATTGAACATAAATAGCTCAAATTAATAAAAGCAATCAAAAACCAAAAATAAGGTTTCTATACCTAAAATTATATCCAAATTCATCATAGAAATCCTAATCAAAGCGAACAAATCACCAAAAAACAATTGATAAACGCTTAAATCCATCAAAATCGCAAAATAGAGAAAGAGAGGATCGTCAAAATCACCTTTATTGAGGTTTAATTTTGATCAGCACATAATTCAGCACCCTCGATTTAAATTAATAACGAGTTCCTTAAGATTCAGAACACAAATTGGGATTATAATTTGTAATAAAAATAATAAAATGTAGGGTTTTCCAATTTTTTGCCGATTTGAGCAAATAATTAGGAGAGAGAAAGAAAGACCAGGATGGTTGTATGGATAAATAAAATTATGTTAAAAAGGGATAATTATTGCAAATTTGTACAATCATCAAAGAGAAGAGGAAATGTAACTGAATGAGGTAAGGTGGGTTTATATTGTTAACGGTTTCTCTCTCCTTCCTCATTTTTCACAAAGGGAAGCCAGTTCAAATGTACTGTTAGTTGGTGGAAAAGTATCTTATATATATACGAGCACTCTTAGCGACAGAACATAACATACGTACGTTTTTGCAGCGTAAAGTCTTTCCAATTAGGCAATATAAGCTCGTTCTTGCTTATCATAATAGATTCGTAACACAATGCTGGGTGGGTCCAGGCCCGGTCGGGTTTGACGGGTTCCAAGCTAAAAATTAAAAAGTATGATCGAATGATTCAAACTTGGATTGTCCGTCGTGTAAGGTTTATGAGTTATTGTATGCATTCTGATAGGTAAAGAAAAAAAAAGTCTCGTTAAATAGAGGGCATGATCCTTAAACTAGTTTTATTCATTTATCATCATGTTATGTGGCGATAAATGAATAAAACTAGATAGTTTAAGGGATCATGTCCTTCATTCAACAAACTTTTCTCTACAAGGACGCATACAATAGGCCGCAATACACACTCGGACAAGCCATAATTGGGTCCTTAATGAGTCGTTGGTCCGCCACGCGACCCGCGAGAACTTGTTGGAGCTGAAAGATGAGTTTTGGGATGAGAATACTGGATGAAAATGGGATCTGTTCTCTGATTTCCTATCCCGTGAGGTTCTCCTTTAAATTGAGAGCATTGACTTGATTGAGAATAATGAAGAAGCGGATGTATTGTTCTGGAGTGGTAGTTATTTGGGGGGATTTACAATTAAATCTGGCTTGGAGATTATTAGACAATGGACGAATACTTCAGCGCATGGGGATTAGAAAGAAATTTGGCACGCCTCCCTCCGTCAAAGAATTAAGATGTTCCTTTGGTTAGTGGTGAATGACCGCCTTATATATGAGCAACGCAAATAGAATAGTGAGGGGTCTCATGGAGGATCAAAGGTGCAGTAAGTGTGGGGTTGCAGAGTAGACTACATCACATATCTTGAGAGGATGCCCAACTGCAATCTAGGTGTGGAGGAAATTGGGGGTAGATGTAGGAAACTTGAATCAACTCCCTTTGCGTGAATGGATTGTTGCCAATCTGGGAGGGAATGGTACAAGGAGCAAGGCAGGACTGGGCTACTACATTCGATGTCACGCTTTGGTGGTTATGGCGATGGCGTAATACTAAATGTTTCGATAGTGCAACTAGTATTCCGCTTATTCAGGTTGGTTTCATTATGTAGTGCACTGAAGATGTTTGCAAGTCCTTGGTCCATGACAGTAAATTCTTTGGAGGAAGCTCACATAAGCGGACGAAAATCTTAGTTTCTTGGAGACCACCGAGGCAAGGATGGATTATGCTGAATATCGAGGAGGCTTCAAAGAGTAATCCTGGCTTGGCGGGAGAAGGGGGTATCCTAATTCTTGAGGGACAATGAGGGACGGTCTATCAAGGTCTTCTCTTGCTTCCTTGGGATTTGCAGCTCGAGCAAAGTAGAGCTCATTGCAATCTTGAGGGGCTTGTGTCTGGCTTGGGAAGAAGGAATAAGAAAACTGGAGGTGAACGTTGATTCAGAAGTTTCGTTGAGACTTTTAGAGGGTCCAGCTCCGCAACATCCAACTGCCTACCATTTAGTTGACAAATGTCAGAACTTGATTCGGATGGAGGGATGGAAATAAGAACTCGGCATTGCTATAAGAAAGCCAGTCGGGCAACGGATTGGCTTACTAACCTAGAAGCGCGACAATAGGAAAGGAATATCACTTTTAGACCCCTAGGATGAGCTCCGACCCATCCTTATTGAGGACTTACGTGGTGTAGCCTTCCCCCCATGCAAGGTCCCTGATAGTTAGTTGTTGTTGTTTTAGTTTTCTGTCTTTCGCATTGCTTTTCTTTCATTTTTTTTTTGTCTTGCTTCTTAGGGCATGTTTTTCTAGACTGGATTCTAGTAATTTCCAATTTTCTCCAGTTTTTCCAGTTTCCAGTTAAAAATTCCAGTTTGTTCCAGCTTTCTCCAGTTTATTCCAGTTTATTCCAGTTTATTCCAGTTTCTTCCAATTTTCTCCAATTTGTTCCAGTTTTTCCCTATTTAATATTTTGACATAATAAATATAGTAATTAAGTATTCTTTATCAAAATATTAATAATAAATATAAATTGCGTATATATTTAAATCACTTTTGAAAAATGCCCATTTTTTTATTACCTACTTCATTCGTTCCAAATTGATGTACCGGTTTGAGCATAATAAATAATAATAATAATAATAATAATAATAATAATAATAATAATAATAATAATAATAATAATAATAATAATAATAATAAATAATAATAATAATAATAATAATAATAATAATAATAATCATAATATTATTTTTATTAATAATAAAAAATAAAAAATAAAAAATAATAATAGTTTAATTTAATTTAATTTAATTCTATTAATTTTATTATTAAAATTATTTATTATTATTATTATTATTATTATTATTATTATTATTATTATTATTATTATTATTATTGTAACGAGATTCATAAATGCAAAAGTTCCAGTAAGTTTCAGTTTCTTCCAATAAGTTCCAGTTTTCTCCAGTAAGTTCCACTTTTCCCCAATTTTTTCCAGTTTGTTCCAGTTTTCAGTTAAAAGGTCCAGTTTTTTCCAGTTTGTTCCAGTTTTCTCCAGTTTGTTCCAGTTTTCAGTCTAAAAAAACATGCCCTTAGTTTCCTTGTTGAGGCTCTGCCTTTCTTTTGCAAATATAAAAAATAAAAAAATTATGTTATGTGGCTTTGAACCGTGTACATTATCCGTGAAAAATAAATAATTGAGACCCACATAAGGACTATCAAACATACAATTTGAATTAGGACAATTGAATTAAGTTCGCCAACCGATCAACAACTTGATTAGCTTCACAATAAACATAACAGATTCCAGCTTCTCAAATATCATCAAGTAGCAAATTATGACACTGAAAAATAATGAAATATATGGATTTCATGGGAGTGGGTATTCATTAAATACTTAACGACCCGTTATGAATTACCCTCAAAGATAACTATTTTAAACACACCCATAAACCCTAATTTTTAAACAAAGGATTTCGAACAAATATTGTCCAGAATCTAAAAAGAAAAAGTACTCCTATGAAATACTAAATGGAGGAATTTGAATGTGGATGCTTCCTTTGATGGAAGGGAACATGTTGCATCTGTAGCAGGTATAATTAGAGGGCATGACTGAGTGTGGCAAGAAGGGTTATTCATGAAGATAAGAGCAAAGGATGCACTGATAGCATAGTTACTAGCTATTAGAGAAGCACTAAAACTGTTGCAGGACAGCAATGACCACAATATCAATATCATCTCGGACTGTCATAAAGCGATTGAGCTTATTACTCAAACTAGCTCAAAAAATCATTGCTTATCTAACTTGATTTCCGATTGTAGGGGAATGATGAGAAACTCGGAGCAGCTGAAGATCCTTGGTTGTTTTAGGGAACAAAATGAGCTAGCGGATAGCCTTGCTAAGTTTGCAATGAAGACTGATGTAACACTAGATAGTTTAGTTAAAATTAGTACTATTCCTATGATTTGTAAAAGCTTTTATGACTTGGATCTTGTAGGCGCTATGCGCTCTCGCTTGATTACAAGCTAATTTATTTGATGTACTCTTTTTAAGAAAAAAAAAAAATACTAAATGGAGTACAACTAGTGTACCAACTTGAATTTCATAAAATAATTTACCTTTCAAAAAAAGAAAAAAAAAATTGAAGAGGAAAGACTAAAGAGGAGAAACCGAAGCTCAGGTTAGGGGAGGAGCGTATAACTGCAAAAAAACCAAAAAGCCCTCTCAAAGTCTTCAACTTTCAACTATCTCTCTCTCTCTTCTCATCCCAAAGGAATTCAAATTAAACCCCTTTTCAAATTTCGAACAGTGAATTAATTGAATTGAATTGATAGGATCAGAAAAACTTCAAATTATGAATGTCAATCTCTTCAAGAAGAAACCCACCGCTAAAGGTTTGTTTGTGCCCTAACTTCTCTCCTCTACTTGAATTTAATTTTGTTAAAGGTTGCAATATTGGTTCGATTTTGTATGCATTTTTCAATTTTATACTGATTTTTTGAACTTGAACGTGATCTTCAATCACAGAGGCTCTTCGAGAGAGCAAAAGAGAAATGGCCAATGCTACTCGAGGTATTGTGTTTTTATTTTATATTTATTATTGATGGGTATATGTTTGCAATTGTGGGTTCTTTTTTGTTTATCATATCAAATTTTAAAACCCCTTGAATTTTTATCATCGTTATTGTTTATAAATACCAGTTTAAAGCTTTGGGTTCTTATTAAAAAAACAAAAAAAAGGAATGTTGGGTACTTGGAGTTCATATTACTCAGCTAAAGATCATCACTTCAATAAGAAGATGTTGATGCCAATGGATTGTATATGTGAAGATTCCTGTGTATCTGCTTTCTTGAATTGGGTAGAAGTAGCTCAGTTTTACCTGCTTTAGGTTTTTGTTTCTGTTTTGGCTGAGTACATTGTGTAAGAAACCTACTCAATTTCATTTAAGGACTTAAGGTTTATAAGTTACAAGAATCCATCTAGTAAAGAAAGACAATATGCTTAGGGGTAGAGAGAGAGAGAGAGGGAGAGGGAGAGGGAGAGGGAGAGGGAGAGGGAGACGCTTAAAAAAATGGAGGTGATCACCATGAGTGGAGGAGTTCTGAGATTCAACCCCAAATTGGCCTGAAAGTTGATGAAAACAAGATTATATACAGACCCGAAGGTTTGAGGAGTTGGCAGTGGCAATATGGCAGCTACAGTGGTGGTTGTACAGGTGCCTTTCGTGGATAGAACTCCAAGAATTCAAGTACCCACCTTGTCAGTGATAGGTTGAGTATGCATTCCAATGACATCATCGCATGAGGGCATGAGGCTATAGATGGTTTGTGGTGTTGCTTGTTTTCAAAGATGGATTCTGGGCCAGGACAGTCCTGATTATGTGAGATTGTAGGCCTACAGTAGGTGTGAGTGACTAGTGCCTCAGCTGTTAACAGGTTGGCAGTTTTGGGGGCAGTTGTACTTGTGAGGCTAGGGTGCTAGATTGGGGAGACAGGAGAACGGAAGGCAGAGAGAAACTGGGGTTGGTCGTCAGGCGAAAGACTGCATTTTAACATATATGTCCGACGAAACAAGTTGATGACTTTTTGTTGTTTTGGTATTACTGTAGTCTATTCATTTCAGCTCCTAGTTACTTGTTTCACTATCAAATTGGCTCTAACAAAATGGATTAATGGAGAGGCTGAAACTTAGATGTATTTTTGATAGTTAGAGTTCATTATTATTAAGGAGAAGGAACTGAAAGTTTGAACAATAGTAGAGCAAAGCTCATTACGCCCATACCCATTGCACCAAATCAAAACACCCCATTATGAAACGCTCAAAACATGGCGTAACTCAACACCGAAGCTGAAACTTAGATGTTACTTGTGTTTTCTTTAAACTAATATCTTTGATGTGCATTTCTGCTTCTGCCTGTATGGTGTTGATTGTCTTTTTCTAGATTCAATTTACTGATCAGACAATACCTTTCTTTTCTTCCTTGAGGGAAATTGTGATTGTTCATTACTATTGTTAAAAACAGTGTTGCCACAGCTAAAGATGGAATTGTTGCATGCTGATCTGATATGCATTGACCTAATATGCTTTTATTTTCATTTTCCTCAGGTATTGAAAAGGAAATTTCGTCGTTGCAGTTGGAAGTATGTTAAACTTTCTTAGCTATGCCCTAGTATGATGCTTCAAGTATGTAATTCTGATGTTGTGTTGCCATGACAGGAAAAGAGGCTGGTTGCTGAAATTAAAAAAACAGCAAAAACTGGCAATGAGGTAATCAACCCTCCATCCCCCTCTGTTGTTTTGACGTGTTTAGGAAATGAGTGACTGGGCTATTTTTGGTAGAGTAAATCTGTGCTATAGTTTATCGCCCATGCTTGATTGGGTTGATCTTTTACTCAATTGTTGTTTCTTAATTCCGTAGGCTGCAACTAAGATTCTTGCGCGCCAGCTAGTTAGACTCAGAAAACAAATCGCTAATTTGCAAGGCAGTCGAGCTCAAATGAGAGGTATAGCGACCCATACACAGGTGCGCCTTAGGGTTCTCCTTCCATCTGTCGTTTAAAGGATTGATTGAAGAAATTTATTTATGTAGTGCTCTAACCATTGTATCACCAGGCCATGCATGCTCAATCCTCTGTTGCTGCTGGCTTGAAAGGTGCCACGAAAGCGATGTCTGCAATGAATAAGGTGTAGTCACGATATGTTCAGTTATATATATCTGTTACGGTTCTTTTATACTAGTATTTGGTGTCATACTGGTAGGAAATCTTGTTTCCCTTTCCAATGTGTACTGACCTAAGATCTATGTGTTTTTTACTTTATTTGGTAGCAAATGGCCCCTGCAAAACAAATGAAGACATTGCAAGAGTTTCAGAGGCAGTCTGCACAAATGGACATGACTGTAAGTTTTGCTAACTCTCTCCCTTTCCTTTCTATATAGTGTGGACCTTAACTGTCTGCTGCCAATACAGACTGAAATGATGTCTGATGCAATTGATGATGCCTTGGACAATGATGAGGCTGAAGAAGAAACAGACGAGTTAACAAATCAGGTTTGCTTCTTAAAAAACAACTGGAACTGCTTTCTTCTACTTAAATTTCTTATGATGATATTGTGCCATACAAGTACCTTGTATATGGACTTGATGTTTATGCTATCCAAGAGGTTCTTTCACGTCTCCCGTAGTTGGCTTGACTCAGAAGATTGATAGCTTGATTGCCGGCCTCAATCTTCTTCCTAGCATCCTTCAGAAACCTATATAAATTAATAACTCTTGATACTGCATGTGCTTGTGCTTTAGTCTCCCACTATAGCACATACTCTTTAAAATAATTTAAGCTACATCCTACCTCCACGGGAAGTATTGATCGTGAGGTAGATGTGTATATTGGACGCAAAATCAGTTTCTCCTTTGAGTAACATTTTTCTAATGTGTAAAAGAAACAGCCTCCTCTGTTTTTACAGAGGTAGGCTGCATACATCTTATCTCCCCATCCTGGGGTAGGAGCCTCTTTGGAGGCACTGGGTAATGTTGATGCTGGGAACATTTTCTCATGTAATGATAATGCATTTATCATGGTGCAGGTACTTGATGAAATTGGAGTTGATGTTGCTTCACAGGTTGGTGTTGTTGAACTTTTGGTAGACAATCAGAGAAAAAGTAACTGTGTTGAAACGATATTGATTTATTTACTTATCTGCAGCTTTCAGCAGCTCCAAAAGGTAAAATTGCTGGAAAGAAGACTGAGGAAGTCAGCACGTAAGTAATCTCTCGTGGTGCACTTTTTTAAGCTTTCATACCACTATATCCACAGCTTGCTTTTCGTCATTTGATGCAACCTATACCACTTGACTCCCCTCAAAAATTTCCCAGCTAGATTATGAGTTGTTGAAGTAGATTTGTTAGGTCAACTCTCAAACTGTGTTTACGCATGGCTTGATGATTTTGTCTTTTATTGATGCTGGTGCTCAAGTTTTGTTTTACTTCGTGAAAAGGAGCAGTATTTCCCCCCATCCCCTTTTGGTCATCCATCCTAGTACTACTGCCGCCCAAGCACTTCCCAATTGGATCCGGTTGAAAAAAAGAGTGTTGGTAAGGTCACAGGCTCACAGCCCCTAAATATAGAGAGTGCATATGGACCCAGGAACTATGATACAAAACACCAGACAATCCTCTCTAGGAACAGGAATGGCCAAGCTAGGGATACTTGATTGCATAACCCTAATCTGGACAAGCAGTAAGAGTTCTATTAACATAGCTCAGTTACAGAAAGTTCCGCTAAGCAAAGTATTGACACTGTCATTTAGTTTCGGCCACAACAGGAGAACATTAACTCTTGCTAATGGAGAAAAATGCTTCTTACAAAAGTGACATCCAGTTCCTGCAATTAGCCTAAACAGAACTGAAGAAGAAAGAATTGACAATAGTGAAAAACTTGAGAAATACAATGTCAAATAGGCTGCTAGAGCAGTTGTGTTTTTTGGATTCAGCTGAGATGTCCTCATTGAAAATGGAAGCCTAGAAAGTAGGAGCTAAGGCCCCCTATCGCCAATCAGTGCCTTTGTTTCTTAATTCGGTAGATTATAACACACACAGTATTTTCACCTGATTGTTTCTCCTAACATGGTCTTATAAATTATCCTAAAATGTAGCAGATTAATTCTATGGAATATTTGAGGCCTAATCAGCCCTCAGTTGCTCTTAATCAGTTTTTTTTTTTAATCCAAAATTCATTTATGACTAGTGCACATGTCAAACAGTAATTGCTATTTCCTAACTCCTCTTGAGTTAGTCAACCACCTGAATCCATGAGCAGGCCTAATGAGGCCCTGAAAATGGTTGAAGGAAGCAAGCAGTACCATTTTGTTCTCTCCATAGTGCTTAGCAGAGCCAACTGAATCAGTGTGTGCTTACCTCTAGTGGCCATAGGTGGACCTGTAACGGAAATGTGTGTCTTCTGCACTAAATTATTCTGTTTGCAATTCCTGAATGGCAAACCAAAATGTGGATTCACTATACTGCTGCAAGCCCATGAGAAACAGGAGTGATTGATAGTTAAAGTACGTGAAATGAAGGGTCTCTATTCATGGAAAGGCTTGTCATGGGCTAGAAGCTGTCTCGTGAGGCTATCTTGCCCTTTCATAGGTTTGATGACTTGATTTGGTGGGTCAATGGGACTAACCTCTGTCTCATGATAAACCTGTTTAGATAGTACTGCGGCCACTGCCCCTTCACTTTCAACAATTCGTGTATACTAAAAAGATTGAGACTCAAGATTGCAATATTATGTGGCATCAGTGGGCTGCTGCTGATCAGTCTGGACTGTTGATTGGTAGTGGGCAGCTGTTAATTAGACGTAATGATGCCAGTTCTGTTTTTACCTAGTTCCTAATTTCTATGCATCTAATGACTTGCTTAGAATGACACCCTTTCTTCTTTTTCTAGATTATATATATTCTGTATGCCTTTTTCTAATTTTTTTTCTGTCCTACATTATAGCAAGACTATTTTTGTATGTTGTTATATCCTTCACCAATACTTATGGTCTGATATTTTTGCCTGCCACTCAAACTCGTGTTTCAGTTCGGGCATCGACGATCTTGAGGAGAGATTGGCTGCACTTAGGGGTACATGATTCATGTTTCAGCAAAAACCCAATGCTCGACATTCAGTAGTAGCTGAAAGCTCTTAGCTAGTATCTGTTCCATTGCTCCAAGAAATGTGCTTTATGATACTGGGGAAAGGCTTGTGTCTTCTGCATGTTGAGTCCTTTTGGCTGTTGCATTTGTATAATTCATATCATTAACATTAACTGACCGAAAAGTAGTTCTCCTGAAACGTCTGTCTGATTTGGTTTTTGTAATATCCAACATCCTAGTGTATTCAATGGACAAATTTGTCTTTGTATAGCTAAACATGCGTCGCCTTTGATCTTAGTGAAAGTGATGCCTTGACATCTTTTTATTTGAGGTTTTCTGTCGTAAAAGACGGATATTGTACTGTTGAAGTTTTAGCAAAGCTATGTTCTTACTAGTGAAAGTGCAGAAAGGAGCAACCTAGATTCACTTTCAACCTTTGTTGCGGATGTCTTGCTTGACCAGTTCACCAAAAAGCAGACACATTTCCTGAATGTCCCCTGAATGGCAAAATAACGAAGCGAGGTAGCATTCAGGGGATATTCGCCTGTGGCAATTTCAAAAGACAACGGATAGACCCAGTCTTATGTGATAAGAAAGCGCTCTTAGTTCAATTCAGTAGAACGTGGGTCTCCAAAACCCGATGTTGTAGATTCAAATTCAAAGATAAACCCAACAGATTCCTATTCCTTTGTGCGTCCATTGGCATTTTAATCTACCTTCCTATCAATCCTGATGTACCATAGTCCATATGCTATTATTATGGTTTATATTTTGCCGCACTTTTTTCATAAGAACGCCAGAGATTGAACATTAACCAACTTTATAGAAGTTGAGAGACATAACATGACATTGCAGCAAAACAGGAAACTGCTGAGTTGAGACGAACAACAAGAAATCAATCGATCTCACAACCTTCACAAACTATGACAAACATATACTCATTAACTCCTTTATCTCAAGGGAATAGATTTGCTTGATTTGGAGCTATTGCTATGTACAATGAGAGGTTGATTTACAACTTGTCCGAAGCCTAATCTATACAATCACAAGTTCCGAATTCTAAAGTTTTGGGCAAAGCCAACTTTTATCCTAAAGTTTTACGTATATGTGTTACATGTACAACAGAATTAAGATTGCCACACAAAATCAGAAAGGCAATGAAACTTTTACTCTGTGTCAGCAAAGTGCAATGATAATTTTTAAACTGCTAGCTAGTTTCACGATAGATGCTTAATGTTTCATCGCAAATCTTTTACCAACAACCTGTTCATAATAAATTCATGCATTCAGAGACGATCTTACCAATCTTGGAAAGAGTCAAGCGCAATTAGAGTAGAAAAAAGAACAATTGATTATTATTAAGATTTTACAATGCATACTTTTCCAATCAGCTCATAAATAATAGTCATAAAATATGTTACAAGCAGTCGTTTAGTTTGAGTACCAAACACGAGACTAATCTAAGAAAGACAACAGGGCTCAACCCAAGAAGGTGGACAATTATAGCTATAACGAGACGGACCATCATAGTAGTCCTCAATTTTGCTCTCAGATGTTAAATCATAAACACCCATGTCACTTCCCCCTTTGATATCATCTAGGCAATAACAATCAGTATTATCATCAGTATAGTAAATGCAATTAGGCTTACAACCATTAGCAATCGATGCCCTTATAGAAAAGGAAGAGTTGATACCCAAAAACAAAGCTCTGTTCCCCAAGCTCTTCACCTTTTTAACATCCAAATTACGAAAATCCACCTCCCACAGCTCAAAGTAGAGGGTCTTATAGTCTTCTCCGTTACCATAGTCTACATCACCCAAATCAACTTCACGACAGACAATCAACAACGCCCCATCTGATTCCACCAAGTACGACGAGTTTTTAAGATAGGCACCTCCTCTAAACAATTTATCAACGAGTACTCTCACAGTGGGACTTCCAACTCCGTCACCAAGAGCTATAATTTTCCCACATTGTTCCAAACCATATAATTCCCCTTTATAAAAATTAATATCTAAATAACAATACTGTTGAAGTAACGCCCCAAATACCAAATAATATTTAGTTGTGTTTTATTTTATTTTAGTTTTGTAAAGAAAATAAAATAGAACAAAAAGAAAAAGAAAAGAAAAACAGAAAAAAAAAGAAAAAAGAAAGGAAGTTAAAAAGTTGGGAAAACAAAAAGGCTGAAGCCTTTTGGTTTTCTTTAGTTGATGGTTGGGAAACAAAAGGTCTTAGCCTTTTGGTCTTCTTTAGTTGTTGATGATTGAATATAAAAGGGGCAAGCCCTTTGTTTTTGAAATGGCCGAGTGATTGAGTTTGACAGTAAAAGGAAGGCCGAAACAAACAAAAGTAAAGGAAGAGACCAAGTGAGTGAGAGACAAACAAAGAGTGAGAGAAATTGAGTATTTCTCCAAAGAGGTTTGTTCCAGTTCACGGTTGATTCGGTTTGTTCGGGTGAAGATAATCAGAGTATTCGGATCGGTCATCGGCAGGTATTTGTGGGTGTATCTTTGGTTTTGTGGGAGTACCAAATTGAGTTAGAGTTTATCAATTTGTACTAATACCAAAGATAGTTTGTTTACTTGTTGCTTGATCTTGTGAGTGTTGCCTTTGTACTCTTGATTATTATAGTGAATCATATTTTAGTGCGTGGAGATCCGCACCGTGGTTTTTCCCCTAATTGAGAGGGGTTTTCCACGTAAAATTGTTTGTGTTGTTTTTCGGGTTTTTGCACTTTATTTTTCCGACTATCTGTTATTCTGATTGTGGGTAAATACCGTAGTTTTCCCCAACAAATACTTCGTATTTATTATCGTGAAACTTCCAGTGATCATCCCCGCTCCTCCAATAAGCTACCGAACGGTGCATAGGGAAAATCATGGCAACGGTGAAATCTTTGGAAGCTGCTTTTGACGGGCATTCCGAGACAACAAACCTGTTAAACACATGCAACCAATACCAATCATCCCACATATCATCACTACCCACATGCTGATCCCACAAAACTTTTGCAGGTATGCAAGGAGTTTCTACTACCTCCCTAGAAAAAGGGTTATAAAGGGTTACATTCAAACCAAATTGGGTTGCGGAGATAAGCCATCCACGAGAAGAGAAGTATCTCCAGTCGCCATTCATATCGTAGTCATCATACTCTGGCAAATCATCATAGCGGATTTCACTTGGGCTCGGGCCACTAAAAAGGGTCAAAAACAAGTCGCGTCTTGAAGCATGGGGTGGCTCAGGCAACTCCACATGTTGGATCTTGCCACTGCAGAGATTGTAGAGTTGGCGCTTTGAAGTGTGGGGTGGCTCAGCAAGCAACAACAATGGGGTGTTACGGGATGGTGGGATGCAATTAACATTTTTTCTTGCATGTCTCCACCATTTACAAATTTGACCAAAAGTTTTGCAAATCTTCGTAATACTCAATTTGCTCCGCCATTTTCTTTGCAATATCTATCGGAATATCACTCCACTTCGACATAGGAAACTCTTAAGAAGCAAGAACAATACCATAATAAATCAATCAAACAAATAATGTAATTTAATTTAGTTAGCAATTGCATACATAAAGATAATTCCAAAAAAATAAAAAACAGTTCAGCACAAATCACTAATTAGCTAAGACCCTGTTCTCTTCAACTTGTAAATTTCAGTTCAGTAAAAATTCGATTAACTGAAGCACAATTTTACTTTTTGTAATTATAGATTCGGTAATAATAAGTTCAGTTCATTGTGCAGATAAGTTGTTCAGTAAAAAGAAGGTGAAAAGAACCGACCCTAAGTCATGATTTTTTGTCCAATTAGTCCATATAAAAAAAAATTCTGATTTCTGAATACACAGAGTATATAGTAAAAATTAACTTACTCAAAATCAGAAAGAAATCATCATAGTACTAATTGTTTGAGCAAATAATTATAAAAAATACACCTAAAGTCAATATCATAACTAATTGAGATTGATATGGAGGATTACCATTGACGTCTTCACCATCTTTCGTCATGGTGTCGGTGAAGTGGGCTGGGTAGTTTGGCGACGTGTCGGGTCGATTCGGGTCGTCGAAGAACCGTGAGCAGCGGTATTGGACAAACTAAAACTAAAGTACCAATTTGAGAATATATCAGTTGATTCACAGAACCATTGAGGATTTTGAGAGGATTTTGTTTTGCTCTGATCATGCAATGAGGAGAGAGAAAGAGCCAAAGAGGGAAGGGAACTCTGTGTTTCGTTTTTCAGACTTTTTATAGTGCTACCACTGCTACGGACCGGCCAATAGGTCTTATAAGATGCGGCCAAAAGCGCCTCTTTTTTTTTCCGGTATTCGGAGGTTTCCGCGTTAATTAATTGTAAAGACAGCTAAACCGTGCTTCCTATGAATAGCCTAGTGGAAAGCTTTCCTCAAACTTGCCACAAGACCAGGGTTCGAATCCCCTTTTGCCGTTCTTTAGTTTTAACTCAACCTTTTTTTTTTTGTCTTTTTCAATTTTCAATTTTTTTCTCCCTTGTAATCCAATAAAAATAAATAAATTAACTAATACTAGGCTAACAATTAAAAAAAAAAAAAAAACTAATACTGAATTAACTAACACTGCTTTATCAATAAATTAATACTACGTATCAACAACCTAACATTGGAGTGTTAAAACGTCAAATTGCTTCTTAATAAATTAACACATGCCTAAAATTAACTAACATTGCTTATTCTTCTCAACTCCCGTTATACTTTGCATTGGTTTTAATTCAATTTTTCCTTATCTTTTTAATTTTTTTATTGTTTTTTCTCGAAAAGCAAAGTATATTCACTCATAGTCAGCAACTAATTGCCTAAAATATCAATAAATCCTTAAATTAACTAGCAAATCCAATTAAAAAAAATGCACCTCAAAAATTAAAAAAAATTTATCTAACAGTTCTTCTCAATGAACTAACACTAGAGATCAATAATCTGATACAGGGGTTATAAATAGTCAAATTGCATTTAAATACACTAACGTGTGTCTTAAATTAACTAGCACTGCTTTGTCAATGAACTAACACTAGAGATCAATAATCTGATACTAGGGTTATATATAGTCAAGTTGCATCTAAATACACTAACAAAATGTCTTAAAGTAACTAACATTGCTTTCTCAATGAACTAACACTATCTATCAATAAACTGACATTAGAGTTTTAGAAAGTCAAATTACTGCTTAATAAACTAACACATGCCTAAAATTAACTAATACTACTTTCTCAATGAACTAAGACTACAGATCAATAATTTAACACTGAGTGTTTTAAAAAGTCAATTTGCTTCTCTAGCGCCACTTTGTTGCATTGTGATACTAGTTTATTTTGTTCTAGTGCCACTTTACTGCATTATGGTGCTAATTTATTTTGCTCTATTGACACTTTGTTACATTATGGTGCTAATTTAGTTTGCTCTAGTGTCACTTTGTTGGATTGTGGTGCTAGATTATTTTACTCTAGTATTAATTTTTTCTGGTGGTGAACGCTTTTTAAACTTCATTGTGACTTTCTCCTCATGCGGGTTAGCTTCTTAAACTCACGTGTCACTTGTTTTTAATCACTTATTCAATATATAATTAATACACTTTTTAACTCCAATTTTTTTTTTTAAATAATTATAAACCATGGAGTATTATATTGTTATAGTGCTACTTTGTTATTTTGTGGTGTCAGTTTATTTTACTCTATTGGCACTTTATTTTCTTTTGGTGATAACACTTTGAACCTCAGTGTCACTTTCTCAACATGTAGTGTTAATTTACTAAACTTCGGTGTCAATTTCATTTAAAATTTGATTGAGGTATCATTTTTTTTTTTTTTTTGCGATAAGAGAAACAATTTTGTTTTAGAATCCTTTTCAAAAAAAAAAATTGCTTTAAAATAAATGGATTTCATTAGTGATTAGTATAAGGATTTTTTTTGTCAAAAACTACCTTTTTTTGCACCACATTTTGTCAAGTTGTACCTTATAAAATATTTTTTGTAAAGAAGTACCTTATATCACAAAATAATTAGGCCAAGACTACCCATTGACGAAAAATTGACTAACGGCCTTAACTAATGTATTACATGACCAATTTGTCCTTCGCTCCTACCCCCTTATTCATTTTCTCTCTTCTTCCTTTTCTCTCTCCTTTTCTTTCCCTCACTTCTCTGAATCTCTCTCTTATTTTTACAACTCTTGAATAATCAATAATTGAACCATCATTTTTGCCCCTTCTATAAGTCATTTTCACTCTCCTCAAACATTTAAAAAAAAATCGGCTTCTCCTCGAAAACAACTAGAATCATAACAAAAACCATTTAACCCTATCTATATCGAAACTTCAATTGTCATTAATCAATTGATTCTCACTGATTTGTTGCAATTTTTTTATCTTCTTCCACCCTCGATTGTGCTCCCCCGCGGTATTTCTCCATTTCACCATCCCCACAAAACGTTGTTGATGTTCTTGGTAGTCCCCTGCACATTCTATCTCTCTCCCAATCTCCCTCCTCATCCTCTCTCTGTTGAGGAAGTATATTGTAAGTGAGTTGGCCATAGCCTATATTAAGTTAAATTTTGATTCTCACTTTAAAACCTCTGTGGTCAGTAGTAGCTCTGGACTATCAAATAAATTGAGACAAAAAGGAGGAGATGAATAAATTTTAAATCCTTCTGCAAGGCAGAGAGATATTTGAAAATTGCACACGATGGTGGTGTTGGTGATGTTGCCGGCGAATCGGACGGTTAAGATACAAGAATGGTAAAAATTTCATAGAAACAAAATTAAATTGATTATTTGGCTTTGAAAAGGAAACAAAGAAAACACGGAAAATAAACGTCCCTCATTCAGATTCATTGAGGTGAGAGAGAGAGAGAGAGAGAGAGAGAGAGAGAGAGAGAGAGAGATGAGTTTACATTAATTGGGTGGAGAGTCACGTGAGGGGCACAAGTTGAAACGAGGGCAAAATTGTCAAACTAATTACAACAGTAATCTTGGTTAAGGACGTTAGTTGGTTTTCTGTTAATAGGTAGTCTCGGGCAAATTATTTTGTGGTATAAAGTACTTCTTCACAAAGAAATTTTTATAAGGTACAACTTGACAAAATGCGGTGCTAAAAAGATAGTTTTTGACAAAAAAAATCCTTAGTATAACCTTGTAAACTATTATTACTAAGCTCCCAAAAACAAAAAAACCAGCACAAAATTGAAATGCAAAACTCACTCAACTAACTGGCCCCCCCACCCCACCCCACCCCACCAACCAACCAAATCCAAATCCCCCAGTCTCTCTCCTCTTCTCTGATTCCCGTTCTCCCCCTTCCCCAAACTTCATCATATCTCTTCCCATCCAATTTCACATAACTCTGTCTCCTCTCCACCTATGTCCAACCCGACCATTAGAAGTTTCTTCAATCGAGTCACCAGAGTTGATCTCCGAGCAGTTGGAGTGAGAGAACGAAGGTCGACGGTTGGTGAAGGCTAGAGCTGATGGCTCATGGTGGTGACGGTTCGAGGTGTTCGTTGATCGTGGTGGTGATACCTCGTAGCAGTGATAGTTGGAAGTAGGTCGTGGTGGTGAGTCAATGACAATTGAAGGTGGACGGTGGACTATTGGTGGTGGATCTTGGCAGGTGGGCAGAAATGGAGAGAGAAAAAATTTGTATGTCGTGGTTAAATCTTGAAAGAGAGTGAAGGGGAGGGGGGAGAGGTAGGAGAGATAAAAGAATAGATGGGAAAGGGGAGAAATACTGGAGGGAGCGCGTGTAGTACTATAAAGAAACAAAAGGACCACTCGCCCTATTGCATAGGGAGTCCTTTTTAAGTTTTTGTTGATCTTGGAAATACACGTTAACTAACTAAGTATTTTCTATCCAAAAAAATGTTCACAAAAATTTGTTTAACACGAAATTACCATAACTTTTGGTAAGACGATAGTCACTTTTTATTGGACAAGGGGATCGCTATATTTGTAAATAATGACCTTATTTTTTTGTGAGTTGGTCTCATAGAGAACCTACTCAAAAATCTTTAACTATAATATTTCATGATAAATGAAACCCTATATTTCATTATCCAAAATAATATTTATTTTTTTCGTTATGTGGCGCGCTCTATAATCCATAAATATGCCAATTTTATATTAATTTGTTCGATGGTAAATCTTATCACTAATTCTGGTGTGAGATCAACTCAAAAAAATTGGGTCACTACCTAGAGATCTAAGGGGCACTTATAAGAAGTTTTTGTGAAATCTTAATTAATCACCCTTAAATAAGTCGATTTCAAATATAGTTGTGGAAGATAGTCCCAACATTATCTTTTGTGCAATTAGGATTAGAGCTTTGACCTAACTCTCTCATATTTCAACTTCTCCTACCACATTTTCCTTACCCACTCACATTCCTTTCCACCGCCAAGTTCTCAAAGTTGAAGCAAAGGTAAAAGTAATTTGTAACTTCTACTTCTAATCCAATTGAAAAAATACAAGTTGGAAAATATTAGGCCAAACAGGCCTATCTACCTACATATGGTTTATACATGGCCGCAATTTTGTCACAAAGACGCCAACATTAATTAACTTATTTAGACTTGAGAGACATAACATGAGATTGCAGCAATAACAGGAAACTGCTGTTGAGAGAACAGCAAGCAATCCTAGTGATTGATCGATCTCAAAATCTTCACAAAGGTATATACTCATCAACTCCTTTTCTCAAAGGGAGTAAATTTGCTTAATTTGAAGTTATTGCTATGTACAATGAGAGAACGATTTACAACTTGTCTAAAGCCTAATTTGTACAACCCACACTTTAGAAATCATTGAAGCAACATCAACCAATACAAGCTATTTGGCCAACATATAAGCCTGAGTTGTTTGATATAATGTGGATGCTTGTGGTCCTTCATACACACATGGAACGGATACTCAGAAGTTTTGAGCAAAGCCAATTCAGATCTTAAAGTTTTATGTAAATGTGTTTCATGTGAAGTAAACCAGCAACAAGGCACCAAAATATGACCTCGATTATCACAAAAGCTAGGGTGCCCAAGCTTTTTGAATGAAGCATATCCTGCAAAAATACTTCCGTCTGAGCAACCTGCACAAAGACCCGTCTCAGCATATGCAGGGGTAAAAGAAATAAAGATGGACGACTTGGCCAGAAACATATACAGAATCAAGCTCAAAATTTACAAGTGTGAAAAAGGAAGATATATCATATATGTGCCTATTTTTCTCCCTACAAACAAAACTTTGGTTAGGCTGAACTTTGGTTAGGCTTTTCATATATGTCAACTTATTTCAGTCCCTTGGCATATATGGCAGACCAACAACTCGTATATGTGGGGAATAAGTAGATAACTAATACAGCATGAGTTCAATAATTTCCCTTCCACATATTCAGCAAGTTATTAAATAAACTAGGTGAAATTGCATACAAGTTACAACCCAGGATAACATCCTGCCTCAGACAATCCAATCAGAACTCTTCAAGGTGGCGTGAGCTACTGTTAGGGATTATTTTCGTGTGACGGGGTGGGGGGAAGGCACATATCTAAGAGTCGGAACGATAAAGGCGGATATCTTAGTGAAGATCAAAATTGGTTCAATGAAATATAAAATAAAAGATTACCAAGTTGTTTTCAGGTGAACCCCAATAGAAGCCTTGCAGAAAAGATGGAAAGATTTCACAAGCACCTAGAGCATAAACGATAAGAGCATTCATCCCCATCCACTGCAATAAGATCATAGGCTTCCTAATATGTTTGACATCAACCTGAAAGGCGAAAAAGCCATTATCAATTTTTTTATGAACATACATGTATCAGAAAAAGAAAAGAAGAAAAATCACTGTTTTGACAAGAACTAGTTATGGATCCTAGCGGCGCACTGGCTATAATTCAATACCTACTTTAGTAGCTACTTGAGTACCATATAACACCCAAGTTACTGAAAATATGAAGCCCCATATCGATCCGAATTCAATAGTATAGTATTCAAACAAATAGAGACTGCCACATGCTACTTCTTGGACATATCTTGAGCATTTCACTCTCAGTACAATTAAAAATATTTGGATGGACAAACCTGAGTATTTTGCACTCCTAAGCTATAGAAACTGCTCACATGAGAATGAAGTTTAAAAAAAGGGGAATGGAAGATATATAGAATGAAGAGTAAAACATATTACCAACATCAGCACACAATAATTTCATCTATTTTGAGTTTACAGTGTCATCAAAGTATAAATCAATGTAACGATCCAGGGAAAGATAGTCGAATAGCAGACATGCTAGTTTTGAATTGGAAATCAATTCATCAACTTTACCATGTTACACTACTTCTGAACACTCAATACCATTCCATGAATTGGATGCACCATGACTCCATGAGGGATGGGGAAGAGGTAACTTTCAGAGAAAAATCTGTAACGACTTATGAGGTTAACCCATGGGTTATAAATTGAGATATAGAAGGCTAATAAAATATAGGCTTCAATATTAGGATTCTCAAATAATGATAAGTTAAATTTTAACCATCAGCTATGAGATAATAGTCAGGGATAGGAACAAAGTCAGTTTCTTGCGTCTCATGTAACGAGGCTGAGCGCTGAGATCATTTAATATACGTATTTGGAGGGTATACATACCAATATTCTAATAGTATCTCCAGAAAGGGTCCTTAAACATAGGAAGCTAAAGCAATAAATGTCCAAAATCGGCATAAGCTTTGGAAAAAATAATAACCATCTATCCACTTCTACTAAAAAGTTTATCCAAAAAAAAAAAGAAAACTAAAAAGATTTCCAATATGTAGCTATTTTATGAAAACAGCCATTCAAGAAACTATACTTACTAGGTAAAAGATAATGATGAAAATGAACCCAGAAGTACCCGCCGTGATGCAGGTATAACTCAAAGTGTATAACGGTTTAGAAAGAGGCATTCCTGTTAAGAACCAAAGAAAACCTGTTATTTAGAGAATTCAGACAATTCCCCAAAGGGGAAATGAAAATTTCTAATGCTATGGTCATTCTCCGTTATCAGACCATCAGTTACCATATTATTTGGGGATGAATCAATGGTTTAGATCCACATCAATTTAAGTAGATGGATATACAAACAGTTGCACTTCTAATGAAAAGTTAAAATCTTAAGTTATAGTACTACAAAAGCTAAACATACCTAAAACCAGCAACACATACCCTGATATTATAAGAGTCACGGCAGATATACACCAGAATAACATCCTTTGCATGTGATCCTGTAAGAATGAAGTACAAAAATGAGACGCAATCAAGGAATTGATAATCAACATTCTAGCTTCTATCAAGGAATTATCAAACCTTAAAATGTGCAATTATTTGTCCAAAATGTAACCCCACGAAACACGTAACAGCAGCCATTACTGAGCTGAAAATTATGATATTGAAGCAGTCAACAAAAGAGCTTATGAATTGGAACATTGACTAAAGCATGAACAATGACCAAAAAAAGATCCGAAGACACATAGGTTGGGGGGTCTCGAGCAGAGTTTGTAACAAGACGACTCAGGTTATAGTAGGATCTCGAGTCAATGTAACTTCAATAAAAATCTCTCAAGGTTAGTTGCCAGAGTATCGATAAAGTGAACTGAGCAGGGACTAGTAAGTTATGCAAGCATTATTAGAACATCTGATAAAGCTAGAAGACAAGAAACGGGTTTGGGGGGCGGGGGTTGACAACAGGTGAGAATTTCAATTGATGTCAATTCAACAAGCTCTTCAGTGCATATGATAGGGGCCACTATTTATGGGGGACACAGGTAGCTGAAACAGGTTGTTCATCAATGGTTCAGTCCTTTCCTTCGCAATAACAGCACATTCCTTATAAAGAATGTTCCGTTCTCTTTCATTCCTTTATTTTTGTTTGGTTCTGATTGGGGAGGGGGAGTTATACCTTAGTATGCCCTCTGGATCAAATGGAGCAAGACACCATCCTGGTGAATTAGGTGGCAAAGGTCCATAGTCTGGAGAATTTTCACTGCATTCCTGTAGAGTAATCAAAAGTCACCTCTCTAGAGAAAACCTGGACAGCTGCTTTGAGCAAGAAAAAGATTAGGTACCTTTACTCTTCGGTAAACAGGATGCTGGTAAAGATGGCTCTCACCAAGCAGAATTCTGTCAATAAAGCCAACTGCATTGCAAGGAGGTTGAAGACTGCCCCTTACTCCACACTGAACCTATTTTGCAAATTTGAGAGTTTTACTGATGATCATAAAGACACAAATGCATGCATCATTTGCAACATCCGAAATCCAACCAAAATATTTGTAAATAGTTTATTATTCAGGAAGCAACATGAAGGAAAAACCCAAAACTTAAATAAAAGCAAGCATCCCACAGGCTCTAAAAAGCCCTAATCACTTTCAAATTTCAATGCATTAGAAAAATGAAAGACTGGCCAGACCAAGCTACATAGATATGTATACTTACATATTAAAAAATCAGTATAAAACTGAAAAACTGTGATCATAAATTAATTAAAAGTTAAAACAGTGGCATGCCAAAAACAGGACGTTCTTGGATAGTAAATTAGTAACCTAGTTCAGCAAAAAAAAATTGCTATCCATTTTGCGAATTGAAGGTCCATTTTCTACTTTAAAACTTTTAATCACAGATTATGCCAGCTAGGCTAGCTTGTAAAGTTATGCGGG
This sequence comes from Tetragonia tetragonoides, assembly GCA_038025085.1. NCBI lineage: Eukaryota > Viridiplantae > Streptophyta > Magnoliopsida > Caryophyllales > Aizoaceae > Tetragonia > Tetragonia tetragonoides. Next base: position 12,861,889 of record CM076142.1, read on the forward strand.
GTAGTTCCGTACCAAGGACCTGAGTTCAAAAGCTATCTTAATCCGCGGTATCCGCCTTTATGGGTCCTTTGCACCAACCAAAATAAACAAATAAATAAACTATGGCAATCCATCACATAAATTCCAAACCGCGCAAACCCCAAAACTCTTCATATCAGTAATAACCACATTGTACAATGTTACCGCAAAAATTGATGAACATTATGTGCTTTGAGCATCACAGCTTGCTGTGGTATTCTTGGGAGAGCGGCCAGCCAAAATGCAAGAGTTTGTGAAGAGAGTTCAAACTTTTCAAGGTCAATTCACTTGATTACATCAAGAGAATACTACATATATTCTAATAATAAGGTCTTCAACCCGGGACAAACCCTAGCCATACTCAGTAGTTGTCACTTGTCACCAATGAACAAGTGGCACTTAAGCAACTAGAAGATTGCAGTTCACTTGCTCATCAAGACTTAAATTGTCCTAAATGGTTAAACACCTTTTCTTGCATGAATTTGTATTTAAATTTTGCTAATTAGCTTACTGCATACACAATGCTTGTTTTTTCGTCTTAATACTTTTTTTTTAGATAAAGAGAGTATTATTGAGAGTAATATAAACAGTGTTACATCCTAAGAGAACAAGGGAGTCCTCGAAAGGAATCAATTTACAAGTCAGCCCAGTGAAGCATACCCTATGAAACCGGATAACTACGAAAACACCCAGCAGCCTTAGCCCACAAGGAGGCTAAGTAAACTACCCTATCCCATAACACACCAATTGTCATAGAAATACCAGAAAAGACTCTAGCATTCCTCTCTAACAACCATATGCACCAAAGTACTGCAAAAATAGCACTCTTCCACAACATCTTCTTCTCCTTTCGCCACCCAAGCCCTACACGCCTCGCTTGCAAGAACTCCATTACAGTGTCTGGGTACTCCCAAACCTCACCTATGAGACCAGATAATCTGGTCCAAAGGCCATGCACAACTTCACATCTCAGAAAGATATGTGAAGAGGATTCGCTACTAGATTGACAGAGCATACAAATATCAGGTGACAGAGCTGCATTTCGTCTCCTCCGCTGGTGCAAGTCATTAGTATTAATCCTATCCAATACCAACAAGCAAATAGCTAACAGAAGGTACAGAAGAAGGCAGTTTTTTCGTCTTATACTAACAAGCAAGAAGGCAGAAGCTAACAGAAATTTGAAGTATACTAACAACTAACAAGCAAGAAGGTACGGAAATTTGAAGTATACTAACAAGCAAATAGCTTATCTCATAAAGCATCCCCCAGAAATTTTATTTTGGTTTTCTCCAAGTTATTTTTCCTAGAGAGATGAGAAAAGCTTTCAAATTGTGTGTTCTATTGTTTAACTCTTTTGTTTCTTTGGTTACCCAGTGCATTCACTGCCCCTCATAACCAAAATGTAGGGGTCTCCAGCTCAATCGTAAATGAATGAGCTTCGCAGCACACGAAAACTTGCTTTATCATTGACAAACCCAAGTATGTTTTCATGTCAATTGCCAAATAGGTAGCTTCATCATAATTTTATCTTATGGTAGTGAGTCAACTAAAGATTCATACGCCTTGAGGCTGGAAAATACCAATCTGGCACACCAGTTTTCTAGTGCTCAAACAATCTTGTCTGAGTCAAAGCAGAGGGAGAAAGATAAAGAGCCAACAAACTAGAGATAAGCTTGAAGTCACAACCTGAGCACTTGAAGGCAAATTTGTATTCATCCCTTGAAGTTCATACTTCCAACTAGGAACATAAAGTCCATATAGCAAGCACAGGTACACTATGCACAATAGAGCAATTGACAACCTACTGACAGAATAACTGACTGAATTAGAAAGAGCAATGTATAGTATAACATTCCAGCAGATATCTGTAAAAACAAATAGAGACTAGAAAGAATAAATATACTATTGTTCAGGAAAAAGGCTAACCGCTGATAGGGAAAAGCAAATACATTAATCGTAAGTACAAAAAGAATGAAAGCGCTTCCTCAATATAGTGAGGGGTTTAGATTGTGCAAGACTGCAAGGTACCAAGCTTGCACCTGGTCGAAAGGTGAGTTCTAGAGTTTCGAAGTCTAAAACTGTGAATCTTGGTGCCAGAAATTCTTACTGAACCTTAAATGTGAATCAAGTCACCTATCAAAAGACTTACAGGTTCAAGCCATTCTGAACCGGATTGAATGCTGAATGCGTTTTGCTCTATTCTGAATAATCCTTTCTTAGGGTTTTAAGTCTTAACAATGAGGCTTTTTTTCAAAAAAAAGTAAAAAAAATCTTAACCATGAGGCAATGGACAATATTAGTAAGTTCCTCATTTGACAAAGCTAACTGATGAAAATTTTAATTCAATAGATATACTAGAAGCCAGAAGGTTAGACTTTATCTTTAATATCAAAAGAAAACTACAAGGTATAATGATGCAAGTTATCAAGCAAAGTACATTGTATTTCAACATAGCCGAGTTTGCACATCGTCACAAACATAGGTGAATGTTTCCAACTTCATGCATTAGTCTATGGCTTCCCATGTACTTCACTCAAGGAGGTGGTTGTTGCTCAATGACCTTCACAATCCAACCTAAATTGGCTTAGGATGAACTGACAGCAAACTTGTTCCATAAAGGATCAAACTGTACAGAAGATAGAGCCTTCAATAATATATCTATTTATTGATTTAAGAAACAGACGAAATCAACTTTCAGTGTCTACTGATAACATTTTGCTACTCATGAGCTCATCACAGCATGTTTTATTCTCGCAATATTAACCCTGAGGGGGGTAGCTCAGCTGGTAAGACCTGTGAGAAGTATTCCAGAGGTCCCAGGTTCGAGTCCCCTCAGGGCCACTGGAGATTTTCCTGGTCGTTAACTTCAGGGCCCATGGGATTAGTCAAGCAAAGCTTGGACACCCATGTTATCTAAAAAGTATATATATATTAGCTAGAAAAAGCTAAAATCATCCACTTCCAACAATGAATTTCCACCACATGTGCTACATGTAACAGGTAAAATCCAATAGCTTGTCATGTGTCAGACCTCTAGATTTCATTTTACATGCATTTATAAGAAACAAAAGGCAAGTTCTCTTCATCGAAAGTCAAATTTCTAGCATCTTGAATTGTATCAGATCATTATATTGGTCTATATGTCTTTAAATCTCATTCACCCCATACACTTAATTTAGCACTGTTCCTTCATATATCTCACAGGCATGAACTTTCAACCATCTACTCTCAGTCAAATGGTTGTTTTTCTTCTTTTCATGTGTCTGTCCAGTTGCATATGTACTCATCATATATGACCAAAGAGTCCCTATTGTGAATAGAGGGTCAAAGCTTGACAGCAAAAGCAGAGAGACTGATGTTCTACAGACTCAAAGCTAGGTTGGGACTTGAGATAGCTCATGTTTCTTTAGTATCTTTGACTTAGAGAGAGTAATACACCTCCAGTTTCACCAAAGTGTATCAGTTTGCATTTCCTAATGATTCTACCTTGGATGAATTGTTTTCTAAATCCAATTAGCTTTAGCTATATGAATTAAATTATTCCATGTGCATGCTATCCATTCACTTCCTATTGAAAACCACAGACATGAGAATAATATGAATACAAAATTAAGAAGGAGAAATGAAAACTGAGCTTCTGAGTTTAACAATAATTAAAAAAAAATGACAAACTGCAAACTATAGGTGACACATGTCCATGAGCAGAACATTTTGACATAAATACTGCAGGAAATATACACAACTGGATCTAAAGCACATTACCATTGGATGTAGTATCTCCGTGCAAACGCAAAAGCTGAGTCCACCATCACATTGTTGACGAGCCAAATTTCGGAAACTGAAGCCAACAGATATCCAACCGAGATCCTCTATACTTGCAAGGATTAAAAGAGGCATTTTATTAGATGGAGGAAGACGAAAAACAAAGCCGGGGACAGGATGCCCCACCAGAAAAGGCTAATGAAGAGCTTGTTATAAGCCCACATAAGAATTTAAAGGGGGAAATTGCTCGACTAAAATTTCCAACCACAATAGAAGGTGAGGACACACGAGACCCCTCATAGGAGAATCATAGTCGCGCATAACCCATTACTTATCAAAATTAGTGTACATTTATTGTTTTTATTGTCTAACTAAATTCAATCCAATATAATCTAATTAATTAGAATGTATCCTATGGATAAAAAGTTCTGCAAAAATAAAATAAAATATATTTCACAATATTATTCATAATTTCACATCAAATATTTTTAAGAAATTTTTTATTAAATATATTGGTAAAAATGTTCATCCCATTGCTTTACAGTATCAAGTAATTCACTCGAGACTAGGACCCTGGAATACCACATCCCCTGAACTGAAGTGGCCCATTCACATTGTACTATGTTAATACATTTTTCAACAGGTGAACTATCCTCTGCAAATTCAAAGCATGTAAAAGCATGAAATGGACTATCCTAAGCTACTAAGACATATCATTACCGTTACGAACTCCTGCCTAGTTGGGTTAGGGGAAATATAGTAAAGATACTATCATAGAATTATCTAATACCACTCAATAGGCTAGCGCTATACAACTGCAACTCAAATAATACTCCGCTTGCCAGTACGCATTTGTGAACTCACTAGAAGACACCCACTCGCTCACAAGGGTACACCCATAAACTCACTCCCCAAAATAAAAGAAAACAAACTTAATATAGCACTGCACTAATGTGGACTCACACAAGACATGGACCCTGCTTCTTGCTCGCTCAAAAGAAATTAGTAAGCATCAGAATCACAGAAAAGAGGACAATGTATCCTCTGTGAGGATATTAATAACAAGTTGGCCCAATTCTTTTAAACTTGTGAAACAGAGTATATCTTAAAGGCACTTGCTGCCTTAGAGTTAGACCATAGAGAAGCTATTAGTAACCTTATTCGAAAGTTAAATCAATTGGCATGGATGACCCAAAAAGACTCGTACATTCTGCTTCAGGCAAATGCGCCGCGATACGGTTAGCAAAGCATTGTGTCACAACATCTTCACCTTCTCCCGCCCAAATCCCAGAAACCGCATCCTAAAGAAGCCCAAAACACTAGATGGGCACACTCACATACCAGAAGGCCATAACCCCTCCCCTCCCCCAAAAAATAAAAGGGGAAGGAAAGGCAAGGATACATCCACACCCACACCCACACCCAAAGTTTAAGAGCACAAGAAACATTGACATCTATTTCATAAACAATTGAAAATGTTTCTCTCAAATCACCTAGCCAAATTGTTTTTCCTTTCACTACAACAAGAATCACCCACCTGGTGTGATTCCACCAATGGCGAGATTGAGGAGTTCAAGGTCTATGCAGCCTTACCCAATTACCAGAATCCAGCTATTACAGTAAACTGTAAAGTATGATTGCTTCCTCATTCTAGCTGATGCAGAACACATATAACTGTAAGTTGAGATACTATCTACAAACTCTATTTCTTCAATAATTGACCACACTAACACATCACGAGCATTTAAGCATCAGAAGAAATGCATACAGCATTACAGGCTTACACCATACTGCTATTCTATTCATCAAGTACAGCCATCAAATCCAAAATAGAACCAATATATTGAATCAAACAAGGAAAGCAAGAAAAAGGCTCCTCTCTTCTTGAAAACACTCGCCAAGTATAAATAGGATACCCATAAAAAAAAAGTTTAATCTGAACCTTAAGATACTGATCAAATCCAGAATGCTACCTGCAGTACCCCTAACCAGCGTATCTTCAAAATGTCAACACCGTAAGTCAGATTTTTCCGTCCATGAAAAAATCCACCTACATTTACATCACCAACAAGCAGAAAATCAGATTTTACTTTAAAAACACAGATTTTCAAGACCAATGCAAGTTCCAAGCGAGAGCATGAACATGCCATGGGTGTAAAAAGAACCATGGACATCTTGTTCACTAATGCACACACAATATCTGCATTACAGTAAGCATCAGTAATATCCCACGGACTCACGGACTCAGACCTAGGAAGTATTATCACCATATGTATACAACCCACAGAAGCAGAAAGCATGAATAAAAGAAGTTATATCACTAGAAATCTAGAACCATGGTCCATTTTAGCAAGATACCTTGCAAGAAAATCCCCAGAAGGAATAGCTTGATTGTCCTCATGAGGACTTTTTTTGTTGCAGTGGACTTGCTTGGAACTTTCTGCAAGTAATCAAGTCAATGTGAGCTGATATATAACATTTGTCAAAAACCAAAAAAAGCTACAGTAAAGAACTTGTACCCCCCATAAAATTTTAACCATTAGCTAATCAACATTCATAAGCAATTTACAGTTTAAGCCAAAAAGGAGAAAATGTGTTTATCAATATGCCACCATATTGCAGCAGATCTCTTGAAAGTTGAAGACAGCATTAAAACCATATGAAAAGGAATGCTGTTCTAACTTTTACTTGTTATGTCTGGAAACATTTTTATCGAGAATCCCTAAGCAAATTATCCATAGCAGGAGCAGGTAGACCATTATAAACAGGATCCATGTTTCGTAACAGAACATACAGAAGATTTGCAAGCAATTACTTATACCAGAAGATGCTAGCATTTATACCTTATATACAAGACCGATGGAAACTCCAACAATGAAAAGGAAAAATGGCATCACAAAATCTGCTATTGTGACCCCAAACCAAGGAGAATGGCTAATAGCCGGAAAAGCTCCTCCAGCATCATCAACCAGAATCATAAGCTGAAATCAGAGAATGTATCCACCAAAGACACAACAAAGGGAAGAAATCAGTTGGAGGTGGGTAATCATAGATCTGGCAGAGAGCAAGGATATGAATTAACACAACAAGAAGCAGTTAAGTCTCTAAATTTACATTTCACGGTACAAAAGTATGAACCATACTATGCTATAACCAGTGTATTAAGACGTGGCTGGGCGCGCAAGGCGTGAGGAGCGCAAGGCGTGAGGAGCACAAGGCATAAGGCGCACAAGCCAATCGCTTTTTAGCTGCTAGGAACAACAACAGTTGTGAGGCGCAGGTGAGGCGCTAAGGCGCCAAATTGTTGTTTTTTCCCTTGAAGTGATGATTTAATGCTTTTTTTAAGGACTGCACTGCCCCTATATTTAATGTCATAGCCTCATAGGGTATTATGATACCTTTTGATGAAAAAACCATTTATTTAATAGCAAAGTTTCAGTCATACACTAGTGCGCCTCACTTCACTGAGGCGCGCGCCTTCGCCTTGCGCCTAGGCTCTATGGACCTCTACCGCCTCATTGCGCCTCTTAATACCTTGGCTATGACATGATATCAGCTGCGCTAACTTCAGCCAGAAGACATGCAGTAAATATCAGGATAACAGGTGCAACAAAGACCATAACAAATGAATTTAAAAACATACAGATCAATATGACAATATTGCATAATTGGCTAATTGTTTCTCTTATACAACATCCTATGTCAGGGACTGGTAACTAAAAAAGAATCCCTCAAATTCCTAGATCACTACAAGATTTACCTTACAGAAAAATGTAACACTTTGGTAGGCTTTTATTCTTTTGGAAGTATACAATCATGTATGTTATTAAAATTGTATTTGACCCTTTCGCCCCAGCGAAAATATAATAAAAATTTGACCACAAATACCAATTTTAATAATTGCTCAAATTTTTGGAAACTCATTCATATATACAATGAACTCTTATGCACCCTGAAACTAAAAACATTTCAAGCTGATTTGGTTAGGGACAGAGCTCATTGCATGAAACAACAAGCAAACCCTTACCCTCTCATTTTCTTTCCAATACAAAAACTACTTTTCCTTTTCTTTTTCACAGCATTCTCTAAGCATTTCACTTTCTGCCACCCTACCAAAACCTCAAAGCTAATAAACTTGCTTCAAATTCTCTTTATCTTTTCAATTTTACTTATTTTCTTCAAATGCAACTTCTGAATCTAAACATCATATTCACAATCACTTCACTTACCACCACACACTCACTATATATCTCAATTCACAGAAAATTAATTTGATGAAGCTCACAACAATTCACGCAAATGAAATCACAAAACACAATTAAACCTAACTTTCACCAATTCTTGTCGAAATTCAATCATCCACAAACCAGGAAAAGCCAAAACTCCGGAAATTCCACAGACAAAAGAAAACGAAACCTGTTAAAAACATGATGAAATTGTGTAATAAAAATTAAAATAAAATAAAATAACAACGTACGGCGATGGTGAGACCACGGAAAACGTCGAGAGAAACGAGCCGTTGATTTCGCGACTTAGCTGATGATGATGATGGTGATGGTGATGGTGATGGTGATGGTCCAAAAGCTTGCTCTGGTTCAGGTGCATGAGGAAGCGATATAAAAGGAATAATTTCATTTTCAAGGTCTACTCTGAGTCTTTCAGTATGTGAGGAGAGAGAATTGTGGAGAAAAGGAGTTTGATTTTCTCTCTCCTCCATTGTTGAAGTTGAAGAAGCTACTGAGGGTGAAAGAGCAGGCGTTTCTTCGTTTTTGACGTTTCTTACTTTCTGGCGTTTTCGTAAAGGCATACCAGAAACAGAAAGATAGAGGAGAAAGAGAGAGAAAACAGAAAAGTGAAGTGATACAGTCAGTCACAGACATGTCACATAATGCTCTTCGTTAGGCTAAAAGCCGTCGTTTTTGACTGGACCTGTTTGTTTTCGTTTCTAGAACTGTTTTTCTATTAAAAAAATATCGTTTCTAGAACTGTTTTTCTATTAAAAAAAATATAACTTAAAAAAAAGCTATTTTTTAAATTTAAAAAAAAAAAAACAAAATAGTGTTTGGATCACAAAGAATAAAAGTGAATACTACAAAGCCAAAAGAAAACTGTAAAAATGAGATGTCAAAATTTTCAATTTTTAAATCAATATAGAATCGTTTCTCAAGATTGAGGGGAAAAATACTTAATATCTCAAAAAAATGTTATTCACAACAATTAGTAACCTAATGGAAATTTGTAAAGATTATAGTTTAGTGTCATACCATTAGTGGGGTATTTTATTTGAGTTCATTATAATTCAAAGTTGAGTCTGCTCATGATGCTTAAACAAACATGGATTTTTTTTAGAAATGTAAATTGGAAAAACTAGCTACTAATGTTGTACTCGCGAAGAGAGTAAAAGAAACTGGAGGTATTCTTTTTCTATAACAACTCTACCCCTTCGCTTTTCTAATTTTAAGTCACCACTTACTTTTTTAATCAGTGAATAATGTTACTAGCTATAAAATCTTACATTTTCTCATAGAAGAATGTGTTTTCCCTTTCTGCGAGGTTAGTGCTTCCACTTTTTGCATACGGTATGTATATTGCTTCATGTTGTATGTAATTAGCCATTTTACAAGAATTTGATCTTATAGTGAGCTCATAGATTTCATTTACTTGCTCTTTCTATGTTTTATATACTTGAGAAGGATTCTATGTAATATTATTATTAGCAAATTTTATTGATGGAAAATATGATGGGGATAATCTCAAGTTTTATCGGTCTTATAAAAATAATGTCAAGTTGAGAAATACACAAAAAAAAATTAAAATTTCAACTTTTTTCCGAAAATGATCTCGTTCCAGACGGTGTTAAAAGTTCTTTTAAACGTTGATGACATGTCACTCTAGTCGCTAGCTACCTCAAATCGCGAGTGTTAATGTGTTACTTTTGTGTGTGTATGTAATCGAGTGTTAATGTGTTAATATAGTAGACAATATCCTCTTTTTTCTCACATGTATCGTTACCCCAAATTTAGTTGCATTGAACAAATCCTATGAATTCATAGGACTTATGAGGCAACACATAGAATATTGACACAAACAAAAAATTTATTTGATTTGATTAAGCTACCTTGATTTTACTGTATATAGAGAAAATTTAATGGTGAAACTTATAGAGAGGCTAGATGGTTACCAGATTCTCGATTTGCTCCTAATATTAAGCGTTTATTATTCACTATAGATTACGTTGCAATGTATATATGTGACAAACTTATATGATGTTTTCTAGGTCTAACAACCTTAGAGGGAGAACTGCTTTTGGAGCTCAAAGAGACAAACATGGTGAAAAATTAACCAAGGTATGACCCCATGGACTTCGATATGGGACATAAGCAACAGTAATAATTTTTTCCTTATCTATACCCCATTCTTATAAATGAAACATTACATGTATTTGCAAACACCACGACTATTACTACAAGCCTAAGTCAACAAGGAGGCTAGCCATTGACAATCGTCACATGCTTGAACTTAATATGGCAACCCAAATGGAAAAATGTTAATGGTAAACAACTGTCGAGTATGGCTTAAAAGAGAAATAAGCAACAAATTTGTGCTTTAATGAGTTTTTGTGCTACAAAATTATATTATTCGGACTCAGAATATTGACAAAATGTGTATCCAATGACTTTGTGCTCCACAATTATATTAATTTTTGTTTTCTTAAACTTGGATTAGTCTCCTTTTTTTTAGATAATTAAACTTTGATTAGCTATATCTGGATCTGCTTAAGTAAATTTTTTCTCATATAACTTTTGACAAATTTCTTACTTGATTGCATAATAATGTACAACATCCATCGTAGGATTTAGATTATTGGCATATTGTCTATCCATTGAGTTTGTGCTCCAATATTATACTCTTATGCTCTTAATTTTGTTCAAACCATTTTTGCTAGTTTTTTTCTAAAATAGTGATCAAGTAAAATAGCAACTGATACGCTCATTTGGGTCCTACCGTAATATTACTTGCAAAGTCAACTCCACCCGAGTCTCGCATGGTGATTGTCAAAACTATGGACGGGCCCATCATACGTTAGGTTACATTAGGCTACGTTCGGTTACCTCCATATTTACTAAATATTAAACAACTAGCCTTTAGAATTTAAGTTGTATGTTGATCATGGAAAACCCAATACTCCATGGAAAACCCGAGCCCCATTGCCGCCGAACATCTCATTCCCATCGAGGAACAGAAAGCATGGCGATGTAAGAATATCAAGTGTCGTGTAGAACGTTGTTTCACAATTAAATCTTTATTGCGACGCAACAAATCCCTCTATAATAAACCCAAGTTCTCTTGCTCCATCTATTTTACTGCATTCTATTCTACGGTCCAACGTGAGGAATACCTACCATGTCACCATCCGACGGCGAAGTATAAAGTAAAAATGGGAAATTAGAATGATACTATAAACGAATTATATCCAACCCATCTTGTATATTTCTAGTAATAGTTCATTGGACTTATGAGGAAGTTAGTCATCTCAAACTTGCTAGAGATTTCCCCTACCGCCTTACACACGTGGATTGGAGGAATTGTATGCATTTACTTTACTGATGCATAACCTGAATGCATGTCATTTTGTATGTGGGTTACTTACAGGTAGTCTTGTATCCTGCATACAGGTTAGAATTCAAGTGTTGCAGGCAAATGACTCAGTATGCATGTTTCAAGGGGTAATCAATATGACATTTGATTAATTGAGCTCTGATTCTGTGACACAAAAGTGTTACTATATCTCTTTGTTTTCAGCTGCAATGTTTGCCCGCAAGTTTATTAGTTTCCTTCATATTTGAATGACATTGTTGTCATGTGGATTATCTAAGAGATTCACCAGCTTCCATTGTTGTCCAGTACTTGATCAAAGTAATGAAGTTATCGTGTTTGATCCGCCATTTGAAACATATGAAGCTTGCATCAGAGTGGCTGGATGAGTGCCAGTAAGTATCCCCTGTCACTCACCAAAGTCCTAATCTCATGTCTCTAGATTACTTACAAGAAGACATCAACCTTTGATCTACATATCTATGGGGTTGCATGATACATGTTTCAGGTATTTGTGCCCCTAGACCCTCCTTATCGGACTCTAGACCCAGATAAATGGATCTTACATCCGCGGATAACCGATCCAATTATATGGATAAAAACCCGAATAAATGGATTCTTTCACGAATGACAGATGGAGCGCGTGATGGATGAGTTGGATTAGGGTGAGAATTTCTCTTCCGTTAACCCGCTCCGCAAAACCATTTATCATCCATTTACAATCCATTTAGTAAAAGTAAATTAAAAATATAAAAAACTATCTTTATTTTATATGATTTTCGGGTTTAGATCTATAATACTTGTATTTGATAAGAAATTTATTCCGTATTTTACTTGTATGGAACTTCTACGCATGATGTTTGGAGCAAATTTATTGATTAGGGAAATATTCTACAAAGATTACATGTTAATAAATATCACACTTCATTAATCCATTTATCATCAGATCCATTAATTAATTCACGGATGACGGATGGAGCGGATGGTGGATAGATGATTCGCGGATGACAGATGGAGCGGATGAATTTTGCGGATGGAGCGGATGATAGTTCACCCACACTGAATCTGATCCATTTACATCCCTAATTTTAAATAGATTCATCAATAATTCGACTGTATAACCTCTAAGTTTAAACCAATGCACTCACGCATCACAATCCATTTCAATAGTTGCGCAGACAGATGATTTACTGAAGGTCCAAATAAAAATAAAAATAAAAGTCTCTCACATCGTAATAATTGAAAAAAAAATATCAATATATAAGTCAAGTGGACTACGTACTCTTATTTAATTATTACAAGTGGTTTTAGAACTGACACTCACTTGACTTGTGCCATTGTGTGTGATATTAGGCACATTAGAAGTTCAATACAGGGTTCGCAGGGCGTCTAGAACTGCGACTTTTAAATCAACACATCCACACGCACAATCCATTTTGATTTTGTGTTTGTTATTATTTTTGGTTAGGGTTAGGCTTTTGCGACGATTTTTTATTTTGATTTTTTGAATTTTGAATTCAATGAGTTTGTGCTCCAATACTATACTCTTATTTTTGTTCAAACCATTTTTCCTAACTTTTCTAAAATGGTGAACAACTAAAAAAGCAACTGACATGCTCATTTGGGTCCCACAGTAATATTAGTTGCAATGTCAACCCCACCGAGTCTCGCATTGTAATTGTCAAAACTATGGAGTCATCATACATTAAGTTACGTTAGGTTACGTTATATTACAT